>CP144699.1:44448895-45648895 GCA_036885675.1 Vigna mungo | reverse complement strand
AGAAAGTTGTGGATTATAACTAAAATGCAAAATTGTAAGATATATACAAGCATATATACGTCTTTGTTTATATCTCTCTTTTATAAAAATTTAAATATAATTTTATTATCTCTTAAATAATAATTAGATTTAAAATCGTATTATATTCCAATTGGGAAAAGACATCACATTGGAAATTTTAATCAGGAAATATTTCTATTGTAATAACCTCTCATTTTACATATTGTTGTCATCGTACTTTATGTATAGAGGACAAAAATATTACAATTGATTGTATTTCAAGTTCAGTTTTTAAGTAAGACATTTTAAAAAAATATATAAAAAATGTATACTTTATATTAAGACCGGACACAAAAATAATGTAATAAGAGAAATTCGATCATACAATATTTAGATTAGAGAAAAAAACTCTAATAACTTTAGATGTAAATTAGACATTACACTTAATTTGAATATATTTTTCTTTTCATTGAAAAAATATATAATTCATGGATTGTGCATGTTCTTTGTGAAGCTAACCTAACCGTGATATCACCACCGAAGCATGATGCAGAGCATTGATCCCGAGTGTTATATATATTACATCCTCATTTCATTTCTCACTCACTCATTCATTCTGTAGCACCAAAAGTGAACCGCCATGGAAGGGTTTCTTAAGCGTATTCAAGTATTTGCAGTTTGTTTCGCCGTCGTTGTTCTTGTAGCCTCAGGCAAGTCCTTTGTTAACCTAACCCTAGATAACGTATATTCCTGATTTAATTAAGTTGATAGATTATTTGTGTGTGCAGCTTCTGAAGTGGATGAAGGCAGAGGCAGTTGTTGGCGCAACAGTAGAAGCTGGCCCCAAGGAAAATGCTTCCATTCTTCCATTTGCAACCATCATTGCCAGATCTCAGAAAACGCAATCTCAGGCCAATGTTTCTTTTTCAAGAAATGCAAATGCAAATTCTGCGATGACCCTCGCTGATTCTATCTACGTAATAACACCTCACCGTTTACCTATCAGATAATGCTTTCATCAATAAAATACCATCCACTACTCTTAATTTCTTTACAATAACGGCTATATATGTATTTTATTCATATATATCATCTTAGTTAATTTGATTGTGTTGTTTCTCTCTACATACTTGTTATAATTTGAATTATGAAATGTATACACTTTGACTTGAAAATTCGGGTAAAATAAATTTTTTTGTGTCAAAATATGTTAAAAATAGAAATTTAACGTGGAAAAAAGAAATAGAAACTTACAAGTGGACTAATTATTAGTATTGATCAGATTAAACATCATAATTAAATTATATATAGATTCATTAAAAAAACAAAGAAGACCTTTTAAAAAACAGAAGTTAACTTCTTTTAAATGAATCCCGACAAAACAATGCCATTAATTAATATCAAAATAGTTTATTTCTTTCTTACTCTGATTTTATTTTTTTAAAAAAAAAAACAAAATACTCTTACTTGTTTACTTAACATTGTATAGAATTTTAGAGTTTGACAAGAATGAATAATTAGAAAGAGTAAACGAAGAATACTTTCGTATGGACTTGACGAACAATACAATTCGAAAATATTTTATAAGACTTAATATAAAGTTTTAGAATTTTTACATCGGTTTAGGTAAAGTTTTATGAAATAAATGATTTTGATAAAGTGAAACGGTAGTTGGTGAACAAATAATTATATTTAGGATAAAAGTTGAAGCACGAGAAGATTGAATATATACTAGTTCGAGGACATTGATAGATATATACGCATTAGACATTAAACGATTCTACCTTATACGAGTTTATTTATATACAAATTAAATGAATTTAACAACAAATATTAAAAAAACATATTCATATTTTAAATAGACATCTATATTGATGCATTAATTAAGCAAATATAATATTACATATTAGATTTGTACTTTTAATGAATCTATTCTTCATATTCTTACATAATTTATCAATTTTAATTTTAGAGTATTTATTCTATATTTTTTTCAATGTTATATAATTTGTATTTTTATAAAATTTACTTTTCATATTTTACATACATATTGACATAGTATTTTTAGTAATAACTTTTAAATTTGATACTCTTTCACTATTCTCTCTTCAACAAATAACTTCAAAATCCTTTAATTTTAAATTTAAATATGCTAAACAATATCTTTAGAAATAAACAAAACAACGTGAAAATAAAAGTAAAAATCAATATATAGAATAATAAATTTGATTGTCTGAGTATAATAAAATAATATTAAAATGTGTAGGAAGGGAGCGTGCGGTTGAAGTGTTGAAGTGCAACGGAGGTGAGAAGCGTGTTGAAACTCCGACCAACCCGTCACCTCCGAACTCGCTCCTCACGGAAAACACCTCCGCGCCTCATTACCAAGCTCTGATTCGCCCCCAAACCTTTATATCCAGAACGCCCTCGTCCTCATACACTCTAAATTTCACCATTTCGGCCTCGCACGGACCCTGTTTGATGCAATGCCTCACAGAGACGTCGTTTCAGAAATACCAAGCAGATATCATAGTGAGGGACACAATATGTTTCCATCGTTTCAGAAATAGGTCTGCTTCTATTTTGTTATACCTAGTAAAACTGATTAAGATATAGAAGCGGAGGAGCTGTATTCATTCTCAGAATTTCCTTATCCAGGTACTGCTAATGGTATGCGGAATTACAGGTACGTGGTGCTTATTGATAAATATGTAATTGTGTATTAAATTCTTTAATCTGTTTAGTTAAAAGTATTACTAATAATGGACTTAAGGTAATAATTGCGTTTGCACTTTAATCTAATGTCAAATCATTAAAAAGTTTCTCAGTATCATGATTATTGTTTTCAAGTTTAACTTTTTCATTGCCATACTTATCTAGATAGGCAATAATGTCAATTTAAGAGTGAATCAAAACATCACTCGTTTATAATTGTTGGACTCCTCTTTGTGCTGAGCCATGTATAATGTATCCTCATAAGATAAGAATTAGAATACCAACGTGTTCTATTAGGACCCCTTTTTTTTTTTTTCACTTTATGTAAATATTATATTGTTTGGATTGGATTGGATGTTTTATAATATATATTGGTTTGGTGTATGGCGTCACATAAGTTTGAACTTGATATCTTGTCAGTTGCAGCCAACCTTTCTCCATTCTCATGATTGGTTTTAAAGTTAATGATTGAACACAGAATTTATGTAGCTGGTACAATATTTTGTTCCTTTTGCTACGTATCTAAATGCATCATTGATTTGTTTTGGCAAAATAGAAATGCAATATGAAGTATATTCAGTTTCGTGAACTTATTTTACTTTTAGGCATTAGTCCCTTTCTTATAATAGTTGCCCAACGAAATATTTATTTTGGACAAAACTAAAAAGGTAAATTAGTTTGTTAATAAAAAAATTTTGTCTTTAATTTTTTTTTAAATCAGAGTTGCAATAAAATGATTTTCTTTATAATAACAATAATTGAATAAAGAAAATAGGAAAAGAGAAAATCATGCAAGTTAATTTAAACTACTTCAAATCAAAAGATCTAAAATAAACCAAGATTACAAATAGGAGTAAAACAGTTAAGGAAAAAAAGTGCATCTCTTGAAACCACAAAATATGGATAAACAACTTCTTTGAATCATACAATGAAGAAATATCTTTTTTGAAATTCACAAGGAATGAATACGTGGTTGGATGATCATTTTTACTTATCAACAATAACATCTTCTTACCTAAGATCATACTTAATGAAATATAAAAGTTCTATCCACACTAAGTCTTTTCAAAGCTTGTGACAAAGCTAATTTTCATAAAAACTTACTTTTAAAAAAAAGTCTATTTCAAAATTAGGTTAAAATATAAAAAGTTAATATACAACTTAAAAATCGCTTATTGTATATAATAATAGATTATTTCCACAACATTTTTTGAAAATATTTTTTCTCTTGTAATAATCAATTATTAATAATGTTGATTTATGAAAATATTGTTTTTCTCAAATAATCCAGTATATTCCGTCTTTTTATTCTTGACCTATTAATTTAATTATATTAAATAATATACATAAATTTATGGTTTCAATAACTAAATTTATAAGTTTCTAATGAAATTAATAAAACCAAACATGCTTTACTCTTCGACCGTTTCTATAAATCATCATCATCAATAAGACTTCAACTTTTCTTCTTTTATTATTCTCATCATAACTTTATCTATCTTTGAGAATAAGATAATTTCTTTTTTCAAAACTTTTGAAGAATCCAATTTCATAGTTTAGTCAGCATTATTCACCTAGGTAAAAAAAAAAAAGTATCCTGAGTTTAAAGGTTAGAGATGTTCTAAAGAACTTCGAATTGTTATATCAAATGAGATACCGAAGGATAAAATGTATTTTATGTTGTATGAACTATTTCAAGATATTTAACATTGAGAAATGGAAATATGTAAAATATACTGCCATTTTCGTCATATACCTGTTGATAAAAATAGAGAAGACAACAATAAGCAATTAACAAAAGTCAAAAAAGAAAACTAGTTTATATCGTTTTAAATAAACTCCCACAGCCCCATGTGGTGACATGATTATTGTCCCTCGGGATCGTTCTCCATCGTCAACGTGTGTTTAGTTAGTACCTTGCACTCCCTTTCGCCGGAGAAAATAAATTCTTAGATCTTTGTCTGAAAACGTTACTTAGAGAATTGTTAATGCTGAAGAATCCTTTTCTTTTTTAAACTATAGTCAACAGTCGAAGATTACAACCTAGATCTAGCGTCTAACTGGGTATACAGTCAATAACTGGTTGAAATCAATAGAGGAACCAATCACGGATTAAATGGCTATTTGGGAGACAAAATGCTAATCAAAGTATCAATAGAAGGGAAGTAAATTTATTAGATTAACAAATGGTATAAGTTTGACTAGTTTGTATAAAATTTTAAGCTTAAGCTCACGTATCCAGAAGAGATTCAACGAGGAAAGATAAACATAAACGAGATTTGAGATTAATCATCTAAGGGATTGACAAGACTCTCTACCTAAAATCTTAGAAAAATGGATTAATAAGTCTTTCATAAACTGTTCTACTTTCTCATTTTTATAAAATGTGAGACTTAAATTCATACTTAGATTCCCAAAACATTATACAAATAAAATTAAGGAGTTTAAACATTAGCAAAACTTCTCTTACCTATAAAAACACCTATTATCTACTGGTTGTGCTATTATGCACACCCATAGCAAGATCTAACTTTTATTTTGGGTCAAAAGCTGGTATGTAACTTTATTGAGGACCAATGACATCAGAAATTCAGAATGCTTTTTATTCTAACTCCAAACGTGAAAGGAATGGAATGGACCCTTTAAAAGGGGAAGCACTGCGTATTTGCTCCTCTAAAGTTAAGCCCTGTGTTGGAGGAAACTTTGAGAGGTGTAAACCATTACTTATAAAATAAACTGTTCAGGGTCCATGATAAAACGTATGCAGTTTTGTAACCTCAGGGAAGTAGCCATCTTTATCTTAAAATTGATTTTTTTATAAGCATAGATAATGTTTTAATCTAACAAAACTCTTGCTAACTTATGTTCTTAAAAACCATACTATATATGACAGTAGGAGTTTCCATTTGCAAAGGTAAATGAGTAGTGTCACCAACTCCAACTAACACCATTTAGTCCTCTTCCCTCAGTAAGGATTCTTAGTGGTAGTATGATCACATATCACTTGGATTCCCCTTTGTCATTCACTTGTATCATAAATTGGAACTTTCTCTTTCGTTTTCTTATAAATTAAGGTAATATCTTTTGTTAAGTTTTTTTTTTTATCATAAAGTAAGAGGTAAAACATATATATATACAGGAAAATCATGACACTTGATACAGAAAAGGTTGTACAAACTAATCACTTATTTCTTTTACTTATCTAAACAACACTTGTAGTTTTTCTTGATACTGCATTTCTCATATTCTAGATCATTCTGGCTAAATGACCTCATCATAACCTACTAAAATTAGATCCCAATTTAAAAATGAGGCATGCACTAAATATATTGAGTATTAGGACAACTTTTTCACCAAGTCATGTGAACCATTCAATAGCATGGCTGGCCACATGCTTTCCTCTTTCCTTATAAATAAATGCCCTAAACTTACTTTCCGAACATGTACTCAAATCCCAAAAGAATGCATCATGGGAGATTTCATCATCCTTGTCTCCTCTTTCCAAATGTCGGGGCCTGTGTGCATATAATATAATAATAATGTCACCCTTTCTCTCCAAGATATCAAATTATAAACCAAAACATCAAAGTACACCCAATTTCATCATTTGTGTCTTCAAATTTAGTCTCCTATTTGTGGTTTCTATTCCTCAAGCAGGAGAGAATGAAATGCAAACCTTGCTATTCGTGGTCTCTCTTGCTTAACTCATTTGTCAGTAAAGCAAATAATGGAACTGATTCAGGACTCATCTATCTTTGATGCACCTAAGCCAAGTATTTCAGGTGTTGGAACCTTTATGAGTTATATTTCAACTAAAAAACAAATATGAATACCAATAATTTTTCTCCACAATTGCATTCCAATAGAAGTCCATTTTTCTATAGGAATGCATGGCCAGAATTAAAAATGTACAATTTGTTGCCTTACTGCTTCCCTGTTCTTTTTTTTTCTAATACTGGTTCCAAATGCAGGTAAAAGCATGAAATTTGTGCAAGTTTCTTTCAAAATTATGGAAATGGTATAAGTTTTAAAAAAATTACAAAAATTTTGAAAAAAAAAAGATTGCACCATGGTGTTTTTACCTCCGAATGCAAGTAGCATAGATAGAAGAGAAAACTTTATGTTCTGATTGAAAAATATTACTGTTTAAGAATTTTGGTCCTGACACCAATCTTGCTTTCACACACAAAAAGGCACTGCAGAGTACAGAGCATCATAAAATATATAAAATTTTCGCTTTCATCTCAGTGACCACTGAACCGTCCTTGTTATTCCGTATTCTTTTGTAAGCTGGCAATTAGTTTTTCTTCATCTGTGCACCCAAGTTAAGGGAAGGCTCAGAGTTCTCATAAGCATGGAAAGAAAAAGAATATGTAGCTATAGAATAAGCCTGATAAGAAATAAAGTTCGTATTCCTTTGCTTGTGTTCTGATGGTAAACAGCATAAATTAAAGGATCGGACACAGTGATTTCAAGTTAATAAAGTTATCAGTTGAAATATTTTTATGATAGACTTAAAAAAGTTGATTCCGTATACCATTTAATTCGAGGGAGATGAGATAAAATATAAGACGATGTAGAATATATAATTTATTTGATCAAGGTTGTATTTTATTTTATCTTGTTTCAAACAATCCACCAAACAGCGAATCATGATAACATTCTTTATTTTATTCTACTTCTTTTTATCAATTGAAATCAAACGTAGGATTGTTACAAAAAACTGCAGATATGTTACCAACAGAAAACAACACATTATAATTTACAACCCAAAGGTCCCTTTTGTAAATCAGAGATTATTCTCCCGAATATGCTGTTAACTGTGAACCCTCCAATTGAAATCTTGTTATGTGCAGAAAAATATATGCGAATTCAGCTGTAGCCAGTGAACTTGTAACTTCTGAACTTTGTAGATTTTGGCATTGAAAAAGAAGAGGCAGAGATTATATTCCTGTATCCTTGAGTTGAACCCCAACTGAAATATCTATTTAAAAGTTTTTTACTTTGACAGACTAATTAAGTGGGATTTCTCCTTTACACTATTTTGGATAAATGAATGATGAAATTAACAGACTTTTTTTGTTTCAGCAACGAGCACAATGTATGTGCTGTGATGGGTTTGATTTTTGCGGCTGAGTCAAAGCCTTACATGTTACTCAATCTAAGGCTACCATACATTGCAATGAAATCACACATGGATTAGTGAATCATTGAATCAGATCTCATGGTTTTCTCCGACAGTGTATTCTAGACAGTCCAATGTTGCTTCCTGGAAGTACCTCCTTCGCATGCTTTTAGGCTCCACCACTTAACACCTTGTGTGAATAATATTATATTGAACCTGTGACAAAGAGAAGGTGAAGTGATAAATATGTTGATATCTTGGAAGTTGATTCTGAACATGTAATCTTGATGCAAGTCTCCATCTTAAAAGGAAAGAAAAAGCTTTTTTTTTTTTCATGGTTGGCATTTGTAGAAAACTGATCCAATGATACATCTGTAGTTTCAAGTTGGAATAATGCTGCATTTGTCTAATGTTTTGTTGAAGTTGAGAGATGCAACTGTCGTTAATGTAAGTCATCTTAATGCTTTAAACCAACATTATTTAAAGGGAATCATGGTTGCGTGAGTATTCGTGACATTTATATTTTTAATATATTTGGGGTGTGACCGAAGCATTGAAACCCCAGAAGAAAATGTACCATGCAAAGACAAAACATGTGTAGTGATTGGGAAAGGGGAAAAAACTATTTTGAGTGTGCTGTTTGTTTTCAAGCGTGTGAATGCTAATAGGAGTAGAGAAAAGAAAAAAAGAACAAAACAAATGGACTTGTGTTTTAAGAAAAGAAAAGATGGTATATTACGAAGAGAAATGATTCTTTGACACACCTAAATCTTTTATATTCATTTGACACTACCTTTACTTACTTTTTACTCTCTTCTTTCTTAAAAAATTACAAAACTCTACACTTTTTAAACCATTTTATCCTTGTATTCTGTATCAAATGAATGTAAAAGTGTGTCATGGTATTATTACTCTTTTACGAATGAAGGTAAAAAGAAGAAAACTATTCATTTGTTAGAAAGTTCTTCCATAACAAATGTTGAAGAGTAGAGTAAAAAACAAGCTAAAATACTCTTTTAAATAAATCAACTTTGTAAGTACAAGTAAGCGCGCTTACTTTAACTTTTTGAGGCATTAACTCCAATATCAAGGAGCAAGCAGCCTTTGCTATTGCAAGAAACTCTCCACCCTCTTTTTCTCTTTTGGAACAGAAACATACAATAAATTCAGCAAAGTTAGGTACAAAGCTATCAAACCATTAAGTTATTACCGTTCTTCACACCAATAACAGCATTTCAACTTAGTAATTAACTTCTCTATGTTTGCTGAGAGATTCCTGGTCTATTTTTTCACCAGAATAATCACTGGTAAAGTTCCTAAGGTGGCTTCATCAGTATACAACGTGTGCTGCTAATTTATCTTCTAAACCATACTTCATACCGATATTTAGTAAATTTTCACGTGACCAAACCACATGTTTTGGTGTCACTTGCTATTTAGTTAAATAAGATTTAGGTTCAGGTAAAAGTTACAGAACATAACACAGCATATGCAAACCATGACTTTCAGCTCTGAGATTTCAGTACCATGTCTAGAGATACTTGCTCTGAAAACCTTGGTCCTAGCACGTGAAAACTGTTCCCTGGTACACAATAAGACCGCACTCATATTTGCTCTTATTACTAAATCATGTATTTTTTATAACTTTCCAAGAACTTGGCGTGTCAGCTTTAACTCAAAGTTGTATAGTACCTTTGCTTTCAATTTCTTAGTTGTCAGTGCAAGTATAACCCTCTCACTAAACTCATATTTTACTGCATACACATTTATGCATTTACCTTTCCTGGTACCAATCAACACTGAAATATGTTGCTTGCTAGCTATATGAGAGTGGCTTAAGATATAATGACTCGTAATTTTAGTTAGACATATCACAGACATTGGAGATATATACGCAGAGTTCACCATTTCAAGAAATTTCTTCTAAACTGCAAAACTATTATGAGAAGATCAGAAGTTGGGGGTGCCACAGGCAACTCTCTCAGTTGTCACTTTCTATTGTTGGTCAGTTTTGGACTTTTCCTTCAGTTAAGATATGCGAATCTCTGGGTACTTCATGAGGCCTCCATAGACAAACCGAATATATTTCTACCAAGTATAATAATATCTTGGAATCTCAAACCTTTCTTGGTAATAGCATATTTAGCTTTTAGTTCTTACTATATACTGCCAGTATTAGTCTATTACAAGTCTATCAGCTAACCACCAAAATCTTGTATCAAGACTAATGAAAGAAAAAGCGGTGAACCATGTGAATTATTGAAAGCTCAATGAACCTAACTCCTAAATCTGTGGGATCACAAAGTAAACGTAGCTCAGAAAAGAAGATGACAGTATAGAGCAGTAAAACTTGAGCCTGGACCCACTGACTGAAAGAGTGCGTACATCATGTCAAAGTTCAAACATGAATTACTATATACTAGTGAATTCAACTTTGTCCACTAAACTATTAATGAAGTGTAAGTATCAAAATTGTATACCACCTCCAGTTTAGTCTAAAGCACTAGCTCAGGATATAAAATAATAAATTGATTAATCAGAGTATTTGAGTAAAAGGGGCATCACAGAAGGAAAAGGTAAAAACAATGCAACAAATAAACAAAACATGGAGTTTAGTATACAATAATGAATGATGCACAGCATTCGAGCAAAAGGGGCACCACAGAAAGTAAAATATGGAACAATTAAAGGGAGGGGTCGACAATATTATTACTATTGAAAGAGCTTAATTTTTATTGCAGTTTCGTTAAAAAATTGTCTCCCTTAACCAAACTCTTACTATATATCTGTACATAAATTGTTAAGAAAAAAAATCATATTAATAACTGTAACTTTCTATTGAGTATCGTTATAATGTTTTTACACTTTTTCGGTTATGTTATAAATGTAAAATACACATATATTATCATCGGATAATTTCTGTCACAAACATGATTGATCAGTCTTTTCGGTGGAATTTTTTTAAACCTCGTTTCTTTTGCCGTACAAATTTTAAACTCTTGATTTAGGTAGTGAAAGGCGATTGCATAAAGAAGATCGGAAAAAAAGTTAAAGTGAAATGGAAAACAATGAATGAGATAAAACATGTTATATGATTTGGTGATATTACATAAACACTACAAGTGTAACAAAGGGAAGTACAGTTGCTGCAATAATAGGATGATCTGATATGAGAAGAGCACAGGGCCCATTCACAGAAGCAGCACCAACAAGCTTACCTACTTTATCATATGATACACATTCATCATTATTCCCTATCGCACTCACTCTCTTTCTCCCTCTCTCTCTCTCTCTGCCACCACCGATTACAATCTCCCTACCAAACACGAACCTAAACACAAACAAACTCATCTCAGTACTGCAACATATCTGCAGAAGCCATGATCGGTTGGCTGAGATATGCCATGTTGAAAGGGTTGTTGAAGAAGTTGCTACTACCCTCGGGCTCAAGGAAGGAGGTTGGAGATGGGCCCGGAGGCCCAAAGACACCATTGGTGGCGTTCAAGAAGTGGTTGATCTCGTTCAGAGACTCTAACCTGTGGCTCAACTCGCTTACCTGTGCTCTCAGCACCGAGTTCTCCGCCTCCACCGCCAAGTACTTCTGGGTGGTGAGGGTCACCGATGTCAGAATCTGGTGATTCTCGTTCCTCAGCTGAGTCACCAGTGATGCCAGATCATCCAAGTGCTTCTGCTTCCTCATTCGGGATCGCCTCGCCGATTCGCGGTTCGATATCATTCTCTTCCTCTTCCTCTCATCCATCACCGCCTGCAGGTCCTCCTCTGAACCCGAATTCTGAAGCAGAGACGACCCTGAAGATGTTCCACTCGACGAAGCCATCCAAACTGGCCAACACTTGAATCAAAACGTAAACACACAAGAAAAATCGAACCTTGGATTGGAGGACGCAGGACCCAGACACTTAAAAAACCGAAAAAAAAAACGCTGATGAAAAATAGTAGTAGTAACAGTAATACAGAAACTATAAATAGAAAGATTGATTCTGGGTAGAAATCATGAAACGTAGTAGAGCCAGTAGAGAAAGGCAACGGAGAAGGATTGAACTAAATGGGTCCTGCGTCTCACAGTGGAATTGATCATACACCCGGAAAAGAAGATTTCACTCAGAATTGGATACATCAATCTCAAACATCAAGAACAAGATGTTGGGCATTTAAGAGCCTTCTTCAAAGCGGATTATGCAGAACATTGAGAATCAATTTCTGCTGAAGGATTGAGAAGACGTTAAAGAAATAATGAACGAAAAGGGTGGTGCAAAGATGCAGAGTGCCAAAAATATCTCAAAAGTTAGCTATGAGAAAGAAGGAAGAAAGTGGAAGGGGAGTCTCTACACTTCAACCAACCCAATTTATAGAACAAAAAGCTATCAAAAATTAAAACTTTTTTTTTTTATTTCAAATCAACCAACAAGCCAAAATAAATTTGGTGTCTTTTTCTTTTTCTTTTGTATAATTATCATGGCCTATGTATCAAAAAGATAAACATTTGTTTCTGGTTTTATATTAGTTTAAGAACTTTTTATTCTTTGTTACAATAATTATTTTAATTTTATCTTATTTTCTTAAGATTTTCAATTTGACACAAATAACATATTTAATAATACGACTATCTTACTTTTAATGAAAAACTATTAGTAGCCACTTTTTAAAAATGAAATAAAAAATATTAAAAATAATATAGAAAAATAGAAAATATATTTGATACATGTCAAATTTAGATGTCAGCAGCGCCATATCGATTGAGACAGTTACTGTGGAAATCCAGCTGGGAACCACATTACAAAAACTCATTCAGCCAAATTTCATTAGCACATAAATATTCTATTTTTTAAAAAAAATAAAAAAAAAAGTATATATATCTCATTTTCCAATATTTATAAAATTATACATCACCACTTTACTTTATTTAAAAATAATTCATTTTTAAACAAAAAAATATATGTAATATTATAAACAGTTTTACGTCATCAGACATGATGATGTGAACATGTTATATTTTTATCATCACTCCTAAACTTATACAAAATCCTTTTCTATAGCTTACTTTTTTTTTACTCATCTAAATAAGTCAAAAAATACATTTTCATAAAATAAATAATTTTCTTAATTTAGATTAAGTTAGTTTGAAATGGAAAAGAAAATAGTAAGATTCTCATCAAAGCACACATGACATGTGCTGATATTTCTTTCCCATTTTAATTAAAGAAAGAATTCAAAATCTAAATTACTATGTTAAGAAAAGCATATCATTGTTAATTATTCATGTTAACTAATATATAATTTTTAATTTTTTTATTTTTCTCTTATGATATATTATTAAGTCAAATTTTTAAAAGAAACCTATTAAAAACTTTTTATTTTCTTGAAAACATTTCAAACCTTTTATTAAATTGGGCTTCTAGAAGATCTGACTCTCACTCAGAAAAAACAAAAAATTAAATGGTGATCTTCTTTCAGTGCTTTTTTTATTGCATGAGTAAGTAGGAACTATTTTAATACTCTACCTTTCTCACTGAACTACTTAAGATACTGATTTTAGGATTCAAATAGTTTGACCCTAATAAAACTATGAACTATATTTTATAAAATTTTAATAACGCAAAAAATTAATTTAAAGCGTAACATTATATGCCATGACATTAGAAACAAAAAATATAATGTTGTTTTATAAGTTTTTAATATATATGCAAATGGTTAAGTTAAATATAAAATAATATATGGATATAAGTTTTAATGCATACAATAATATCTTATTATTTTTGTCTTTAATTTTTTAAAATTTAATAAAAATTATATATCCTGTTTTTTTTTTTACATGCTATGTTAATATTTTAATTGATGTAACAGGAAATTCATATTTAATTTTCAACTATATATAAACTCGTGGCATAAGCTTATGAATTGCTTTATGTTACTCGGTTCGAGCTTTTACGGATTTTTAATTTACAAATATGACAACATTAATTAAGAAATATTTAATTTATCATGTCCAAAACAGTTAAGGTTGATAAACAAAATAAATTACATCCATTTTCTTTTAAGTATAAAACTTTAAAAGAATTAAAGTTTGAGATGAAAACAAAACTAAAATCTTATTATATAATTTGGATGTTAAAACAGTTAATCTAAAAAAGAAAATGATAATAGAATAAAGAAGGAAACGAAAACTAACTCCGTTCACATACTCTCTTTAACCTATTACCATCATATATAACAAATAATAAAAACAAGACAATAGAAAAACACAAATACAAATAAACATAAAATGAAAATCAATTTTATTACAAAAGAAATAAAATATATCAATATTTACTATATTAAACTAACTATTTAATCTTTAAAATAATAGTTACATTTTTTAATAACTATTAACTATGATAATAATAAATATTTCACACTAATGATATAGTTATTCAAATAATAAATAAAATAAATATTTATTATTATTATTATTTATATCTCCTTCTCTCATTCATCATAACACTAATTTTTTCTGACAAAAAAAAATATGCTTTTTCTTGCTCGCAATTTTAACTGTAGTATTTTATTTGAAAATTATAGACGACTAAAAAATGATTTTTTTTTATTTATTTATTTCAGATTAGACCGAGTCACCATATCCAGTAATGATATATTGTACTTTATGAAGTATACATTAAAATTTTGCTCTTTTTATAACAATCTTTATCGTATGATTAGAAATGAAGTATTATAATAGATGTGTAAGGGTATATATAGTATTAGTGTGCATATGATTTCTGCTTTTGGGCTGGGCCCAAGAGGCGAGACAGGTTGGGTACAAGTCATTTTTCTTTCACGACCAGGTTTTGGGAAATTAAATTAAATTAAATTAAATATTCAAAAATTTGAATATCCTTTTAAATTTTATTTTACTTTTTTATGTCATTCATAATTAATTTACTCATCACTATATTAAATTCTACAAATTTTATGTTCAGAACATCTAACAAATGAAACGTTTAGATACATATCAATAACATTATTTATATGATGTTTGTCACTGACATGTTTTTTAAATTATTTATATAATATATGAAAAATATTATTATTATTTATTTCAATTTACTCCTTCTCATTTAGCATCATTGCTCGTTGACATTTGTCCTGATGGAAAAACCATACTACTTTAATGGAACGATGAATTATTAATTATGCATTGATACAAGAAAAGACGTACATAGTAATCTTCACTTGTAACATATTATCTGAATAGATAAATCATAACCGACATGAAAAAATTAATAATACTTTGAAACTTATAAGTTTTAAAGTGAAAATATACTTTAATATAAGTTTTAAATTGAAATGTTCGTAAGCACATAATACATAAATGTCTTAAAATTCACAGTTCAAAAATATAAATTTTGTATCATAAATATGCATTTTAAAATATACAATTCAAAATCTATTTTTAATAAAAATAAGAGATGATGAAGGTGAAAAATAGGCCTAGAAAAAAGACATGGGAAATAGGAGTGATGACTGAATGAAGAATGAATAGATAAAGGAAGAAGATAAGGGTAAATAAGTGTTTTCACACGTTTCTGGATTACAGAATGAAATGTGTGAAGGTGCAGGAAGAAAGATCATGCATGCACTCCACAATCTGAGCTAAGGGAAGCCCAGATAATAAAAGTTTTGAGTAAGTTTTTATCTTTTGAATTTGAGAGTTTCACTCTGTAATTTCATCCTGTAATTCTAATAATATAAAAAGATTTTAGTTTTAACTATAATTAAAAAGTGTTTTAATTTTTAAAAAGTGTTTTTTTTCTTTAAATGTGGTCAAAGATTCCCAACAGTGAGATTGAATTTTATAACCTTAGTTTAATGTGCATCGAATTTCACTCCACTTTCGTTTCTTACAGCACCATTATCTTTTTCTCCTTTCTCACAACATCCTTCCCTCCTTTTTCACCCTTGTCTTACTCTCCTTTCTCACATAGCACAACACAGTCACACAATAATGTCTTTTTTTTTTTTTCCACACCACAGCAGCCATTACCGTCGGTCGTCGCAAGTTTTATTTTTTTTTCAACCCAGGTACAAAAACTAAAAATTGTTATCCATAAATGGTGATGCATCTATTGTTCCATCTTCAATAAACAAATGCTAATATTCAGTGTGTTACTTCTAATAGCACAATTAATCGGATATTCGGATATTGATATCCGAAATTTTCACCATCGGATCTCCACATCCGATTTGTATTAAGTATCTTTTTTAAAAATTGGTTTATAAATTTTAATAAATTGTAGAAATTAATTTATATTAATTATAAATTATAAAATTACATTATAAATTGATACAAAATCATATATAATTTTAAAATTAATTAAAAACTAATTAAATAAAAATATTATTAAACTTATATATTAATTAATAAACATTAGTCGGATTTTCACATCCAAATAGATAATCATCGGAAATCCACATTGGATATTTTCATTTTAAGTTTTTTATTCAAATTAGTTTTATTAATTTTAACACATTAAAAAAAATTATTAACTACAAATTACAAAATATATCATAAACTAATACATAAAATTAAAAAAAATTAAACTGATATAAGAAGTATTAAAAAAATAACTAATATAAAAAGTATTTAATGTAAACATACAAAATAAGTATAATTAAATCTTGTATCGGATATCGACATCCGAAGGTTCTTAAATCAGATATTCACATCCGATCCGCACATCGATTCTCCCAGTTTTTCATTTCATGAAAACATATTAACGAAAATAAAATACCTCTACTCCATCAATATCAATCCAATCAACAAGATGCAAACAGATTAAAAAAAAAATACTAACAATCCAACAATATTAATGCAACCAACAAGATGCGAACAAATTTAAAAATAAATACTAACCTCCCTCTTCAGCAAGAAGACGAACAAAAATGAGCTAGTACGAAGCACCCCAATATACCACTACAAAGCACTCCAAGTTACACTCAACAATCCTTCTCAAATATATATAAACAACACTCACTCACAAATATGAGCTGCAAAGTACAAAACCTCAAGAAGAAAAAATATTATCAAAGAGTTGCATTCCAAAGGTGTACAGGGTGTAGGGTTTCTTTATAAAGATGAAATGGGGTGCAGGGATAAAAGAGTGCAGGGGTGGTGTGTAGTGCAGAGGTCAGAAATGCATGTTTAGTGATTGGAGGAAAATAGAGGTGGATTCAATGGTGGACACAGAAATTCTCAATAATCAAAATATTAAACTTTAAAACCACTTATTATTTAGGGGTATTTTAGGAAATTGGAGGTGCATGATGAAATGTTTGGAGAAGGTGCATTGTGAAACACTCTTGAATTTTTGGTTTCTTGTTTTTATTGTTGCAGGCATGCATGATTTCAGTTTGTATATGATAATTGAGTTGAATAAATGAATTTCGAATAGTTTAAATTCATAGTTTTGTGTTTGATTTTTGAATCACCTCTGAAAAAAAAAAAGAAGATAAGATTTGTATATCTTTTATGGATATTATTGCTGAGGGTATACAAATCAAAGTAAGAACTAACTTTGTACTATTTTGAAGATAAATTGACAACTCAGATAAATGAATTTTATAGAATCAAATATTGTATAGTTTGATGGATCCATGTATTTGATTTATATAAAACCATTTGTTTACTAATACGTGTTGGTTTAGATTAAGTTATTAATGTTATTTTTATGTGTAATATTTTAAGGTGTGTTTAGGTATGTATTGATTAAGAAAATAACTTCATATTGAAAGAAATATCATTTCATTTTTATTTCATGAAGTTTTAGACGCTAAGTAAATAATAAGTTTGGAATTGAAGGAATAATAATATGCTACTTTCTGAATGGTATATATTGGAAACTAATTCATAAAATAATTCACACGTGAATTTATAAATTATAATTACGATGATAACGTGTTTCAGAG
Source organism: Vigna mungo (assembly GCA_036885675.1). Taxonomy (NCBI): domain Eukaryota; kingdom Viridiplantae; phylum Streptophyta; class Magnoliopsida; order Fabales; family Fabaceae; genus Vigna; species Vigna mungo. Next base: position 45,631,092 of record CP144699.1, on the reverse strand, counting down.
GAATATATTACTTAAGAATATATATATATATATATATATATATATATATATTTATTTATTTATTTTAGTTGATTGGGTCACAGGACCTCTCGAGTCACACGTAAAGCCAAACCACCTTGAACTTGTATACCTCTTCCATGGGTAGAACTTTAAAATGTTAAAAAAATAAATATTTTATTAATTCAGTTTAACCTTTTTTACAGTGAAGAGGTAAAAAGATATTAGTATCTTTGTGAAGGTGATGAAATAAATTATGGATATTTAAATATGTCAAAAGCAGTCATGACATGCTATACAAAAATATTTACAACAGATTTTTTTCAATGAACTTACCGAAAAAATTATCGAAAGAAAATAATTTGAGCCAAAATTATTTATACATCATGAGAAAATATTAAATATATTATATATAAAAGTATAATAGGATTTTGATATAATATTGAGTATGATTGATGCGTGAGAAGCGCAGTGAGGCAAGTTGTTTATAAATAGAAGCAAAATTTGTTTGCGTGTTAATTATTTGGTTTAGAAGTTTTCCTTAAGTCAAGTTGTTTGTAGTTTGCATCAAAATCAAAATCAAAATTAAGACGACTTATATTTTGGTATCTAAGTCAATTTGATTAAGACAAGAAAGTTGAACTACAATAAATACAATTTACTATGTAGGCAGATCTTTATTTACTTAAAAAAAAAAGAAAAAAAAAAGAAGAGAACATAAAAGAAGAAGAAGCGTTTGCATGTTAGACATTTACGAGTTTAATGTAAAATGTCTTTAAATACAATTATATTTTTAAGGATAAGAACGAGTGAGTGATCATGCAAATTTAAATTATATGTTTTGGTACAGTCATCCCATTCTATATATATATATATACACACACGATTGTGTTCAATATATACAAGATCTTTCATTTATAATAAAAGAAATATATATTAAACTAAAATTATAAATAAAAAATAATAATAAAATAATTAAAAATAAAAAGTAAATATAAAATAAAAATAATATATTTAACATTCTTTTTGAAGTTAGAGTATGTATCAAGCTTGTTATTAATATAATTCATAAAAATTTAGTAAAAGTATCTGCATTCTAATGCACTAAATTATTAATGATTTGTAAGACGACATAAAAGATAAAATATCAACCTAAAAGACTCCTTAAAAATAAAAAAAAAAACTAAAAAGTTGCTGAATATAAATTCAAATGGTTTAAGATTGAATTATTTTATTATTTAAGAATATCTAGGGAATAGTTTGGTAGAGTAACACGAATAAAGAGGTTGATTTTAAATAAGAATATAATTGATGATGATTATTTTAAACAAACACATAATCATTATTAACTGGATTGTAATTAAACAGATAGTAATGCAAAATTTATATCGAAATTTATAAATATAAATGTAAAGTATCGTAGTAGATTAATTATTTTTAATATATATTTATTGTTAAATGGTTAAGTATGTAGACAGGGAAGAACCTTTTTAGGTGGCAAAGGGAAAAAAGAATAATAACCTGTGCAAGGAGTAGAGTAATAAAGTTGGGAGAACGGTTAAATCACCCCAAATAATATAATATAGTATGAATTTTCTCGTGGTTATGATAATTAAGGTAAGATTAGAGTAAATTAAGACACGTTGACTTCTGGTTTTTCAGACGAATATTCGTTTGTTAGTTAAATTAGAAAATGATCATGACAACGTTATTGTCAAAGTTATCAGGTGTATCACAAAAAACATCTTTGAATTATGAAGGTAGTGTGATTCAGATGAATTGCTGGAATTTGAGGGTGGATAACTTTACAGAGTTAGGTACAGTGAAGAGTGAAAGGTTTTAAGAAAGAAAAATAAGATGTAAGAAATTATAAGTAGATGTGAAGAAGAATGGAAGGTGAAATTATGCGTTGTAACTTTTAGAACACATTGAAAGACAGATGAATATGGTGGGTTTTGTAAAGCTGAGTGTTTGACGAAATGCCTCCTCAGAGGGAATGGAGACTGGCGCTTTCCAATTGGCTCATTCTCTGAATCTTCTTACATCCGCCACCGCCACGTGGCTGCGCCACTCAGCCAAGTGGGACCCACATGCTGCCACCTTCTTTCTCCAGCTTCTATTCCTATAACACCTCCCACGCGCCTTCTTTCCTTACCTTTCTCCTCTCTCTAGCTGTCGCCGACGTCAAACGCTTCTTATTTATTCCCATTTATTTATTTCTTTTTTTATTATCAAAACCGTCTTTTACTTCACTCGCAAAAGCATTTCGCACCTTTGATCGGAATCACTCACAAAACAAGTATCACCTCCTTCAAATTCAATCCTATCTACGATTTCTAGGGTTTCTCAATCCTTTATGTGTTTCTGTCGCAATTGATCATCGCAACCGCAATGTCCGGTCCCCTCGATCGTTTTGCCAGGCCTTGTGAGTCTCTCTTTGGTTAATTTCCAGAAAATTGCCCCAATCTGTGACGTTGCATAGTGTGGTTTTTTGTGTGTTTGTTTCGTTTTGAGTTTGATTGTGTGTTTTGGCAGGCTTTGAGGGGTTCTCCGGCAGTGATGAGAAGAGGGAAAGGAGATCTGACTTTGAGAACTCCGAGGATGAGAGGAGGACCAGAATTGGATCTCTCAAAAAGAAAGCGCTCAATGCGTCCTCCAAATTCAAACACTCTCTTAGAAAGAAGAGTGGCAGGAGAAAGAGCGATGGCCGTGTTAGCTCCGTGTCGATTGAAGACGTTCGTGATTTCGAGGAGCTTCAAGCTGTCGACGCATTTCGCCAATCCTTGATCATGGACGAATTGCTCCCTGAAGCGTTTGATGATTACCATACGATGTTAAGGTAATTCAAGGTTTTTCATTTGTTGTTGTCATCATCCTTGACTTTGCGGAAAATTGCACCTGATGTGGCTGCAGTTGCTTTTGCTATGCGGCTGCAGTGAGTTCGAAAACCTTGATTGTGCGGATGAAATTGCTGTTGCGGAATGTTTTTAAAACCATTATAGCACAAGAATTTTAATGGAAAAAAGTATCACAGATAGAACTGGTGTTCTTGAAAAAAAAAAAAAGAACAACCCTATGGTGTTGAATTTCTTGTGTGATTTTGGACAAATGAACTTGTACCTGACTTTTCTTAATTGTCGTTTTGAAGATTTCTGAAAGCGAGGAAGTTCGATATTGACAAGGCAAAACATATGTGGTTTGACATGCTACAATGGAGGAAGGAGTTTGGCGCGGACACAATTATGCAGGTAAATGTGGTTGGAATTTGGCACACTTATATGGCTTCTGCTTTGGCAGGTGTTTGGTGCCGAAACAATATTACGGTGAATGATCGCCTTACATACTGTTTCGGGCTTTTGTCAGGATTTTGTGTTCGAAGAGTTGGATGAAGTTGTGAAGTACTATCCACATGGCCATCATGGCATCGATAAGGAGGGAAGGCCTGTTTATATTGAAAGACTTGGAAAAGTTGATCCAAACAAACTTATGCAAGTTACAACTATGGATAGATACGTGAAGTACCATGTGCAAGAGTTTGAGAAAGCTTTTGCAGTAAAGTTTCCTGCTTGCACTATTGCCGCCAAGAGGCACATTGATTCTAGCACAACGATCTTAGATGTTCACGGAGTGGTATGTTACCTTTAATTATTCCTCTGTGTTGACATTTAACCAAAGGCCTAGAACTTACAACATGTTTGTTATATAATTGACATTACAGGGACTTAAGAACTTTACGAAGTCTGCTCGGGAACTCGTTACACGATTGCAGAAAATTGACGGTGACAATTACCCTGAGGTGTGTTTTCTTGTTCCTTGTGTAATTATTATATTTTTCTATTGGAATGCTGATTTCATCCGTTATTGGAAATCTGAAAGATATACGCTATGGTCAGTGACTAATGATTCTTTTATTAATGACACGCAGACCCTTTGCCAGATGTTTATTATAAATGCTGGGCCTGGATTTAGGTTGTTGTGGAACACTGTCAAATCTTTTCTCGATCCCAAAACAACTTCTAAGATTCACGTATGTAAAATGACCATTTTCCAGCTATGTAGAGATCTGTTTGATGATGTTATGACTTATAAGACATCTGAAGCTGTTTGATATTTCTTTCAAAACATTACTTAGGTTCTTGGAAATAAGTACCAAAGCAAATTGCTAGAAGTAATAGATGCCAGGTACTTGATGTACCTATTTTTTATATGTTTATTATAATCTGAATGTTGCAATTTTATATTTTTTTATTTTTCTTTTCCTTCTTCATTAATACTTCATAAGTTTCTGCACTTGTACAATTTGCATGATCCTTTTACGCCTAATGTATTATTTTGCACATGATGAAGTGAGTTGCCGGAATTTCTGGGAGGTACCTGCAGCTGTGCAGATCAAGGAGGTTGCCTTAGATCTGATAAAGGGCCCTGGAAAAACCCTGAAATATTCAAGGTTATATGCTGTTCTTGGTTGATTTTTGATAGGTTATATGTATACTATGTTAGTTTTACTTGTGATAAGCTAACAGTTGATTACATGTGAACTCTAAATAGATGGTTCTCAATGGTGGAGCATGGCGGTCAAAACAAGTTGTAAAAGTTCTTAACAATGAAAGAAAGGTTATTGTGTATGCTAAGCCAGGATACCCAACGGTACTTTTCTTAAAACGGAACCAAAGCAATGGCATCGTAATCATACCTTTCTTCAATGTCCATCTTATTACTTGTCATATTTAGTTTTATCACTTCTTCCTTACAGGTCAAAGGTAGTGATACATCCACTGCTGAATCAGGGTCAGAGGCCGAAGATATATCCTCTCCAAAAGCAATGAGGAGTTATTCACACCTTAAGCTGACCCCTGTTCATGAGGAAGTAAGTTTTAACTTATTAGAGAAGTTGCTACTATTGTCTTGATATGTGCATCGTTTCCGGGCTTGTTAATTTAGGAGTGTTTGTGGATTGGATTGGATTAACTTTGGGAGGAAAGTAATTGATCTAGTCCCGTGGATTTCTTATTTTACCATCCTGTCATTTTGGTTTTAAATTCACATTCGATTCAATTAATCCGATCAAAAGTGGTTTTGATTAGATGGGTTTTTTTTTTTTTTTTTTACTGTTATGGGAAATAGTAAATAAATCTTGAAATATACAATTTGGTATTGTGAGAACTATACCAAATTCAAAGTATCTAATATCTTTTAGAGGATTGCCCTGTGTTCTGTCCTAAATATAAAATTTGTTTGCATTTGTGATCTTTGTCAGGCTAAAATAGTAGGAAAAACAAGCTATGCCAGTAATTTGTCTGGATACGATGAATATGTTCCAATGGTAGACATACCTGTTGATGCTGGTTGGAACAAGCAAACCTCCCTACAAAGGTCTTACACCTCAAAAGGTTAGTGACTTATGATGTGGTATTTATTGATGTACACTTTTGATGAAGTCTTTCATTTTTTATTATTACATATTAATCCATATACACAATTGCTTCTAAAATCATGGTATGTTGATAGGCTTTATGCTCCTTGTATTGGGTTGGTGTTGGCTTATTATTTGTACCTTAGATCTGTGGTGATTGTGTCTTTGTCTAGACTGTCACCATAACTCTCAAATAACTTGTCTTTGAATTTGGGATTCCGTGTTTATATATGTATAGCTGTGTACTATAAATTATTTATCTGGTAAGCTTAGTTTTCAGTGTATCATTCTTCTTGCTATTTGTGCTCATGCTAGAGATTTTGTGGTCTCGGCACTGAGATATTCAACTATTGGATCCTTGACATATAAAGAGAATATGTCTGAACTTGATAGTCGATAATAGGTTTGTGATGGGCCTGTTAGAGTCGTAGAGGGATCTAAACAATCCTTAGAAACTGTAACTAGGAGTCTTAGCTTTGTTGCTAATCAGTGCAACTTGCCTTTTGGATTTGAATTGTTTGATGCAATTTTCTCCAGAAACTTAATTGAATTTCAATACAGGATCATCTTCTCTTCCTGTCAATCAGAAAACTCCGGAGGGACTTCAAGCTCGGATTTGGGTAGCACTGTCTGTCTTCTTCTTGACCGTATTAACTCTTTTACGTCAAGTTTCATACCCTGTGACCAAGAAAATTTCTGCATTATCATCTAATGATGGTAGGAGTACTTCGGAACCACCTACTGATACAACAAACATGGAAGTTCGTGCTACGACCTCAAATCCACCTTCTACAGAAGAAAATATCCTTCCCTCCATGCTGAAAAGGTTGGGTGAGCTTGAAGAGAAGGTTGATACACTCCAATCTAAACCATCTGAGATGCCTTATGAGAAAGAAGAGTTGTTGAATGCTGCTGTATGCCGGGTGGATGCCTTGGAAGCTGAGTTAATTGCTACTAAAAAGGTAGGATGCTTACGTTATTTTCTACTTTTTGAAGATCATGATATCATGCCGATGCTCTCTGTATTTATGCGGTGCATGTGTAAAGCATTAAGGTATATCCATGCCTTTTTCATTTTTTTTAATCTAAAACTAAAAAATGCCATTTACACACAGAAAAAAATTAACATCTGCATGTAATTGAGGTTTGTTGTTCCAAAATGACATAGTATAGGGTAGAGGTGTGAAGAATACAGTGTCTAACTGATTGCTTACCCGGGCCCCTAACATTTGGATTTGATGAGTTTTACATAGGCTCTTCATGATGCATTAATGAGGCAAGAAGAGCTGCTTGCTTACATCGACAGACAAGAAGAAGCCAGGTTTCGGGTAAGTTGGCAACTGTATCTTTTGAATAAAGTTAAAACCTTAACATACATCTGATTTTTTATATTTTTCTTTCCTTCATTGTCTTTGTTTTAATCAGAAAAAGAAGTTTTGCTGGTGAGATTTGTTACTGGGAAAGAGATTCTGCACAGGATGTCACGGTTGTTCTTAAGGAATGTTAACCTTGCACAAGATGTAACCCTGACTGCTGATTTTCAGTATAATGAGAATTGTTTCTTTCAACGTGTGTATATCAACAATACTGTCTTTGCTGGCTTGTGAAACACGAGCCTTTTTTTTTTTTTTTTTTTGTGGTTGCAGTCATTTATCTGTGTTTGCCTTTCTTAGTCGAAAAGTTCTGTTCTTTTTTTCAATCTCGAGGTATACTTTGGCTGAGTATTTTCAGTAATGCTAAAACACTGGCATACAAACTTACATTAGTGTCTCCGAAATAATTTTTTGATAGGTAGCCGTTGGCTATGTGGTTCAGATGAAGTCTTCGTTTTAATCTAATGTTGTCAATACATTGATTAAGGATTTACATTAATGTACCAATTAAAGAGAAAGGGAGAAAGTACATTTGATGATTATGTGAATGCACACCATACTTCCAAAAACAACTGTATATGAAATTTTAAGACGATGCAGAGCCAAAGGGTTACATTGATAAAACACCTTTTATTATTCTCAATGGATCAAAGCTGGATGATATGATTTTTTATTTTTTTTTGTCAAAAAAGGATGCAATATTTCGACATACGCACAATTGTCTAGGAATGGCAAACATTATATTGGATCGGCACAAGGTTTTATTAAAACATTGATAGGCTGTCGAAATGGAAAGCCTCCAATTTTACAATTCTTCCTGATGCAGTAAACTATTTGATATCAAGCAGCAAAACAGCCGAAGCGGCGGAACTGTAATCAAAAACCAAAAAAGTGTGAATAAAAGTAGTCGATAGATAAACCTATAGAAAAATTAATGGAAATATATGTCTAGTACAACATACCAACTTCTTCTTCTTCCTTTTCTTGTCAATTTCAGCTTGGAGTTCTCTTTGTCGAGTAAGGGCTTCATCAAGTGCCTAAAGCCGAAATAGAAAGCCAAATAAAATACGAAGAAATAACATACATGGCATTAAAATAGGAAGGAAAAGTAGTAAACCTTTTTGGTTGCAACCAAGTCTTGTTCGAGAGTGGTGACTCTGTTTAGAGCATTATTCAGCACTTCCTCCTTTTCGGGTGGCATGATAGATCTCTTGTTGAGGACAGTGACTTTATCTTCTAGTTCAGCCATACGCTTCATAAAGGTCATGTAATCAATGCATGAGAAGGGGGCCGCTTTCATCGTAGTGCCCTCATAATATCCTGAATTGCTAAACAGTGTTGCTTCATTGAGTTTCCTTGGCATGTTCTTTGTCATGCGGATCATGGTTACAATCCCCATAATGAAGGCCATGATTCCACCAACAAAGTGATTGGTATTCACCTCAGATGTCTTGCTAGGAAAACTATCTGCACCTTTACGAAATTATAGTTATAATTTTAGCAGAAGTAGCCACAAGTATAGAAGTGCAAGGGAATATTCATTTTTATGTAAAATACCTTTAGAAAGTGCACCTTTGTCATTCTCTATTAATTTATTCCAAGATGAATTGACTGGCTTGCCAGGCACAGGGGCTAATTCCTCATATTTGTACACAGGCTTTACCACCTGCAATATATATTATAAGGGCAAGTCTTAAAAAAAAATGACAGTAGAGAGAAATTTTGAGTTACATTTGTCAATGGAACTTACTTTTGGAGATACGCATGGCACATCAACATCGTATGTCTGTGGAGATGGTTCTTTGTTTCCCTTGATAATATAGGACAAAAAAGTATACTAAGTTATCAGATATTCTAACAAATAAATACGAAGAGTTCCACTACAAAGTTTTGCAGTCTGAAATTGCTGAAAGGATGGAAACTTACTACATTTTGATGTGCTTTATCGTCTTCTTTGACTATTTTCTCCTGAATCCCGGACAAGGTTTGTCTCTTGCATTTGCCCTCGCCATTTTGAATCATCTAATTCATCAAGAACAAATACTTTATTTTTTTAATTTGCTGCTTAACTAAAGAAATTTATTCTTCAGCAGTAGACTACCTTGATGATATCTGGGTCATTCCATGGCCCCTTGTCAGAAAGCATGCAACCACCTTTATCTGCACAAGTACAAGTACCACCCAAGAACTCTGGAAGTTCACTGGTAAACAGGATAGACAACCGAGGTGTTATTTATAGTCTTTAGGAGCAATTCCAATGACATGATGGAAGAACATATTTAATGGTATTTTTATACATCAATGAATTTGATCATGAAGAGTTATTATTTCTCAATTCCAAATTACGTATTTGATGAATGAAATACTTCAATGGGAGAGGAGACAAATTTAACCTGGCGTCAATGATTTCAAGCAACTTGCTCTGGTATTTGTTACCTAGGACCTGTACAATAAATCATTAATCTGTTCAGTGTCCCTGCTTAACTGAAAAACACCTTGATTTTAATTGATCAGCAGGCTAAAACTTTTACATGGATTTTTGCAGTGGTCTTGGGATCTAGGAATGACTTAATGGTGTTCCACAAGAGCCTAAATCCAGAACCAGCATTGATGATGAACATACGGTTCAGTGACTGCAGAAAAAAAAAAGTTTCAATTAGGGTAACATTAGAAGGACGCATGCCCATATAGAAAAAATAAACCAGTACCTCAGGGTAGTTGTCACCATCAATTTTCTGAAGCCTCTGGAGGAGATCTCTTGCTGCTTTGTTCAAACTCTTAAGACCCTGAGCAAGCATGCTAGTCAGCAATTTTATGAAACTTGTTTCCATTTGAAAAAATAGTAACAGTGGATATGATATGATATGCACCACAAATAGTTGGAATGGACATTGGCTTTTTAAATTTATAGTGAGTATCATATAAGGTGTAACTATTGTTCTTTTCTCATATTGGTTATTCTTTGGTAGAGAAGTTGATGAACTGAAACATGTCCATAAATTTTTTACACATACCACTCCTTGCACATCCAAAATAGTTGTGCTTTGGTCAATGTGCTTCTTTGCTGCAATGGAACAAGCTGGCAACTTAACAGCAAAGGTCCTCTCAAACTCCTTTACGTGGTACTTGAGATAACGATCCATTGTTGTTACTTGCATCAGCTTGGCAGAGTCGACCTGACCCAATTTTTCAATGTAAACGGGTCTGCCATCCTTGTCAACCCCATGATGCCCTTGTGGGTAGTATTTTAGAACCTCATCTTGTTCAGCGAATTCAAAATCCTTAAAGACAAAAAACCTACAATGAGATACAAAAACAAAAAATCATACAAAAAGATCACAGCTTGAAAAGTGAGTTTCCTTTTCCGCAGAACAATACCTCCGAGATAGTGTCAGCACCAAATTCCTGCCTCCACTTAAGCATATCTGCCCACATTTGTTTTGTTTTCTCAATGTCAAACTTCCTTGCTCTCAAGAATCTGGATCATCGTACATTTATAGTTATTAGAGTGTGAAATTAAGATGTAAACAAAGTTAGTTTGCTCATACTACATCTATTAAGTAAATCTATGAGCAAGAAAACTATTTCACAAGGCCACCTTAGCATCATATGGTGATCATCATGTTTTGAGGGCAATAGTTCTTCCAAGATAAGTGCTTGGCGTAAAGCATCAACAGCTTGCAACTCTTCTGCATCAAGATCATCCTCGATAGCGACAGACATAACCCTGCTGTGCCTCCTCCCCTTCTTGGTAAGGGAACCCCTGAACTTAAATGAGGCATTCATGGCCACCTTCTTGAACGATCCTACCCTTTTCTTCTTTTCATCGTCAGAATATTCACTTTCATGACCTGTGCTTGCAAGAAAGTAAAATTTACCCACACAAGTTTTGAACAAGATAATTAAAAAAAAGAAATTCACACTCTAAACATCTTCATCTGCTCCTGTTGTACCTGTTTCCATTAACAACCTTGGCAAAGGTAAACTACATATTTTTCCCACACCATACATATATCTGGATCCATAAATACTTTCTGTTTGTTATCCAACCAAGCATTTAATTAATGAATAGCAGTTATTTGTTGCAAAGTTTATATCCGTACAATTTTACAGGTGCATTAATTATGTAAACCAATAACATTAATCAGTAGTTTTTGTTTGAAACTCTGCATTAAAGTGTTTTTGAAATGGAAACCAAACCAAAAAAGATGTCAGCCATATGCACATTTCTACCATGACCCTCATTTCTGCAAACGGAACATCTAAATGTGAAGTGTTTGACTATGATAGCCTGCAAATTTCTTATTATGGTGTGTACCATTCCACGTTCTATCTAAAGTAGATGAAGATTACACTGTGCGTGTATAAAATAAAGTGAATGCCGACAAAGAAACTGCAGAGAAGATGTTGTAATATGAAATTCAAGGAATTATTAGACTTACCAAGTTTAACGGGTTGGTCAACAGATGAAGGCATGATTTCAGCCATGACTGATAATTTTTCGTACACACGGAAGCAAAACCAGCCCTAAGGCAGTCAAGTACTAGAATACATCAATAACCCACAATGAAGCTTTGACGTACGCCTGCAACATATAGCCAGCAAAAAAGCACGAGTCAAGAAGCTCCAAAAAACCAATGCTTCTAAGACAAAACGATGAATATCTGGTATGCAGGGAAAAAAGAGAAAAAAAAAAAAAGAAAGATAGATAGATATCTCAAATCTTAATGACCAAATGCTGCTCATGCATGCAACTAGAAATCCTAACAATGTGAGTTGAAACACATTTTGTCACATTCAACGCCAATCAAGGATGAACAACATGCATCAAAACGTGCTTGAAGTTTATGAATGAAGATGATATTATGATAGGTAATGAAAGAGGGTGATATCTGAGAGGATACCTTGACTAAGGAATGTAGGGGTTGCAAGAAGCAAGAGATGAAAAGGCCAAATATATGGTTTCCGAATAAACCTCTCAAAGTGGAGGCACGATGAGATATTCAAAGGCTGAAAGTTGGTGGAACAAGTAGACAATTTTAGACTTTGCTATTTTCTTTTCCTTGTTTATTTATCTGTCATTTTCTGTTGAAGAGGTCTTGATTTGGTGATTCTTTGGCCTTGCGAAATGCAAGCCACTCTGTTGCTTCATAATCACTCATATATCCATTCTTACATTGCCATTGTTTTTCTTCCACACACGTATACTCTCTTTTATGCAAAACTCTACCGTTCATTTTTACCAAGCTGACTTTTGCAGATATCAGAATAACAACAACACAAAGTCATCAATCAGCTCATCTAATTAACTTTACTTCCTAAATTAGTCAGGTAAACCAGAAATGTAAAGCAGTGGAGGAATCTTATTCCCACATAATCTATAATGTAGAATACTTATGAGAGAAGCATCTGTACTTAAAATTTATCAAAAATTATTAAAAAAAATTAAAAGAACATATTATTATAACTTTCCCTTTTTTTTAAATAATAATAATAATAATAATAATTGTTTCGGTTATTAACATTATATTTAAAGGCATTAGGTCCAACAACTAGCATTACCAGGTAAAACTATCTTTTGTCTAATCATATTTCTTTTGACTTTCTTGTCACCTAGTTGATTTAGGCGTCAGAATGTTTTCCTGCAGGTCATCACCGTTCGATATTTCAGATGAAATCTTTGATGTACGTGCTACAAGATCAAGAAATCAAAAGATAGTTTGTGCTACAAGATCAAGAAATCAAAAGATAGTTTGGAATGTTAAGTCTCACATTCTATAACCGAAACAATAATACTAAACTCAATTAACATAATTTTGCTTAATAGGAAAGGGAGAAAAATGAATTTAATTATTTATATTTGAGCTCGAATAACATTTTATATAATATGGAGATCCACTCATATTCATATCATGCCTCCTACCACTTCCTATAAATTATAATTAAAACAAACATTAATATTTTTATATGGACGTGGTGATTGCCTTCATAATAGCTCTTTGTTTACAATTTTTTTTTGTTTCTTATAGAATCACTATTTTGGAGCCACATTTTAATAGTGGTTTTTTTATATATATAATTTACTTTTTGAAGTAATTCTACAATGGAGATACATCTAAATAATATAAGACGTGTGAATTATGGACACTTCTCATTCATTTTAGAAAGGAATTTTAGATAAAAAAAAATGTTTTCTCTAACAGTAACAAGATAAATATGTTTACATATTGTCTTCTTTCTATCTAAAAGAACGTGGAGGCTATTTATTAATCAACGTTTTAGTTTCTGTTATGCTAAAAAATTACTCATAAAAGTCAATTGTTTTTATTATATAATTATAATCACGATTTTTACATAAAAAATCTAAATATTTATAACTATGATTTTATACGTATTTAATTATACTTTTACTTTTCATGAAAACTTGCCAGTATTTCTTTTATATAATTATAATAAATAAAAAATAATTGAAGAATTATTTTCATAATTATTTTTATGCATTTATTTTTTAAATTTCCAATATAAATTTTAGTAATATATTTTAATAAATTTTATTATAATAATTAATTTTTTATATTCTATTTTTTATTATATAAAAAATGACACGCGCACGTATATTTCAACTGATAAAAAAAAATGCTGAATTTAGTGAGAACTTCATTTTTTTACAATTTGAAGTTTGTTACTTTAATTCTTTCATTTTATTATGATTAGTCTTAAACTTATTGCTTTAACATATGTAGCCCGCCCTTTCAAAACATATTTATATTTTTCATTTTAAAATTTGCTTTTGTAAGATATAGGTACGTGACCCGAGCAATTTTCAGTATTCTTTCTTTAAGCTGATATTTAATTATTAATGGATTAAATATTAATAATTAAATAATTAAATTTAATTAGTTTTATCTTTAAACTATTTTACTAAACATTAAACAAGAAAGATAGATTAAAACTAAAAACATTTAGATAAATATATTTTACTTTTTGATATTTTGAGGCATTACTTATAAGAAAACTTAATGAAGCCTATCTATAAAGTAAATGTCTGCTTAGACGAGTATATAAAAACATTAACAATGATATATTTTAGATGTGTAGCATGATGATGTCATTAATCCGCTTGAAATGAAAAAAGTAAAAACAAATAACGTTTAAAAGAGTTAGTAAGATAAAAAAAAAAATACAGGATAGAAGTATTATTTCATTCTTATTTTAATTTGAATAATACGTTAAATACTGGTGAAATCATGAAATTGTATTTTTTATATTCTTTTTAACATTTATGAAAATATACTGTACAAGGAAAACAATATATTTATTTTTTTAAACCATTAAAAGGTTAGGAAAACATATAGGAATTATTTCCATAGTATTTTTTTCAAAATAATTGTGTAATTTTATAAGAAAAATATTTTGTAAATGCAATATTATTAAAATGGTTAAATAAATTTTACATTGGATTTTATTTTTGCAATCCGGGCCATTTTAAGCAACCACCACCTCCTGTGCCACCTCGACGGCGAGGAAGCAGGTCACGCCACCACCTCCGGGACAACCATCTCCTAGACCACCACCAACTCCCAACAATCTTTGCAGCGACCAGGAATCTTATATTTGGAATTTTATTATCCTCAGCGGCGAACACACCCACGGCGGCGTACGCGACACAGGTTCGTCTTTTCTTTGATTTCTCTTCTAAGCTTCTCCTTCCTGCAACCCTACTTACACTGCCTCCTAATCTCCCGCTCTCTGTCTCTCACGCACCAGACATTAGTTAGCACCAAAACTCACCAACTGAATACAGAAAGCAAGATCGACGAATAAGCTAGTTGACCGAACAAAACAAAAATTCCACCAAAATCAATTCAACATCAAAGCATAAACCATATGCAGAAAAATGGAAGCGGAAGTGAGAGAGGATGTTGCGGATAGAACCTGAGGACCGAAGAGGATCGGCGAGGACTTTTAGGCGGGCTATTGGCCATTGATTCGGAGAATCCGGCGCGAACAGTAGGACGAGAATCCGGCGCGTGAGCTACACCTACGACGGTTTCGACAGGCACCCGTTATATTGGGGTTTGGTACAACAGGAGTTATTTTTTCAATCAAAGTGGCCGGCCAATTTCTTCTATCATCTTACGAGTTACATAATTTGAAATTAACTTTCTTATTTTTAAATTTTGAATTTTACAATTTAAAATTATTTTTTTAAAATTAATTAATCCAGAATTAATTTTTTTCTCATTTGTTAAATGTGAAAGTTTATTTTCTTTGGTTAATCAGAAAGGTGAGAAGGTAAATGCCTCCTATAATTTCTTATGGCAAGAAGTTTAATAGCACAAATGCGTCTACACTTCGTAAGTATATTAAAAAATGGGGGTGTAAAAAGATAAAAGGGAGGTGCAGATGGGCAACAGTTAGTTTGGTATTTCATTCCCAGTGAGGAGGGCGGGTTTCCTCGTTTAGAAGGCGGATCATACGGGCCTATCAGTCCGCTGTGACAGATTTTTCTGAAAAATCCATTTCTCAGAAAGCGGTTTCTGTCATCTTATTCGCTTTTTCTGCTGCTTGTTGCTTCCATTGCTCACCTTTTTCTTCTTTAAATCTTCATTTTATTATCTCATGACCTTATTATTCTTTCTGTTCGGATTTACATTGTTCTTGACTTCAAAAGTTTCGTGGACTTTTGCACCAACTTTTACTTATTAGGTCATTATTCTTCCAAAATTTCGCGCTTCGCCTTCACATCGGTCAGTTCCTTCTTCACATTCTATGTTTTCTGCTGTTGCTTTTTGTGTGTGTGTGAATATTATGTTGCATGTGTTGTCTGTTTAGTTCATATGTGTTGGATGGTTATTTTGGTTTTGTTTCGGAAGTTCACCACTTTTCGTTGTGCATTTCGTAGAAGATAGTTGAACTTTTTATGTGCCTCTTGCGCTGTTATATTCTATCAGTGCGGGTTTGATTTGGTTGTAGGGGACATATTTTGGGGAATTACTTATTAATGGTTGGGTGGGTTCCAAATTTTATTGCCGAGTCTTGGAGAGTATTTTCATTTTGCTGTGAAGGCTAAACATAAAGTCTTAGACTTCTTCACGCATTAGCTGCAGTAGTCGTTGCCGAAATATGGGGTTATGCTCCCTCTCCTCTCTCCAGTAATTAGTTTTTCTTAGGCAACCTAGGTCTTAGTTGCATAACTTCCCGCTCATTTTTTTTTTCTCCAACGGTATGCTATGTCCCCTTCATCTTAATGTGTTACTTTGCGCGTGGCTGGTTTCATTTATAGTTACCTTCTTTAATTATGGTCTACTACTCTTTTGGTTTCAGATTTCGCTGCACTTCCAAAAGAGTTGGTTGTGCAGTTCTTGTTTTCAGAAACCATCTTTAAGGTTCTGTCGGCGTTTGAGTTCTGTAATGGCCAGTGATTTTTCTGTCATCTCCAATGGAGACAGCAATGGCAATGTCAATCCCAATCCACAACCTAATCAGCAAAGGACTTACCAAGTGGTAGTGGCTGCTACCCAAGATTGGGGCATTGGCAAGGATGGGCAGTTACCCTGGAGGTTGCCCACTGATCTCAAATTTTTTAAGGAGATCACTGAGAAGACATCTGATCCTGGAAAGAAGAATGCCATTGTAATGGGAAGGAAAACATGGGAGAGTATCCCTCTTCAGTACAGGCCTCTTTCTGGTCGCCTTAACGTTGTTCTTACTCGCTCAGGCAGCTTTGATATTGCAACTGCAGAGAATGTTGTTATATGTGGAAGTATTAATTCTGCACTGGAACTATTAGCTTCTTCTCCTTACTCTCTATCAATTGAGAAAGTATTTGTTATTGGAGGTGGTCAAATATTTAGGTACTTCTTTGTTTTAAAATGTACTTTTCTTCATCTGCTCTGCTCTTTCCTTTTCATGTGATGCTCTTTCTCTGTTATAGCTGATAATTGCCATTTACAGAGAGGCTCTCAACGCACCTGGATGTGAAGCTATCCACTTAACAGAAATTCAGTCAAACATTGAGTGCGACACTTTTATGCCTTCAGTTGATTTCACTATATTTCGGCCATGGTACTCATCCTTTCCTAAGATGGAAAACAACATACGCCATTCTTTCATCAGTTACGTGCGTGTAAGGAGTTCTCCTGTTGTGTCCCTGAATCAGAATATTGATCCATTTATTGATAATAATTCTGATTCCATAAAATTTGAGGTCAAGGATTTTTCTTTTCTTCCTAAAATGATTTTTGAGAGACATGAAGAGAATATGTATCTTAAGCTGGTTCAAGACATCATTTCTGAAGGTACAATAAAGGGTGATAGGACAGGGACTGGTACCTTGTCAAAATTTGGTAGCCAGGTAACGTTTTTATTGGTATATTGAGGGTTGTTGTAGTTTATATGCTGACTTTGTCTTTTTCCACAGATGAGATTCAATTTGCGCAGAAGCTTTCCTCTTCTAACAACTAAGGCATGTGGTAGAGATTATGGTTTAAGGCACATTTGATTTACTGTGTAAAAGAATCTGTTTTTCGATTGAACTGTTTTCTTTTTCACTTTGGTTTGATTATTATATTGTTTATACTAATTTGGATGTTTTCTTTGGAAGGAGAATATCTAGTTGTAAATTTTGATAGAAAATTTGACATGATTTCTTCAATTGATTGTAGAAAGTATTTTGGCGAGGGGTTGTTGAAGAGCTTCTTTGGTTTATCAGTGGCTCAACAAATGCCAAGGTAACAATATCTTCTGCAATATTGTTCACACACATGAATCCTCACCTATCCTTAGTTTGGTCACAAACAAGCTGATATTAGCCAACTATTGGGGAACATGTCGATGGTGTATCTTATAACATTTGAGCTTGGATTTGAATAATAGATGTAATCATGTGGAAAGCTCACGTGCTTCTAAGCTAACTCATTCCTTGTATTATTTATTTCTATAATATATTGAACTTATAAATATGATTGCATTCTTTTTTTAGTGTTGAAATTTTGAAAACAATATTCATAGATACTGAGTATAACATATGAAAACATTGCAATTATAGAATATTTAGTTATGTCTACGTACCTGAATTGACATTCATCTCTATGAGCACTACCAAACCTTATTTTTCTTGACAGTTTTCTACCCACCTTCTAGAGAATTATTTAGAGATTATGTGTGCTAATTTATTTAATGAAATCACAAATTTATTATCCCTCAGGATAGGCAGGGTTTGATAATAACACAATTTGCGCTTGCTAAGCATTTGCTGAATCTTTAATAGAGTCATAATAGGGATAAAGGGTTACGGACTAAACTTTCATTCACTGTATTTCACATGCATCAGGCGCTTTATATTTTAGTTAACTGGAAATCTTTTACTGGCATGGTAGAGTTTATTGTATGATCTTCGATCTGAAAACAAGGTATATTTGGCAGGTGCTACAGGAAAAAAACATTCATATATGGGATGGCAATGCATCCAGAGAATACCTTGATGGGCAAGCATGATTATATGTTTTACCTTTGAAGTACAAATTGTGCATTTTTCCTTCATATTGCAGTTAGTAATTGGCTGTACATGTTTTATTATAGTGTTGGTTTGACAGAGAGGGAGGAGGGTGACTTGGGACCTGTTTATGGGTTTCAATGGAGGCACTTTGGTGCCAGGTAGGGGAATTATATTTTTTTCTGTAGGTATTACAATAGATTGTTTTGTTTGGAATTTGCTCAAACATTTAGTTGCCGTCTGACCTTTTATAGATACACTGATATGCATGCTGAATACTCCGGCCAAGGGTTTGATCAGATTTTACAATAGATTGTTTTATTTGTAATTTGCTGAAACATTTATTCCCTGTCTTACCTTTTATAGATACACTGACATGCATGCTGACTACTCCGGCCAAGGGTTTGATCAGCTTTTGGATGTTATTAACAAGATAAAGCATAATCCTGATGATCGGCGAATCATTCTCTCTGCATGGAATCCAGCTGATCTTAAATTAATGGCACTTCCACCTTGCCACATGTTTGCACAGGTCTGCACCTTAATTCATTAGGTTTTTCTTTGAAAACTGTCCCCTCACATATATTGATATTTGTAATTTTAACTTCTGCAGTTTTATGTAGCACATGGGGAGTTATCATGTCAAATGTATCAGCGTTCTGCTGACATGGGCCTGGGCGTTCCATTTAATATTGCATCTTATGCCCTACTGACATGCATGATTGCTCATGTTTGTGGTATGTAAATTGTCAAAACATTCGTTGTAGACCTAAATATGCAGTCAATTGATGAAATGTTTTCAGGTTTTGTGGGTGTAATTAATGATGATGTATACCATTTTATTTGGTTGTTTGACTGTAAGCTAGGTAATAGGTTGTGTGGTTCTCAAAGATTCGATGTTATGCTCTGGCTGGGAAAGCCTTTTTTTTTCCTGTTTGCTAGAATCGGCACTAGAAGTTTAGCAAGTTTAAGCTCAGGTGGTTTGTTTAGACTTGATAAGTCTTTTATATGTCAATTTTGTTGGACTTTAGTTGTGTGTAGACATTTCCATTATAGTAACTAAGAAAATTTTGCATAATAGAGGCCAAAGTTTTTGTTTTTCTTGTTGGTCTTCTATCTGTACTCTAATTTTTTGGGTGTACGTAGGTTCAGGGTTTACAAGCTTATTGGTTTTGATAATATCACTAGAGAAAAAGTGCACCTTAAAAGGTGATTATGTAATAACTAACCCTTTTACTGTGACTTGGCTTTTTCTCAGATCTAATTCCAGGTGATTTTATCCATGTTATTGGGGATACACATGTTTATCGCAATCATGTGAGGCCTTTGCAGGAGCAGCTCCATAACCTTCCAAAACCCTTTCCAGTATGTCTATTGTTTAACACTTCTTTTAGTTTGTCTTTTGACGCTTTTTCCTTGTTGACTCCCTTGATGTACTTCGAAGCAGACTTTGAAGATAAACCCAAAGAAGAAAGATATAGATTCTTTTGTGGCTGCTGATTTCAAGCTCATAGGCTATGATCCTCACCAGAAGATTGATATGAAGCTGGCTGTCTAAAAGTGTGGGGTTTCTCACTTTCAGGCTGTTTCTGCTTTTTTAATTGAGGCAAGTACTTGCTTTTGGTTTAGTTTTTATGCAGAACTCTACTGGTCTCTGTTACCATTATTATTTTTATAAAAGGGTTTCAATATAATGTTATTTGGTGCTTTCTTTGGCCTATGATCAGTAGTAGAACCATGGTAGCATGATGATGAGGTGGTCTGCAAGATAGCTCTTAATTTATTGTCAACACCTTTTTGGCAAGCTAAATGACAGGTTCAGTACTGTTCAGGTTTTATAGATAGTTTTGTAAATCTACATGATTTTGAATTGATTTAAAATCTTAATGCTATTTTGCATCACCCTTGTATAACGGAACTAAATTTCTAAAAGTCGCGTGAAAAAGGATGATTCAACTAACATTTAAGGATAGTGCAAGAGTAATTCCCTTCCATGACCTGTATCAGAGTCCAATTTCAATAATCCAGCACTGCAGAATCTTTAAATTAAAAGGAAGTAGGAAAAGAAAATAGAATTTTTATTTAAATTATTACGCAGTAGTTTCAAAATTTTGATTTGGATTCTTTGGAACAAGTTTTAACTTAATAATGATATAGTTAGAGTTGGCTTTACATAACCTGAATAGTTACGAAACATAAAATAATTTGATGCCAATTTCAATGCACGTATCTTGCTCTGTAATATAGCTGCTTTTCAGAGAATTTTATTAACCTTTGGATGTATATATATGTACTTCATTCTTTTAATGGACATTAGTCACACTGTTTTCGCATTTTCTTATCTGGCATTTTATTTGCTTTTCTTGAATGTGATTCCTGTGTTCTTCTCCTGTGTTTCAGGCACAACGATAGGAAGATTATGTTAAAATTGTGTACTACTAAAGATGATCTCGTAGACACGTACTTAGTTCATATATTTGTGGGAATCGGTTGGGTCCATGTGTTACGACTGTAAGGTGATTTAGATTAATTTTAATTTCCAATGTACACGCTTCATTATAATTTTGAGGGATCGATTTCTCGATGTTTTAGATAAACATTTTTCTGTTTTATTATTCGAACTTTTGGACAAGCAGCTTCAGTGCTATTCAACAAGTTTTGTTTTTTTTTTTTTTTTCAATAGCTGTCATAAATTAAACTATATACATTGTCAAAATATTTTGACGACTTATTTTGAACAGGTATAGTAAAATTTATTGATATATTAAAAATGATTTAGCTTAAGATCAAACGAGCCTAGTATGAGTTTATTTTTTTCTTCAAACGTCTCGGTTATATTTTCGGTGAAGGTCCCTGAAGACAATTTATGCTGCGATGATATCTAATGTCACTTTTTATTTAAAATAGTAGTCTGCTTCTTGGTCGCACATGGGTTTTGAAAAATTAATTAGTAATACACATATAATAATCAAATACCTAGTCATAATTATATTTTTTTTTGTAATTTTATAAATATTATGAACTATAACATACGAGTATTTCCAATCTATCAAAGTCACCATTGGAATATGAGGCAGTCGTTTTCTTTTTGAATTGTATTCATCTTAATATCTTTCTGAATATAAGCTTACCAAATATTCTTATTTTCCATGCCATCTCATCTATTAAATACAAGTCATAATAAACAAACGATCAGTTCGAACTACTTTCGTTGTAAGTGAGCATACCATCAATTATTTTGGAACAAATTACAAATGTTAAAATTGAAAATAAGTTGGAACTTAGGTAGAACAACATTAACTCGAATTTAAAAATAAAAATAAATATTTATAAATATAGATGACTAAAAATTATATTAGGATGCACATTTCACTGTTTGAGAAGGTCAACTTTGTGATTCAAAGACATGTTTATGAAATTGAGAGACGTAAGCTGGGTATGCGAATGTGGATATTTTTTCTTACGTATGTGCTGACGTAAGAAATTTTGGACCGTAATGTTGCACTTGAAAGCCTCCGGTTGTTTAAAAGGCGATCCAGGAACCAAGTTCATCACTGTCGAACGAAATCATTACTCAGCCACGCTTTCATCTTCAACCTGCCACCCTGCGTAGCAATGGAAACAGTTCAATTTATTTTCGCTAATGGCGGAGCTGGAGAAGCAAGCTATGCAAACAATTCCTCCTTTCAAGTACCCATACTATCTAACTATATATTTTGCCTACACAATACTATCATCGTCGTTCCTTAGGTTTTTTTTTTTTTTTTTTTTTTTTTAATTTCATTAGTTTCGTGCAGAGTAAGATGATATCAAAAGTGAAACCCATCCTCGAAGAAAGTATGAAGTCCCTGTACTGCAACTCTGTCCCGAGCTGTTTCAGAGTGGCTGATCTGGGTTGTTCTTCGGGACCAAATGCACTTCAGGTGGCCTACGATATTATCGATGTTGTTCACAACATCAGTCGCAGCTATAACCGTGAGCCACCCATCACATTCCAAATTTACCTGAACGATCAATTTCAAAACGATTTCAACAACATCTTTGAGGCCCTACCTTGCTTCTACGAGAGGCTACGAGAAGAAAAGAGAGAGGGATTTGGTGCATGTTTCGTCAATGCAACGCCCGGAAGCTTTTATGGCAGACTCTTCCCGACCAATTCCATGCACTTTTTTCACTCTTCCACCAGTCTCCATTGGCTCTCTCAGGTTATCATCTTCAATTATTAATACGAACAAATAATTCATTCATATACACAGACTTTTAGCATTTGTTTTACAATGTTTCAATTGGCAACAGACTCCGAAAGGATTGATTAACAAGGAAAACATTTACTTCACTAACACGAGCCCATGCACGGTGTACCAAGCTTACCTTGATCAGTTCAGTGAAGATTTCAATCTGTTTCTAAAATCACGAGCGGAGGAACTAGTGCATGGTGGTGGTATGGTTCTAACATTTGTTGGCAGAGATAAAACTTCCGACATAATCACTCCTTGGGGGCTAATTGGTTTGGTTCTCAATGACATGGTTTTAGAGGTACAACCTACAACCTACAATGGTTTGATTTTCTTTGTTTCTTATAAAATCATAACTTTATGGACTGTTCATACCATGCAATGCAGAGTTTGATCGAAGAGGCAAAGTTGGAGTCCGTTAATATGCCAAGATATGGTCCTACTGCTGATGAAGTTAAGCAATTGATTGATGCAGAAGGGTGTTTTACTCTTCAAAAGTTGGAGACATTCAAGTCGAGATGGGATGAAGGCTTGAAAGAAAATGGTAACGGTGATTTGGCTTTAGATGTAAATGTCAGAGCCAATTTCATAGCCAAATACGTGAGAGCTACTACTGAACCTTTTCTGACTTCACGGTTTGGAGAAGGTATAATCGATGAATTATTCCTTAGATTCGGAAAGAAGGTTGGCAAACTGTTGGAGGAACAAAAATTAGAGTATACTTATCTGGTCATGTTCATGACAAAAAAGTGACACAAATTACTCGCTTTTCAATAATAAGTGAGTGAAACACCATGTGCTTCTACCGTTGTCTCTCTCAACCTATATATTTCAACTTTTTCTTGCTTTTTCTACGTTGCGACGTAATTTAAGCCATGTTTACGTTCTCCATCTAGTTTATCAAGCTTATATATAGTTTACGTTGCAGGGAGTGCACGTATAATGTAATACACGGTTGACACCCCTAATCTTTACCATATTTTTACTTCGTTACGCAGATATAATAAAATGTAGTAAGGATTTGAGTGTCAACCAATCATTTTTTTATAATATAATGTTAATAATTTTGCTACAATCAAGTTGTGTATTCGGTTTTTTTATGTATATGCGCAAATTCACCACATATATTACCGTAATGAACAAATTTTAAAAAAATAAAATTAGAGAAATAAACAATTTGTGCAGTTTTTACACTACTACATATAAAAAAGTCATACACTTTCTAGATGATTTCTCTTTTATCATATTTGAAAAGTTGAATTTTTCCATAACATAATTGCACTGTAATGGATTACGAGTTATGATAATCGATTATATTGAAGTCATTAAAATGTAAGATGATTATTAATTTTCAATGACTGAAATCAATTATATAGTATCTATAATTGATTACCAAGTAGACTTTGTTCGTATTATCTACAACTTGTCTATGTAATGAAGATTAGCACTCTACGTATATAGGTCCAAATTTCATACTAAATTTTTAAATGTGATAGATGTAAGACATCAGAAAAATCAATTATTACTCGAATTCATAATTAAATAAATCAACTAATTTCGAATAACCACAAAAAATATTATTACAACTAAAGTTATCATATGAGGACACGTTCATTCGTAATATTTACATAATTGTTTTTATTATTAATTTAGTTTGTACCTTTTATTTTTAATACATTATGATCAATATAAATCATGAATTTTTTAATCAATCACAATTTTCGTCAATTAAAACATGTTGTTTAACAATCAAACCCTTCTAATACTTGATAACAAAGATTTATAATTAATACACTTCTACATTTAATTTTTTTTTTCTAATAATCGATTATAACTGATAATTAATTACAAACATTATACAATCGATTATAGTTATTGAAAATTAAAAGTTATATTTCCACTCAAACAACTTCAATATAACGTAATCAATTGCGGGTAACACAAATTAAACCCACTAATTACTGTCATTGAAAATTGAAAGTTGTCTTATATTCGAACAACTTCAACATAACGATTATCACACGTCATATATATTGGTGAGTGGTAATAAACCAAATATAAAAGTTATATGTGATTACATTTTTATTTATCACGCAGCTTCTGTTTCACATGCAGTTCATCGTTTGAATTCTGAGATAAATAAAAGATGTGTGGATCGACAAATTGTCACCACCAGTTATGTAATTAAGCAACCAAAAGTTAATTTATCAGATAAAGAAGAGATAGGTTAAATTGCTTGGTTTGATTAAATGATTATTAATTATTTGATTAGAAGAAAAAAACAAGAGTTCCACTATTTTTAACCATTTTTTTATAATTATTATACTTTTGTTGCTTATTTAAGTATAAAATCTTATTATTAAAATAAAGTTAAGTATTTATCTGTAAAAAATTTATTGTTAAAAGATATTTGAAAGAAAAATAATATGTAATACTACAAACATTCTTAATAAGAAAATCAGTAAAAATGGAGACTGATGTTTTTGTTTAATAAGAATATAGGGATTTATGTATTTTTAAATCGTTTATTCTTTATATTTTTTCTGGATCATCTAATTTGTGTATTTATAAAATAATTTATTATTTACATTTTTTATATAGTTTATTCTTTGTATTTTTACATAATTTACATTTTCTGTGTGGTTTATGCATAGTTTTTTTCACTAGTTTATTCTATATATTTTTACATAGTCTATCCTTAATATTTTTGAAAGATCCATTATATATTTTTGTATACGATCTATCGTTTTGTATTTTTAACTAATCTATTCTACATTTTATAAATGCATATTAACTTTCTAAATTTATAAATCATTTTTCACCTTAATTCTATTTAAAACTTAATTATAAATTTAAAAATATTTTTCAACCACTAAATCTCTTTTAATAAAATATACATTACTAACCTCAAAAAAATACAATCAAACATCACTTGTACGTACATACAGCTTTAAAACAAAGATCAACATCATCTATATTTTAATTAATACTAAATAATAAAATTATACAAGTTATTATCTCTTTATTAACCTACATCTTAATACAAAGTAATAATTTATGTACATAAAAATGACTTAATATTTGATATATTTATAATTAAATTAAGTACTAAAGATTATCAGTTTGAAATGTAAAATTTGACAAATTGTAACTTAATTTTTTTTCTTGCAATAACTATTTTGACATTTTACATATTCTGATTTATTTATTAAAACAATACTATAATGCGTTTCTAAAACATATAACATATAACCATCTCAAAATATCAATATATTACAATATTATTATAAAATAAGCATAATAATTTATTAAAAAAATATTAAAATATAAAATCTAATTAAAAATTTATAAAACAATTATAATATAAATATCTCTTCATATACTTTAAAAATAGTATTCAAAATTTAAAATATTTTTTAAAATACAATGCAAAAAAGTAAATATTATTTTTTATTTTTACCACAATTATTTAAGATTATATATCATAAATTGAAATATATTATTTATAAAATTAAAATAATGATAATATATAAAATAAACTATAAAATATTTTATAAATATGACCATGAAATAACTAAACTATTTTTTAAAATTTAATAAACTGATATAAAAAACAACCTATTCTAGTTTATACTTAAGCATAGACATAAAGGAGAATCAAAAGTGGGATTTTCTTTCATCAATAACACAAATTACTTTTTCAATTTCATACTGTTTATTATATTTATTTATATAACATAGTTTTTAATAGGTTGGAAATCAAATTTTTAATATTTTTCAAAATAATTTTATAAAAATTAAAATAATAAAGCGAATTATTTGAATGATTTACAGTTTTAACTTACAAAAATTTACTTTTACTTTTTACTTTCAAAACTTTCTCACTATTTCTTTTCTCTCCTTTCTCTTTGACCTAGTAACTGCTCCCGTCCTCTTTTTCTTCTTTCTCTATTAGTTCTTTTTCTTCTATGTTCTTGTAGCACTCAATCGCTACAATAATTAGGTACTATTACAATTTTGATTAGATTTGTATGTTTAGATTTTACATTATATATATTGGTTTGGTTGACTTGTGAGAAAAAATATAGTGATGCATTGATTTGGAAAAGCATGGAAAGGAAAAATAGTGAAACTTATTGAAAACCATTGTTTTTGGGTTTAGAAAAACATTGAAGGTTTCAATGGTTTTTGAAACTCAATGAACAATTTTTATTTTTTTAATTATTGAAAATCATAGATTTGGAAAACCCTTTCCCACTTAACAATTTTTTTTAATTATTGAAAATCATGATGCAGAGTTTGAAAAACCATTGAAGGTTTCAATGGTTTTTGAACCCGATGAACATTGAAGGTTTGGAAAACCCACTGTTCAATGGTTTTCCAAATCCATTCAACTGCTTCTTAGTTTTCATAATTAAAAAAAAATAAAATTGTTCATCGAGAAAGGGTTTTCCAAATCCATAGTTTTTAATAAATAAAAATTGTTCACCGGGTTTCAAAAATCATTCAAACTTTCAATGGTTTTCCAAACTCATTCAACTTCTTCGTGTTTTCAATAATTAAAAAAAATTGTTCACCAAAAAAGGGTTTTCCAAATTTATGGTTTTCAATAATTAAAAAAAAAATAAAGATTGTTCATCGGGTTTCAAACACCATTGAAACCTTCAATGGTTTTTTGATGATGGTTTTCAATAATCTTCATTTTTTTTTTCTTTCACGCTTTTCCATATCAATACATCACCATATTTTTTATAAACCAAACTAATATTATATATATATATATATATATTATATAACTATGTAAAATCTAAACATGCAAAAGTAATCAAAATTGTAATAATACATGGATATTTTCACAAGAACATAGAAAAAGAAGAACTAACATACGAAGAAGAAAAGGAGGATAGGGGCTGCTAGGTCAAAGAAAAAAAAGATAAGAGAAAAATAAAGAAGGTTTGAAAGTAAAAGATAAAAATAAATTCCTGTAAGTTAAAACTCCAAACCATTAACCGAATTCGCTTTCTTAATAAAAAATTTCAAATTTTAATTTTTATAAAAACATTTTAAAAGATATTAAAAATTCGATTTTCTAAAAACCGAACCTATTAAAAACTGTATTATATAAATAAACATAATAAAGAATATGTTATATGTGAAATTAAAAAAATAACTTGTGTTGTTAATAAAAAAAATATATCAAAAGTGGGATTTTAACACGAAAAATAAAGCATAAATTAGGTGGCTCTACTTGCCACATTTGTCATTGGATAATTAAAAGCAAAAGCAAAAGAGAAAGAGAAATGAAAAATAAAAATCTATAGCCAGTGGCAGACAATACATGGTGGCACCTTCAGTTTGTGCCACTTACACTCTTAGTCTTAGTACCATGGATATACTTTTTCAGTTTTCTAAATTTCATACTAAGGTCGCCACGTTTATATTCAATCATTTCATCCTACATATTCAATTTCTAAAAATAATATTAAAGATTAAAATTTT
Organism: Vigna mungo; assembly: GCA_036885675.1. Lineage (NCBI taxonomy): Eukaryota > Viridiplantae > Streptophyta > Magnoliopsida > Fabales > Fabaceae > Vigna > Vigna mungo. The sequence continues at coordinate 45,603,078 of CP144699.1, read as the reverse complement.
AACGAATTTAAAAATTTGATGAAAAATTCTTTATTAAATTTTGAAATCTAATAAAACACAAAAAATAAGATTTTTTGAATTGTAAAAGACAGTTTTAAAATTAAAAAAAAATACAAAATAAAATAATTGAAGGTACATAATGAAACAGTCCACTTCATAAAATCAATTCGTTCAAATGAATAAAAACATAATTGAATAGGCTTTTTACAGACACACCACGTAACTTGCATAAAATGTAACTCACTCGCATAACCTGTAGAGTCAAACCTAACTATCCATGCAGATAAACAGGTTGTAATTTATGTACGCAATGGTTATTTTATAAATTAATTATGTCTAATATTGCTTAACTTATTTTGAAATTTATATATACAGATTTGAGAAAAATAAATAGGTAATAATATTTAATAAGCATTAATTACTATAATTGTTAGGACCTTTATTAACTTCAATATGAGAATGTCTAATTAACTTTTAAGTTTGACTTTAACATATAACTAAAACAAATGGTAAAATGAAAGTAAATTTTTAGACTTTCAAAATTTTCATAATCGAAAGAAATTGAATTAAAAACTGGAAAATTTAAAAGAAAAAGTTAAATAGATGAAATATATTTTAAGATGAAAACAATAATGGACTGAGTTTCCTTTAAGCTTTAAGCTCTACTTACATACATGTTATCTATACATCACATATTTAGGTTGTTTATTAATGTATAGTTTTCAGTTTTCACCCAAAAGTAGAACCAATATACAAACTTTTTCCTTTTCCTTAACCACAATAACAGTTTTATTCTTGCTTTCGTAGCCTCTGTTGCCGAGCAATGAAAGCCTCAATCTTCCGACGAAAGTCGTCGTTGCTCATCCCATCTTCAGGGTAGGAATCAACGTTGCGAATCACTTTCTCAGTCTCACACCTCTGCAACACGCGCGGGGGTTTCTCATTCTCCACCACGCGCTCTACCATGTCCGATTGACATCTTCTGTAATCCTTATTCACCATCTCCAAACTTGTCTCTGTTTTGGTGGGATCAATTTCTTGACCCTTTGTTTTACGAGTGTTGCTGTGAACGATCAGTTTCAGTTTCGGTTTGATGGTGCTGTTTTGGAGAAACTCGAGATACAGATCGGGTTCTGGGGATGGTTTATCCGACGACTGACTCGAAAAGTGACCCGATTGGGCGAACAACGTTATGATTATGACGTTTCCGAGGAAAAACACAAAACGAGGACTACCCATGAAGTTGCGGAAATACTCGGTTGAGTTTCTGAGAGTGGATGGTAGGTTGATGGAGAGCCTCGAAACCAAGACCAGAACAACGCACATCTCGGCGTAACGCAACACGTGAGCGATCTTTCGGAGGTAACGATTATGTTTCCGAGGTTTTCCGGTTTTGTTTGTTTGGAGCTTCTGGAAATGCTTGGTGGAGGACTCCATTTGGTTGATCAAACGATTGATACGGTCAATCAAAAGGGACCGATGATTTGTCAGGAGAATGCATCTGACACTGGATATTGATGGAGACACCAACGTTTTCTAGAATTGGATGCATGGAAACAGATTGAAGGAACTCAATTTTTTACTGAATTTGGTGTATTGCATCTGCTTGGGAAGTGTGTGATAACTCAAAACTGGTTTGGCTTTTCTTTGTTTATTTTTTTAAAATGGGTGCACTCACTCTGATTTATAGAATCCAATCTAAGTGGGTAGAAAAATAAAAGCTTTAAAAAGAAAACAAAAAAAGTTGTTCAATAAAATAAAAGAAAATAGACCGAATATGTTGTTATTGCTTTCACCTTTATCTGCCATTCCATTTTCTGCTTCTTCTTTTATTTCTACTTTTTCTCTGTGCATTAAGCTAGATTAGTGCCATGCGAAATTAAGATGCACTTTTGAAAATTAAATAAAATATTGTGATGGGTTGATTGAAAAATTATGTCTAACCTGTATATAAAAACAATATATAACAATAAACTAATAATACAAAAATAAATATCTAAACGTAATATCATCGACTTAAAACTTTAGTGTAAAGAGTCATAAAATTATATTCTTACTTTTTTTAAAACAAAAAAAAAAGTTATTAAATTATACAAAGTCGTGTTAGAAGAAAAACACAGAATTTAATATTATCTGCTATTCAATCATAAGATTTAAATTAAATGATTTTGTTTAAAGAAAACTTTGGTTAAAAAAAAAAGAAGGGAGAGTAAGGTAGCAGTACCTAATTGAAGACAATGACAGTTGGACTTAACATAGAAAACAAAACAGTAATTAAAAGTGAGGGTTTAGCGACTCATTTCTTAGTCGTTAAGAAAAAGGCCTTCACTTCCACTTTTGCTTTGCTTTGTTTCTTATTTCTCTAAAATGAAAAAAAGGCCTTCACTTGGAGTGCCTTGGTCCCCCTCAATAATGAAGGACCAATATGAGGCTTTCGGCTTCCAATGGAACATCACTTTAACATTTTCTTTTCAACTTTATTCTCGTTTTAGCTCCCCCGATTTAAACGTGATTTGTTAAGCACTAATAAACCATTCTTTTAGTGGTGTACCAAATAAGTAGGTTGAAAAAACTTTAATCCTAATAACAATTCTTTCGATTTCATAGGAAATGGTCGGTGGATTAGTTGATTAGACTATAACACTAAAAATAATTACATCAAATCTAAGTCAAATTATTACTGTTTGAGTCGTAATTAAATCAACACTAATCAAAAGTTCATCCCAAAATCTATAAATATAGGTTTGATATTTAGTTGGTTGATTACCTTTACTGTGTATTTATCATTAAAGTTTGCAGATAATCATAACTTTAATATAGGAGTATTTTTTACATGTATCTGACTTGACCGAACGTAGAGAGAAGATTAAAAACAAAATTCTGACCTAAGCTTTGAACTTAGAAATTATTTATGAGGGTTAAATATGTTTTTAGTCCTTAAACTTTCGGACGATTTTGGTTTTAGTCCCTCTTTCAAATTAAGGTATAATTTAGTCCTTCAACTTTAGAAAAGATTTTAGTCCTTTTTTTTACCAAATTTTTTTAACTTTATTTGTTATTTCAAACGCGTTTCTCGGTTAATATTGAAGCAAAAATGTGTCAAACAGTGTAAACAATCCAAATGTTATAATGAAACGTGCTTGAAACAACAAATAAAGTTAAAAAAATTTGGTAAAAAAAACTAAAACCAGAATTTTCTAAAGTTGAAGGACTAAATTGTACCAAAGAGAGACTAAAACCAAAATGACCTAAGTATAGGAACTAAAAACATATTTAACCCTATTTATGAAAGAAGACTTAATCTCAACCTACAAACTGAAAGAATTACAATATTTTAATTAATTAATAAATATATTTTTTAATTGTACTGGTTTTTGAATTATTTTAAATTGTAAATTAATTCAGTATTTTACATTAATTATAATTTAGATTTTAATTTTTTCTAATTGTATGGAAAAGTTAGAGTTTGATATAACTCAACTCTAGTCTTTAATTTAGTATAACTCGGCTTTATTGTTGGTCTTTGTCAACTCGGCTGGAGATTCGATCTAGACCAGATCATTTTAATATTATATAAATTTTCGAAAGCTTCTTCAGCAACATATAATCTGAAAATAAACGAGTTATTTTTAAAGTTTGAGAAGTATGCAACACAGTTATGGGGTATAGAAAGTAAAATCACAGTAAATATTAACATACCAGGCCCATTAGTCCCATATAAATGATAAAAATAACCTCAACACAGGCCCACGTCCTTCTATAACAAATTTGAATGTGAATGGAGACTTTATCTGACAGCATTCTACCAATTTCAAATTTGCTAACTTCACTTAAGGCAGAAAATTATAATTTATATTGATTTCAATATGACATGTTTTCCATGGATATAATATTATTATATAATTTTTATACATAAAATATCGTGCATTATTTCTTTTGATGTCAATAAAAGCTTTTGTGGGAAAATATCTTGATTTGTGTTACTTATTTTGTTTTGTGTCGTTATATTTTCTTTTTCTTTTTCATATGTGTTAATGTCTGATCTAACATGCCTACATTACTTTTCTTCTTCTTTTTAAATATTTTTCATTTAAAAAATTAAAAATAACAGAATATTTCTTTTTTATCATGGATCATTTATAATTTTTCGTTATCGTCAAGTAACAAAAACATATTTAAACTTAAATTTAATGATACAAAATTATATAACTTTATTAAGAAGTCTGAATAATAATCAATGGCTTATATTCAAGAATGAAAGGAGTGAATTACGTATTTAGATTAACAAAAAATGTTCGATATTAATATAACTTGAACATATATTAAAGATATAAAGAATAATTTTGATATATTATTTTAAAAAGTAAAGTATTATATATATATATATAATAATTGATAAATATACAAAATAAATTATAATAATATATAAATTATAATATTTGATTGTATTATCCCTTAATAAAATATTTGATATAAAGAATTAATAACATTTCCAAAAGAATAAAAAGAGAAGAAATAAAGTTAAAAAAATATTTTTTGGAAGAAGATATACAGCGAAACATTAGGAGAGTAACGTTTATTTATTTATTTTTAAAAAAATAGGATTATTCAAAAATATATAAGAAAAGAGAGGGTACTTATTAAATTAAGGAGTGTAAACAATGAATTGTTATATCACAAAACTTAGTGGGTATGAAAGCCCATTACCAAAATGGCCCAGATGAGTCAAATAAAACGACGTAGTATTCAGTATTTTGCTCTTTTTATCCCTCACACCTCACCAACTAAAAACCCTAGTTAGGTTTGTGATTTAGATTGCCTCACTTCGCCGTCTCCAATCTCAGGGCTCCTGTCGTCTGTGATCGAAATCCATGGCAAGTTTCTCTGCTAATTTCATCATTATGTTTTTGTTGGTGCAATCTAATGTCCGTGTAACTGATTTGATGGTACTTGCAGGCTCCAAAGAAGGACAAGGCTCCCCCACCTTCATCAAAGCCCGCCAAGTCTGGCGGTGGCAAGCAGAAGAAGAAGGTTCTTGTTTTTTGTTCAAGTTCTAATTTTGTTCCAATTCTTTTGGTTTGCCCATTGGGTAATTCTAGATTAGTGTGATGGATGGGTGCGTGATATTAATGTTAGATTTTTGTTGCAACAGAAGTGGAGCAAGGGAAAGCAAAAGGAAAAGGTGAACAACATGGTGCTGTTTGATCAGGGTACCTATGACAAGCTCCTCTCCGAGGCACCAAAATACAAGCTTATTACTCCATCCATTCTCTCTGATCGTCTTAGGGTAATTGTTTAATTTCCTATTTTATATTCTTATGTTAAAGGATTACTTTTATTGATAATAATGTTTATGTTTGTGGCATTTTCATTATTTTGATGCATGTTATGTATTTGTAGTCGTTTTATTGGGAAAGACGGGAGCTATTTTATTGTGAGAGTTAGATTAAGTTGTAACTGTTCCTTTATCAGTAGTCTTCTACGAGATCTGCATCCCTAGATTGATGTGCATCGTCTATAATACGTGTCCAGTATTACTATGTTTTTAATTGGGTTAACTCCACTGGTTGGTAGAGATACAACTTCAATTTTTGCAAGTTTGATTCTTTGTATATTTCGTTTCAATTGAATAGAGTTTCAAGCTTTAAACCTAGAATTTGTTGTTAGTTATTTCGTGTTTATGTGTTTCTTGAGGAATAATTCTGGATAATTGTTTCCTGCAACATGCGTATGCCTACCTTTTCTTGCAATGGTCTTTTTAATATTTTTCTAGATTTGCTAACTACCGTTTTGCTCTGCTATTGGTAATTTCCAAACATTAAGTTGTCAAATATTATGTTTGAATTCAATAATCATTTAAAAACATATCCAATTGGTAAATTTTAGGTACTCGTCATTTAGTTAGGAGGCATATCCATTACAAAAATGTCTGAGACTTTGTCGTTTGGTATTTGTAATACAAAAATTGGCAGTAACTGAAACTCAAATTCTCTTTTCTTGTGCATCTTCACGAACATAATTGTGTAATTGGTCATACAGCTTCAAATATAGCGTTTTTCATTCTCTATGGTCTAGGATCTTTAATTTTTCTTAACAGTTGCAGTCGCAATTTCTCATTTTTATTGAAATGTGGTACATTCTCACCGGCAGAAGTGCCCTAAGACTCATCATATTAACAAATGACTTGTAATCATATATATATATATATATATATATATATATATATGTATGTATTTCTTGGTTTTTATCGATGTATGTCATCAATTTATAGGAATTATGTGAAGAAAAGATTTTCATAATTTTGTATACACCTTGCAGATTAATGGATCACTTGCAAGGAAGGCTATACGGGAATTGATGGCTAGAGGTTCAATCAGGATGGTGTCTGCCCATGCAAGTCAGCAGATTTACACTAGAGCTACAAACACCTAGATGTAGTATTGATGCACCGCTTAATTGATTTTGTTTTTCAGTTTGAGACATACCCTATGCTAGATTGAATCATTTCAGACAGTTACTTTATTCATCGTTTATTTCCTTTTACATCCTTGATAATTATATATTTTACAACGCTTTCATGTTTTATCGTTGGCCATTGCTGGCATGTTATTCTGTGTTGTATTTTAGTTTGATTCGTAATATGTTAGTTTCTACTTAAAAGCAAGCCTGAAAAGAGATTCGTAATATTTCATGGTTTATATTTTCAAATCTCAAAAGAGATTCAATCACTTAGGATAATTTTCATAAATTAACTTGATTAGTAATATTGTTCTTGTAATTGCTATTGATGTAGTGGTAAACATTCATCTACATGTCCTGCTACATGAAATATCAATTGAAATTGAGGGCAGTAACTGTGTCATTGAAGAAGAATGTGAAGAAGGTAACTTGATAGACCTTTCAAGATATTTAATAAGAAGCTCCTTACAGAGATTTCCAACTTAAATAAACTATAAGTTGTTTCTCTGATTCAACAAGAAACTAGTTATCTAAATCAAACATTAACGCATTGGAGGCAGACATAGTCTTGCTATCTCTCCTTTGTCACAACAAGCCTGCTTTTATATCTGTTAAGAGTTTCCACGATCATGTGGAAAATTTGGAGTTATGAATTGGCTAACATCATAGGCAAATTATCATAAACATAGTTTTCCTTTGAACTACCTTTAACTATAAAATTCATTTAACCCCACCTGACGATGATTTAGACACGGGTGTCGCTTACTTGTGATGAATGAAACTAATAAAACCTTTTGGCACCAATACTAGTTATGTGGGAGGATGTATTGGATTTTAAAAACTACATAAGAGTTAGAACTTACGATATTTTTATAGAAGATATTTATGGTTAAGTTTTTGTAATTTATATTTAAATAAATTTATACCTTAAAAATGCTAAAAGAATTGAAAAACCTTAACAAATTTGTAAGATTTGAAATACCTCTATAAATATTTAGGACATCTTCAAAATTGATGGAGGTCGATTGAACAATCTTAACAGTAAACATCTCTCAGGATTTATTGTTGTGTAATGGGTTGAGATTAGGTCGTGATTATGATTTTGTTAATTCTAGACTTATTTCAAAAACTATAAATAAATATCAAAGTTAAGAGAAAAATAATCATATTTACATTTATTATGTATTTAAAATTTTACTTTGACTATTGTTCAGATTAATTATGATTCAAGGATCGAAGTGTTTTAAGGGTACCCTCGGTGGTTTGAAGCTTTCACAAGAAAAGATACCCAAAATAATAAGGTTTAGTAAAAAAAAATTAAAATCAATGCGTTGTTATTATTTTTTCTATGCTTCACAAAATACATTCGAGAAAATTGTAAACAAAGATTTGAGTATTGGAGGAAGGTTATTTTTTTTTTTTCTTTCCAAAAGGAAAATTCATTACGAAGAGATTAAGTAAATGTAACTCGGCCTAATCCATAATCCGCAAAAGACTTTCTATGTTAGTACATTTTTTTTGTAACATTTATTTATACTGTTGTTGTTGATAATATTTTTATTATAATGGTACAGGCTAGTCCTTGAGTCGAACTAGTCCATGATACCATCGAAGTGTTTTTATTTTTTCAGAAAAAAAGATTTCATTACAGAAAAATGATATAAATATGACTTGTCCAATTCACACAAGAGACTCACGTAATTTTCAATTCAAAATTTCAAAAAAAAATTGAGTTCATAAATTTTATTTTTTATATGATTTTCAATTTTATCAATTTTAACAAATTTAAAACTTAAACTCACTTGGATTTACCACCATAAAACAAAGCTAGTTTTTGCAAAGAAGAAATTGTGTATGATGAGAGAAAACACAAAAAAGTTTTGGAAAGACCATTTGGTCTTTAGTTAAGATTATCAGGTGGGTGTAATATTTATACCTTACACTAAAAGGCATATAAAATCCATACTCTTAAGTTTTATTTTTTTTAATAAACCAACAATCTTTTCTTTATCACAATACTTTTCTGTAATCTTGATTATCTTAATTAAGTAGCACAAAATTTACTGATATAATTTAACAGTATCAATTGAACATAATAAGACTTTTATGTAAATAAATTCTTTGAATTCCTAATTTGGCAGACTCCCTTAAGTTCAAATTCCAGTTATTTTTCTCTTCTTTCCCTTACAAGTATCTGCAGTGTATGCCAGCCTTGTCTCACTTCTATCTTTGGTGTTATTTCCATGTTCAGATTCAAAATAAATTACAGAATAACAGAAGAATTTGGAGAGAAGAAGTATGAATAAATTTGACCCGTTAATGTCTTACTCTAAAAAAATCTGATACATTTTGAAAATAGGCAAAGTTAAATGTTCTTATCTGAATTTAAGTGTTATGATCTAATTCAAATCTTGGTGTTTCTAGGCTTCATGTTTATGGATCAATCATTGGAACAACATCTCGTGGCTGATATCACAATTGCCTCTGCCCTTCGGTTGGTGGCTTTGTGATTGATCAACTGCTCTCAATTATCATTCGTGGGCTCAAATATCACAACTTCAATTCAATGAACGATGTGAAGGTTTCTTCCTATTATTATGAGACAAATCAAATCAACATCCACATCCTTATCACATCTTTCTATTTTATGCTGACAGCAAAGCAAGGTCTATAATACACTAACACCGTCACAATCATCAGTTTATACCAAAATTATATTTCAGCAATAACACTATATATATCAGGATATGGAATGGAGCCTATCTGTTCATAAAATCCATCACTTTCATTTTCACAACCCATAATTTATGCAGATAAATTAAAAAAATAAATAAAATTGTTATTTTAGTTAAACTGACAATGCAGCTTCAATGGTCATACTCATCTCAGTAAACAGAAGACAAGGAACTTCATTTCTGTCATGTCATATCTGCTGTTATAGAGGCTTCCTTATAAATGAATGAAGCCAAAAAGCAATGAAACTTTCAAGTCAACCACCGTCACACCAGAGTACAAAGTGACAAAACTGAAGTGATAGAATGACAAATGATTGTATATTTATTAGTACTAATTCAAGCTGATTACCAAGAGGCATGGAGCTTTCCTTTTACCAGTTCAAATAGTCTACACGTGCATACCTCAACATGGATAAAATAATTCTTCACAGAAGACAAAAGTTTAATTGTATTTCCATGATAATGTCAATGTCCTCGTGCAACTTCTGATAAAGAAACAGTGTACCAAAAGAAACCATGGACCAAAATCCAAGTGGGATTATAGAAATTTGAGGAAAAACTAATAAAACAAAGGGTATGAGTTGTAAAGATTAGGCGGGGGGACATCGCATTAACATATCTCTGATAATATCTATATCAATTTAGATCTGTTTGTAATTATTTGTTTTACTTTAAGATGAGAATCCTAGTGTCTTCACAGCCATATATATTGATCAACAGGCAAGGAAAGATGGCAAGTTGGCCATTGAATTGCACATATTTAATACCAGCTCTCTCCTCTTGTCTAGTTGAAGAAAAATGGCAGCATCTTCATTGACCCATAAATTCCATAACCATGCTCGTTCTAATAGTTTACCCTCTAAACCACACCCTCTCATCCTTCAGTGCAATGAACACTTAGCAAGGTTAGGTGCCTATGAAACCATATCTTCTTCATTGCTGGGGCAAAATCTAACTAGCCTTCTAGATTTGCATGAGTGCATTGAAAAGTTAGTTCAATTGCCCCTAACTCAAGAAGCACTTGTCCAGGAACGGCAAGAGAAATGGGTGGATGATCTCTTGGATGGATCTCTAAGGCTCCTTGATGCATGTACAGAAACCAAAGATGCCCTTCTGCATACCAAGGAGTGCACCCGTGAGCTGCAGTCAACTATAAGAAGAAGAAGAGGAGGTGAAGTTGAACTCACAGTGGAGGTTAAGAAATTCTTGACCTCAAGGAAGGTGGTGCGAAAGGCCATATTCAAAGCCTTGGAGAATTTGAAGGGTAATGCAAATAAAAGCAACCTTGCCCTCACTAACAAAGATTACCAAACCATGGCGCTGGTAACCTTGTTAAAGGACGCTGAAGTGATCACTTTTTCCATATTTGAGTCATTGCTGAATTTCTTTTCTGGATCAGCACAACCAAAACGAGGCAGCTGGGCTTTAGTTTCAAAGCTAATGCAAAGCAAAAGGGTAGGATATGCACAAGTAGCAGATGATAATGAGTTTGCAAAAGTGGATGCTGCATTGCAGTTATTTGCATTAAACATGTCAACCAAGTCCAACGATATAAATGATCTGCAGAAGAAGCTTGCGACCTTGGGAACCTGTATACAGGATCTTGAAGAAGGACTCGAATCTCTGTTTAGGCGTTTGATTAAAATCAGAGTTGCCCTTCTAAACATTCTTAATCACTAGTTTAGGTATCTGAAGGCATCAAATTTTTGTAATGGTGTTCTGGGGACAATTGTAGATAATGTACTTGCTATGTTGATGATAAGCTAAATATATCACTGAATATATTGTTTATATATTACACATCTGCTTTCTTTCAGCATTCGTGACATATTTTCATGGAATAAATGTTCAGAAGATCCAATTACATTCAGTTTTTTGCTCCCATTTCCAGAACTGAATTCAACCAAATCGAATCACAAGCATATTAAGTTTATATTAGTTTTCCTATTTTGCCCTAAAATACACCTTAATTTTATTGTGAATATGTAGTAGTATTTTTTAAAAATCTTAAGTTTATTTTGATATGACCTGGGACTACTGCATACATACACATCGCCATCTAGAGATGAACAACCTGAATATGAAGTTAGCCTCACCCTCTTTCCCATTTTCAAATCATAGTTTAATTCTCTTAAAATGCTAATAATGGAGGTGGTCAAATCAAAGTAAATGAAAATAAATTTTACAAGTGTTTTTCTTTACTCAATTGGTAACATATGATGGTAACAGAAAAGGCAAAAGACAAAGAGCTTGAACGGCAGAATATTCTCAAATTCTAACACTCTTCTTTAAGATGTTTCTTTAATATTCCAAGTCTTTATCAATGTAATTCGAACTTTCCATTTCAGTTGCCTTCGTCACTATATCTGTTAATTGATCTTCAGAACTGCAGTGCTCTAATCTGATCTTTCTGCTTCCTTGATCGCATGATAGTTAACCTTGATATGCTTTGTTCTTCCATGTTGAACAAGGTTCTTTGCAATTGCAACAACAGACTTATTATCAACCCCTAAAATAGTTGCTTCCATATTTGTAGTACTGTTAAAGATTGTTTGCTGCAATCGAAGGATAACATGCACATGCCTGTGCCAGTTGTTCATAGGAGGATGGATGCTGAAACTAGATTCACAACTGAGGTTCAAAAATAGATGGCATGCAGGAAGAACATGAAAAAGGAAATTGGAAAGGCCTTAAGAAACTTGAAGGCAATACAAAATAAGCTCACTGTTTCTTCTTCAATCAAGGACAAGGAGACTTCTTCCATCTTTAGCTTCTTAAAAGAGGCAGAAGTGGTCACTGTGAACTGGTTAGAATTTGTTATGTTTCATTACTGGCCCCAAAAGTCAGCTAAAGAAGGTCATCTGATTCTAAAGTGTCTTATACTAATGAATTTGCAATGTTTGACTCAGTGTTGAAGCTTCACATTTGTTCAAAGCCAAGCCTTCAGTAACTGACGATTTTCATAGCCATGCGAAAAATCTAGAGTTGTGCATCGAAGATATTGAAGTTGGAATTGAACGCCTCTCAGGCAACTAATTATAAAGAGAGTTACATTACTCAACATTTAGGCCACTACTCAACAAAATGTGTTGATAACCATTCTCACACTTGTACATAAATGTGATCAAAGAAAAGTGTATAGTTCTTTTCAATCATTTGTATCCTCTTCAAATTCTCGAATATCTATTTTTTTTTTCTCTTTGCGAAAAAAAATGCTTATATATATTCCCTCTATACTGAATCTGGAAGGACCCCTTAGAAACAGTGAATATGAAAAAAGTCCGGTAATCTCGACCCCAAAAGAACAAGAAACTAAAAACAATGGCAATAGAACCCATGCATCCATTAGGAGGATGAGAGTTAACTCTAAATCTTTAACCACTTGTATCAACTCGCATTGGAAGAAAATTCTTATGTTTGAGATCTTAAGTAGAATCATTTAGTGCAATTTTATGGTGGATAAGTGCAAAAGGTGTTGTCATGATGTAATTGATGTTCAAGTTCCCAAAAAAAGATCCACTAAAGAGATAACAACAAAATTTCAGCAAGAATTTCAGTTCATTATATCAGTAGGCATATACATGTATGATTTGAATGTACAAATCTAACTATGTGGATGAGTACAAAAATTCAGTCCCCGTACGTCGGACTAGTGGTTAAGGATATTAAGAAGGGAGACTCTTATTTTGATTAGTCGCCTAAATAAAAACTCGAGTCCTTCTTCAAAGTCTTGAATGCAGGACTCCATTTTCTCCAAGTGGCTTTGTAGATTGTTTGTTTCTTCAAATTTGGATGTCTTGGAAAATACGAAGGAGTGCAATGCTGCATCCACTTGGGCAAATTCATTTTCATCTGCCACTTGCGAGCAACCCACTCTCTTTGGCTGAATTAGCTTCGAAATTGAAAGCCAGCTGTTTGACTTTGCTTGTGTTGAACCTGAGATAAATTGCAACAGTGTCTGAAATGTTGATAGTGTTGCCACTTCCGTGTCTTGTAATAAGGTAATCAAAGACAGTGTTTGGTGGTCTTTGTCTGTGGTGGATGAGATGTTGCAACTCTTTGAAGTGCCGTTCAAATTTGCCAAGGCTTTGGAGATGGCCTTTTTCACCACCTTTCTAGATGTCAAGAATTTCTTAGCTTCTGCTGCCAACTCCATTTCACCACCTCTCTTCCTTCTTATGATGGAATGAAGCTCACGTGTGCATTCTTTTGTGTGCAGTAAAGCATCTTTGGCGGCACTACACACATCTAAGAGTCTTAAGGATCCATCCAAAACCTCATCTACCCAATTCTCTTCACGCTCATGGAGAAGGACATCTTGAGTGAGGGAAAGATGGGTCAATTTTTCAACACACTCTATCAGATCTTGCAAGCATCTTATGTTTTTGCAAAGAAACAATGAGGAAAAGATGGTTGCTTTGGAAGCCCTTAAGCCGTCCAAGTGCTCATTGCATTCTAGAATGAGAGGGTGTGATCTAGAGGGCAAGCTATTTGAGCGGCCATGAGAATGGGATTTTGGGTTCAAGGGAGAGGATGCCATTTTTCCTCAAGGGAGAAAAAGAGATGAGAAGACTTGATTTTGAATGTAGAATTGATGAGCCTTCCAATGGCATCTGGTCTATATATATTACATTTTGTTGGAAACATAAGGAATCTCTTCCTAAACAAATATGAGTGAGGCCAACTAATCGAGATTTGGATGTAGACTTAATTACATAAATATTATAACAGTGTCTCCCCCATGGAAACTATCCAACTCGTATTTTGTCTCAACTTGCTCTTTCACTTGCATGGAAACTATCCAACTCGTATTTTTGACTCAATTCTCATGTACCAATTTTTTATAGGCTATGTATATATTATTGATATTAATATATACACGAATATTTGGTCCGCCCATAAACCTTAGGCTGTTTTCTGTAAATTGTATAATACCATTCATAGCAACTTGCAAGATTCTTGAGGTTCAATGCAGGCGTACTCCATTAAAACAAAACCACAATAAGTGAAAGTCAAACTCAAGCTTGTTCATCTACATTGTTTTCCCTCGGTTTTCCTGTTTCTAACTTACCATAGAAGTTGTGGGTGGAACCAGAGAGGTAATGCTGTGGTCAGGTCACCCAAAATTTTCAGGTTTATGTAATATTTCTATATAAAATATGTGGGCCCTTCAGCTTTAATTATTTCATGTATATGTTTTTTTCTTTCATATATTCCTTCCTTTGTATACAGCATTCTACTTCCTATCACACCAGGTTTCAACATTGTTCCCTGTTAAGAAAAAATAATTTTTTTTAAGCCTATGCAAGACGTAACAGCCAACTTCTAAAAGAATCAAAGTAAAAGACATGCATGACTAATACTGTCTTACTATAAAAATATTAAACACCATTCTTTACTTGTACAGATGTTTTCATAGTTTCAGAAGGCAAAACCGCCACCGCACCACAGAAAAGAAACATACAAACTTGAGCCACAATCCACTTTAGAATTATTAATTTTTCAATTCTTTGTTTTACTAATTTACAAGTGAAGTCTTTGAAATTTATATTTTCAGTCATACTTAGTGGTAGATGGTCATAATTCAATGAAGTGGGAGTCATAATTTTGTAAGGTGAGCAATAAAATTGAATTATATTAGGTGTAATTGAGTTATATTAACGTGTTATTTATTTCCATTCCTCTTCTGTCTTGCACAATCATCAGCATTTTTTCTCCCATTGTCCTTAAATTTTAAAAATTGAGAACATGTGCAGTACATAGATTAAAATTTTGATTTAATCATCTGCTGTCTTGCACAATCATCAGCAATTTGACTTTGGATCACCAGTGGATTTCAGTTTTCTAATAGCAAGACTTATTCCTCTTACTCTTTGACCATTCATTCCAATTTCCTTCTTGTATAAAAGAAGAAGGCTGATAAAATTGTTAAGTTTTCAAATGAAAACTATCTGCTTAACCCTTTTCTTTCCTTTCCCTTATTTCAGAAGTAAACATTGAAAGACAATATGTGGAATGTACTAAAAAATAGGGGAAAAGAGAGAAAAGTGAAATGACTATAATTTAGTCCTTAGTTAAAACATGTTCTCTCTAACAAAAAAAACTTAATCGACATTAATGTACAGTGGGAGACAGAACTCATTGAGTTCACAAAAATCACAGAAATACTCTGTGTGTAGAGGCTTGTGACTGAGGCTGTTGATTCTTTAGAGTCCAAGCCACTCTTCAAGGCTGCATCAGTTTTGAGATGGATGACCACTTGTTCTGCTTTTGTTGTTGCTTTGTGTCAAAAAGAAACAATAACAAAGATTCTAATGACCTCACTGTGACTTCTTCTGCTTCTGTTGAGACACTGAGCATTGAGAAGGCACCTTTTTTATGGGAAAACTGAAGACTCACTTTTTAGCCCTTTCAAATTTCTCAAGGTCCTTTTGATTGTCTTCTCCAACTTGTTTCTCCAACTGCCAAGTATTTTCCACCCTTAATTGTGAATACAGTTTCATCACCTTTCCTTCTCTTGATGACTGAGTGTAAGCTGTTGCATGGAGTGTGAACAGAAGTCTTTGCATTTGTTACACTGATTTCCATTTTCTCTTTTCAGAAAACAAAAGGCCTAGGAGGAAATAGGATGTAGTTTTGTCTATTCTGAACTCTTGAGTCTTGAGTTTTAAGGGTTGGCATTACTGTATATATAGCAAACACATTATGGGAGTCAAGGTATTTTTTTCTTAATGTTTTTCCTGAAGCTTCACATAATGATCATCCGATTATATTTTATTATTTGGATCTAAGTTTCCTCTTCTTAGGGAGATTGCTATTCTACACAAGGGAGACAAGAGGAATATCTTACCCGAGTTGTCTGAGATGCTGGCAATGCTTCCCATGCACCTAGACTTCTCATCCACCAAATTATTTCATTTTCCCAATTATATTATTGAGAAAAAAGGCATCTTTGCAAAATCAAAGTATCAAATGTGGAGCATGCATCATAATAGAAAATATTATGTGGAGGAGAGTTTATGCACTTGTCTGCCTAGAACATGACAAGAAAAAGAGACAGAATCTTTATTTTCTGATATCAATATATTAATTAAGCATTCATAAATGTATGAACTTGTGCTACTATTTGTCATTTTGTTAGTTGTTATCACTGAGTCATTAGTACTAGAAATTAATAGAACCAAATTGGTTAGGAAACATGAAGGGTGTAAGGAAGATACTTAAGCATTGCAGTACAGCGACAATATACCAGCTATCTGGTTTTGTTCTGCCTACATTTTAGTCTTTGGTGCCTTCCTCTATTGAGATTAGTTCAATGGATACAAGGAAAAAAATACCATTATTCAGAAGGGATATGTAACTGAGCAGATATAAACATGTTAATGAAATGTGTCTTGCAAAGGAACACTCCTAAATTGGCATCTTTACAAGTTGTTAATATAATAGTTCATCAATGTCACACCGTAATTGTTTGGTCGATGCTTTTCATGAATCAAGCTTCTAAACCCCATTTCTTAATTTTTAAGTTGGGAATCAAACGAATATTATATCTGCCTATAGATGAGATACCTTTGCTGTGTCTCCTCCATCTTTTCAGGTCTAAGATATAAAATCTCAAATTGTGAACTCCAATAGAGCAGGTGATTGCAACGAACGTCGGAAGTGGATCTCGTGCCTGCTGGAGGAAAAACAGATGCATTTGTAAATACAATCAAACTGAACATGTTGTTGCACTGTATAGGGCTTGATAATCGGAACCAAATCAAAGATTGTTCATATCTGGATGGCGATGACCATGCAGTGCTCCCAGGTCATTTCAAATAATTTATTGCAAATGCATGTATTATGCAGAAATATTAGCACAAGTTTATACATTAACAAATATTGAATTGATTCATTGATGTCGATCCTGTCTTGCTCTGGGTAGACAATAGCTTCTATTATGATGCATGATCCATGGTGTTTGATATTTTATGTGATTGGCAAAGTTAAAATATTCAGGGATGAGGAAGGGTGGATGCATTATAAACATTGCCAGGCCTAGACATTATAGGGAAGATATTCTTCTTGTCTCCCTTGTCATGTAATACAATATGATCACATGCTCCTCATTATGTGGCATTTAAGGTAAAAATTAAATAGCAAACTTCTCCCACAATTCCTCCACTATATATAGAGTAGATGCTAAGTTGCCAACCCTTAAAACTCGAAGACTCGAGAGTTCAGAACTCACAGCACAGTCTTATCCCTAACCCTTTTGTTTTCTGAAAATAAAAGATAAATGGCAGTCACTGAAACAAACACAAAGAGCTCTCTGCACACTCGAAGCAACAGCTTTCCATCCGCACCTCACCCAGTCATATCGCAATATGAGGAGCATCTTCAAAGATTGAAGGACTGTGAAGCTTCTTCTTCGATATCTTCATGTTCACTAAGCCACAAACTTGATGGTTTGCTGGATTTGCACGACTGCACTGATAAGCTTCTTCATTTGACAACCAAACAACAAGTATTAGCACGAGAATGCAGTGACAAATGTGTTGATGGCCTTCTGGAAGGGTCTCTGAGGCTCTTGGATATCTGCAGTACAGCTAAAGAATGCTTACTAATATCAAAGGAAAGCCTTCATGAACTTCACTCAGTCATCCGAAGAAGGAAAGGTGATGAAACCGTTTGCACAATTGAGGGTGGAAAATACTTGGCTTCAAGGAACAAATTGAAGAAGGCAATTAGAAAGGCATTGAGAAATTTGAAAGCGATCAAGAGTGAGTCTGCAGTTTTACCTTCGAACAAAGATCGTGACACTATGCCTGTGCTTAGTATCTTAACAGAAGCAGAAGAGGTCACAATGAAGTCATTAGAATCTTTGTTGGTGTTTATCTGTGATCCGAAGGGACAACCAAAACAGAGCAGATGGTCGGCAATCTCAAAGCTGATGCAGCCTAAAAGAGTTTCTTGTGACTCTCAGGAATCAAACACAAATGAATTTGAGACAGTAGATGCAACTTTGCTGTCTCTCCTCCGTCACAAGTCTTCCTCTATCGTGTATCTTCAAAGCCATCTTGAAGATTTGGAGATGTGCATTCAGGATCTAGAATTAGGAATTGAGCAGCTCTCAAGAAAACTAATTAGGAACCGAGTTTCCCTTCTCAACATCTTCAATCACTGATCATTGTACATGTCTATGATTTTTCTGAACTCAATTTTGACCCCACGAGTATTGTCTACCAATTGTACATTAATGTGAGTTAAATTATGTTCTTTCTAAAGAACATGTGTTAATTAAGGATCAAACTGCAGTTATTTCATCTTCTGGCTTGTTCCCTATTCTTGAGTACTCTCAAAATCTTATCTTTCAATTTCCCTTTATTCTTTCAAATGTTCACGTCTGGAATCAGTGAAAGCAAAGTATAGATTCAACAAACATTTTACAATTTTAAAACTGTAACACTGTGATCTCTGCTTCCTTGATCTATACAAGAAAGAAAATGAAAAGAATGGTCAAGGAGGATTACTTCATGATTAGAAAACATTAAATTATTACGAGAGGAAAGAAAAAAGAAAACTCAGCAAATAAGTATCCAACCCACATGTGATTCGGAGTCAATTTGAACATGGATCCTAGCTGTCAAGATTAACATTGTCATCAGGTCAACGGTTAAATCGAAATTTAGATGTCCACTCGCACATGTTGGAAAAAAAAAATACAAAAAGAAGATGATTGTGCTCCCTTTATGAAGACAAGCTGATTGGTATCTTATCTTAATATGCAGTTTATTATTAATTGATGTGCAAGACAGCAGAGAGGTTAAAGTCAAAGTTTCATTGCTAAATTAAACGAGGTTCTGCTGTGAAGGACCAATAAGCTTCATTAAAATAGGCCATCTACCATTAAGTATAGTTAAAATTATTTTTCTCAGAGACTTCATTGGTAAATTAGTAATAGAGATTTGATTAAGGATTTCTAACACAGGAATACTGTGGCTAAACTTTTTCTGTTTTTCCTTTTCCTGGGTACAGTGCTAATTTTGAAGTTGATGTGTAAACTATCCAAGTCCAATAATAAACATATTACTTAATGTAAACTATGCAATTGCATTACTTAATCCTAATGAAATTTTGCACCCTCGTATTTATCTTCAGAGAACAATTTCTTTACCCGTGTTCTTTTAAGATGAATAACCCACAGAAACTGAAACACACATAATGAGTTTGTGACAGGAAAAGAGACGGAAACATCGTACAAAACAAGCTCAGGTTTGGCTTGAGTCTTAGTTATCTGTTTCAATGAGCGCACGTGTATTGCATCTTCATACTCCGGAAAAAAATTGTATAGCCTGATATAGAAAACCGGGGCACACCAAGGATTAGCTTAATATTAATATGTAAGTTAAATGTTACGTGCGAACAAGTGATACAATATGATTCTTGTTCCTACGAGAGAGGATTTTCAAGCATTGTTTTACCATTAATTCAGAAGTCCACGGGTGCAGATGAGTTACATTTAAGGTTGAAACACGTTTTAGGTGAGGCATTTGCATTGAATATGTCATAATCATCAATCATGCATGTTAGAGAGCAAGTTGAGACAAAATAACGAGTTGGATAGTTTCTTTGGTGGGAGACATTATTCTAACACTTCTGTAATTATGTTTAGATCCAAATCTCGATTAGTTAGCATCACTGATATTTGTTTTAGGAGAGATTCTTTATGCCTCCAACAGCCATAATATATATTGACAAGATGCCATTACTTGATGCATAGACTCATCAACTCTACATTCAAAATCAACTCTTTTTCTCTCTTGAGGAAAAATGGCATCCTCTACCTTGAACCCAAAATCCCATTCTCATGGCCGCTTAAATAGCTTGCCCTCTAGATCACACCCTCTCATTCTAGAATGCAATGAGCACTTGGACGGCTTAAGGGCTTCCAAAGCAACCATCTTTTCCTCATTATTTCTTTGCAAAAACATAAGATGCTTGCAAGATCTGATAGAGTGTGTTGAAAAATTGACCCATCTTCCCCTCACTCAAGATGTCCTTCTCCACGAGCGTGAAGAGAATTGGGTAGATGAGGTTGTGGATGGATCCTTAAGACTCTTAGATGTGTGTAGTGCCGCCAAAGATGCTTTACTGCACACAAAAGAATGCACACGTGAGCTTCATTCCATCATAAGAAGGAAGAGAGGTGGTGAAATGGAGTTGGCAGCAGAAGCTAAGAAATTCTTGACATCTAGAAAGGTGGTGAAAAAGGCCATCTCCAAAGCCTTGGCAAATTTGAACGGCACTTCAAAGAGTTGCAACATCTCATCCACCACAGACAAAGACCACCAAACACTGTCTTTGATTACCTTATTACAAGACACGGAAGTGGCAACACTATCAACATTTCAGACACTGTTGCAATTTATCTCAGGTTCAACACAAGCAAAGTCAAACAGCTGGCTTTCAATTTCGAAGCTAATTCAGCCAAAGAGAGTGGGTTGCTCGCAAGTGGCAGATGAAAATGAATTTGCCCAAGTGGATGCAGCATTGCACTCCTTCGTATTTTCCAAGACATCCAAATTTGAAGAAACAAACAATCTACAAAGCCACTTGGAGAAAATGGAGTCCTGCATTCAAGACTTTGAAGAAGGACTCGAGTTTTTATTTAGGCGACTAATCAAAATAAGAGTCTCCCTTCTTAATATCCTTAACCACTAGTCCAACTTACCTGGGACTGAATTTTTGTAGTCATCCATATAGTTACCTTTGTACATTCAAATCATACATGTATATGTCTACTGATATAATGAACTGAGAATCTTTTTGAAATTTTGTTGTTATCTCTTTATGGATCTTTTTTTGGGAACTTGAACATCAATTACATCATGACAACACCTTTTGCACTTATCCACCATAAAATTGCACTAAATGATTCTAATTAATCTAGTTATGCATACTTATGAAAAATCTCAATGAACGTATTTAGATATTTTAAAGTTGAAGTTGAGAATCAACTCAAGAAAAGGTTTAAAAATGTCTGGTCTTATCGTAGTGGTAAATATCATGACAAATATGACAGATCAAATGAACAATATTAAAAATTTTTACTATGTATTTAGAGACATAAGAAATGGATCCATGGTACACATTATATCATTAGTCAAAATATTAAAGTAATCTAATTAATATATTTATGGTTAAGTTATGAAATTTTAACTAAATAAAATATTCAATATGGGAGATCAAATTAGAAATATTGTCCTTTTATTTAGAAAAAATAACTCTGATAGAGATTACATAAGGGTTGTGATCTCCGTTTGTGTGTATGTATACAATTTTTCATCATAAGAGATAATTAAGAGGGAACTTAGATACTTTAGAGTTAAAAGATTAAAGGTCTCTTATCATCTACATTGTTCTCCATAATCAATCAAACCAAGTTTCCGTGTACTATGGATATTAAGGATTATTTAATTAATTGAAGAATTTAATTGCTTATTAATGATTAATCTATTTTTGAATGTAAAATACACTAAAGGTAGACATTTCATTAAGAAAAAAATATTAAAAAAAAATTATTATCTATATGAAAAAATTATAACAATTAATCAAATTCAAACAACAAAATTTACTTAGATATTTAACCTTGAAACAAAGAATAACAAAATAAAATAAAATAGTATTATTCTAATTTAAATGTTAAAACATGGTAATCTTTTTTTGAAGTTATATGGTTTGTCCAACCTTGTATTCAAGTAAGTTGAGACGAATGTAAACGGATGGTAAGTTAAGAGACCGACCTACAATATCAATCTGCATTGTAATTCATATTAAAAAGTATTTAAAAATGGAAAATAATTCAAGCTGCCTGGTACGACCAATGTGTCTTACCTCAGCACAATCATCCTGAAAGCAATTTACATGTGCTAGGCAACAAATTCATGTCGAATCCTAAAATTGTCGCACTGGATTTAACTATTTGAAAAATGATATTTTAACACTAATTTTTGACACCATTTTGACATTGCACACGTGTCAAAATGTAGTTGGACGATTTCAAATTAAAGAAAAAATGATGTAAGAACATATTTAAAAGAGAAAAACTAAAGTTTTTTTTTTTAATTTGAAATCGTCCAACCACATTTTGACACATGTGTAGTGTCAAAATAGTATAAAAAAATTGGTGTTAAAATATCATTTTCTTTAAAGTATCTCAACTTACGCACTTTCGAATTAAACTTTCGCTCCAGTAATTATTTTGTTTTATTCCCATTAGATAATTTTTCTCTTCACTTTCTACACGCAAAAAAACTAGTGTGAGGATTACTTTATAAATTTTTTACGTACTAATTTATGAGTTTCCATTGTTTCTTTTTAAATGGTTCAATTATTTCATTATTCTTAATTTTTTTACGAATTGATATTTTCTAATCAGTTAAGTTCTTACGACCAAGCTGATTAATTGACGGATCAAAATTATAAATTTTGAATTATTGATCTTAATTTTTGTTTTTTTTTTCATATATGTTCTTAGTATTTATTTGAATATTATTTATATATCACTAATTAAAAAATTTAATTAGAATATTTCCAATTAAATCTTTATTAAAAATTGTTTTATTAAGTGTTTCATATTGTATAATATTCTACTGTTTGATTTTTATGATAATATAATAGTTATTTTTCTTATTTATAAGTCATACCTTAATTCATTGCTTCCCTTATTATAATATCTTTCAACTCACTTTTTCACTAATATAATTTAGATTGAAAAAGGGACATGAGTTGACTGGAGAGTTGAAGATAGAAAGATGAAAGTTATGACCACATTATTTAATTAGTAGCAAAATCAAGTGACAAAGTACTAATTATACAAAAATAAAAAACAATTTAAACTTAATAAAAAAAACTCGAGATATGTTAAAAGAACATGAAATAATTAATAAATACCGAAACAGATTATGGTATTACTAACAAAATAAAATGGTTGAGAAATGAGTTTTCATTCCAAACCCAAAAGGTTGCAAAGATTGATCATCAAAGACATCAATATAAAATAATTTTCAAACATAATTTCATACAATATAAAATATTTATCAAATTGATCAGCATTTAAACATATACATCATTTAAATCTTTTAGATTTCACAAGTATGAGTGAAAGTCAGGCATTCTAGAGTTTTATATAAAAAAAAATAAAAAGCAACTGCAAAGATTGATCACAAAAGAAAAAATTTAAAACTGACTTAAAACAAAAAAATATTTTAAAGTTTTTATATAACTTGTTTATGATTTAAAAAAAATTGAGGAGAATATTTATTTAATATATTTTTATTTAATAATTAAATAAAGAAATAAAAGTTACAATAAAATAAACACCAATCTGAGTTATCTCAGTCACTGTTTTGTATTTGCGTTAATCAATTGCTAGCAGACATGTCACATGAATGTTGTCATTTTGTAAGTTGTCTTTCATAACAGGGACAACCAGACCCTTCGGTATCAGATTTTTGGTTTTATTTATATCAATTATTTAATTATAAAAAAATAATAAATTTAATCAAGGAACATGCACAACATTTATTATATTTAAATTCAAACTTAAAAATCCTTACTGATTTTTAAAAATTAAGTAAAAATGATAAATAAGCTAGTTGCAAATATTTGAGAAATGAAATTTAATATTACTTAATAAAAAAATATTTTTAAACATTTTAATATAACATACAAGTCATTTTCTTATCAATTCATTGCTTATTTATTATTGTACAAAGATATTCTAAACCAATAAAAAATAACATATATTATGTCAAAATATTTAATATATATATATATATATATATATATATATTACTTTATGATATTCCTATTTAATATTTCCTTAACAAGATTCAACGCTGAAAAATGGTCGCGTTGTCAATTACAAAGGCTATATTTATCATTAGTTAAATAATTGATTATTTTAAAAATGTAAAAAAGTGCTTTTTAGTATAAAAATAAAATGATTGAAATATGACCAAGAGTTGAGAGTGATTTTGTCAATAGTCATGTCTAATGTTGTTGTTGGGTTGATATTTTTACATCCAACAACACCTTCGACGGTGGAGATCGAACACCTTCGCCAAGTGAACCATGATGATTATTTTATAATATCATCGCATCATCCCAAATCCACCATTCATAAACAAATGAACCAACGGTGGAGGTGATGGGAGGGCATCATATTCACATGAATCATGTATGTATGTACGTGTATGAGTAGCATCATATTCACCCATCATCACCAACCCTATTGCATCCATCCCTTTCACATGCATTGTTCTCATAATCACATCCGGTGTGGGCCTTCAATTTCTGATTAACGGGCCTCATCTTCATCTCCACATTCTTTTGTTTTTATACAATTTTATTATAATGTAATGCTTTCAATAATATAGTTTGTTTTTTTAAGAAAAATATTATTTAAATAGATTACACGTACATATTTAACATGATTTTAACATTTAAATGTGATTAATGATTTTGTAGTGTTGATAGTAATTAATGTTAATGAAGAACTTAAGGAGGAGATGGAAGGTATGGTGGACCACAAGAGATGGGCCCACTGACAGATGAAATGGGGCTTGGGCCCACTGGGTCTGTGTGAACCGTCCATGCAGCTGGCCTGGTTACTCTGGGCAGCCACCTGATCCAGCAGTTACATTATTTCACAAGATGACAATTACAAGATTGAAGATACCTTTGTACTTCTCCATCTCATGTTCTTCCAAATTCAAAATATTTGTTTATAACTATCACTCTTTTTTTTTTCTTTTTTTTTTCATCTCACCTACGTTCTTATTCTGAAATATATATTTTATTCATATTTTCTATTCAATTATGAAATGTTTTGTGGTGAATATATTATTTTTATTGTCACTATTTGAAAAGTTGAAAAGAAATACATTAATCTTTATTAATTGATAATGTCAATTTTTTATACACATATATGCATTAAACTTGAGCTGAATTTTTTGTTTTTGTCTAATTGGACTGGTTAGTTAGTAACAGGTTTAAGCATGAGATATTATTTATATGACAAATGAGATATATTTAAAATTAAGCTATATGTGACTTAAATTTTAAAAATATATATTTAAAATTATATTAGAGGTAATAAAAATTTAAAGCAACTATATTATTAAAAAAAGAAAAAATGCATTTTATAAAATGACCATAAAAAAAGTTAATAAGGTGTTGTTTCTGTTTAAGAAAAATTAATTGAGCTGCTAAACTTTTACCAACACGATTATATCAATTAAGTTTATCTCATAATGAATTAAGCAGAAGTAGATTGAGACTGAAAAACAATCAAACTTGTTTTGGACCAAAGTTATTCTTATTGAGTTAATTTGATTGGAGAAAAGTAAAAGTTGAAGTGTTAGAAATCTGATAATCTGTATATGGACATTTTTATAGAATTGGAGTATTTGACAGGCTCTTGACAGAGGAATTTGTATACTTCGATTAGATTCTTAAATATTCAGAGGGATCTGTATTTATGCAATAAGTTAATGAGAATCATCAGAGAAAAATGGTCCCTCTTTCAGACTCATGAGGCATAAAATGGATTCTTCTCACCTCATTCGGTGCACAAACTTGAATGTTTTTCTACTTTCACCTCAAATAATGCTGCAGGCAGGGATCAATAATAGAAACGAAATTGAAGAAGAAGAAGAAGAATTAGTGAGAAACTAACAACATGTGAAGTGGATGCATAGCTCCAAGGGTGGTGAAGATGTGTCAGGTTAGAGCAGTAAGCAAGTTTGAACCGTAGAAATTCACATCAACGTTTTTGGAACGAATCTATATATCAATTATTAATTATGTTTGATTTCATTTAGGAGCAGTGGCCGTAATAGATGACATGTTTTTGTTCTTTAATGGCTATCCCACGTGGCACAGACACCTAGAAACTTGGACTGAGGGAATTGGGGAACTTGGACTACAGTGGCAAGGCAACATTATTTTATAAATATGTTACCTTTTCTATAGTTTTTGGAAACTAAGAATAGTTATCAAAACCATAAGATTTTTCTCGTGAGCCAATAAAGGCAACCTCTGGTACCTTCATCACCACTCGATCGCATTATAAGTCTAATGATTGACCTTCAATAATCTCAAAAAATCAAAATCACTGTTATTGGTTCTTCTGATTTCCTCCACTTTATTGCATACTTACAAATTCATTATTTTAATCTTCTTCACCTTCCTTTGTGTAAAGGTAAGTTTTTCTTTGTGTTATTTAATTTATTACAGTATCTCATGCCCTTTATGTAATGTACACTTCAGAGAGTTTGTACCTCAACATCTCTCACCCATCACTTCTTGGCAGTGAGTTGAGATCACTGCAATGGCTTCTTCTTGTGTGACCTTGAAAGCCAATGCCCACTTGGCAAACTCACCGAAAGGCCATATTTTTCGTCAAGAAAGTAGTTTTGTTGGAGAAAGAGTGAAAGTTGGTCTGAACAGCAGTGCCTCTGTGGCGAATCAGTTGGCCAAATGTTCAAGAAGCCAGAGGAGGGTGCCGCATGATGTTGCATCTGCTATCCTCACTTCAAACGATGCCAAAGAATCAGTGGTTAGTTGAATTTGATTCTGGGATTCACCTTCTACTTCTTGGACCTTTTTCTTTTGTTTGTGTGGTTGCATTTTTATTTGTTGTGTTTTGAGTTTCAGTCCTTGCAAGTGCCTTCATT
Source organism: Vigna mungo (assembly GCA_036885675.1). Classification (NCBI taxonomy): domain Eukaryota; kingdom Viridiplantae; phylum Streptophyta; class Magnoliopsida; order Fabales; family Fabaceae; genus Vigna; species Vigna mungo. The sequence continues at coordinate 45,576,158 of CP144699.1, read as the reverse complement.
CCTGAGACGAAGGGCTGATCCTAAAAATGTTGTTTCCATCATACTGGGTGGAGGACCCGGGAAACAACTCTTTCCCCTCACGCAACGCGCTGCCACACCTGCGGTAAGTGTGTCATGGTTCTGGTCTGAATCCTAAGTTGTTTTATGTTGGGGTGGTTTTGGTCTGAATATTAAGTTGTTGTTGACATGGTGTGTGGCATGCAATGCGTTTTCAGGTGCCTGTGGGGGGATGCTACAGGCTTATAGACATCCCTATGAGCAACTGCATCAACAGTGGCATCAACAAAATATTTGTTCTGACTCAGTTCAACTCTGCATCTCTCAACCGTCACATCGCCCGCACTTATTTTGGAAATGGCATCAACTTTGGGGATGGGACCGTGGAAGTAAGTGCTACACCACCACTTTTGGTTACTGTGGTTGATGGGGAAATATGAGCCACTAGAGTTTTTGGTTGACCACTTGGTTCTTAATTATTCATGCGGTCACTAATTAAGCCAACCTCAACTCCTAACAGGTTCTGGCGGCTACTCAAACACCGGGAGAGGCTGGAAAGAAGTGGTTCCAAGGAACTGCAGATGCTGTGAGGCAATTCACTTGGGTATTTGAGGTGGGCGTGTAATTTTTTTTTTACATACTACTTGGCCTTTTCTTCAAGTTTTCTTTCTGTTCAGTATACTTATCACGGTTTGAGCTTCTCTACAAGTAATAGGATCTTTGTTGCAGGATGCCAAGAACACAAACGTTGAGAATGTATTGATCTTGGCTGGAGATCATCTATATCGAATGGATTACATGGAACTAATACAGGTTTGCAGTGTAATTGTTTTGTATACTGGGTACTATTTTTATTTATCAAAAGTTTGCTGATTTACTTTGGTTACAAATGAACAGAGTCACATTGATAGAAATGCTGATATCACTGTTTCATGTGCTGCTGTGGGTAACAGGTGCGTTCATGCAGATATGTTTCTTTTTTGTTGCTTGATACTACCCTCTTTTCTATAAAGAAGAAATTATAGTTTTTCTTATAAAAAGGACCGGAGCAAGTATTATAGTTGTTCTTTCCAGGGTGAGTAAATAGAAACGACTAATTTCCTTGTAACAAAGTTTACATATTTATTTGTCTTCTTTACAGCCGTGCTTCAGATTATGGATTGGTTAAAGTAGATGATAGAGGCCGCATCATTCAATTTTCAGAAAAACCAAAGGGTGATGATATGACAGCAATGGTAATCCACAATCTAACCTAATGTTACATCTTTTTTCTTTCTGTCTTCTTGTTATCTAGTAATTTTGTTGTGGTTTCTCACCGCTAGAAAGAAAAAGAAAAAGAAAATTACCATCTTCAATTTCAGGAGTTTTTCCTCCTTGTAGGAGTGAAAGTCTTTGCATTATAGCATTTTCCCTGAACTTGCTGGACCAAAATAAGCCTTCATTCCTGATGTTTCATCCTTTTCTTTTTCTTGATTGTTCTACAAACTTGTTGCCACCGTAGTAATATGTTCTTAATATATATTTGTCTGATATGTACTCAAATTCCTGTGGTATTCTCGCAGCAAGCGGACACCTCTCTTCTTGGGTTGTCACCCTCAGATGCACTGAAGTCACCATATATTGCGTCTATGGGGGTTTATGTATTCAAGACAGACGTTTTACTCAATCTTCTAAAATGCAGGCATCCTACCTCCAATGACTTTGGATCTGAACTCATCCCCGCAGCTGTGAGGGACCACAATGTCCAAGTAAGAGAAAATTCCACTAATATATCTCCTTTCAAATGTTTTTGTACATTAGAGTTCTAATTACAGCTATGATGGAACTAAAAGAGTTATATGTTTGTTGTTTTTGCAGTCGTATTTTTTCAGAGATTATTGGGAAGACATTGGAACAATAAAATCCTTTTATGATGCTAACTTGGCTCTTACTGAAGAGGTAGGTTCAAGATGTTTACGGCTCTGATTTTTCTCATTCTGTGAGTGTAGGCTGTGGACACCATGCCATAGTTACAAGCCACAATACTAAAGATACATTAATGGTCCTATCTTTGCACCCAGTGTTCTGTAACATAGGCTTTCGGCCGAGTATGAAGGCCAAAAAAATGACAAATTGTACCATACTAAATCGGAGGAGGCATGAATCGGTTTATCATAACTAATAAGCAAGAGTACCTTCACTATGGTTCATCATGCAGATGCCTTATTAGTATTTACAAATTGTTAGTGTCATTTCTGTGTTGATTAAAACTAACGCTCATCTGCTCTATACCATTCTCTTGCAGAGTCACGAGTTCGAATTTTATGACCCGAAGACTCCCATTTACACATCTCCAGGATTCCTACCACCGACTAAGATTGACAAATGCAGGGTATGACATTGATAAAACTTTATCTTATAATATGTAGTAACATCATGAAATTATTTGAAAAAAAGGAGTAACATCATGAAATGTTTGATCATTCTGTTTGATGTTTTTTGGTAGATCGTGGATGCCATTATCTCACATGGATGTTTCCTGCGAGAATGCACAGTCCAACACTCCGTTGTGGGTGAACGATCACGTTTGGATTATGGAGTTGAAATTCTGGTAAACAAACACTTCACATTCTAGACCTCTTACGCTACACCACCCCACTTAAAATTCCTCTTTAACTGAAACCTTCTTTTACAGGACACTGTGATGATGGGAGCGGACTATTACCAAACTGAATCCGAAATTGCTTCCCTCCTGGCAGAGGGGAAGGTACCAATTGGGATTGGAAGGAATACCAAAATTAGGTAATTTTAACTCATGCATAGTTAATGGACACTAGATTATTGAATCATTTTGTGCGCCTGAAAAGTTGAAAGTAAAAATATAGATGCATATTGAATGAATATCGAGGTAAGAAATAAGCATTTTCATAGTAACGCAGTTGTTCACATAATTTGTTATCGTTGTTGAAGGAACTGTATCATTGACAAGAATGCAAAAATTGGGAAAGATGTCATCATCAAGAACAAAGATGTAAGCATGATTTTAACTTTGATCGTGTTTTACAGTCACATGTTTTCTGGTTTAAACAACCTATTTGTGTCTTAATTACCAACTCAAATGCTTTCTCTATAGGGCGTTCAAGAAGCAGATAGACCAGAAGACGGGTTTTACATTCGATCAGGAATCACCATCATAGCGGAGAAGGCAACAATAGAAGATGGCACTGTCATTTAAAAGGATAGAGCTTATGTCTTGGGCGGGTTGCCCAAAGGCGCTCGGTGAAAGAAGCATTGTGAGGAACACACTCAAACATCTTTGCGGACAGAATGCAATGCTGTGTTAGGTGACAATGGAGAAAGCAGAACACCGATTTTCTATTTGTAAAATAGAATCACCCTTCCCCCCACCAGTTCATGTAAAAATAGGATGAATAAAACATGAATGTCAAGTCGCATGAAAGCAAATAAATTGAAGGACAGATTCTGAGCCACGAAGTTGCTTTACCCCTTTCTAAATTATATTTTGTCATAACCATCAGTTTTTGTTTACAATCATACGTGAACTGAAACACTAACGAAATCTTACATTTAATGATGAGAATGTCATGAAAATAGTGGCAGTGGCAACGAATACCAAAATTTCCTACGAAAATGGCACCACCATGTTACATGATAATACCATAAAAAGAAAAGTAAGTGGTTTCAACATACATTCATATTGATGTATCACTATATACTTGTTTTCTTAAATTAAGAAGTGTGATTAAATAATGCATCTTTTTTGTAAATTAAACAAGAAAAATAATATTTTAACACCAATTTTTTGACACTGCATGTCAAAATGTGGTTGGACGATTTCAAATTAGAAAAAAAACTTTGGTTTTTCTCTTCCACATATGTCCTTGCCTCAATTTTTTAATTTAAAATCATCCAACCACATTTTGACACGTGTGCAGTGTCAAATTGGTGTTAAAATGTCATTTTCCATTAAACAATGAAGTCACCTGTCAAATTTGTGAGTTTGAAGAAAGTCAAAGTCCTAAATGTGCGGTGAGAGGCACAGGTGGCGAGTGAGGAATGGGAAAAGTGAAAGAGATAAGCTAAATTAAATGCATGGAGTTTAGCGCATGGAGAAGAAGAAACGAAGACAATGCAATCTGTGAAAATAGCGGAAGTGTTGAACGTCTCGGAAGGTGGGTTAGAAGACAAGGGAAAGAACCTCATTTCAAGCCTCGACAATGGTGATAGCCAACACGTGCAGATTGATTCTGGCACTGCCCTTCAACAATTTCTTGATCGCATACCCATTAGTTCGATACCTGGCATAAAAAACTCACCTGGTACTTTTACATTCGTTGCCTACTTATGTTTTTGTTCAATCAATGCATGTCGTGAACATTACATGATTCAATGCATGTCCTGTCTCTTGTATCCTAAGTTTTGGAATTGAAAGCCGGAGACAGTATAAGGGATGCAATTCATACGTTGCACGAAAAGGACGTCTTTTCTGCGGCAATTGTTGACATGTTGGACTCCGATGCGGATAACATAATGTTTTCAGATCAGTACATTGGTCTCGTTGATTTTACAAGCATGGTTCTTTGGTGCCTTGAGGTATTTTTGGGAAACCTTCTATCTGTCATTCCCCCACCCAAATGCCACGCCATTCTAATTACACATATGGTATTTGAAAGGAATATGAAAAGACCACCGACAATCTCGAATATATCAAGCACTGTGGCTTTTTCTCCGTCCTGGACCATATTCCTCAGATTGGGCAAACCAAGGTTTCCTGCGTTTTCTTTATGCTACCTTCACTTTGTGAATATATTTGAGATTAAAATCAACTTATACTTCTTGAACACATTATTAATTATAAGTTACTACTCCAATATTACTAGATTAGCGAGCTGGCAATGTCATTCCTCTGGGAACCATTTTTCCCCGTAACCTTGGATGATACAGTCTTTCATGCACTGCTACTTCTCTCTAAGCATCGGGTGCACGTTTTGCCGGTCATACAGCAACGTGAAGATGGACTCATCGGTTTTGTTACGCAGGTATCTGCTGAGTTAAGCACAGGTTTAGAATTATATGGGCCGAAGCACAGATATCTTACTGTAATATGCTGCTGTGCTTTTCTGCTAGAATGCAGTAGTCCAACACCTTCTTCAATCAAGTGAGCTAGAGTGGTTTGATAGCATTGCAGACAAGAACTTGTCAGATTTGCGGTATTCAACTCACATTCCTTAATGTACATACATGATACATCCATTTCCACTTGCTAAAGTGAATTGGCAATCTTGATTTGTTTCTCTTTGACCCTTTTCTTGTCCTTGCACAGATTTGAAGGCCTAGAAAATCCTAGTTGTGTATTTTCGGACCAAACTGTCGCAGATGCTTTAAAGACGTTCTGGCAAAACCAAACTAGTGCAGTAGCTGTTGTAGATCGACAAACTAAGAAGCTCCTTGGTAATGTGAGGAAAAGTGATGTTCATATTCTTGTAAGGAATGATGACATCTTTAGAAGTAGAACGTAAGTTCAAGACGTGTCCTGTCTCTCAATATTAATATAACCAATATGACAGAGGTGCCTGTTTATATGCAATGACAGGGTTTTAACTGTGGGGGAATTCATTCACATGGAGACTGACAAAGCTGAAAGTAAGCCAAGCATTGAACGTGATCATGCGGCTTTTCTCACAGCAGGAAGTCTTCGGCTGAAAAACAGCTTCATACCCAGAATGGACTTCCCAGTTGCCTGCAAGGAAAATGCAACGCTGAAGCAAATAATGGAGCATACCACAGCGACTAACAGCAGTTTCAGCTTTCTGGTCAATGATAAGGAGCAAGTTACAGGTTTTCTCACATTGAGGGATATAATTCTGCAGTTTGCCCCACCATGTGTTAATTCTACCATTAATGGAGGTGGTTTTTTTGAATTTGCCTTGGAGCAAAGTGGATGTCAAGTTAAAGATGGAACAATGATTCGTAATCACTGATCTCATTTCTGCATCACCTATCATTTTGTGTTCTAAATTCATGGCATATTTCATAATTTTGCCGAGTCTTAAGAGACTGTATACAGTTTTCCCGTGAGAAAAATCCGATCCCTGATAGTCTTTTAATCCGTCTTTTTCACGTTTCTTCTTACAAAGAACAGTTGCCATTGCCACAGCTATTTTATTTTTTTGCTTTGAATCATTATCTGCACAGCAGAGTATAGGAAACTATGTACGGTAAATTTTTCTGATAATATGGTTATTGGGCCGCCCGGCAAAGCCCAATTCAAGGAACCTTGCAAGAAAAAGACAATATTAGAACGCAAATAAGCTTCAATTTTTTATTTTTTTTTAAAAAAACTATAGCAATTTATTTAGAGGCAATGGGAAGATAAGCAGATAGCAATTTATTTTATAATTAAACTGAATTTAAATTGAAAGTGAAAATAATAAATAATTGTTTTCATTAGATGCAGTAGAGAAGGGTAGAGATGGTAAGTAAGAAAGAGTTAGCATTAGAATGAGATGACAAAACGTACAACAGAAAACAGAACCTTATTTTCCACTTCCATCCTCTTAACATGACATGAGAGACAGAAGAGAAGTTGGTTGACGGAATCAAACATTCAAAGCCACCTTGTAGATCAGCTCAGACAGGTCAGCTTCCATTCTTCTTCGTTTCTCTTTCTTTTCTCTTCTTTTCTTTTCTTTTCCACCTTCTTAGGGTTTCTTTTCCCCTCAAGAAACCCTCCCAGATCTCCTTTCCCCTTATTTCCTAAACCTTGATAAATAACATTAACAGTGAACGATTGCTTTCGTTTGTTGGGATTCTAAATTTGAAGCGTCAGAATCCGTTGGAATGGAGGGAAGTGGCAGTGGCGGTGGCGCTGCTCCGTCGTCTGCGCCGGTGAAGCAATATCTGCAGGAGTTCTCTAAGCTATTTCAGTACTATCTGGACAAATCTACCCCCCATTCCGCCTACAGATGGATTGGGACATTGGTCATGGCATCCATCTACGTCTTGCGTATTGTTTACGTGCAGGGGTTTTACGTTGTCTCTTACGGCCTCGGAATCTACCTCCTCAATCTTTTGATTGGTTTTCTCTCACCTTTGGTTGATCCAGAGCTCGATCCCTCCAACTCCCCTTTGCTTCCCACCAAAGGATCCGATGAGTTCAAACCCTTCATTCGCCGCCTCCCTGAGTTTAAGTTCTGGTAACTTTCCAGACACACTCTTTCTAAGTTTTATTTTAAGTTATGCTAATTCAGGATTTTTTTTTTTTTTGTATCCCTGGAATTGTGATTGCATCTTAAACGATAGTTTATAGTCCGGTTTGTAGCTGCCTGAGTTTTACCATGTTGCACTTACAAGGAGAGGAAATAGGAAGATGAAGGGAATTAAACTTAGGGTTCTATTGGAATAGTTTCTCCAAATTTCTGAAAGAGGAATAGAAAGAAAAGATAATGACATAAGTTTCTCCATATGCTAGAATTAACTTCTGTAAAAGTTAAAATTTAGAGCAAATGTATAAGAACTTTTAGGCATTAAGTTGTACATAAGTTAATTATAGCTTATGAAAGAATTAACTTAATTTTTCCTGTTATTTTTCTTGTCTCGAAGCTTTTATTGAAAAACTCGTCTTGGAATTAGCTTGTGTAATCTCGAAGCTTTTATTGAAAAACTTATCTTAAAATTAGCTTATGTAATGTGTTACCGTTTGCATAAACTACTTCTCAGTAATCACTTATAGAACAATAAAATTAGATGATAAGATGAATTAAGGGTCTGTTTGGATAAAATAGTCCGTAAATACTTCTAAACAAGAAAATATGAAATATGTTTATGTAAAAACTAAAGTTAGCTTATTTGTATCTTAATTTGTAAATGTTTTCTCGTATTGGTTTATCCAAAATGTGATCTCTCACACAATGCATGAACCGATTTGATTATGTGGAAAAACTTACTTCATATTTTTCTTTTATTAAAAGTGTTAATAGAGAAATATATCCACCAAACAAATCATTAGTTTCTCTTGTAAATTAAAATCAATTTGTGGAATACATTGATGCGTATAAATGAGAAAGTTCTAAAAACTATTCATGGGAGAAACTTAATTCCTTTTATCTTAATTTCTTCTTCTGTAAGTATTGTCTGGTTGGTTGTCTAACTGGAGTCTAAATTGGAAGTGATTTGGGTGGTGTGAGTTCATTTGTGTCTGTAAGTTCTTTATTTATTGAAAGTGGTTGTTGTTTTTCATGCGTGTGAATTTTGTAATGAGTGTAGGTATTCTTTCACCAAGGCCCTCTGCATAGCGTTTGTGATGACCTTCTTTTCCCCGTTTGATGTTCCTGTCTTTTGGCCTATATTACTCTGTTACTGGTTTGTTCTCTTTGTCCTTACAATGAGGCGCCAAGTTGCACACATGATCAAATACAAATATATCCCATTTAACTTGGGGAAGCAGGTTGGTCTTATTCTTAGATTTCCCTTCCATAGTTTATTTGTACAATTGTTACTATTTCTTGTGAAACTTTAGTCCAGCACAAGTAAGCTTTGTTTTTATATGTGTTCTTTCTTCCTGAAGTATAACACACCGTTTCTTTTAATATTTGGCAGAAGTATACTGGTAAGAAATCTTCTGCAGGTAGCAGTGGCTCTCGAGCAGACTGAAACTTTGCTCACACAATGAGGATCTACTATGTTAGGTTTTCTGAACAATCAGGCTAGTTAATCCCCCCACCTCCACTTTTTATTTTTTTGAAAGAATTTGTATTTAGGGTATTATGGATGCGTATGCATTATGCAGTGCAGAAAATCTTATTGCCCACTATTTATTATATTACACATGAAGACGTGCTGATTTTGGTACACATGTATTGATTGGATTTCTTGTAAATCTCAGCTTGTATTCTTGAATTTGTGATACTGGAATTTTTCCAATCCTGGTTCTGCATCATAATAAGGCAAAAGTTCATCTGTCGCTTTAGGCTTTCTGTCTGCCCCGAAAATATCGTTAAGATTAGATAGGATGTTGATTTGAACACCATCACCGAAAGTAGAGAGATTGGTGAATAAGTTCAGGTTTCCACTAATGTGTCTATTAAAGTGCGTCAAAATTTGGGCCCATTGCTTAGGATGTTGTAGATAAGCTGTCTAGACACTGCATTTTTTGATTTGTGATTATGGGACGTTTTGCATTTCCATTTCCTTTTGGATGGAAGAAAAAGACCTTGATAAAGAAAGTCATTCAGGTTTCTTTTCTGAAAATTAGTCATAAGCAAAATTTGTGGACACACTATACTAATGACATGGCCTTACCAACATACATTGAAATGATATTTTATTTATAATTAATTCATTGTTACCATCTTTTAGCCTTTGTTTCAATAGAGTGAAAAAGAACAGAGAAACAATGTCAAAGTTGAATGGTTTGGATTAATAAAAACGAATAAAAAGTGAAAACAAAAAAATAGAAATAAGTATACAGTTTTTTTCCCACATGGTACTATTTTTTTTTTCTTTTCAACTACTTTATATCCTATCTATTTCATTTTAAAAGAGCCATTTTAAATAAGTCGTAATCAACTTCCTTCAATAAAATTTTATTACTTCTCTCAAAATATTTCATCATTTAACTTTAAGTTATTTTATTCATTGAAAATGTCTTTAGTTTTACTGTAAAAAATACAAAAAACATTTTATAAATACTAGATTGTCAGAATGAAAAATAATACAAGCAAATATTTAGTAAAATAAAAAATAATAGAGTCACAAGAAATTTAACAAACTTTCATACTTTTCTAAACAAGATTTACCGTTCGTATAATTCTAATTTTAATAAATGATCAGCATTAAAGTCCTTTTTCACATTATAACGTTTTATGTAATACTCAGCTTGATCAGACACATTTTCAAAGTAGTTTACTCCACAAATTATGTATGTGATAGAATTTAATTAAAACTAAAATAACAGGCTATGGTTATCCAAATAAAGTTCATGACATTGGTTTAAGGTGCGAGATCAATGTTTTTTAAAGTAAAAGTAAAATTGTATTCATAAAAGTTTGTTGGAATATTAATTGGTAATTTTTAATTAACAAATTATCTATGTTATCTTTACATAAGGGAAAACATTTACTTGTTACTTTTAATTTTTTTCAACATTTAGAATCAATTGGACTCAAACTTTTACTATCTAATAAAGCATTTGACTCTTTTGAAATGAGCAAATTATTTTAAGAAGTAAATAAAAAATTATAAATAATGCATAAAAAACAATTCATTAATATTATACACATAGTTCTTATTCTTATTATTGATTATTACCTTTTATCTCTTAATCAAGCAATTTGTTTAGTGACATTATTTTGAGTCCGAAATAAATATATAGGAAAATGAATACTTAACTTGTATATACGTGTCGTAAAGTCTGAATAATATTAAGTCATTTTGTATCTAAAGTTCCCTGTTGTAGTTGGTTTTCTATTTTAACTCTTAGGATCGTTTTATAAGTCTTTTTCTCTCTTAATATTTCTATGAGTGAGTCTTTGTAATGTGTGTTATGCATATCATCTAATGCACATTGTCTGAGGCATATTATGACTATCATCTGTTGCATATTAGCTTTGGTCTTATGCATATCTCTCTGTCATGTGAGAGGCATATGCTGAAAGAAAATTTGTATTTGAGATTTTTTTCATATGGGTGTGACTTCACCAGCCAAGATATGCGAGGTACGTTGAAAATTGTATTTTGATTAAAAGATAACAAGCCCTTTTAAGCATACTTTTGTACCAGATTTAGAAAAACTACTATTCATAAAAGTTACAACTCTAAATGCGTGCTGACTAATTTTATAGGTTTCCAAAATAAACAATGCTTATAACTTAATTAGTTTATGGTTGTTTTAGTGAGCAAATGTGAAACTATCAAGATTGGAGAAAAAAAAATTATATTCTTCCTAAGTTTAGGCATATCAAACTATTAAAACGGATCTTGATGTAAACATAAAAGTTGTAAATAATTGTATTAATATAAAAAAAAATAAAAATAAGAACGAACTTGATATGGTTAATATAATTCTAAATATAATTTTTATAACTCAAAAATAATAATAATAAATAATATAAAATATATATAATCCTCAAACTTAAAGAGATGTATATTCATCACTATTATTTAGTTTTATTTAAGTTATATCACATAAATGATTTGTTTAGTAGATTACATTAGGTGTGATCAAGTTTAATAGTACTTAAAAAGATAGTGAAATAAATAAATTGATTATGTATCTATTCAAGCAAAAATTATTATTATTGTTATATTCAAAATGACCAAATACATATAAGATTCAATAGTGAAATTTATATGAAATATTAACACTCTTAACATAAATATAAAAATAAAATAACATTTATGATAATATAAAAAGATCCAATATATAATAAACAAAATTTAGTTATTATATATCTATTAATATGTTGTTATATCTTCAAATTAAATTATTTGGTATTATTTTTTACATATTGAAATGTTCACAACATCTTATAAGTAGATACTACTAGAGGAAATACACCTTTTCTTATAATATTTTTACTCATATAAATCTTTTACTGGCTTTGACTGTCTGACAGAGTCCTTACAGATTAACTTCTCTCCATTTTTAGCAATCAAGAGTTCAGATATACGTAGCAAGTTCCTTCCATCTCGATCAATCAGACAAATTCCGATAAGAGATCACTACAAGTATAATAAAATTGCAACAATATAACACAACACATGATTCTTGGTACATCATTCATTTTCTATGACATAGATAGCCACACATTGATATTATATCATTATCTTTGAATAGGCTACCAAGTTTCACCAAGAATTAATATAATATCAACTAAGCTTGCTTGCATATCTCACACAAGATTATTAAGATACTCATCCACTGTGGTGTATTTCACATCAGGATATAAAGCTGAAGCTTCCACTCCAAAAGAAGACTCAATTTCAAAGTTAGCATGGTCACCTTTTACGTAAGCAGCGTGTTTAAATGCCAAGGAAATATTCAAGGGTGGTGAAGACTCTGAAAATAAAAATAAAAACTGTTAAGAATATTAAATCAACCACGTAGCTAGCATGAATCACAGTTTCTCACTAACCTTGGATCTGCTTTAGTACTTGTTCTTCTGGAACATAGATTCTTTCAACAGTTTTACTAATCTTCTTCTCCCAAAGGGTAACAAGTTCATTAAACGACAACGTGTTATTGGGAGGTCTAATGTACAGAATTTTGTTCAAAGTTCTTGGATCATCCACTGAATTGATTGTGTAAGTAGCAACATCCTCTTCCTTATTGAAAACAGCTGTTAAAGAAGTAAAAGTTTAAAACAGGGGTTATAAGTAAAATTCTAAGTATAAATGTTGATAAAGTTTACGTTGTTATAGTTTGAAACCTTTGGGATTTCCATTTCCTAGGATGATAATTTTGTCTCTAGGAGGAGCTTTAGCTCCAGGTTGCGACAAGTTGTATAGGAAGTGACCATCAAAGAAGTTACATGACACATAAGTGTAAGGAATTCCTTCAGCCTCAATAGTTCGACGAATTTTGGCCTTCTTTGCATATGCAATCGTCGCCGGTTCGACTGCATGATTTCGATCCACATCATGTCCAAACTCAGATGGATAGAATTTCTATACAACATCATATTGCTAAACGTTAGAGAAAAATCCATAAAAAATTCCAAAAAGTTAAAACTATATATATGACTAAAGAGAAAAAAGAAGAAGAAGAAGAAGAAAGAAGCACACCTTAACATTCCCTGCTTCTTTTATTGCAGAAATGATGTTATCTTGCTCATCTAGATGCGAGCGTGGTACTGTAGAAAAGACCACATCTACCTGCTTTATCGCATTCAACAAACTTTGGTAATCGTATAAATCTCCCTGCAAGTAATAATAAGATAAATCAGTATCTTTTTTATTAGTCAACTAATAGGAAAACAAAGCATAGCAAACAGTGTTTAGTTAACTTACGAAAACAATGTTGACACCAAGGCTTTGGAAGTTGTTAATGAGGGATGATTTTGCAGGGTTGGAGAGAGTGGACTCCCTCACCAAAAGGAAGGTTGGGTGGCCAGCTCTCGCACTCGCCTCCACCAGGAATTTTCCGGTGTAACCAGTGCCTCCGATGAACAGAATCTTGCTCTTGCTGCTATTCCCTGCCATTGCTCAAGTTTCTTTTGCTTACAGTACAAATATAAAGTATTCAGTCCCACATCGATTACTTGTTTTGTATACTATAAATAGAATTTATTTTTTATTTGACTGCTAAAATAAATATCTTAAAATTTTTATGGTATATGGTCTTAATATTACAAAAATCTAACTATAGGAGAATGACAGACAGTGATGTATGGTGAAAGTTTGTATTTTTCACAATATCTTGGCTGATATTTACATGATAAGAATATCTAAGACGTCAATTTTTTTTGTTGATATTAAAATTATTATATATTTTTATATTGAAAAATCTGAAGTTAAATATCTTAGATTGGAGAGATAAAATGTGACGTTAATTAGTGGGAAATATAGTGACACTCTTAAGAATATTCATTTAATAATTTTAAATAATAATATTTTAATTATATTTTTACACTTATTTTATATATTATTATAATATCAAAATGAACTGAATCTTATAGCAATTCAATCCACCTCATCAAGATAAAGTCATTCTGTCACAACCCGTAAAATCCTATGTTTTAGATCGGCCACGTGGCGACCGGCCGGTTTCTCTTGAGTGAGTGGGAGACAAATTTCTGCAAGCAATTAATGCCCTTTTCTTGTAATCCGTGCAGCGACGGCTTAGCAGGGAAAATCCCTGTGAGTGGGAACCAGGTGGCGAATACAGGATGAATGGGGGGTTGGTAGTGGAAACCAGGTGGCAGCATAATACTGGCCGACCGCTGGTGTAAAGGTAAGAAGAAAACAATGCAATTCTTTTTGCATGCAAATCTTCTTCTTCTTCCTCAAACTTCGTTTTCTGCAAACTCAGAAATTCTCCTCCTTCTCTCTAAACCTTTCTATCTTCTCTCTAAAAATCTAATCTCCAAACGTTCTCAGATCACTAACTTCCTTCAAGAAATCTGGTAGCTGGTATCAAGAGGTACAATCTGTACCAAACAGAAGACCGTTCGGAGCTGGTAAGTGTCAGGCTCTTTAGGGTTCTTAGTTTTCCTGCATGCATGTGCCGTTAAGGCTGCGTGTCTCGGTAAAATCACCTTTCTGAACCTATATTCTTGTATCTTATGTTTAGAAATTGGAACTTAGACGAATTAGTTGCTCTCCATCCACTGTTCAAGTCTTAGCTGGAGTTAAGAGGTAAGGGAAGTTTATGATTATTCAATAATTATTTGTTATATGGTTGAATATATGAATTTTGGTATGTTTGATGGTTGGATGTATGAAATATGAAATGTTTGATTTTATATGTTGTATGAAAGTATTAATCTGATGTTGAAATGAATTCTGTAACGTTTAAATTTCAAAGAGAGTTTAAGAACATAGTTTAATCAATCTTATAATCGAATGGTCTTTATGACCGTCCGGTTTCCCGCCACCTCTTAAATCGATTTGTATTTCTGAACCAAAAATATATTATTAAGTCAGACATTTTGGATTTTCTGTCTTACACAGAACGTCCGGTTTTCTTTTATTTCATTGGTCAATTAGTAAAGCGTCCGGTATTAGACCAAGTCTTAAATTTTTTTATGGAATGTCCAGTTAGTCAGGACTTTTCCTTTTCTGAAGAGAACACAATCTTATAAACCTTCCATTTTTCTTTTTAGTCACTGGATTTCATCAATTAATTTCTTGATTCCTTTCTCTCAAAAGTTGGATGTCTCTTTTGTTAAGTACATTCTGAATTTTATTATCCCGACCGGGTTATTGATTTATTTCCTCTGTGGACACACCACTTTTAATATTCCATTCGGTGGAACCATACTGATCTTTTCCGTCCGTTTTTACCAGTAAACATTCTTTACCTATGTTCTGTTAAGCTTCTTACTTTAAATGGTTGCCAAGTTGATTTGATATTTGGATTGAATTGTAAGAGAGTTCCAAGGAGGAATGTCTCATGTTTGAAGTAAATTGATTTAGTATGACCGTGGTTATAGGCTCAGGTTCCGACTCTATTCCGATATTCCGTGATTACATCACCTCAAGTAGAGGAGAGTAATTCATGTGTGGGAATGGCGGGAGGTCCTCTAGCCTCAGGGTATTTTCTATACCGAGGTGGTTCCATTGGACTAACCTCGGGTGGCGGTCTGTTGAGTGTATCCCAGCCAGGTCCACCCGGGTGCAGAGAGCGGCGAGCATACAGGGTCATACGTCCGGACTTTTGTTTTTGAGCATTTTGAGAATTTATGATGTTTCTATGATGATTTCATTTGAGAATAGACTATGTGATGTCGATGTTTATGTTGATATAATAAATGATTCATTGAATTCTTCATAAGCTTACCCTACTACTTGTTTTGTTTATTTTCTTTATTTTACCGTTCGGTATTTCGAACGTGCGGATTTGTTTCTTCAAATGCAATGATCATCCTTTTTGGATGTGAGCAGAAGTACTTCAAGAGGATACTTTGGAGGAAGCTTTACTGGAAGAACAACCATTGGAAGTGCTGCCCGAGCAGTTTGCTGGACCGTCTGGTCCATAGTTTTTCTTTTAGTTCATTGTATATATTATTTTGAGATGGTCGGTTAATAGGTTTTGTAAAACCGTCCGTCCTAAAACTTAGTGAACTTTGTAAATGTTACAACTTGTATTTTGGTTGAACTAGTTGTTTAATCCAATCTCCCTTTAGTTATATTTCATCTTCTTTTCTCTACTGTTCTTTAATATGATTTTTGATAACTCCTAAAATGAAATATAGTTTTACTCTATATATTTATTGGGATGTTACACATTCCATCTTAGGATGAAAAAAAAAAAAAAAACTTCCATGTGTTTAAAAGAAATCATATGGATTGATTGAATATAAGGAGTAACATCGATTATTTAAATTGAATATAAAAATAGTAAGAAGCATATTTTATATATATATATATATATATATATAAAAGAAACAATGTTATCTTGGTCCGCTAGCTGGAATTGGCCTACGGTAGAGATCACTACATCCACTTGCTTTATGGCATTCACCAAACTTTGGTGATCCTATAGATCTTCATGAACATAATAAAGATAACGTCAAACTCTTAATAATTAATCGTCCAGTAGGAAAAAAAAAACATGGAAAAATTAATAAGGATTTATGCAGTTAACTTACCTTAACAACATTGACATCGAGGCCTTTGAATTTGTCGATAAGATAGGATTTTGCAGAGTTTGAAAGTCTGGATTCCCTCGCCAAAAGAAAAGGTTGGGTGGCCTCCGATGAACTTTCCGATTTAACCAGTGCATCCGATAATGCTCTTGCTGTTCCCGCCATTGCTCAGATGTGGACAAATGTATTTCGAGACATAACAAGACTACATGCATGGTTGGGTTGAGAGAAACAAGGTAGTTGGAAGGAAAGAGAGGTGTGACTGTAATTTTTCGTTTTCGATCCTAAAATATTGTCAGATGTTTGTGTTATGAGAGTGATATTTCGATGAACTGTGTTTGATTCGTCAAAGGTGTCTGTCTATTAACCGTTTTCTAAGATAAGAAGAAATTTATCATGTACAAGACTCTTTTCCAAGTGCGGCTTGGAAAAGTAAATGTAATGTGTGGGCCACATCACATCACTCTTGTTTCAAAAGCAAGATTCATTCTAATCATAAATACAAGATAATAATTTATAGTAATGATAAATTTAGGTATAATTATTTTTTAAAATAATTAATACAGGTGATGTTTAAGAAAAGAAAGAGAGAAGAAAATGTTTTAAAAAAATTAATTGAATTAGCATCTAAAATAGGGAGAGAAAATTAGGGGAAGTGGTTTGAGAAAATGGAGACAGTAATGGAAGATGAAGAATACAACTACAGAGAAGTGAAACTTCCGTCTCTGATACCGGTGGCGCCGGAGCCGGAGCTGGAGAGGGAAACAGGGGAAAGGAGAAGAGGAAGGGACGTAATCATAGCCATAGATCATGGCCCCAACAGCAAACACGCTTTCGATTGGACTCTCGTTCACTTTTGTAGGCTGGCTGATACTATCCATCTCGTTCACGCCGTTCCCGGTTTCTTCCTTTGCTTTTTTCATATGTTTTTCCCTTTTAATCTGGAAACGAATTATCATTGTTTTTTTTTCTAATTTTTTTTTTACAGATTTGAAGAACCAAATTCTCTATGACACAAGCCAGGGGCTGATGGAGAAATTGGCTGTTGAGGCTTTTCAAGTAGCAATGGTTTGCATCTCCTCTTCTTTCTAGACTTTGATTTCAACCATGCGTTAGTTATACAAAATAATGATTGATTTTGTTAATTGCTAAGAATCATGTGTCATATTCAAGGTTTTATAAAAATTTTGGTGATGTCTTCCTGCAATTTCTTGCAATCTCAAGGTTTGGAATGAAACCGGAATTTCAACCACAGTTTAAAATCTTGGTCTGAATTTGGGTTATAACTTTGTATTGTATCAATTAGATCCCATTCTCGAGAGTAATCTTTTACCGAAGGATGATTTTCATTCCAAGGTATGGCTGTTGAACAGCGGCCATTGACATCCATTTTCTAAGAAATTGAACATGGTTCAAATTTGATGGTATTAGTTGAAACATCTTTTCGACCGGTGAGATGTTTCTCCTGGTATGTAGTATTAATTCTTTCCAGCATTTTTTTAGCTGAAATGAAAACAACGAAATCCATTTTTTTGATTGATCTCAATAGATGATAAAGTTTTATCAAAGTAGAAATCTTCTTCCTGTGCTTATTCTTAAATGATATGATATAAAATACAGGTGAAAACAGTAGCCAGGGTTGTGGAAGGGGATCCAGGAAAAGTAATTTGCCAGGAAGCAGAGAGGATCAAACCTGCAGCTGTAGTTTTGGGAAGCAGAGGCAGAGGCTTCATTCAAAGGTTTGATTTGACCTGAAGCATTTATCATGCATTGATCATTGAACTGAAGCATCTCGTGATTTTCATCAGTATGCTACAAGGAAGTGTTGGAGTGTACTGCTTGCACCACTGTAAAGCAGCACCTGTTGTGATTGTTCCTGGAAAAGGTGTGCCTTCGTTACCTTACTCATTCTTTTCAACATTTTCTTACAGCTGATTTTTTAAGCACTTTCGTTTTTTGATCCACAGATGCTGGAGACGAGTCAATTGTCTAGTTAGTTACTGCTCGAATTTTGTTGTAAAATACTGTGTTATGTATATCGCCTTTCGTTTTAACATATATCTAACATCAGTGTGGAGATCAAGAAAAGCAAAAAAAAAAAAAGAATCACATGCTGTGGTTTTTTACATGTTTTCTGGAAAGTTGCCATTAATTAGTTGCTTATGTTTTCATATTTGAAAATCTTTACCTGTAACTTAATGAACAAATAAAGAATTTATTGTTAGTTGTTTATTGGTTTTTAAATTGAACTGCTTAAATTGAACAGCCATTCTCAGTAATTAAGCTCTTTAAAATCGTGAATAATTGGTACAAAAAGGCTCATGCGATCTTGATTACAGCCTTTTGTGTTTTAAGTGTGTAGTGCAACGAATATATATTTGATTAAAATGTAGCCAAAGTTCCTTCTTAAAATTTCCCTATCAGAAATTGTAATTTATTCAGAAGACTTCATTTAGATTGTACAGAGAAAAAATTTACCAGCAATCCTAAATTACTAGGTTGGACATCCGAATTACTCCCTTAATTAGGTGAATATATTCTTGGTGATCTTTAAATTCAAAAAGTACTAATCTAAGGTTACCCTATATGTTCAAGGTTTTTAGTTATAATTGTGATGAACTTTTCTGCAGTGGTTCAATGAGACCGAGAAGGAGAAACAACGGCCGCTGAAGCGATGGTTTTTATGTTGGAGGTGTATTTAACAATGGCCCGAACAAATTGGGCTCACAATACCATATAATGAAAGCCTGTTTTCGTAAAGTCTATTTGAGGAGCATTGTATTTGTAGTTTACTTTTGTCTTATGAGTTTCACAAAATAAATTCTATCAGATATAGGAAAATTTTAATAATATAATATTCATAAAATATTTAATTATAGTGGAGACATGTAAATTTACTTTTAAAAACTTACAAAATAAAAAAGTTAATGGGAAAATTCCCAACAAAAGAACATGTTTCAAACAAAATAAATTGTAAGTTTGGTGTAGAAAGGTTTCTCAACTGGAAAATTGAATTCTCTAATTTATTTTATATATATATATATATATATATATATATATATATATATATATATATATATATATATATATAGATATATATATATATCGTTTAACTAAATTAAAAATAAGTGCTAGTTTAAAATAATATAATTTAAGTAAACAAGTCAATATATGCAAATAATATTTAAATAAAATTAAGCATGGTTTTCAACGAAGACTACGCCACGTGACATGCTCAGTAGCAGCCGTACCTACATCAAATAATTAATGCTTGCACCTGCTCACCTCACTCACAATCATATTTAAAGTAGAAAATAAAAACAAAAAGCATTTTCTTTATAGTAAGAATTTTTCTAAAAACTTATAATATCTCACTGTACGCCTAACAAACTGAATCCTGACAAAATAAAACTACCGGAGGGTAAAGAATTTTTTGAAATAAATAAATTAAGCATGATTTTTAATTTGCATTTGAAATTTTAATCTTCTTCGTTTTACTTCACTTTTATTACAATTTTCTCACATTACAACGAAAATATTTTTTAACGCACCTAAATTATTTGGTACTTTTTTATTTTTTTTTCTTTTTTGAAAAATACAAAAGTTTATATTTTTATAATTATTTTATCTTTATATTTTATATTGAATGTGATTTTATTTTAAAATTCTTGAAAGTGTTTTGGAGAGGGAATCTTTGTGGGTTTTGGGTAGTCTAAATAAGAATAAAAGTGGAGAAGGAGCCCCCATGTGAGTGAAAGGGCAGAGAGTGAGACATAAGAAGAGAAACAGTGAAGAGGGGCCACTGAAAGCAAATTCCTATATCATCTCTCCCTATCCGCAGGAACAAAGAATCAACAATATCTTTGCTATGAATGAGACAGCTTCCTCCAAGATAAATAACAAACATTCAAAACTTCCTTTCATGCAAATTACACATAACACATTATTTATTTCCACACCTATAATTAAACTCAATTCAACAAATGGTAACATATCTTCTCCCTTTCGTGGGAGTGTCCTTTGTCAATACTGTTCTAAACATCAGAAAACTGGCTTTTTGTTTGAAATGAATGACAATTGTTTGGAGTAGTTGACAGACAAAAAACCATTGCAATAAATTTAAGAGATGCAAATGTCTGCTCATCTCCCTCTTCTCCACCCCATATTTAGACCTTTGTATTCATCATTCTGTGGCCTTCCTATCACTGTCCCAATCAAGAGGCCCTTATTCTGTCCCCAAAGGCCATACCCTTCTTTCTTCTCTCTTTTCATTCTCTTTCACCTACCCAAATCAGAAAGTTATGTTCAGTTTTTAATTAATGTAACTCGATTAAACAAATTTTTTCGCTTTATATACCAAAACTTATGAATGCAGATTAAAATGCTTGTGCAAACTGATTAGATTTTTGGTCCCGGATTAGCCTGCGGCTGATCGTTATCGACCTTTACTTTTTTTCTTTTGTTTGTTTCGTTCGATGGGCTATATCGTGATTTGAACGTGCAGAAGGTGACTGAAGTTAACAGGTACTGATAAATTTTATTTATATTATGGAGCAGTTACAAACAATTGATATATGCTATGTACTTGAAAAGAAAACAAAAAGAATCTTGATACGTTGCAGAAGAAATAGAAGCTCTAGTCTACATCTCCATCTTTAGATGATTGCCAGCTTCAACCAGTCCTGCAGAGATGTCAAACAAGCAACTTTTTCAGAATTTATATTGAATGCTCTAGTATAACTACTTCCAAAGAGTGTAAATTTTTCAAGTGGTCTAAAAAAGAAAGATTGTGAAATGACAAGGAGAGACAGGTCCAATTTGCAATCCCCTAGGCTAAGATGTCATCAAGAAAACGATTGATCCTGGTCCTGCCCTATTCATCCAACTTGCCCAATAACAACTTAATTACCAAAAGGGAACCTTGCTTCATCTTCAATATTATGCATTTTATTTCACTAAATACGATTAAGTCTCTTTTCCTTTTGTCATGTGATTAATGTCTTATCCTTCTCAGCACATAAGAAAAGAAGAACATAAAAGAAAACTACATGATTAAACAGACCAGTTTTAAGAAAACATATATTTATTTTGATTAATCAAAAAGGTCTCAGCGTTTATGTGCTGTTATCAACATCAGTGGGGCTTAACGTCTCTATCACGTATTAAAATCCACTCAGTTTATTACCTTTCTACTTTCTGCTTTTAAGATAGAATGCTAAGGAAAAATTGATCCCACAAGGCACAAAATTTTAGTTACCTGAGGACAAATGAGAAGGGAAAGATGTGGCTCGCACTTGATCAAAATCCAAATTGAAAAGGTTTTGGAAATCACCTTCCCATGTTGAGGAGGGAAGCAATTGCTACATGATAAGAAAAATGAGATCAAATTGAGCAATATAACAAGAAGGAATAGGAAAATTAAGAGAGGAGAAACCTACCGAGTGAAGATATGTTTCAGGCACTGATACATGGGCACTTATACTCCTTTTTAGGCCCATGTAGGGAGGGTTAATCACCGTGTCTAATCCCCCATACGACACCATTTCTTGTGGTGAATTGAATTGAACATAGCCAGAGTTCGTCAAATCTGATGACATTCCAATGTTTGGAAAATTCGCAGCACAAGGAAACACCTGTAGGATCAGATCAAATATTTCAGAATCAGAAAATACAACTAAGACATGAGAAAAACTGTAACCACATGATATTCCTTACCTCTTTTTCAAATAGATCATCAATACTAAGGTCAAGCCTTGGGTTCACAGCAGCTAATTTCATTGACAGAAACTGCATACGATAATCACATAATATACACAGTAAGATTTTAATATCCACGCAAAATGAGGTGGGGTCCACATGAATTTCGGATAGATCAGTGTGAAAGGAAAAGAGGAAATGCACCCCTAACTCTTACCTCAACCTGTCGTTGAAGAGATTGAACATAGTTGATGATTTCATCAAGCATTCCAGCTTTTCCCGTGATTTTGTTGCAACCAGGTACTAAATCTTGCAAATACTTCATTCTCTCGCTGATTTTTTCCCTTCTAACCTGAGTAAAAAGTTGAGACAGAATGCCTACGTTAAAATCCAAGAACCAAAATCCAGACAGAGAAACAAACCGAACATTAACGTAGAAAATAAAATGTTAAATAAGTACTCACTCTTTCAGCTAAGCTATGGCTATCGGTGGCTTGGCCGCGACGCGCGCGGACGTGAATGTAATCGGGCTTTTGATTTTGAATCTCGGAGACTTTGGAATTTTGCTTCGAATTTGAAGTATCCGCACAAGTTTCTCTTTTGTTGCTATCGGTGTTGGCGTTACTGTTGGGGCTCCCTGTGATTTTGGATTGTTCATCGTCGTCGGAACCCAGTTTGATCCTCTTGTCTTTCGTATCATTTTCTGTAACAAACTAAACAAAAACTCCAACCGTCAGTTTAACACAACGACACTCACAGAATGCACAACACAACACGTTCTCTTCTCTGTTCACACACCTTAGCATTGTGAAGCTTCTCGGGTTTCCTTTTCTTGGAACTCTCTTTCCCAATCGAAGAGCCAGTGGGCCTGGGCTCCACCAGAGCAGGTGGACAACTAAAAGTCCTTGAAATCGAAGAACTTTCATCAAACCCATGAACAGATGGCTTATTCATGGGGCGAGGCTTAGGCTGAGGCTGAGCCTGAGCCTGAGCAACGACTTCACCAAGCGCACAACCGGAATCAGCAGGCAGCAGGAAGGAATCTTGAGAAGAAGAAGAGAAAAGAGCGTCGAACGCAGAAAAGTAGCCTTGCTCTTCTTGCCACTTCATCCTCGCCCTCTGTCTTTCCCACACTGTCATGTCCCCAGCCAGATTCCCCGACGTGTTCGCACAGTGCAACATTTTCGCTTTTTTTTTACGTTAATTAAGATTACGAAATAAGTAACAGTTATAGGTTGTTGTTGTTGTCGTCGTCGAATCGAAACAGAGGATTTTGCAGAGGGCGCGTGGAGAAACGGCAACACTTTATAGCAAAGCAAAGTAGGGTCCCACAGGAAGTTCTTGCGAAGTGAAGGAGAATTAGGAGAAGTGAAAAGAAATGCTGTTATGTTAGGTTTGGAATGGAAAAGGGATGGGATATATATAAAGTGGTGAAATAAATAATATATAAAAAAATAAAAAATAAAAAAGGGTGAGTATGAATTAATTGAAGAGAGACAAGGAGTGGATTAGATTAGATGTTGAGAAAGAGAGCTGTGGGCATTGGACCCTATTGACATGACTGCCACGTGGGCATGTCTCATCCCTTCCACTCTCTCATACCCTACTGTTTAACACTAATCACCTATGCTTAACACTAATCACCATCCATACCAAAAAAACACATCTCTTTCATTCTCATCACAAAAATTGCAAACTCCCCCTCTAACACAGAATCAGCTGTTCCAAGGTACAAAACGCAGTACCTTGATGAAGATTCCTACAGTCCTGTTAGTCCGTTCCAAAAATAGAAAACCCCGTTGATTTCAGAGTTTGGGAAGAAGTTCATCTGAATTGAAGCTTGTTATTGTTACCTAAGCCCCAGCTACGGGACCACTTCAAAATCCGTTCTCCTGTGGATGCAGTTGTTGCATGGTCAGTGAGTGAGATATATGATTATGGTTTTCGAAAACAAGAGTGTGAGACATCTGGTTGCCACAACACAAGGCCCACTCACCAGTCTAGATCATGCTTTGCTTCCAGATTTATTTATGCTCCAACACCATTTCCACCTTCATTATTGCTTAATGCCCCTTCCATTTTTTTCATTTTCAACTTAATCCCCCATACACTCACCAATCATTATGTATATCAAAGTAATAACTTGTGAATTTCTACGACATTTGTGGTTTGCCTGTACCCGAAAAAGGCATGCGTGATTTCAGCAGCCAACAACACCTTTGAGTTGGATCGCGCTTATTTTAGATTTTCTAAATCACTTTTATGATTTTTTTTTTTTTAAATATCGTCCAATACAAAATGTTACACGCTTTTCAATGACGACAGACATTTACTTCAATATTTTTCCGATAAATACTAATATATGACGAAAATAAAAATATATCGAATCAGTTTATTATTCGTAATGGTCTGCTGAAAAAAATAAATAACTTACAGAATTGAATCATTTATTTATAAATTTAAATTTTACAGATCAGATTTTATCTTATTGCCACTTCCATATCCTTCACACAATACATCTCCAAGAATAATTAATGGCTTGATAATTTAATTTTACCATAAATTTTGTTTTCAGAATATTAGTCTTCGGTTAGTATTAGAAATTGAATTTGGATCAAAGGAAATGGTATTTTCCTTTATATATTTTAATCTTATCAAATTATTACTCAATGTAAAACTTTCGTTGCACTTTAAATATTTCATTTAGATAAATTCAATAGATTTTATTAATAGTTATAAAGAAAAACTATAATTATTTAAACCTGAACAATTTTTCACTGGTGAAGTTTTTTACTTTTTACATGTTTAGTTAATTAGAAGCATGTAATTAGTACTTGATGAAATTATGATAGCTTGAGGTTATGTTATTGTAGTTTCTCCTTTTCTTCATTTCCTTTGTACAAATAAATTTTTATATTTTATTTTTTCCTTTTTTGAAAAATACAAAAAAAATATATTATTTTTATAATTATTTTACTTTATAATATGTGAAAAACTAATATAAATGTGTTTCACTCTTTCATTACTCAGTTTATTTTGTATTCTCGGTTGAGAATCTGATGTTTTATCTTGCTCGGACCAATCACGCAAATTAAATCCCCATGTTTAATAATTGGTTTGAGAAGAAGTTCTTCTTATCCAAAAATAAATAAATAAACAAATATAAACCAAATTAATAATTGCGAAAAAAGATGTGGCATGTGGCAACGCAGAAGCGCACCAGATCCAATGTATTGGAAACTATTCCTTTACTTAATATTAATAATAATATTATTAATAATAATAATATAACTAACAAATGTTATATTTAGTGAGAGAAAGGAGGAATAAGTTGATACTGGAATTTCTTATGTATAACAATTCTTATAGTTTATCTCCTTTTTAGTAAACAATAAATATATAAGTATAACATTGTCTAATAAACATAAGATTATTGATTTTTACAGAAATTCTTTTAAATCATACTTTGGATTATTCTTAATTAATTACTGTATGTGCAGAAGTGGAAATTTAATCTTTACACCATTCCATTCTTCGATTAATAAATATTTTAAAAATATATCTCTACATTTAAAATGTCTAACATAAATAAAAATTTAGATATTTTATTATTGAAAATAATATTTCTTGGCGATAATCTCTTTTTGACTTACAACACAACCTGACAAATAAATTGTATTTGAACACATTTTTAATAATTCTCAATTATTATTTACTTAAAATTACAAAATTATTAGCAAAATTTCACTGAACAGAAATAGTTCTAAAACCGTTTGAAAATTTAATAAATTTCAATCAATAATATAAATATACTCAAAATCGTGTTAGAAAATGAGTAGCTGGATATTATCAATCTCAACACAAAACCGAGTTCAAGCATTCCAGCATGACATTTGAATTAATGTATCGACTCTGATATTTTCACAACATTTTTTAATAATTTTTTTATAATAAATTATACTTATTATTTTATTGGTTCGTATATTTAAAATAAATCAATCAGAAATACTTAAACAGTTGTAAAAAAAGTGATTAAAAAGTTATTAAAAATATATTTTTCTTATTGTATTTATCTTTTTTCACGTCAGATATGAAGGAAAACGTAAAAGCTTTTTTTTTCGTTTAAAACATCTACTTAAACGCTAAATCATTTAAAGAAAATGTGTTTCCTTAGCACGAGTGAAACGTTGTACGATCAAGACTATGATGGGATTACAATACACTCTCACTTACCACTTTTACAAATAAGTGAAAGATTTTATTTTTCTTTTTGGCCTGTTTCTAAATACCTTTCAAAAGAATATCTTTGGTTAAAATCCTGCTTAAAATTATTCAGAAAAGTTGCATTTTCTCAAGAAAAAATCTTTTAAAAAAAGTTGCTCTATCATAATTTTATATATATAAAGAAAAAAGTACTCAAAGACGCTCACTAATCCAGAAATTAGACATTTTTTCAATAAAGAAAAAGGAAAAAAAAAAAGAGCTTGAGTCTCTTTTCTAGTTCCAATTCACGTTGGAACCCACACCTCTAAAATTTGCAGTGAAAGTTTCTACGTCTTGTCATGGTAGCACTGGCACATGCATTGCATATTGCAGATGCATAACGATACGTTCTACGTCTATAAAAGAAATTATGAAACTCTCAAATTCATGGCGGCAGAAAGTGCTTTTGCTTCTCTGGTAACGTATGTAATAGATATATTTTATACATTTTCCTTTAAGATTAACAATTCCATGTAAAATATTATAAACTTTTTCTTATACTTTTATTTCTAAAATACTTTTAATAAGTCACATTTTGATCACAACTTAATCAAATTTCTTTTTTTTTTTTTTTGCTTATTTTGAAAATGTGACTCTAAAACAGTAGCATTTGATAAAATAATTCGTAATCATAATTGAGGGTATGAGTACTCCATGAAACTCGTGGTTACAGAAAAGCAACAAGCTAGCTGCCATGCACTATTAATTTCTCTCGTACTCTCCAAATTTCTTCTAAATATATTCCTTTTGTTTTCAGTTTCTTCCCTTTCAAACATATTCTACATGTGCTGGATCTGTCTGTCACATAAGTGGATCGTTTACATGAAAATCATTTTCTAAACAGACATTTTTCTAACAAAAGTAAAAATCAAATGCATGGTATTTGTTCTCTTTTGGTCAAATCCTAGAAGAATTCCCACATGGTTTCATAAAGTCATTTCGTGCTTATATTCTCTGCTGATTTCACCACTCTGCGTTGGCAATTTTGAAAATACACACTGTTTTCTAATTTGGAGCAGAGACTGATATACTGTCATGTACCTAGTAGCTATCTATCTGCTACATTCATGAACTTTTACCCTTAAAGGTCTTTTTTCTTAGTATAAGGATAGGATCCATCCCTATATATGGTTATATACACTCTCACTATAATGGTTTAGATATGAAGTCTGAAATACGCTCAAACTATATTTTGTCCTCAATACCGACCCTATAGCTAGCCATCAACCCTACTTCTGACAACATAATTCTTACTTTTGTTGTCTGTTTTTGACCATAATCCAAAATATATGAACAACTGATTCTAATGATAGTAGAGAGAGACAATTCACAACTCAGCAGTGGAAACATACTAAACTTACAATTGCTAGCAGTCATACTGCAGCTGCAACGTGATATATCTGTTCCCTTATCAGCCATCTGGGAGAAGGTGAAGTTCAACAAAACTTCTCTCTTCTAAAAAAAGATAAGAAAATTAACCTTCTCCGATTAAAGTTTAGTTTCTTTAAGAAGTTAATCATAACTTCGTATAAATGATTTTTAGATGATACGAAAACTTTGTTTTATTCTTATTTTTTTTTTCTCATAAATATTTACAGAGGCATTTATCTAAACTTAAAAGATAAAAGCAGACGTCACTGTTCACAAAACACATGTATGAGAACATGCTACGTACGTACATGCAGTAATAACACGACGATGGTGACAAGATGCCACGAGTATCACATGATTTTATACTTTTCAGAGCATTTCCTCGATCGACCCAAGTTCAGTGCACTGGAAAATTTCTTAACTGAAGTAGCGTTTTGAATAAACACATTCAAAAAGCAAATAATTCCTTCAACCCTTTTAACCGATGATTACATAACTCTTTTTCTGTAGGGATAGGATTCACACGTAGTCACCAAGAGAGAATATAGCACATTTTAGATTCAAATTATTATTCGAAATCCAAGATTGGTGATTTTCCCAGTGAATCAAAATCATTTTAAAGCAGCTTTAAATTTAAAGGTGGAGCCATGCTGTTCCAAATAATTCCAGCTACTAATCCCTTAATTAAAAGGGGCAGTTCTCATCTAAATATTGATGCAGAGTTTTTCTGCATAATGTCCAACAACTCTCATATTTTAATTTTAGAATGATCCGATGATCGTCCCACGACTTTAATGATGCTCCCGAACATAAATACAGTGAAGAAGGAAGCCCATGTAGCTTGAAAACTTAACGGGAGAAAAAAATACGTGAATGGATAAAGAGAGGCAATATCACATGAAGGTTTTTGGAGCAATCACTAAGAACAAAGACACAAAAGACTGAGACAATATTACAATATAGAAATTTGGAGGGAGTATTGATAAAGATTATGGAGTACAGACAAATGTGAGTGTGAAGAGAGAGACCGTGAGATCTCAAGCAGTGTCTACAGTATCTATATATGACGCATTTAATTCACAAACCATATGGGTTTGTTCCTATTTCTTGCAGGCACTAAACTAACTCATGTCATTTTATTCTGATATATTTTGTGTGCAACAATGTAGTATATGTATCTGTGTTCCCTTCCTAATAAAGATAAATAATACCACACTCTCTTTCTCTCTCCCTCGATACACACACTTCAACAACAAATTTATTTCATGGTTATCTAGTATCTACTTTATTAGCAAGTGGCAATACAAAATGTCCTAAATGGATTAAATAAACCAGCAAGTAGCAGACACCAACTTCTTTTTCCCATATTGTAATGTTCCAAATGGGAAAAAGGAGATGGAACACCGTATATTAAACTACCATAATCAAACACAAATGTTACTCTCTTCACATCATTCTTCAATCAATTCCTATTGGTTCTTATTTCTTTTTCCCTTCAAAAAGATTTTTATTTTATAATAATAAAATTATTCAAGTAATTAAAATCAATTTAAATTACTTTAATTAAAGTAATTGTGTTA
Source organism: Vigna mungo (assembly GCA_036885675.1). Taxonomy (NCBI): domain Eukaryota; kingdom Viridiplantae; phylum Streptophyta; class Magnoliopsida; order Fabales; family Fabaceae; genus Vigna; species Vigna mungo. The sequence goes on along the minus strand of CP144699.1, from coordinate 45,546,943 downwards.
CAAAATAAGAAAGAAGAAAGAATATATTTCTTATTATATTGATAAAGAGAGAGTACAATTGATATATATAATTGTTTAGAGCAATATAAAAAAGAAATATAAGTATAAAAATATATGAACACAAATGCATAAATATGAATAGAGAATAAAATAATTCCAATATTCCCTCAAGCTGCAGCATATATATCCATAATGCTCAACTTGAACAACAAAGATTGAAATTGAGAAGAGGAATGCCAACGGCACAACCACCAGGCACCAAGGATAAGAAGATCCAAAGATAAGAAGATCCAAGGACAAGAAGTTAAAAAAGAGAAAAAAAAATCCAATAAAAAATTCAAGGAAAAGAAGAGATTTTTAGGGGTGGAAGTCAAGAAAAGGAATTCAAAAAGAAAATTATTCAAGAGGAAAAGATTCAAGAAGATGAAGAACAAGAAAAATTAAAAAAAAATTAAAAGAATTTATCGGTAACAGTTCAAGAAGATGATTAAAGATTTAAGAAAAAGAATTGAAAAAGAAGCTTCATAAAAGAATTGAACGTTTGGTGCATCGGTGGCACAAGTGACGGAGACGGTGGCCGGAGATGACGGTCGGAGACGGTGGTCGGAGATGACGGCCGGAGACAGTCGCCGAGGGCGAGCGACGGCGAACAGCAACACTGAACAGATGCGAGACAGAAACTAGAGATTGCCCATTGAAGCATAAAGACACAAGTTGAAAAAGAATTTTTTAGGAGGCCGCCGGCAGACAACAAAGACAGCGGAAACGGATATGTGAACATAGATGCATATATATGAATAGAGAATAAAATAATTTCAATATCTCCCTCAAGCTGCAACATATAGCTTGAACAACAAAGATTGAAATTGAGAAGAGGAATGCTAACAGCACAACCACCAGGCACCAAAGATAAAAAGATCCAAAGACAAGAAGATCCAAGGATAAGAAGATCCAAAGACAAGAAGATTCAAGAATAACAAGAAATTATTATATTCAAGTTTCGTAACAATAATAATTTAAATTCATACATTTGTGGGTGATTAGTTAGTGGGATTATAAAAGGAAGAAAAGGTGTATATAAGTGGAACTGTAAATAGGTTTGAGTTGAGAATAAAGGGTTATTGGGAAGAATGGGAATGAACAAGTCGTTGGTTTGAATGAGTATGTATGCTATGCTGAACTGGAATAAACAAAGTCAACATCCTTAAAATTATTCATCTCTATGCCACTGTCGTAGGTGGAAATACATCGGATATTGTCGTCAATATCCATTTTCAATATCTGTATGCACATTTATCCTTTCTGAGTATTCTGTTCCATCATCAAACCCTAACCTAATCACATTTCTCTTAGTTATTACACCAAATATATGACCAGATTTCTACGTACGACGACATTTTTATATTAGATTAAATGCAACAGCCTTAAGTTACCGTCAATCTTTATATTATAGAAAACGAAAATGAAGCTTAATTACGTCAAAAAAATCTAAAGCAAAGCACCCATATGGATTTGAAAGAATTAATTAATTCACTTTTAATAAGTAAAATTAACTTATACATACATACATATATATATATATATATATATATATATATATATATATATATATATATATATATGAGAGTTGATTTATGGAAGACATTTCATTTAGCTTATTTACATAATTAATTTTAACTTGGGATTCTTTTCTTTTTTAAATTTGTGACTATAATATTAAAAAAAATATATTCTTCTGCAAGAAGAAATTTAGACTAACTCTTTTATTTCAATGGATCTGAGTGGTAAGAATTACATACAAACAAACAAATTGCGGCTGTTTTTTTTTTAACAACTATCTGCAGGAAATTGAAGTAATTACATGAGAAGTTACTAACCTTTATATTTCATCTTAAGAAAAGTAAAGTGAAATTCCAGTAAATGCTTGCTAAAAGAATAAATGCGAGACCTAGTTATTAAATCTAATATCTCTCTACAATTAACAATTAAGGTTTTAATTTTCTCTCTAATTATTTTAGGGATTGATTCTTTGTACTCAGAGATCATTAATTCAATTTCTACAAGAGGATATTTTAGTAATTTGACACACACAAAAATCACAATTATCTTGATAATTTGAATTTACACGTTTTAAATTTAAAAGACCACGATTACAAAATTATAATATCCGACACACCAATATTTGTAGTTGGGCCAAAATCTTAAAATGTAAAAGGTGTTTATTTAATAAATTTTGATATAAAAATATAAAGGATTCTTCCTGCACCTAATGTTTACTTTCTGCACCCTAACTTTTGCTATAGTTCCCATTTTATCTCTATAAAATATATATTAAATAAATAAATTATTAATATATGTGTAAAATGGGGTGTATGAAATCTGAGAGATGAATTTTGAAATCCAAAGACTCCATTAAATTATAAAATTCAGTTAAAAAAAATCACACTTATTCAAATTTTGAAATATTATGAAAACATAATGAAACTTAATCAGATTTTAAAATTTAAAACAAAATAAATTGACATTTAACAGAATTTTGAAATATAATGAACAATAAAAATCACAAGTAATTAAATTTTAAAATTCAGTGAACAAATATTAAAAAAAGATATGAAATCCAGAACCAGATTCATTAGAAACCGATTCCCCTGATTTGGTCGTACCATGTTGTTCTTCATTCAGTGGTTCTAAAGCAGAAACTTTTGGCAACCCACACTAATCTTCAACCTCAAGCCATTTTATTTATACGTGAAGGACCACACCACTTTTATCTTCAACCTTCTTTCTTTCTTCTCCATTTCTTCCACGAACAAAAAGCCTTCTGATTCGCTTTGGACCCCAAACCAGAACAAGCTCTTCCAAAAGGCACTTGCAGAATATGACAAGGATAGATACTCTTGGACGATCTCAGGCACATTTTCTTTTCATCTTCAATTATGCTGCGATTTCGGATGAACCGTGGCATAATGTGCGTTGTATAATGCTTTTTTTTTTACCAGTATTTGTTTCATTCTTCTTCACTGTCTCAAGCTCAAACTGATTTCAAGCAATGGCTAAGTGTAGTACTATCAAACGAACCTCTATATCTTTCTACTTCTTTCCTGCAGTTGTAATTTACACCATTTTAGAAACACTATCAGCTCCTCACCAAAACTCATGCATCTACCTTTCTTAAATATGAAATTAGGTTATGTTATTACATTATAAAGCAATTTTAACTTTTTACTTTTGTTCCTGTAAATATTTATTAAAATCATATTTATATGATATTAATTTATCTATAAATGTTAAACCTAAATTATAGATGTTATATAAAAAAGTTCAACTAATAAATTAAAAACTTGATTAAATTTTAAATTCCTAATAAATTTGATTATTTTCAATTAAATTGCTATTAATTCTTTTTTTTTTTATCTTTCCGATACTCCAAATTTTTATGTTATTGGATTGAGTCCTTATAGTTATTATCTTGTTCTTTTATTTTCATTTCTTGACTAAGGAAGGAAATATGAGACAATATAATACTTATGTCACGTAGTTAAAAATAAAACTTAAATGACATATACTTAAATGAAAAATGTAACAATTTTCTACCCACCTAAAAGTATTTAAATTTATAAAAGACTTGAAAGTAATTAAGCTTAAATTAAAATATAAATAATTTATATATAATGTTAAAAATTAATTAACATTTATTAATTAAATGAGTTAAACATAAAAAAAACCTATCAAATTTGAATTTTCTAGACAGAAACCGTAGAAAAGTTTTTGTTGTTGTTAATTCTAAAATATTAACTAATTGGCTTTTAACCATCGAGTTGTATAGTTTAGATAGAAAATTAAAGTTTTTTGTTTTTTTGAGAGAAAATTATAGAGTGGAAATGATTTCGAGATAATTACTAGAAATAAAATATTTGTGTATTTCATAATAAAAGGAAAATAAAGAATATACCAATTTTTTGGTTTTATATGAATTCTTTTTCATTTGATATGAATGAAAAAATTAAAGAAAACTAGTACTTCCTAACATTCTTCTTCGTCTATTTATTTAAAAAATATACAGGTTAAATAGCATTCAAATTGATATATATGATTTTATTAATGTAGCTTAGATTTTTTCAAAAAAATTATTTCATAATATATTTCATACGGTCAACATAGAATTTCTTACACTAGAGTAGACAATCAAAGTGCATTGGTGTTATAATAACAAAATAAAACGGATTAATTTAAAAAACTATTATGATTAAAAGTATAATTCCGATTAGTCATATTTAAATCATAATTATATCCACATTAGTAAAATGTTCATTTCAAAAGTTATAAATAAAAATCTAAGATACTCTAATAAATTACTAATTAATCACACATTTGTTATTTTTCCCCTCGGAAGTTAACTAACTTTAGTCTCAAAATCTTTAAAAACTACTCTTAAATTGGTATTGAGGAATAAAAATTGAACTTGAGGATAGAAAGTGAACAAAAACCTGTTGAAAACGAGAAAATGGACTTCACATACTGTAGTAAATATTTATAACTATTTATCAAAATGTAAATATTTAAAAAGAAATATATCTTAATTTAAAAATTTATTTCCATCATAAAAAATTAACGTGTAAATAATTTGAGATTAGACATTTATTTAATTTATTTATTATTTTTAAAAATAATATTTATTTTCTTAATTTCCATGCCATAATTTCTTTTATTTTTTCTTCTTTGTAATCGAACACGATTCATTTTCATGACTTTATGCTGGACCTTTTGTGATATCATTATCATTATAATACTTTAAATAGCAGATGTGTTACTTTCGAATATAGAATATGCTTAAGTTAAATGCCAAGATAATAAATGCTAAATGTTGTGTCCTTTTCACGAACCATCTTTTCTTTTTCTTTTCTATGGGTTACTTTCATTTAACTGATGATAACATTGTGTGATTACATTTATATTGAGTTATTTGGTGAGACAGCTTATAAATTACTCATTTTCTCTTGTTTTTATAAGTTTATTAGGTCAGACTGAGCTAATTCATTTCAGTTAAATAGAGACTTTGAATAAAAAAATTCAAACCGGTTCAACTCCCAATTTTGTGGGTCAAAATAAATTTAGTTGAATTAGTTAAACCGTTTCCCATGTTTATGCACAAAAAACATCATCTTTTAATCTCCTACCATCCTGTTCGGAACAAAACTAAAATAATACTATAATCTTGTTGGTAGGTATTTACCACCTGTCAAATTTAAGATGATATGTTTCTGGTGATAAAAGTGGATTTTAAGTCTAATTCAATCTCACAAAACTGACTTATCGAATAAGATTTACATTTAATTATATACATTAAATTAGTTTTTTTTTTAATCGATATGGAATTTTAAACAATTTGTATAAACATAATGACGTAATATAATATTGACAGCTTGGTGGTGGTTGAATGACCAATATGCATTGTAAAAGTTATTGCCTACACCAATAGCCACGTCCATGTCTTTTAAAACTAAGTATACTCCTACCATAGAATTAGATGCTAATCAATGTATATATCTTCCCTCACCAAATTATCCATTACTTCCATGGTTAAGATTAAAAGTTGATTAATTCTATATGTACGCAAAAGGAACAAACATTATTAATATCTCAGAGGCGTGAAGATAACTATTCCAGAGCTTTCTCTTTTCGTCACTTTACTGCTAACCAAAATAACCTACATCATCCAAAATCTAAAATATTAAACAAAATTTAGTCTTTTCACTTTTAAATCTATCTTTTTCGCATTTTCTACTTTTTATTTTTCATTTATTAACTTTTGACTTTTACAGAAGAAGTTTCAAGATTTATAGACACCAAGAGAAAAAAGGAAAGGTGTCTTCTTCTCCCTAACAAGTTGAAATTAAACAATTGTGAGTGAGATGGGCAAAGAAGAATATTATTTTTTTTAAGGGAAAAAGAATAATATTTTATTCATGGGCCAAAACGAGCATAAATAATACCTAACCTTGTTTCTACACCCAACCCAATCTTTTATTAATTTTCAATCTTATTTTGTTATTCGTGTTTAAATTTACGATTTAACCTTTGACTAAAAGAAGAAAGAGTTGTGGGAAGTAGTAAAATAAAGTGTTAAAAAATCAGGTTTCACAATCATAAAAAAAATAATTATTTGCTGACTAAATTTCATTTATTTTTTGTCTAAGTCTCTGAAAAAAGAAATAGTTATCTATATATAGGAAGTAGCCAAGAGTAATGTTTGATGTACGCGCAATCATATTTATACCTAAAATGAAATAAAAGACGCGGCTTGCAAGGGGGCATGGCCATGTGCCATTTTTTTGTTTTAGAAAGCAAGCCTTTTGAAGCTGTTAGGTTACGTTATTTCGGCCATCCTCGCTTTTCATATGCCTAATTGGTAGGTACACTGCACTCATTTTGAAGACTCGTTGTTCTTCGCAATGCCACAATTTAATGCACAACAAGAACCTAATCTCTAGGGGCAGCAAATTTCTGACTAAATCCAAACACTTGCCAGTTGCTTGCCTGCCTACCACATCGTTTGAACCAGCAACAAAAAATGCACACAAAACGATGTTAACACTAGTCAAAAATCTATGTAATGATCATCAGAATACAGTAATGTCGAAAGCTCAACTGAAGGAATAATGAAAACAGAACAATCGATGACTACAATGGAGTTTGAAAAGAGGAGACATATATCCCTGACGCAACAAATCTGAAATCAAACCTTAAAATTTTTCAGATGAAACTATGCAATCTCAACAGGGTACTTATGAATGCAATCTTCCCAGGGACTCTTGAGTGAGGGATTCACGTGTCTGAGAGCTTCCCACACCGCACTGTTACACTTGAACCCACTCCCAAACGCAATCTGCCACACTCTATTCCCCTTTCTCATCCTCCCCTTCGCCTCCGTGTAAGCCAACTCGTACCAAATTGAACTCGACGAGGTGTTCCCGAATCTGTGCAGCGTCATCCTCGAAGCCTCCACGTGCAGAGGCAGAAGCTGCAGATTCTTCTCCAACTCATCGATAACGGCCCTCCCACCAGCGTGAATGCAGAAATGGTCAAACGCGAGCTTGAAATCAGGGATGTAAGGCTTCATCTTCGCATTGAAAAGCTTTTTCACAACGAGTGTGAGAAAGAAGAGAAGTTGCTCACTTATAGGCAACACAAGGGGACCCAAAGTGGTTATGTTAGTCTTAAGAGCCCCACCGGCAATTGCCATGAGATCCTTCGACAAAGACACGCCGGTTTTTCCGGCATCGTCTTGTTCCTGGTACACGCACCTAAAGGCCTTGTCATCCGCCCCTTTGTGAGTCCTCACCACGTGCAAAAGCTTGTATTTGGCTCGCCTTTTATCGGAGCTTTTGTTGGAGAGGAGAATGGCAGCCCCACCAACGCGGAAGAGGCAATTGGGTATCAACATGGCCTTGTTGTTCCCGAAGTACCAATTCTGAGTGATGTTCTCGGTGCTGACGACGACGGCATAAGTATTGCGGTGAACCTGAAGCATGTCTTTGGCGAGATCGATGGCGATGACGCCGGCGCTGCAGCCCATGCCGCCAAGGTTGAAGCTTTTGACATTGCCACGGAGCTTGTACTTGTTGACGATCATGGCGGAAAGGGAGGGCGTGGGGTTGAAGAGGCTGCAATTGACGACGAGGATTCCGATGTCCTTGGGTTTGACGCGGGTGTTGGCGAAGAGGTTGTCAAGGGCGCCGAACATGACCTGTTCGGCCTCTTCCCTGGCGGCGGCCATGGAGGGGCGGGGGGGGACGGAGTGCATGGCCTCGGGGAGGTAGGTTTCCTCGCCGAGGCCAGAGCGGAGGAGAATCTTGCGCTGGAAATCGAGGGAGGAGGGGAGGAAGTCGCCGGTGAGGGTGGAGTGGTGGATGAACTTTTGGAAGTGGACGGTGAGGTGATTTGGGGGACGGTAGCAGGAGAAGTCGAGGAGGTAGATGGAGGTGGGGCGGGTCATGATGTAGAGGGTGGATCCCAAGGCGAGGATGGCGGAAATAGCGATGACGCTGAGGAGGTTGTACTGGAGGTGGGCCCAGAGCTCCTGAATGTCCTGCGCCTTCATCTGAGAGGCTTGTATGATGATTACGGACATCAGAGGGAGCAGGCACAGGGTCACCAGGTGTGACATCAGGTAGTGGTACCCCAGTTTCACATACTTCAGCTTCACGCTCTGCGAAAAATCCGGTAACCTCTTTTTCGACTCCTTCGAGGTTGAGCTCGAGGTTGTCTCCTTCGTGTCCGTCTTCGTGTTCGAACTCATAATGGGATCTGACCTGATCTGAAATCTGGTTCCTATATGAGAGAGAGAGAGAGAGAAATTGAATGGGTGAATGAAGTGAAAGGATAATTATATATATGCAGTGAGTACGAAAGAGATTGGTGCGGTGAGGGTCAAAGGGAGAGAAGCGGCGAACGCTGGCTTCAATCTCACTCCTTTCGCCCTCCCTCTCTCTTCACTCTTTCTCTCTCTCTCTCTCTTCTTGACTTTCTGTCTGCAACTCTGTTTTAGGATTAATTAGCTGTTTCTGTTTCTGTTTCTGTCTTTTTCATCCCTTTCTCCCTCAACATTTCTTCATCCACAACCACATCATCTCTCCAGATTTTTTTAATTACGTTAAAAAATTAAACTGCTTTTTATTTATAAATAACCTAAATTACATACTTTACAGACAAACTTGTGTGTCAGAATATTCACAGCCACAAAAATCATTTTTTATAAATTGAAATTCAATTTTACGTGGGCACAAATTTATCTATAAAATATTTCTTATAAATTAAAATTAACTAACTTGTACTAAGTTCATTTTAATTTAGGTTTAATATTTTTCTTGGTTCTTATTTGGTCATAATTTAAAAAAAAATGTACACATTTTTTTAATTGAGAAAATGTGTTGAAAAAATGTGTGTATTTTTACAAAATTATCATCCAATTGAAACAGTTCAAAACTTGAGGATCAAACTGAGATTTTTTCACGAGGACCAAAAAGGAATTAAGCCAACACGTCAGCTAAACTTAACGTCGTCTGAGTTAACGGTTGGGATAAAATTTGTTCATTTTTACAAAAATTATAACTCAATTAAGAAAGTTCAAAACTTAAAAACCAAACTGATATTTTCACACAAATACGATGACCAAGAGAGGTATTAAGCCTTTAATTTACTACTTGTGCTATAAGTTCCTTTGGCATAGCTTATGTTTATATAGTATTTTTCGTTGAAATTCATAACCACGATGAGTTTGCTAAAATGTTTATATTATGGTCTATTTATTTACCATGTCTGCTGTTTATCTTCTTAATTTAAAGAATGTTTTATAACATGGTCCAACATTCAGTTAAAATTAATTAATTTTAAAAGTTGTTTCCACAACAAGTGTTTGAAGATTAAATATGGAATAATTAAAAGATTTTATAATTTTACTTGTTTTAGTTATAATGTTTTGCTAGAAAGTGAAAAAAAAAAGGAAATGGAGGTTTTTGTAAAATAATATTTATAACACCCACATAGGAGATTTGATACAACATGGAACTACATGATATTAAATTTAGGAAGAGATTGTTATTAAATACACGAAGTATTATTGATGTGGTACTTTAAGGTCCTTAGCATCCCTTTCTTTTTTTGTTTGGTTCCTTCAATTTTATTCTTTTTCTCTTCCTCTCTCAATGATTCCCTTTATTTTATCTTTCTAACTTTTTCTTGTTTTATAATATGATAGCACTTTACAATACTTAAACAATTAAAAACTATTTTGATTAGATTTAAAGAAATAGAATAAATTTGTATCTACTCTAAAAAAAATATGATTTTATCATTAAATTTGATGAGATCAATTTATGTTTTATTATATTATATTCATCCTCCTCCTCCTTCCCATCAATTTGTATTTCTTGTTTTTATTATATTACATTCATCATCTGTATCGAAAAATGTACAAGAGTGAAAAAAAAAACTTTTACACTTTTAACTCAACCTTTTCTTAATATAACTCAAAAGTTAATATAAAAGAATCATATATTATATTTCAGTATATATGATATACAATATTCTAAACTAGCTAATACATCATGGAACAAACCTTTTAATGTGAAAAAATAAAAAATGTAAAATAAATTAAATTATATCGGGACAAAAGATGTTTAACTTTGACATGAATAGCTGAAGATGCAAATGCTAAAAATACAAAATCGCAAATAACAACCTATAACTGCAAAAGAAATGTAATGAATTAAATGTTAGAACATAAAGACAAATAAATAATGCTAAGAATGTAATTTTTTTTAAGTATTTATGTAGCTTACTATTTGAATACGTGAGAAAGAAAATGAGAAAAAAAAAAACTTCTTATGAGATCTCTGAAAATGATATCTTAGACATTTCATTTTATCATTTGAGAAATGTTTTACATGGATGTATCCATGGTTAAGATAATTTTCTGTGAAAAAGTAGTAACCATGTTCAAGTATATTTTGTATTGATGGTATAATAAGGAAAATGTTCAAGAATAAAATATGCGAATTTAAATTTTTCGAATTAATACCCATTTTTAACATTTCTATAATTCCTTTCATATATCATAATTTTAAACTCATATTGATTCTTTTTAAAATTATTATATTTCAAGTTGTATAATTTGGATGAGGCAAATTAATAGAGTAATCCATTTCATGAGTGAACTTGAAGTTCTTTGAGGTAAAATGAGCTATTTGAATAAAAAATTAAGAATTTTAAAAACATATTTCACAACTTGTCCATTCTTCATTATACACATTACATAGACGTAGATATTAAAAGAAATTAAATTATTAAATATTATTTAAGGATTTAAATTTTGACTAATAATTTTTTAAAATTTAAAATTTAAATTCATATTTTTAAATACAATTTTATTTGAAAAAAAAACAGTTCTTTAAATATTTGAATAAAAAATAAATTAAAACATATTATATTCTAATTACTTTATCCAAACAAAATATGTTAAAAATAGAAGTCATAATTTGGTTCTCTAATCCATTCATCTTCCACCTATATCATATATTACATATAAAAAATAATATCCAAGAAAAAACAGTAATTTAATAAATAATAATCATAATTAGCATCCTTAAGATATTAATTGAAACAACTTTATTGCAATTTATATTATTATTTCTAATTATTTTGAAATATTTAAAGCTAAAAAAACTTGGAGAGATTTTAATATTCATGAATTATAATATTCTTAAACTAAATTAAGATAGAAATTGGTTTTATGATTTATTTGATATATTTAAAGGAAAGAAAACCGATATAGCATTCTATTATAAAACAATTTATACAAGGACAATTTTTTGTAAAAATAAATAAATAAATCTTATGAATAAGATAATATCATGGAAAATAATTAATTTAAAAATACAAATTCTTAATAAACAGTTTTTTATTTCCGAATTTTCTTCTTCTCTGTTAATCAGAGCAATAAACATAAATGATTGGATGATTGATCTTGATTCGATAATGGGTTATTATGAGCATAGCAGTAACAATGATGATTTTCCAGTCAAACCTTTTGACCAAAAGCTTTCATATTATGACATTCACACGTGAAAATGGCAGAGACTATGACTACCATGCTTAGCCCCACCACTATTCCTTAATATCTTATTCTTTATTAATTGTCCCAAAATTTAATTACATTTTTTATCATTTAATCTGCACAAAGTTAACATCATCTTCTTTTTCTATTACCTAAATAAATTATTATTATTTAATTAAAAATATCTACTTTTAATATTTTTTGTTATTATCACAGATAACCATATCTATTCGAAATGTTGAAGTAGATTATTATATAATATGGTTTCATAGACAGAGAATATATATGAATACTCTTAGAGTGATAATTATCAAAATCACAATGTTCAGTAGAACCATTTATACTCAACACGCGGAAGTAGATTATTTGATAATGTGGTTTAATAGAAATATAACATTTAAAATCATTCTTAGAATGATAATTATGAAAATCACGATGTTAGTAAAAGAATATTTAGAAAATGAATTTATACAAATTTAATCTCATAAAAATTTGGAGTATAAGAATTTCACCATCCTTATATACTATAATCTAGTTTAATACGGTATCTCTAATATATTTTCTCACGTGAAAACATAAACATACTCAATATAATATTAAATATTTATAAGTGTTTAACACAATAACTCAAAAGAGCTTGAATGATTCTAATATCATTGTAATAATTCAATTTTCCAAATCAATTGATCGTCATTTTTATATTAATCAAATGTGATAATGTTTTCTTTATCACAAATATTGTAAAATTGATGTAATTACCTTTGATATCATTGAGAAAGTTGTATGACGATATTGATCTAAGTTATTGATATTGTGATTGTTTCTAATTTTTTAAAGTTGAAAGGTTTGATTTGTTTCTATTGTGTTTAAAGAACATTAATAAAAAATATGTATATTAGATTAATTTTCTGATGTTGTTAATGATGATGCATCGAGCTCCAACAACATTCAAATATATTAATTAATTTATTTATTAATTAATTAAATTAGTTTTTTAACTATCAATCTAATATATTTTGGTAATTACAAAATTATACACGTGTTTTTACGTAGTTCCAATACCATCAATTTAATAACCTGATATAGTATATTAATTTTGCACTAATGGAAACTAATATTTTTGTTCTGCTCATCAAAGTTGGGGGAGTTGAATTGGGAAAAAAGCTTCCCGTCACAAAAAAATAGTTTCAGTACACACTCGAAAAATTCAAGAAAATAATACGAAAGAAAAGTAAATGAAATTCCGGAGTTTTCCATCCGAGTCACGTAATGGCTCAGACTCTACCTCAAACCCCGTCACCTGGGTGAAAATGTACCCTCTGCTGTACTAATTCATTTTAGTACTTTTATGATTATATAATAAAAGTACACCTAAATTAAAAATATGAGTTCAATCTGACCTTTTTATTTACTACAAATTTCAGCTACTAATTGAAAAAAAAAATAAACAATTCTGAATTATTTACTTCATTTTTTTTATGGACCATTTCAATCATATAAGAATATATTATATCCTAAATTAGTCTGAACAGTTTACATAATAAAATTAAAATTGACAAATAATTAAATTCAAAGGTTCATTTTTAAAATTTTCTTCAGAACTGAGTAATGGAATAAAACATAAACCTAGACATAATAATGACTATTCATTTTTTTTGTTGGATATTAATTTAGAGGTCAAAAACGATAACCACTGGACAGTAACACTGAAACAATAACAGGTGCTCAAACCACAAAGATATTCCAAACCTAAAATTACCACAATATATCAAGGGGAGGAAGATACAACACCCTCCCCTGTTTTCAACCACTAAATCCTAAATCAAAATAACCCTAATTCCTCCAGCTTCCACCATCGGACGCACCACCTCCTCTCGAGTAGCGGGACCCACCGTCCCCATATCCACGGTCTCTACTACCTCCATAACCACCACCACCACCTCCGTATCCACCGCCGCCCCCGCCATAACCCCCACCACCACCATTACGGTTATAACCACCTTCACGGCGGCCGCCTCCACCGTAACCACCTCCTCCACCACCTCGTCCATATCCTCCTCCACCGCTACCCCCACCATAACCTCCACCGCCGCCGCTTCCATAACCACCGCCTCCGCCACCACCACCACCTCTTCCACGGGACTGAGCCGCGTTGACGGTGATGTTACGGCCGTCAAGGTTCTGGCCATTCATACCATCGATGGCGTCTCTCATCGCCTGCTCCGTGGCGAAGGTCACAAATCCAAATCCTCTCGATCTTCCAGTTTCGCGGTCGTTGATGACCTGAACACACACAAAAACAGAAGCGCGTGAGATCGGATTCGGAACCGTGAAATTCATGGAAAATGAAGAAGAAAAAAAAACAGATTAAAACCGATCGATCTTCGCCTTTGAATCAAAGATGAAGATGAACGTACCGATTGGTGTGAGTAATAAAAGAATCATTATAGTAACACAAGTATCATAGATCAAGTAACGCAAAACAGATGAGAGAGCACAGATCAAGAAGGATGAAGAGAATCCAAATCCGAATGGTGTCAGATCCGATCCCTGCGACTAACGGACCTTCGATTCGAGGATCTGGCCATACGGTGAGAAGGCTTTCTCAAGAGCATCGCTGTCAGTGGCCCAAGCAAGCCCACCGACAAAGCATCGGAACTCAACTTCTGCAGAAGCCATTGACAACACTCACAAACCCTAAATGACAGAAACAGAAAGAGCCAAGGAGATTAGCACGAAGAACAATGTTATGCCCTCCTGTCTTGTTATATAGCATCCAATCTCTTAACTAGGGTTAACCTCCACCACGCATAGCTCAACCAGGGTTAATTAATTTAGGAATACTCTCAACTCTCAACTCCACTACTCTGGTCAATGCTGGTTGATTTTATTATTTATTTTTTTAATAAAACCAATCTCCACTTGATTCTTTATTAATTTTCCTTCACCAATACCATCATCTAAAATAAGATATACTTGTTAAAAAAATATATTAAATCAGATCACACAAGTTGATTGGTTTTTATTTTGGGAAGGTCTAGCTAGCTACGGATGTTAATTCATCAAAACAATTAATTAATTTTAAATAAAATAAAACAAATGAATTATTATATAATAGGGAAAGGATCATGATGAAGAGTTAGAGATTAGTCCTCTCAAAATATGGAAAATTTGTTGGCTGACTTCATCTCTCTCCATAAACTTTCTTACAAAACTCTAACCAGATATTTAAGATAATTAATTATATGGTATTAATAGCTAGTGATATTAATTAATGAATTAATAAAAGAGTATTAATTATTTTAGAATAATGGGTTGTAGTATGATTGAAGTTGAAAGTGGACAGAAAGGGAGGGCAGATATTCGGGCCGCTTCGTAAATATCTGAGTGTGGCTCAGAGAAAATATCTGATATGCATAATTACAGTAGTGCCCCTGGCTGCCTAAGAAATACATTTATTTCTATTGGTTGTTCCTATACACGTCAACGGTGTCTTGTTTTACTTTACTTGGTCTCCTAATGTTACTATTTCAAATCTTTACAATATTCATTTAAAAAAAATCACTTTAATTGATATGAAATTAAACTATTAGTTCAATTATTTTATTTATTTATTATATTAAATAAATAAATTAGAAAATTTTTAATATAATGACAAGACAAAAATGATAAAAAAAATTATAATATTATATAGTTATATATGATATACAATTAAAACAAGATCGTTTAAATAATTTTTTTTTTAAATTTAACATAACGTTTAAAATGAAATAAGGTTTAATTGTTCACGACATAGTGTTAGAAGTACTAAACACTATTCTTTAAGTGCTTAAACAATACTATAACATATAATAACTAAGAACGTTTAAAGTATGTTTATAAGTCTAAATGTGATACAGTTCGTAAGAGAATGTCTAGTCGTGAAAACATTTAATAAAAAAGTTAAACTGGCTAAGATATGCATAACATTGCTAGACGATGTATCCTGAACGCTTTAAAAAGTTATTCAAAACAGACAAGTGCTAAATGTTGTAACACGTATCATGCCTAAACGCTTAAGTCGTCTAAAGCTTTATTGCATTTGTTGTGTTGTGCTCTCTTTTTCTATACAAATTATCAAGTTTATCAAAAAGTTTGCTAAAATCAGAAGGATGATAAGAGATATTCAAGTAATGTCTCTTACATGCTCGTTTTGTTCACTTAGCACAATTGTTATGCTAAAAAACAACATAGCTTTTGACTCTAATTTAAAAGCTACATCCTAAGAAGAAATTAAAAAACTTTAAGTAACAGATCTTTTTCGAACAAGTCTATATAAAGTATTTTGCATGAAGAGAAGAGGAGAGCTTTTGGTCAATAAATTCTTAAGCTTTTAAGACTTGTCTTGAAACGGTCTTTTTACAAGTTTTTAAAAGTTTATTGTGATGATTTCTATCCTCTCAAAGAGAGTTATCATATGTCTTGTAAGATTTCAAAAGCTCTGTTGTTTTAGATTTGAAACTCAATTCAAAGACTTGTAAAAGTTTAACATAATGGAGTTAAAAATTGGTCTAGTATTGATACTAAAATTGGAGAAACTCGTCTAATCAGTTTGATTAATTTGCAAAAATGAGTGGTTAAACTCATACTTTTAGTGAAACTTTTTAAAAAGTTTTTAAAAGAGAATGGATGTAACTCAGTTTAAATAAACTCATATAAAATCAAAACATGTCTTTTTTTTCCATTGTTTTAAAACAGTTTTCCATCCAATATTTTCTTTAAACCTAAGTATTTAATTATTGTTTGAGACTGTTTTTATAATCATTTTAAATACTATTTATAACAATTTTTTTTATTCAAACTTTTTTTATAATTCGTGTGTTTTATATACAAAACAAACAAACACGGTTAAAATAACAAATATTGAAAATGTTAAATCGTTCTATTTTATAGAAGCAAATATTTGTTAGTTTTGTGAACACAACATGTTTAAATATATTCCAATAAATATATTTTAAGTTGGTAACTAATTCTTTTATTATAAAAATATATTCTCATTCTATAAGGATGTCTAAATAAAATTGGGACGAAGATCACTAAGTTCAAACATTCAATAATTATTACCTATATATAATATAAAATTCATAATTGCAAGAGCTTCCTTTACTTACATTATAAAATTCATAAAAAAATGAATTACAGACTTAGTTTTAGCCTCCTTTACCTCTACCATGCAACCATTTTGAATTCAACGGTGCATCGAAATAATATGTAAATAAACATTGTAGGTCTATGTTGTGATTTAAGGACATGACTAACATATGTTACATTTTTGCTGAGGTTGAAAGAAATCTTAATTCTCTAACATATCAGTAAGTTAGGGGTTAGAGATGAAAAGAGTGAATATCTCTTTCATTAGCAAACTAATACGAAATCTCATTCAATCTATCCAAAAGTGACGTGTTCAAGCCTTAATAATTTCATGGTAAAAATTTAAATACAAAAGTAAATACCTGTTTATTTCTAAATTAAAAAACATTATCAAAGATGATGTAGCCTAATCTATTTTTTTATATATAAATTAGTTTGTTACACGTAAAAGTTGATTGATTTACAATTTAGTTTCAATTTATAAGATGTAAATTAAAATTTAGTCTCCAAAATAATGAAAATTTTAATTGTCTGTATAAGAGGTGAGAACCAATTACATCTTCATATTAGGTTTCTGTGAGATCGTTTTATCATTAAAATGTTATCAACTTTGTACTAAAACAAATGCTATTTTACCATTGAATTAGAATAATTAAGAATAAGTTTATGTATGGTATACGTTTAAAAATAATTTTGGTCATTTTTTATATTATGTATTATTTTTTGGATAATATATAATATGATAGGCTCATACTTCAATTATAATTCTCTTTATTCAACTTTGTACATTATTATGTCTTAGGGACATCTTTATTACAAAAGTATTATAACTTTGAGACATAAGTTTTATATTATTTTTCAATTGAAGTATGTTGACAGTTAATAAAATTAAAAATTCTCAGCCTTAAATAAGACACTGTGTCATAATCATTAAAAAATAAATATTCTTCTTAAAAACATTAATTTATGCTAACAACTAAATAGAATGCTATTAAGAATTTGAGTTCTATGAAACTCTTTTAATAGAGTAGGAATTAATAGAAAACATTAAATATACAGTACCCCAATTAGAGACACAACGAATACATTAAGATTTTATATAAAGAATATCATAACTAATCCTTTTCACATAGTTCTAATCCCTCTTTATTTTATCGTGTTATTTGACATACATATTATATATATATATATATATATATATATATATATATATATATATATATATATATATATATATATATATATATATTAATAACTTAAGACATAATAATGTTGGATATATGAGCTCAAGCCCACGGACCAAACAGGTTGTTGGGCTAACATTTGTAAATGTTGGGTCTAAGCCCCAATATTAGCAGGTTTCTTTGTCAACGCATTTTAAATTTTTCATACCATATTATGTGTGAATTTATAATTTATACCAATCAAAATTTTTAAATTTATTTTATGTACTTAAAAAAAGCATATTTATATAAAAAATGTCAAAAGAAAGATATTTAAATTTTGGTTTGTGAACCGACACGCTGTTATTCATATGTTATATTATATAACTTACATAGAATATTGGTTAGTGAAATTCTGTTAACAAAATTGCATCACCAACCTCTAAACTTTACTTTTAGAATTATATATTACTATATACAATAATTTTCAGAAAGGGGCATTATTGTAAGAAGAAGTTACTTTTCATTGTGAAGAGAGGTGCATTTAAGAATTGTCACTTTGAAGTAGTACATTTGGGCCCAGCAAATGATAACTCATGATGACTCACTGATACATCTGGGCCGCGTGTGTCCAGGTAAACCGTGTGACCTAATAATATGTATACTTTTTTTTCTTACATGAAAAATTAAAAAAAAAAAAAACATAGTCTAAATTTATGTATGCAGTAATTATATTTACATATTATAATTGAATCTTAATAATATGATGTTAGTTATTATTTATTATTATTTTACTATTACCTTATTTTAAAATATTGTAATTTTTAGCATCAAATAATCTAAAAGGAAAGATGTATGGAACATACACCAGATCTAGTAAGATATTATCCGTTTTGAGTTAAAGATTTACTTTTAGTACCATTTTAAAAAGTCTCTTATCAATTGAGGTATTTTTTTTTTATATATAAATTTATGTTCATCTCTTATTTTATCATAGACTTTATTTATACCCTATAGAAGATCTATCTAAAAAGTAATTATAAACATAAAAATGAATTGTGTATTTTAGTATAATTGGATTGGAATAAGACCTAGAGATGATTAAAATAAAGAAAGAAATAAAAGTAGTGGAGGGATAATATTAAGAAATAATTTAATATTTAGTTGAAAACATCAAAGTAAAAAGGGATCTTAGTTGTATATATTTAAAGAATATTAAATTGAGAGCTGCATAAGTGAACATGTGTGTGTGTATATATAAAGTCAAAGTTATTGGGTTGTTTCAAGAAGCAATGTATTTGACTACAAATTCATTCATAATTAGTTAGCTGGCCACATTGGTAACCTATTATCAGATATCAGATTCAAAATTATAAAACCTTTCAACGTTCAATTAATGGCGGCATATGTCACTGTTAAATGTTACAACTTCCATCACTCTCAACAAAATCTTCCCTTTTACATTTTTTTAACAACTTTTCTTCTACTTTGAATTGTAAACGTTCAATCTGATGATTGTTTTGCAATGCTTTTAAATCATAAAAAAAAATAGAAGTTGATCCGTAAAACGTGACAAAATCACTGCTTGCATCTGCAACATATGACGGAATAAACAAATCTATTTTATTTTATTTTACTTTTTCTGATCCAATTTAAATATTTAATTTATCACAGTCTAATTTTCAAGAAACAACGTTAAACCTTTTAACTATTCTTGGTCCTGTTCTCTTTTTTCAAAATCACAGTCACGATTTCATGACAGCGGTTGGATTAATGAAGTGATTTTTTACCGTTCAGAAATTTTGTTCTTCACGGATAATTCTAATTATTTCTTTTTATATATAGATATCATACGTTTTTTTCATGGTAATGGAATATAAATAAATAAATAAATGCAGTGTAGTTGTTAATTGAGAAAAGTATAACCATGATTAGCATTAAATTTGAGAGGAGTGATATAATTAGTTTCCTAAGAAAACAGTAAAACGTATATTATTTAGTAAGATATTCCAAAGTTTCCCATAATGATAGAATGCTACTATTGCATACGTTAAGAAATGAAAAGAAAATATTTAAAAAACCGTATTGTATCAAAATCATGAAAATATTTAAAATACAAAAGTGGTAAATGAAAAAAATACATAAATATACATGCATTAAAAAGAAATACATTCCCGGTTATTTTGTAGCATATTACAGCTAATTTTAATGTGCTCAGTGATGTATTATATTTTTAACATAACCATTTTATTAGTCAATATTAAAATAATTAGATAATATTTTATATTTAAAATTCAATAGTTCCTATATACACATATACTAATTATTTCATGTATTAAATATAAATAATTTATGATGATGTGTAACATGACTTTATTTAAAATATAAATGATTTAAAAAGTTATAATAAAATAAATATCACAAATTTATTTTAAATAAATGTCTTTTGTTTCTAACATGCTTCTATAACTATTAATATAACTTTTTTGTTTGATTTAAAAATAAAATATTAAAAAATAAAATTGTAGAATATCATATTTAATTGTGTAAATCTAAAATATGATTTAAATCTAAAATAATTATTTATTACAAATTTTGATAGAGAACCATCTATTATGATATAATATAAGATAAAAAAAAAATACTACAAATTTTATTAAATATCCATCTTATTTTATTGACAAGTGTGTAAAAAAAAATTTAGTAATTTAACATTTTAAATATTTTTATCTATATTTATTTTTTATACAAGTTATTTTATTTTTTATCTATTTATTTTATTTTCTATTATAATATAATAAAAGAGATACTAAGAAAATTGCTTTGATATCTATTTTATTTTGTTGATATAGGTCTTAAAAATAAGAATTTTACTCATTTGACATTTTTAATTTTTTTATTTATATTTATTTTACTATTTTATTTTTTCATTTTATTTATTTATATTATTTGGTTGCCATATAAACGTATGTGCGTAAAAGTTATTTTATTTTTAAAATATTTATTTAATCTTTTAATTTTTAATATTTATTTTGTTGTGTATAAAATTTATTTTACTTTTTTGACCATTTATTTTATTTGTAACTAATTTTTTTATATTTATTTTGTTGCCACATGTACATTAAATTATTTTGTTAACCGATAATAAATTGAAAATTTACACTTTAATCTATATTGTCTTCTTAAAAATTATTTTTAAAATAAATTGACTTTTAAAATAAATAAATAAATATCTCCTTAAAATATATATTTGTAATAAAAAAGTTACACTACTTATTATTTTAGTTTTACTTAACACGAGTCATTTTGTTCACTAATTTAATGAATACAACAAAAATATTAAATGAATCTTTCAATATACATTAGACTAATTTATTCATATACTAATAAATTATATAATAAAAAAATATTAGACAAGTATAGCAGTATATATTAGACTAATCTTTTTATATGATAATTAGATGAATATAACGAAAAACAATTAGACTAGTTATTTCATTTATTGATTAAAGAAATATAACAAAAACATCAAACGAGTCTATCAATGTATTAAACAAGTCTAAATATGTAAATTAAACGAGTTTTTCCATATAATCAATAGACAAGTATGGCAAACAAATATTAAACGGGTAAGCACAAACTAAACAAGTATAACAATCCACATTAAACCAGTTTATCAATATAACCATTAGACAGGTATAGCAAAAAAACATTAAATGAGACATTTTATAATTAATTACATGAGTCCAATAATACTTATTAAAGCAGTTTATACTGATTAAATAAGTCAACCAAAAACATAAAATGATTACAGAAGTCTACCAACAACATACGTGAATAAGATGATATTTAATAATATACATTGGAAAAGTTTGTCTATACATAAATTATATGAGTCTATAAATACACATTAGATGAGTATATTCATTCAATAATTGGAAGGTTTATTTGTCTCTGTTCATACATTAATTAAACGAGTTAAAAAAACATTAAATTAATCATTTTATAATTGATTAGACGAGTCTAAGAATACTCATTAGACAACGAGTTTGTCCACACACTAATTTAACAAATATTAAACAAGTTGATAAGAGTTTGGCAAAATACATTAGACAAGTCTTTTCATACATAAATTAGATGAGTTTATTAATATACTTTAGACAAGTTTGTCCACTTACAATTTATACGAGTCTCCCAATACACATTAGATAGGTATGAATGTACAATGATTAGACAAGTTTAATAGTATGCATTATATGGATACTGATGAGATAAGTATAGTAATATGTATCAAAAGAGTTTCTTGGTATATTAATTACATGAGTTTGCAAATAAACATCAAACGAGTTTCTTGATATATTAATTACATGAGTTTGCAAATAAACATCAAACGAGTTTTTGCATACACTTATTATGCGAGTAAAGCAAAAAATATTACATGAATCTAACAATATATATTAGACGAGAATGTAGATACACTAATCAGACGAGTATTATAAAAGTATATTAGATAAGTCATTTCATACGTTGAGTAGACAAGCTTAGGAATATTTTGATTGGACAAGTTCTCGATGAATTGATCACATTAGTTTATAAATACACATTAGACCAATCATTCATATATTGATCACACGAGTCTAATAACATACATTAAACAAGTTTTTCCATAACCAAATTACACGAGTTTATTAATAACATTAAATGAGTTTATTCATTCACTGGTTAAATGAATCTTCCAATAAACATTAAAAGAGTTTATTCATATACTAATCAGACTAATCTAATAATATATTATTATTTTTCTTCAATATCTTAATATCTTTTAATTAAAATATACTTAAATAAACATCAATCGATGTGTATACACATATTCGAAACTAGTTTATATTAAAAAAGTATATTTTCATAAATTAAAAGTTATAAAATATTTTTTTTAATTTTTTTAAGTTTCCCTCGCTATGTGTGTGACGAGTGCTACCTACTCACACGTTTAATAATAAACTTAAAATACGGTTTTAATGGCCCCATAGACGCCCAAAAGTAATTTTAATCCGCAACGCATACTCTATTTAGGAATTTTTGTCGGTTTTCAAGTCTTTCCCTTTTATATTTATAGGCTATATATTACCTCCTGCTCCGTATACCCACACTACATCCTATCATTTCAGAATTTATTTTCTGAAACACATTAAAATAAATATTGAATTATTATTTTTTCGGGTAAACAATTTCTTCAATTTCTATTTCGGAGGGTTTTTGATGGATACAAAGAAATTTGACAGGGTGTGGAAACTTATTATGGGATATTTTTAAAACATTATTTATCTTTTAAAAAATATTATTTAAAATGGAAACTTTTTGAAGTATTAAAAATCTAAAATTCGATCAGAAGAATTTAATTGTCAACAATTATAAAACTTTATCTTTAAAGTAAAACTAATAATACGACTTTTATATTTAGTCCAAGGAATTAACCATAGTTGAAGTGCTTTATATAAAAAATAATTATTTACCTAAATAAAATAAAATAAAGTAAACAATTTATTAATGTATTTTAATTTTCCTAAATTATGACTTTTTTTATGCAAACATTTTTGGAAAGGAATTATGGAACACTTACGATGGCACGTGTGAGTGTTTTAGACCTAAGATTTCCTTGATTGGTGTGAGGCAGGGAAAAAGGGATCACCTACTTGCAATGTGGCCTATTAATTGTGAGGCTTTTAAAGCACTTCTGCTTCCATTTTCATGTCTCTTTTATGGCTATTATTATACGTTTATATAATAATCATGCGGATTTTAGTGAAACCAAACACTGGTCCACATTAATGTCATAATTAACATATTAAGTGAAATGATAAGCACATAACACAACATTATAATAATATTGTTACACTGAGTTTAGTATCTATTAATTAATTTTTAATTGTTTTGTCGTGGATAGAAACATCATTGTTCGTGTTTTATACATCTCAAACTGTTGTTAATAATAATAATATAGGCATCTCATCTAACACGGTGCCAACTAGCTGGACCCACAACGATACCCTCTATGTTCTACATTCTTAATTATCACTCCCTGCTTTACTTTTAACTTTATCATACACCATGTATTTTTAATAGATTTTTTCACCAATTTAATATCTTCATAGTAGAATTTAAATATTTATCTAAATGTCCTTTAGTATTTCTTTTAGCATCGGTTATTAATAATGCTTATTGTTTTATTACTTTATTACAATTTATATTCTTACAATTTTTTATCTCCATTTTCTTCTTTATTTTTATATATTTTTTATCTTCATCCATCATTCCATTTTTAAATACTAAAAATCATGAATGTAAGAGAGAATTTAGTGATTTGAAGATATTTATATTATTAGTTCATAACGTAAGTAGATCATTCATCACATTTGTGTTAATAGTGTTGTAGACAATATCAATTGTCCTGTAACAAAGACTAAATGAGTTGAATATGACTTTTAGACATTTACGCTCTTAAATAAAAAAAATTACATTCTAACTAACAGCTATAATTGTAAGTTAGTTTATGTTTGTTTGCATAATTTTTCTAGTGATTGATCAATTGAATTAACTCAGTATTATCATGATTCAATCTTGCCTGAGAAGAGGAGATTTGAAGATGAATGATCCACATTTACAATAATATTCCAATGTGATTTTAAGAAAAAAGAGACCTCTTATAGTATTAGGAAAGTTTTGATGGACAAGTTTTGTGTAAGAGGTTTAAAAAATAATAAAAACAACAATGTTTAATTTCTAAATATTTAGCATTCATTTATTTTTTTAAAATACATTGCATTCTTTATTTACTTCAATATTATTATTTTTTTAAAAACTCGTATGACCATCTTTTCCAAAAAATAATTTTAAATAATCAAAAGTATTTTTTTTATTAATTTTAATAGTAAGGGTAATTTAATAGTCATTATAACTTTTTTTTTTAATTTGTCATATTAATCAAATCAATCACAAACTTCATCTTTAAATTCGTCTAAATTTATTTTCAAATTAAAAAAAATAATAATACAAATTTTACGTATAAATTCACTTAAATTCATGAGCTTACTCTCTAAAATTCATATCTCTTTGTTTATACCTATTTATGGTAGTAGACGATGAAAATGCATGTGAGTGTTAAGTTTGTATTAGATGATTTGAAAGGATTTGCTAAGATGAATTGGAGAAGTGAGAAGATTTGACTGAAAAGTCAGTTTACTTCCAAAAAATATCGTTTTATCATTGCATTTTTATATGTATTTTTACTTTTGCACTATGTTAGTTTTTTTTTTTGTTAAACATGTATTTTTTCTTTAGTAAATATGATGGTATTTTTTTATATTAGATTTAAGTTTAATTGTATATCAGATTTATAATTCATTTAGGATTAGGTTTGTGAATTAGAAAATGAATTATAAATATGTTTTAGGTCGGTAAAATAATATTTAAAATTATTTCAGTTTAAATAATTACTCGCATTTTATTATAATATAATTTATACATTTACAATTTAAGTTAAATTACTTTTATATACAAGAATATACTAATAAACTTATTTTTTATCATTTAAATCATTATTTTTAATCTATCACATTTATTACATCATTCACTCATTTTTATAAATTTTTCTCTTATTTTTCTTCAAATCTCGTCATCTTTCTCTCTATTCAAACAATTTACTTTTAGACTATGAACACAATTTTTCTGTGATAAAGACTAATTAAGTTAAGTCATAATCAAATTATAACTCTTAGACTATGTTTGGATGAATGAATCATGTAGAATCCAAACTCTCAATAATCAAAAGTAAATTTTGAATGAAAAACATAATAAATAGAGTCTAAATGTTTTTTTCATATAAAAGTCGAGTTTGACTATGCTCAACAAGAGAAAAATAAAAATACTAATGATAATGATAATAGACATATACATTATGGCTTGAGTTGTGTATGTAAAAGACTTACTCTATTACAATCAAAACAGAAACGTGATATAATAATTTTCTAAAGATACATTCAATTAATAAAAAAATATATTGTATTGATAAAACTTGAATAGAGTAAAACTATTTCACAAATAAACAACATATAAACTGTTTGTGTGCAACACAATATTTTTCTGCATTATTTATTAAAAATGTATACAAATCAAATAATCAAAAAGAGAAATGCATACATGTTATTGTAGCATAAATTTGTCTTTTTCAGGCAAGATGTATCTAATTAAATAAAATATATAATAACTTCCATAACGGAGGTAATTTATTGTTAATTTTAACTTATATGGAAATTATTAAACTGCAATAACTTACATATGTGAAAGAGTGATTGTATATATAACTTTTAAATTAATTATTATGATAAAATAATAAATAACAGTTATGTATAAACTTTTTACTAAAAAATATATAAATATCTAGAAGAAGACTCTATAAGAAGGAGTCAAAAGACACTGGTAGTGGTACACCTCAGCACTTACTAGCCAAATCATGATTACAGGTATTCATTATAGCTTTAACAGTATATCATAATAATACTCTGTGGTGATTTCATAATAAATTACTAGACATAGAAAACCTAATTTTAAAAATTCATTAAACAAAAAATTAAATATATTTTAATTGAAGCATAATTCAATAAAAGTTATTCTTTATTTTATGAAAGAATTTAGAGAAATAAATTAGTTTGGTGGTTGAATTAATAGAATACTAGAAGCTTGGTCAGAATATGTGGTATTATCGGTAAGGAATTTATTGTTGTTGTTCAGGTCGAATAAATAAGTCTTTTAAGTGTACAAATTTCCTACACAAAAGTGAAGTAATATTTAAGAAAAAAAAATATTTTCATTAAATTTATTGATTGCATGAACGAAAAGAAACATGCTTTCATTTTTTGCTCAAGCTATTTAACTGTATTATCTATATTATTATATATAAAAAAATATACTTGTATAGTGTTATATTTAATTAAATAAATATATCTTTTAATAAATAAAAATAATTTATCTATTACTAATATAAATAATTTAATCATCTTTATTTTAAAATAATTAAATAACTTATATTTTTTAATATATTTTTTATGAAATATATCTTTTTTCTTAATTAAGTACTCATAAAAATAATAAAAAATTATGTATGTTAATATAATAAAAATATAAATATACATTGGAAACGTTTTCTTTGCTAGTTATCTTAATTTTTTTTTATGAATTGATACATTTTTAATATGCTTAGCTCGTTTACTTAGAAACAAACGTTAAGCAAGATTGGATATTCTATAAATTTGTGACCTATTTTATAATTAGAGACGTGAAAAAATTATATATTCATGGATAAAATTTATAAAGGTATTTAATTATTTCTTTATTATTAATGAGATGAGTATGAACATTATGTATTTGACCTATAGACAGAGTGACTTTCACTTAATAAATTTTGTTTGAGAATTTTTTTTAATAATTAATTTCCAAAATAAATTATTAAAGAAAAAATATTAACAGTAAAATAATTCTCAAAATTTAATTTTATATATTTTTATTTTTCTATATAGCATATGAAATTGAAATTATTTTAAAAAACATTTATTTTTAAATTTATACTTTAATATAACTTATTTATATTTATTTTAGAAAAGATTATATTTGTTTATAGTAGTATTTTGATGTGTATCTTTATTTAAATTGTATTTTATTTTTTTATTTAAATGTATATTTTAAATATTTATTTTTAAAATTAAATTAAAATTTAAAAATTATATATATGGTATAAAAAATAGACCATTAAACAGAATTTTCAATGATACATAAAAAAAAGTTGCAAATGTAATACAATCTTAATTTTATACAGTTATTATTTTGTTGTTTGCTTTATGTTCAGGGTTAAGAAGTATATATCTTAGGTTATAAGTCTATATAAAGCAACAAATATATGAATACTTTTGTAGTTGTAAAAATGCTGTACTTTGATGCAGAGTAAATCATTTTAATAATGTAATGATATATCTCAAAATTTTAATTTAAGGAATAGAATAAATATTATTTAAATATTACTATTATAATTTATCGTGATAGAATTATTTCATTTAACAGTACCATTTTTGACAAAACCTTCTAAAAAATATCTTTCTCTACCATTTTTGACCTGTAAGCATACGAATCATACTATCAGAAATCAGCCACAAAAACGGGATTGACTTTTTATTCCACGTTGACTCTTCTATCAACTGTCACAACTCCATCATTATAATAATCATTATCTCATTTCCTTTTTGTTGACTTGTATTTTTATTTTTTTTATTTTTTTTGGACAATTATTTTTTATTTGTGTGGTCATATATTATTATGCTGTCAATAATGCTTTCTTGTTTCGGAAGCCACCAATTGTTTGACCAAAATTTAATGTGTAGCTAACTATTGGCACCAGAAAATAAATTAAATAAACAATCAAACTCTCTTCAACCCAAAATCGCATAATTTTAATTAAATAAATTTTTTTAAAATTTGACTTCATTTATTTTATACACAAGTGTAAAAAATGAACTAAATCAAATTTAGACTGGTACAAAACTTAAAAGTATATATTGTTTGGGTTAAATATGTTTTTGGTTCGTTAACTTTAAGTAAAAATTAGAATTAGTCACTCCTCGAAACTTTGGCCTAGTTTAGTCTCCTAATTTTAGAAATATATGAATTTTGTCCTTTTAACCAAATTTTGTTAATTTTATTTTATGTTTGAAACGCATTTCTCAATTAACATTGAAACAAAAATGTGTCAAATAATGTAAACAACCCAAATGTTATCGTAAAACATGCTTGAAACATTAAATAAATCTAACAAAATTTAGTTAAAAGGACTAAATTCATACATTTCTAAAATTAGGGGACTAAATTAAGCCAAAGTTTTGAAGAGAGACTAATTCCAATTTTCTTTAAGGAACCAAAAACCATATTGTTTCAACTGCTTAAAAAATAAATAAATGATTTTGCACTACTTTTCCTCGTCTCCTTTAAACAAGTAATTATAAATGTAAGTGTTTTCTTTTCTTTTTTAAATAAGTAAATATGACATTAAAAAAATAGCATAATTGTGTACCTACATAAGCTATCGTCATTAAAACAGCAGTTAAATTAGGAACCATAGAAACACTTCTAATGCAAGAATTCAACTACTCAATCATTAATTTATACGCGTTTCTACATTATCACGTTGTCCTTTTAACCAATCTTATTTCCGTTTACTCACCCAAACGTTAAAAATCATTACTTTCTGTCATTTAATTTCCTTGTATTTTTCCTTCTGGGTGATGGTGAGAAAAGAGTAGGGTAATTAAGGTTTTAGAAAATGATTACTGAACTAATCACTGCTTAGGATAAGGTAATTATTTTGTAACCCTAATTGGAGTAAAAGATGGGACGAAGACTAAAACTGGAAGATCTGATTAATTATTTGTTAATAGTAGTGTTACAAGGATAGCATCAATCCCTATGCATGATACTATATATATATATATATATATATATATATATATATATATATATATATATAATACTACCATTATAAACAACTGGATTGTATTTATTAATGCTTACTAGTGTGCTATTAGAAAAATTAAAAATCTTTTTGACATATTTAGTTCTGATAATTTTATATAATTAAAATAACCAATTGGAATAAATTAAATCTCAATGTTTAGAATGTCTCCAAAGTTATTTCTAACTAAAACACTATGTTAAAAAAGGAATAAGAATGGTGAAAAAGTAAACAATTATGACTTTAACTTTCTTTAATTATTATCGAGCTTTTTTTTAATAAAAAGCATAATATTTATTGTTATTTTTTAGAAACTTTGACACTGTGAAGCTGTATTTAAAAACTCAGTTATCAAGCTGGTCTAAGATTTAATGGAATTAATTATATATTATGTTTTTAATATTTTCTTTTCTTCTAAAAATTAATGTTTTATAATAATTACTATGTGCATAAAATCAGGTATTATGGCACTTTTAGAACATTCTATATAAATCTGGTTCGTTGGTAGAGATGTTAAAGTTAGAAACAGTAACATAAAACGAAAAACAGGTTTACAAAAACAAAGATATTCTCAAACAAATTAAAAAAATAATGTAATAAAATATATTGTGAATTTTAACACGGATAACACTCCAATTATGTATTAAAATATAATCAAAGTAAAAAAAGGACTCTTTATTCTAGTGTGAAAAAGCTTATTGTTGGCTTCATTACAAAAATAATATGATTTAGACCATCATTCACACAGTGATATTTCCTTTAATAATAGTTTATATGTTTTATATTTTGAATAATCATTTATATTGTCGTATCATTCTAAATATGTGATTTAAATTATTTATGTCAACATATGTAATTTATCACCTTAAGCATAATTATTATATAAACTGTTAATATTATATATGTGTGTCTATATATATATATATATATATATATATATATATATATCATGATTTGTAATAAACAGGTACGTGTATATCTTTTAATGTACGAGTAGAGTGGTTTTTTTTTACGACTTTTGCGACTTTTGTTTGTCTTTCCCTGTTGAATATTAAGCTTAACTTAAAAAACATTTCAGTTTGAGTGTTTCATTGGCTTTTCTACAAAATAATTCTCACCAACTTTAGGTTTTTTTTAAGATTATAATTATTTCTTAAGTGACTTTTGCATCTTTTAAAATATATTAGTCACTTCATGAAATACATAATTTTACAAGACTTGTAAATGATGTAGTTAAACAGAAATTTGAAACTTTGAAAAACTTGATGTTTAAGTGGTATTTATATTGTATATTTTATTTGAATTTCTCTTCACTTAGAGTTAAGTACTTAAATGAGAGAAAATCATATTAATTATTTTTTTTTACAAGAAGGTATCACTCAAGCAATACAAATTATTAGATGACTTTAATTAAGGATCTTATTCTGTTTATGCATAGATATGTCACTTAGGCAGGTTGTGGAACTCAAGCAACTTATATTTGATTTAAATTACAAAATTAAAATGTTATATATATATATATATGTGTATGTATGGGACAAGATGAAACTTTAATAATTTAAATTTAATAAAGAATTAAATATATTTTTAATCTATAGATTTTGATATAAATTTAGAATTGATTTTTGTTTAAAATTTTTATACTTGGTTCTAAAATTTTAAAATAAATATATATAATCATTTTATGTTAGTTTTCCACATACTAAAAACATATTTAACGTCTTTATTTAAAAATATTATATAAATATACTAATAAATCTTTTACCTTTTTTATAGATTTTATATAAAAATAAAAATTATTTTAACATGTTTTGAATATTTATGATAACATTTAATATTTTTTCAACCTTAAATTTGTAATTATGTTTTTAATTTCTTTCTTTTACAACAATGTTTTTATTAAATTATTTTTTAATTATTTATGGAATTGTTTTAATACATATTAAAATTATTGGCTTGTATTTGAACAAATAATCTTCTTCTCTTATGAAAGTATTAATGAACAATAATATGATTTTTAATTATTTTAAATTATGTAGTTAATAATTAAGTTTATTTAATTAATACGGTGTATAATAAAATATTTGTAAATTACCACTGCCGTTATTTTAAAGACTAGTAATTTAGTTTGAAAACTGTAACTGATTTAAATAATATAAACTACGTTAACCTTTTACCTATAACTTAATTAATGAAATATTTATGTTTTTATTTAACTTTGTTTATATTTTTATAGAATAACATTTGGATAACTATTCCATCATCTCCCTCTTGATATGTATGTAATCTTTCATCCTTCTCTATTCACTCAAAACAATAAGGATAATGATATTAGATAATATTTTTTGACAACATTTGAACATCATTTACGTGTCATTTTGTAATTAGTCTAAAATTATTTCACAATCAATAATAATAATAATCATAAACACCACTATGGACCAATCAATGACACATAGATGATGTTTAAATATTGTAAAAAAATATTGTATAAATATCATTATTTAAACAATAATATTCATTACACAAAGAAAAACACACAAACACCATCAACTACATACATGACAAGTATAAGTTGGATTCAACGACAATTAGTAGCACAACTAAGTAGGATTCTTTTGACGCAAAAAGATAACCCCGTTGACCTCATAACTTTTGAACAAAGAACATGAAATGCATGCTTAAGATTGAACCCTGGTTAAAGTACAACTAAAACCTACTTTTCTTAATTACTTTAATCCTTTTCTTTCTACAATGATTAAATGGCATGAAATCCTTGTTTAAGACGGGCAATAGTCAAATTCAGGAGAGACAGACATAAGAACAACAAAGCTAACCTTAAGTTACATTCAGTTGAAGAAATTCTTAGAGAGTTTACCTAATCTTGACATTAATTACACAAAATTGCATATCAAATTATTGATGGCATTTTAAATTCACATATAAAAATTAATTTATGTCCAAAACATTGATATTCATTTGAACCCGAATATTCTAAATTTAATGTCCGTAAATATGAATATTATCGAGCTATTAAGTAGGCAATATTACGATCCATAAATATCTTACCACACAACACAATATCACTAAGCTCACCATTTTGTAGGTTCCCTTGGATGAGTAAGACGTCAATTAGTCAAATGCTCTTAAAGAGGCACATAATTAATTTCAGAAAAGACTCTTGTAATAGCTCAACAAAACAAGGACTGAAACACATTTTCGAGATCGATAATAATAAATTAGACCTGGTAAATTAGTCATGGAAAGTTGAATATATATATATATATATATATATATATATATATATATATATAAATTGAAATTGGCTTAAATTTATTTACCAAAAGGTGTAGAGAGAGGAGGTTAGAAGAAACTGGTGTCCTGAAACAGAGGGTACAATAACATAAACATACAACACAGAGACAAAGGTGCTGAAGAGAAGAGAAGGGAAGAGAAGCTTGCAGATTAAGGGAAGAGATTAGAATAAATAGTTAGTGTTAGAGTGCCCTTTGCTGGACTTGGCGGGATTTCCGGTGCCGGATTCAGTGTCGGCTTGCATTCCTCACTCACTGCAATTTTCTCTCTCTCTTTCTCTGTCTCAAACTCACGGAGAAAGAAGAAAACAGCCACAACCACAGCCGCAGAGAGCTACCTACTATTTCTTTGTCTTTCTTGTTAAACCATTCTCTCTCCAATTTGTTATTTTTATCTCAGGCCCCCATCGTCACAGTATAATATCTTTTTCTCTTTTTTTTTTCTTCTCCAAATTTAAATATTTTTCTTTTCGTCTTCCGTCAACTGAAGGAGGATTCAGAGAGACAGGCAGAGAGAGAGAGAGAGAGGGTAGGTAGAACAATATAACCTTAGACACAGAAGAAAGGAAGAAGCAGAGAAAGCGATACAGATTTGGCAGCCGTGGAAACTGCGGGGAGCCGAAATAGAACAAGGTTTGTGATTCCGGTAAGGCTTTGTTTTTGTTTTTGTCCTCTTTTTATTTATTTATTATTTTTATTTGGGGGTATGTGATATATTAGAAAGTTGAAGACTTTTGGGAGAAAGAGAAATGTAAATGTGTTGGGTGTGTGTGCAGACATTTGATGGAAATGGATGGATCTTTGGGTCAGCGTTGGTGAGAGATGGGGATAGTGTGGTTCCGGTTGTTGTTGTTGCTGGTGGTGAGTCAGGTGACATTGGAGCAGATTGAGCCACTGAGTTCCTCTGAAGAGCGAGAATCGTTACTTGAACTGAGGGCTTCTCTGGGGTTGAGGAGCAAGGAATGGCCAAGAAAACCAGACCCTTGTTTACTCTGGGTTGGCATCACATGCCAGAATGGTCGTGTCGTTGGGATCAGTATCTCTGGGTTTAAAAGAACCAGACTTGGGAGGAAGAACCCGCAATTTGCAGTGGATGCTTTGGCCAATTTCACTCTCTTGCAGTCCTTCAATGCCTCTAATTTCCTCCTTCCTGGACCTATTCCCGATTGGTTTGGTCTCTCCCTTCCTTCTCTCAGAGTGCTTGATCTTCGTTCTTGTTCCATTGTGAATGCTATTCCCTCCACTCTCGGCAATTTGACCAACCTCTCTAGTCTCTATCTTTCTGACAACAACCTCATTGGGAATGTTCCGGAGTCTCTGGGTCAACTCTCTGCCCTTTCGGTTCTTGATCTTTCCAGGAATTCTCTCGCTGGCTCCATACCAACATCTTTTGCCTTTCTTGGGAATCTTTCTTCCCTTGACATGTCTACTAATTTTTTGTCGGGGCCGATTCCCCCTGAAATAGGGTCTCTTTCCAGGTTACAGTACTTGAATCTTTCCAACAACGGACTTGCCACTTTGCCTACTCAATTGGGGGGTCTAACTAGCTTAGTTGTCCTTGATCTTAGTCAGAATTCTTTTGCCAGTGGAGGACTGCCTCAGGATTTGGTTGGGTTTAGGAACTTGCGCCAGATGATACTCACAAACAGCATGCTCACGGGGGCTCTGCCAGGGAGATTGTTTACTGGTTCGTTGCAGTTGCAGTTCCTAGTGCTGAAGCAGAACAATTTTAGTGGTGCTTTACCTGTTGAGTTGTGGTCTCTGCCAAGATTGAGCTTCCTTGATGTGTCTGCCAATAATTTCAGTGCTCTGCTTCCTAATTCGAGTTTGGCTGCTAATGCTACTGTTGCGGTGCTCAATATTTCGCACAATAAGTTTTATGGAAAC
Source organism: Vigna mungo (assembly GCA_036885675.1). Taxonomy (NCBI): domain Eukaryota; kingdom Viridiplantae; phylum Streptophyta; class Magnoliopsida; order Fabales; family Fabaceae; genus Vigna; species Vigna mungo. Next base: position 45,512,284 of record CP144699.1, on the reverse strand, counting down.
CTCACTCCTGCTTTAAGAAGGTTTGGGTTTATTGATCTTTCAAACAACTATTTTGAGGGCAAGGTTCTGGATTTCATGCATAATGTATCTCTAGGTAGCAACTGTCTCCAGAACGCCACAGATCAGAGGTCAACAGCGGAATGTGCATCGTTTTATGCAGAGAGGGGGCTCAGTTTTGATAATTTTGGACAGCCGAATACAACAACACCTCCTGTCTCAGAAAGCTCCAGGAAGAGCAATAAGACTAAGATTATACTAGCTGCAGTCTTGGGTGGATTGGGTTTAATTGCACTTTTGGTGTTGCTAGTGGTTCTGTTGCTTCTGTGTGTTCGTAAGAGGGGTAACTCAAGTCAGAGAGGAAATGGTGTGGGTCCTGCGCCTGTTGGCAGCAGTCCTCCAAACCCCGGTGTACCAATCGAATTTCCAAATGTAGGGGACTCATTTACATATCATCAGCTGCTCCAGGCAACAGGAGATTTCAATAATGCAAATCTTATCAAACATGGACACACTGGGGACTTCTTCAATGGTGTTTTGGAAAGTGGGATTCCTGTCGTCATCAAAAGGATCGACATGCGTTCAGCTAAAAAAGAGGCTTACCTGTCGGAGTTGGAGTTCTTCAATAAGGTTTCTCATCAGAGATTCGTTCCATTGTTAGGTCATTGTTTAGAAAATGAGAATGAGAAGTTTCTGGTTTATAAAAGCATGCCAAATGGGGACTTGTCTAATTGCTTGTACTACAAAAACACTACATCCGAGGATGGTACTTTGCAATCACTGGACTGGATAACCAGGTTAAAAATTGCTACTGGAGCCGCAGAGGCCCTGTCGTATCTACATCATGAATGTGTGCCACCCATTGTTCACAGGTATTTCCAGCATTCCTTCTTACTTGAATTTTATTTTTATTTCCTTATTGATTGCTTTAACAATCCATTGGATTCTGGAGCCTGATGCAGTGCCTAATTTCATTAACTCTCAACTGCTCATCCCCACTTCATCCTTGGATGCATCTTTGTTACGAGATCAACCTTTTGAACTGATCCCCTTTATAATTTATATGGATCCATACTCTTTGAAATAAATTTCCCTTGAGTTTTGGTCATTGAATTTGAGGTTGCTGTCATAAGTTTTGGCATTTGATTTTATATCTTTTAGGTGACTGAATATAAATTTCCCTTGAGTCTGGAATTTTTCATTATTAAACGTTACTATGCATTTTCCATCTAATGGAGCTTTAAAGTAGAGGTTGGGAGAAAGTCTCACTTGTGGGTGCATTCCCTGTATTTGATTGGGCATTTCAACAGTGCATAGGATGAGTTTGTGACAAGTTTTCCTCTCAAAGTTCAATCTAAAGTCTAAATGGCATGGTAGAAGTGACATGTCTATCTTCTATATATTGTAGGGATATTCAAGCAAGCAGTATACTTCTTGACGACAAATACGAAGTTCGGTTGGGGAGTCTAAGTGAAGCCTGTGCTCAAGAAGGTGACATTCATCAAAGTAAGATCACCCGGTTTCTGCGGTTGCCACAGTAAGTACTCTACCAACAGCGTATTCAATGAATCTCATGAAAAATGTCTGACGGGTCAATCAATTATGCACAGACAGTATCATGCTTCTTTTTGACTTGATCCTTTTGGCTGTTTGTTGGAAAAATGCTTACACGTTGAAACTTTAGCTTTTGGATTAATTATCTATTTCAGACCTGTCATCATGTCATTTTTAATGTGGGTGTTTTTAAATAAGAAATGTCACTCATTTTGTTTTCATTAATGACTGCTCCAAACTTCAAGTTGTCATTTTTGGTCTCTGCAACTAAGAAGTCCTTTACCCTGTTCGTTCTCTCGCAAATTCTTCCACTATGTCATTAATTCATGATTTGGTTGCGTTATGATTCTTGAACAAGTTTTATATTCCTTATTACAAATTACAAATGTATATTATCTGTCACATTATTTTCTAATTTTCTTTTTAAATGTGCAGGTCCTCAGACCAAGGCCCATCTGGTAAGTAGAAACTCAATTCTAGTTTTTGGTTTAGTTTCGTGATCTGTTCTGTCCTTGATTGCATGTTTCTTCACTCATACCTATTACAAATATTTCCTGCATGCTAAGAAAATGTTGTAATGTTGTCTTGTTAAGAAGTGAACTATAAGCTAAACTCAATCCTACAAAAGTCAAGTCCAAAAAGGAAATGATTTGGCATTACCATTTATACCTGATAGTTTTGTGCCAGCAAAATTCATTTTCAGTAAGGCAGTTGGAAATCCTTGTGATTATCTAGAATTATGAGATTCTATTCACTCTGAAGTAGTTAAGTGGTCAATATATATGTGGGGTTATTATACGTACCAAACCAATTCCTGTTGTGCTGAGAAGTTCCTCTTTTTTGGCTTTAGCTTTGCATGAATACAGATAAATGCATAATTTTGACATGGATTTGGTTTACCGTGAAACAGGTTATTCAACAACAATTTGTGCCTATGACGTTTATTGCTTGGGAAAAGTTTTACTCGAACTGGTGACCGGTAGGCTGGGAATGAGTGCAGCCAGTGAAACCGAAGTAAAGGAATGGTTTGATCAGATTCTGCCTTGCATTAATATGTATGAGAAGGAGCTCGTGACGAAAATTATCGATCCATCGATGGTTGTCGACGAAGATTTCCTTGAGGAAGTGTGGGCCATAGCCATTGTTGCCAGGTCTTGCTTAAACCCCAAACCTTCAAGGAGACCCCCAATGAGATATATTCTGAAGGCTTTGGAAAACCCTTTGAAGGTGGTAAGGGAAGAAAATTCCAGTTCTGCCCGGCTCAGAGCAACCTCTTCCAGAGGTTCTTGGAACGCTGCTACTTTGTTTGGGAGTTGGCGTCAGAGTTCTTCTGATGTAACAGCAACTCCGGCAGCCTCAGGTGTAAAACTAGAAAGAGCTGGTAGTTTGAAACTGTCAGGAACCACCGGGTCAAGGTCGCAGTCGCAGGGTAGTTTTCACAATGGCGGCGGTGAGATTTCATTGTCGCGGAGACGACACTCGAAGGAAATATTCCCAGAGCCATCAGGGGTTGATGATGTAGAGAGGTTGGAGCTGGAATAACAGAGAGTTTGGTCGTAAATTTAATTCTTTTGGTAATGAGAGAAAGCAGATGATGAAAGCTCTGAAAGGGGTGATTTTTCTTTTGTTTTTCAGTGGGTTTCGATACAAAAGTGATGGAGTGGAGAGATAGAGATACAGAGAGGAAGAAGAAGGCCAAGCTCTGTGGTAGATATGGATTCTTCTTTGACTTGCCTTGTTTCTGTCTGAAACAAGCACCATTTTTTCACCTGTAATTGATTTTTTTACCCTTTCTCTCGCCTCCCCTCATGGAATGTAAATTTTAATGTCTTAGGATATCTTCATTCAGATCATATTTGTTTTTATTCTGGAAAAAAAAAGGAGACACCATCAAATTTCAAAGAATGAAAAAGGAAACAGGTTATACTTGACTTTGTTTTTGGCTTTCGAAAGTAGAATATGTTTATTTTTGAAAATCAATGTTTGAATGTTTCGGTATTCTTAAGGGTTTGTTTATGCTGTATAATAGAATGATAAACTTTAAGTTTTGGTATTTCGTGAGGGATAGATGATAATGAAAAAAGTAATAGTGGAAGCATTATCAATGATAAACATGTTTCTTCCACAAACAGATGAACATTCTTTAACAGAAATTACTGCACTGTAGATCATGGAAATGCTCTAATAATCTATAATCACCACAAACTTGATGCATGTTTGGATATCAGTTGGAGGAATTATAGTTATGTTGTTTCGATGACGAAAGAGAAGTTTTAGATTTCTATTTCACCCTCCCATACTTACTAATCTCACCCCTATTTCAGTATCCTTTTTTTTGTTACTGTTCAAAAGACAAGTCCAAAAAAATCTTATCACTATCTACACCACCCAAAGTACTATTTTCACCTTTTAACGTAAAAGCAAATATTATTATCTAATAAATTTTAAAACTAATGCACCTACATCTTATACAAATCTAAATATATAGTTAAAATTTTAACATACATTTAAATTTAGTTATCAATTTTCCATTTATCCTATGTAATTATCATATCAGGACACGAAAACATGGATTATAATTTTATGATATTGGATTTCAGTTGTAAATTTGATCTTCTAATCACGATTAAGAATAGTCTTTTTAAGTTATAGTTATACTAACGAGATTCTCCACGAATCAAGGTTTTATACCTTAGTTCTATTAAACATGTTTTAAGTAAACGTGACAAAGAATTTCACGGTTGAAATAGCTAGAATTACGGCATTAATCATACACTTAGGAAGAAAACAAACAATTAAAATATAATAATTTTAATAATTTTTTTAAATAATATTTTAGTATTAATTAATTGTTGATACGATAGTTAACAACCATATATGATTTGAATTATTTTGAAAATAGGGTTGAAGTAGAGGGAATGCAATTCATACCGACACATTTAATATCTATGAACTGATAGCTGACGACAACCAATTTTTTCACGTACTTCCACTTTCCTTAATTATTTGGACACGCGCTCAATAACTTCTCCATCATCGTATACATTATGTATGAGAAATACGTATATTCTATATAAAAAGATTAAAAAGCTGGTTTATATAAAAGTGATTATGGTATGAATAAGTGTATGGGAGAGATTTGAGCTGCATGTGTAGGGCATTGGAAGTTAGTTACTGTAGGTGGAGCTAGTTGAGTTGGTGAAAGTAATTGGGAAGTATGAAAAGAGAATGAAAATGGCATATTGAAAGAAATGGTTTGGTGGTGAGTTACGTTGGATAATCACGTTTACGAGTCAATTTGTCATCTACATATAGGATCAACCCTTGTCCTTTTCATCAAATCACAATGGATAATTCCGTTTCAACTTCCACCATTCGCTCCAATTCAAAGCAAACCAAACCCAATTTTCTTCACACTCCCTTTCTATTAATTCTTTTATCATATAAATTCCAATCCTCTTATTATCTTATAAACTGTTGGATAGAGAAAAAAAACTTATTAAAGAATTACAAATTTAATTAGAAATCAATAATATTAATTATTATACATTCAAAATATTGCCTGTTTTAGAGACTGAAATTATATCACGGTTAAAAGACATATTAACATTATATAATTCTAAAGAATATAAGCCCATTGACATCATAAAAATGTACACTAAACTAATTATTCTTTATTATGAGTATTTATGTCACATCCCAAGAATACAGTATGAAACTACGTTCAAGTGTTAACATATAATAATATAATAAAACAATTAATGAGTTTACAATAGGAGTTCTAAACAAACTAAAATGTCCAAAATAGGTAAAACTTTACGAGATAGAAAAACAAACTGAACGGTTATAAAAAATATAATACTAATTCTACTGACCAAATGGTCATAGGTTCAAACTTCAAGATTCTCTCCTTCCAAAGCTTGTTGTATCGAGCACTCCTCTAGTTTTGCTCACACCAAAAGGTGATCATGGCAAATAAAGAATCGAACAAAAAACATGGGCACGACAAGAAATAAGGATAAACTAATATAATTTAATTAAAAACATATACATACATTTAATACAAGATCAAACACTGTTGAAACCGAACGCTACAACATACCAAAACCGAATTCAATCACTCATAAATAGACAGCAAAACATAATTCATCGCTAAACCAAACACTATGACTTGACTATTCGGATTGTATGAATGTGTAACTACGATGTTTTTGCATCACAGGTGGTGTACAGTTAGGATGTCCTCAAGAAATGCCACCTGATGTTAGTCCGTTTTACCTTCCAAAGGTTATTTTTTTTAAACCGAGACCTCCCACCATTCTCACACACGTTGACACCGTTTAATGTGTGATAAAACATCGTTCTAAAATTTCATTTAACTCATACAACTATATTAATTCATTTTTTAAATATAATAAGCAAAATATATCAAAATTTTAAACACAATAAATTTTGACTTTCGGTCAAGATTTAAAAAATAAAAACGTATTTCGTTATTATTATTTATTTCTATCATTTCTTTATGTACTTGAGTTGTAATTACATCGCAGTCCCCACGGTGATGACGTGAGTGGGGAAGTTGAGGGAGCGTGCGAGAGTGGCATTTATGTAAATAGAGTCCCAGTCGGACCCAAAAAGCAATAACTATAATCCCGGTTCTGTCTTGCTTTGCTTTAGCTTTTGTATCCGTTGATGAAAGTTGAAACTTCACACTTTTCCCAATATTCTCGCTTCTTTTCTTTTTCTTCTTTTCTTCTTTCGTTCATATCATTTTTTTCAATTCTGAAGCAACCACTTCACTGTATCATAGTTTCCACAGCAGCAACAACCAAACGCTGTCAACACTACATTCTCTCGTTTTCACTCCATTCCATTCTCGCTCTAAATAAATATCAGCAATGGCGGCATCCGCCACCGTCTCCGGCGGTGCGTTGACGGATCTAACTCACCGAACACCCTTTCTCGGTCTCAAACTCTACGCTCTGATCCTCATTCTAGTTATAATGGTGGTGGCAGCAGTGCTCCTGATCCTCCTCTGCTTCCGCCGGAGCTCGAAGAAGCGGAAAATGCGAGTGAAGCACAGCTCCGGCGCGATCCCGCTGGTATCGAAGGAGATCCTGGAGGTGAATACTCTGGAGCTGAAAATCGAAGAGGTGGATGAGGAGGATCCGAAGAAGGAGGAGATGAAGCTTGAAGATAGTCCGTCGGTGGAGTCCCCGAACATAGGGTGGGGACGCTGGTATAGCCTCAGAGAGCTTGAGGCTGCGACGCAAGGGTTCGCCGAAGGGAATGTGATCGGAGAAGGAGGGTATGGGATTGTGTATAGAGGAAATTTGCTCGACGGTTCTGTCGTCGCGGTCAAAAATCTTCTCAACAACAAGTATGCATTTCTCTCTACGTTTTTCTGTTTCTCTTTTTCATTTTTTTCTCACGTTACTCTGTAGTTTTCTTACATTCGTCTGTATATAATGCAAATAAAAAACAGCTAAGAGAAACTGTTTTCTGTTGTGGGATCCTACACGTGAATTGTGGAACAGGAGTTTCACATGAGTTTCTAAACATATAACTATAGACAGAAATTCCTTAAATAAATCTTAATATATCATCAAGAAATTCGAATCTGAATATCGATTAGATTAGAACTGGTGTAAACAATGAGTAGCTTTTTAGTCTCCGACAAGGATCGTCTCGAATTTATAATTATGAGTTGTTACTTGTTTTGGGGAGTATTAAGGACTAAGGTGAGTGGATGGTCAATGTGCTCTTCTTCTTTGCTTTTTTCTTTGGGGGGCCTGGGTGATGTTATTTTAGTATTTTACCTTTTTCTTTGTCTCCTTTTGCTTTTTGTTTATTTATTTATTATATTGTTCGTGATTTCTGTATCTCAACCTTTTCTTTTCTAGGCATGTTAATTTAGCTTAATCTGGATAATACTTTAGTTTAAAGTTTAAACAAACGTGTCAGTTGCTGTGAATTAGGTGGGCCAGCGAGAGACTGATGGTAGTATTAATTAATAGCTTCATATTACTCTCTACAAAAATGAACTTGGATCTTCTCTCTCTCGCTTATTTTTTTCCAAGTAAAGTGCGATAATCACGTTAGAAAGTGAAAAATACAATTGTTGTCAGATATAATTATTGGATCTTCTTTGTGTTCGTTTTCAATGTCACTCTATATTGAAGATCTAAATCTAACCAAAACGGCAGCTACACATTTGCATGACATTGGAACTCGCTGCAATAAATTAAGTAGCATTGTAGAACTCTAGACTAGAGGAAAATATGCAAAGGTTGTTTTATACCGCAGCAACTTTGCTGAAATGACGGAACGTTTTCAATACTCTTTCTTCCCCACCAACCTGCAATGGCTTGTTGAAACTCGTGTTATTGTTAACAAAGGGGGCAGGCAGAGAAAGAGTTTAAGGTGGAGGTTGAAGCCATTGGAAAAGTGAGGCACAAGAATTTGGTGGGGTTAGTTGGATATTGTGCAGAAGGTGCTCAAAGGTAAAATATTATGTTTAAGCATGTGGCTTTAATTATTTCTTTGAAGGTCTTTCAAATGAAGAAACTTGTGAATATGACACTTTTGCTGACTATTCATTCAGGATGCTTGTTTATGAATATGTTGACAATGGAACATTGGAACAGTGGCTGCATGGTGACGTAGGACCTGTTAGCCCCTTGACATGGGATATACGAATGAAGATTGCTGTTGGGACTGCGAAAGGGTGTGTTTGTGGAGTCTTCTGTGTCGTTTTATTGAACATATACCGAAAACTTTCACTCATGCCAGCTATCTCTAATTGTAGTATAATGCATGTCAACTGATATATTACTATTTTTTACAATACGTAGTTCTAGTACAACTCTTATCATTCTCCCTTAATTACATTTCTATTACCTTAAATATTTTTTCGTGGAGTATTAATTAACCTTCCTACATTACGAAACAGGCTAGCCTACTTGCACGAAGGATTAGAACCCAAAGTTGTCCATCGAGATGTAAAATCCAGTAACATTCTTTTGGACAAAAAGTGGAATGCTAAAGTATCAGACTTTGGACTGGCCAAGCTCTTAGGGCCTGAGAAAAGCTATGTGACAACGCGTGTAATGGGGACATTTGGGTTAGTTTCATTCTCAAGTAAACATTCTCTTACATGGAGGTGGATACTATTTATCTGTTTCATTCAACGCCACAAATTTTGTGCAGATATGTGTCACCTGAGTATGCAAGCACGGGTATGCTTAATGAAGGCAGCGATGTGTATAGTTTTGGGATTCTACTTATGGAGCTAATTACAGGGAGGAGTCCAATCGATTATTCTAGACCACCTGGAGAGGTGATTCTATGATTTCTGTATATTTTCTTACTGTCTCCCCTGAAACTCCAATGAGTCTTATGTATGCGTTTTGTTTGGTGCGCTCAGATGAACTTGGTTGATTGGTTTATAGGAATGGTTGCAAATCGTCTTGGTGATGAACTAGTTGATCCTTTAATAGATATTCAACCCTCTCAAAGATCTTTGAAACGAGCTTTACTTGTTTGTCTGCGCTGTATAGATTTGGATGTCAGTAAGCGACCAAAGATGGGCCAAATTGTTCACATGCTTGAGGCTGACGATTTTCCCTTTCGTTCTGTAAGCCTCCTGCTATGCTTTCATCGTCTATGATTTATAAGACAAAAACATGTGATGCAGCGTTACACACAGTTTTGACACTATATGTCACATCCTAATGTAGGATATTTAATATCACAGTAAATTTGAGTATAGCTTCCACCAACTGAAATGACTTGCTTTGCTTTCTGAATAGGAACATCGAACAAATAGAGAGAAAGATCCTGTTTATTCTCAAGCAGCTGGTTCCAGCAAGATTCCATATCCAACAAGGCATGTAGAGCCAGTAGATAAATCAAGCTGGAGATGATATGACAAACCATGAGATAAAACTATTTTTTTCCAACGATTTTCAATTTGTTGTGAAAAAGTCAGAAGCCAATGTGCATATCTTATAGTAGTGTAGTTTCATCTCTGTAGGAGAGGTCTTAGCATATTCTGCTGTATGGCATTATCTTGTGAAGAAAACGAGCCTTGTAAATATGAATTTCCCACAACATATAAATTTTATCCGTCTGCATAATATTTCGGCAATAATATTGCTGATATTTATTCGTATATTTGTTTACGACTCTTGCGCTCATTACTGCGTGTCTTTGCTATACATATTTTGCTTTGGTGGTCAAAATAATAATGACCAGTAGATTTTATTATTGCCATATTTAAAGGTTGATACGGTTTATCTATAATTTGTTTCACAGGTTTTTTAACTAAAGTTATTTTTAGAATATACATATGGATTTCATACATTTCTCGTTTAGTGAAGATGAAGGTAATGGTTGTTTTGTATCCTTCAACCTTCCGTTATTTGCTTTTGTAATCACTTGCATTGTCACCTGAGTCCTACACTGTGCTGTAATATTCTTTTCGTTAGTCATATCACGATGCATTCTACCGTAATCAAATTTTCTCCGTATTCTACTGTAATTTGATTATGTGATAACTCATTTTTAAACTATTCTTTTTATTGGTTCATCATATCATATAAGTGGATTGAAAAAGTCTCAATCTTTTTAAAATTAGGATTGGAATAGATTTTACCGGTTACAAAACTTTAATTAATTTTTAAATAATTTTTATAATATTATAAGTTTTAAAAATATTTTAAATTGCAAAATGATTCTAAATATGTTAGATTAATTTTAAATTAGTTTTTATTTAATTTCTATTGCTCATAATCCAATAAAAAAAGGTAAAGCCTAACCCACTTTGTTCGATTCGATCACTTTTATTTAGCTTTGATTTGGTTTAATCTTACATTAATTGTTCAATGTTAGTCTTACATTAGTGACTATTTTTCTAACTTAAATTACTATGATATGATATGAAACTCAACTCAGTTAAAGATAAATTCTTTTGATTCAATTTTACCAAAGATAAATTCAATATGACTCAATTTTGTGTTATGTATTAACTAGGAATGTGTTGTTTATAAGTTATCTTATATATTAGACATACAAACTCATATAGAGTTCATAGCTTAAATAATGAGAGTTGAAAAAGGTTTTTATGTTCGAATCAAGGATGAAAGCTCTCTCATGTACCGATTATTCCATGTGTTCCAAAATTTGTATGAATGGGAATGACAACTACGTCGCCAAGCTTTTTGTCTAATAATTAATTATTTAACAAAGCTAATATGTATTATTATTATTATAATATGTAAAAGTACATTAATATATAGAGAAGTAGCGAATTGTAAGTGGAATGGCAAGTCTATTATGATGAAAATGAAAAACGCTAAATGACAGACGAAATTACAAATAATAAAGAGCAGATTTGCTGCTAAGAAATTGGATAGCAATAGATAGGATTGAATGAAAAAACCTACTTCATTAGTTCTTCTAATTCACCATCAGGTGGTACAAAACTGACTGTCTTCTCTGAGTTCAACCTTGTCAGATTCATACATTGAAGGAAAGTTACATCATCAAGCTCAATACTTTTACCACTGCATCATAGATTTGTTTGAGAGAGGGGTAAAATACACATTCTAAATACAACATACAGAATAGGTACTATAAAGGGAAAACAAGAAAACAGGCACCCAATATCAGGAAAACCTAAAGAAACATGTTTGAATTATGGCGATATTTAAAGCATAAAAAAAAACATTGGCAGGCATGACAGGATTTACCTTGTGCTTCTTTCTCAAGACCAATCCTGTCATTCAAACCCAACTTTAAAGCAGACATTCTAGAAAGAAAGCATTTCATAAGATCAAGAGGGAAGAACAACCGGCATACAAGCAAACAGCCTCTGCAAATAGACATTGTTTGCCAATAACTTAAAACTGGAAGATAGAAAGAAAGTTTAACAAAAGTACTAACAAAAATCAAGGAAAACATGTACAGAATGATATTAAACACACTAATTTCTTTTTCATGATGAACGAAATCTTATCCATAAGACAATAACAAGTAGTGGAATCTCTGAAAAAAAAAAAAAAATCTCTACCTTAAAGTTTTGATTCGGTTTGTGCAACTCATCCTTTACTTAAAACTTTATTTTCAAGTTCAATGAAATTTATAAAATATTCTATTCATAAAATTTTCTGAAAAATCTATACAGCCAAAACATGTCAACAATGATAAAAATAAATCTACCACAACAGGAAAAACATATCACTGAAGGTTTTCAATGTAAATAAAACATACAATAAAATATTCAGTTCCAAGGATATTTGTTTACCTTTGCATATATAAAAAAAAAAAATGGACTTTTAGTCTTACATCATAGGCCCAATTGTAACTATCAAGAAAAAAACAATTTAAACATAATTAACAATAAAAATTTTCTGCCACGTTAATTACCACTAAATAACAAGTCAAGCAACATATCATACCCAAAGTAAGTGTCAAGCCATTTAATTGATTTGAGCTATGTAATTCTTTTATTACTAAAATATTAATTGTCTCTACACTATTTTTAATATATATTATTTTAAGTTTATTAAAATGTTGTAATTTGTAGATGTATAATAAAAGGAAAATTCATTAAATAATAAAAAAAACTTGTAAAAGTTATTACTTTCAATTGGTCTTTACCAATAAAAATATTAAAAATGAATGTATACAGCAAACTACTTTATTCTCACATTTGTTATCTCTTAATATCTTTATTATATACCTATTAGCTTTTTAATGATTTTTATTTTGAAAGATAATCAAATTTTTTAAGAGATTATTTGACTCCACTTCCAGTGTACCTATCCGCCATAAAACAAATACAAAAGTTTATCCTTTAGTATCATTTAACAGAAGACTAACAATATATCATAATTAAATAAGTTAAAGCCTTTAGAAAGAATCTATATAATTTATAACAATGAACAATGGTAATTGGATTTTGTGACCGTTTTTCATCTACATATCTTTTTACCTCTTTTATCCCTCACTATCTTCAATTATCCATCTAAAACAAATTAGTATAATTATACTAATAATTAGTAAAAGTTAAAATATTTTATAATTGTTTTTTATACATATGTTTAGATACCATCAGATTGATTATGTAGGTTGATCATCCAGACCAATTATTCAAACCGATCAACCAATCAGATTGATTACTCAGACCAATCATTCATCTGACCGATCATCAAACTGATCATCCTAAACAATTACTCAAACCGATCAACTAGATCGACCAGTCATTAAATTGAACATTCTGGTTGACTATCCAAACCAACCATCTAAACCAACTATCAAGTTTGAGCATGTAAACTTTCCTTATACATATATAACCTCCTCTTTAATTGCATCTTTTTAATTTAAATACAAGTCTCTATTTTATTCAGTTTTCGAAAAATAAGACCCCATAAAGAAAATATATTTGAGATTCTAGATAAGACTTGTTATTTATCCTAGGGGTTCAAAATGAGTATTAATTGTAATGTTTGGTGTTGGTTAAAATTGTTTTATTTACGTAAATTCCTAGAAAGCGCAAAAAGAGTGGGAAAGTTTGGGTAAAGGGTAATCACTTTCTTCGCACAACGATATCCAAAAAACAAAATACTAAAAGCAGCTTTTGAATGAGCTACTATTATGAGCATAGCAATGGCGCTACGTAAATTCCAGAAAGTGGCCATTTGACAAGGACACCTTCTTCGGAATAATGGAACGTCTTTCTACCGTTACAATATTACAATAATAATTATTATAGAGTACTCATACTATACTTGTAAGTCTCTTTTATTTTATTTATTTATTTCTGCCTTTTGCCTTTTCTCCTTTTATATAACAACACAGCATCTCTTCCATCATACACTTTCTATCAATGGCTATCACTGCACTTTCTTCTTCAATTTTCCTCTTCCTTTCTCTATTTGCCATCACCTTCTCCCTCGCTAGTTAGTTACATCTTTTTCCAACCGTTACTGTTTTTACTGTTGCCTTTTCACCCGCTTTCAACAAAATTTAAATCTTTTATTTCTTTAACTTCTTCTTGCAGACTCTCAATCTTTCATAGGAGTAAACTATGGCCAGGTCGCCGACAACCTCCCGCCGCCGGACTCCACGGCCTCGCTTCTCAAATCCACATCCATCGGAAAAGTCCGCCTCTACGGCGCCGATCCCGCAATCATCAAGGCCCTCGCCAATTCCGGCATCGGAATCGTCATCGGCGCCGCCAACGGCGACATTCCGAGTCTGGCCTCCGATCCCAACGCGGCCACTCAGTGGGTTAACGCCAACGTGCTGCCCTACTACCCAGCCAGCAACATCACTCTCATCACTGTCGGCAACGAGATTCTAACCTTGGCCGACCAGAGTCTCGCCTCCCAGCTCGTGCCGGCGATGCGAAATCTCCAGAATGCCCTCAACGCGGCCTCTGTGAAGATCAAGGTCTCCACGGTGCACTCCATGGCCGTGTTGACTCAATCGGATCCGCCGTCGTCCGGGCTGTTCAACCCAGCGCTCCAGAACACGCTGAAGCAGTTGCTGACTGTTCTGAAGGATAACAAATCTCCGTTTACGATTAACCCGTACCCGTTCTTCGCTTACCAGAGCGACCCGAGACCCGAAACGCTGGCGTTTTGCCTCTTCCAACCGAACTCGGGGCGGGTGGACTCCGGCAACGGAAAGCTTTACACGAACATGTTCGATGCCCAGGTGAGTACAGTAGCTCTCACTGTTTTTTCGGTTTTAAATATTTTTTTATTATAAAAAGTTGACGTGGGAGTCAACTAGACAATCATCCTCTGCTTTCTACATTCCATCCACGTGTCCACACTGTTTCTCCATTACACACACACACACTATTTTCAAATCAAATCTTGCTCTTCAATCCACCGAGTAGATCGCTAATCTTGTCTTTCAGCCTTTGCATTTGTAGAAGGACATCAAGGTTCAAAATTTAATCATATATTATTATTGATATATTTTATAACTTTATAATAATTAATAATTAATAATTAATAGTTAATGCCGATCGCTAAAATAATGTTAATCCTTGCGCTTACTTAAATTAATTTTGTATGGCCTTAGATCTTGGTTCTTGAAGTTAGGGTGACACGGCATTTATCCATGACGTGATCTTTTTGCTCAGTTTTTTTTTTCCTGTTATTGCTGTCGTGAAGATTCATATAATAATACGACGACGGTGATTTCTTTCCATTTTTCAAATGGAAAATCGTTTGATTCGTCTACATACATGACTTAATTGTTTGCTTAAACAACTCCATCATTCACAAGATTTCATTTTATAATAATTTCTCGGAATTCTTATTTTATGATGCAGTATGCTTCATCTGAGTTTATGTGTGTTGAACTTTCAGGACTAAACTTGAAACTAGATTAAGTTACTCACACGTAGATGTATGACTTCATATGTAATAAGAATAAAGAAAAATTTGACAAGGATTCTTGGATTGACCTCACTCCGATGTCATAACCCAAGATAAGAGTGAAGTTGTTCTTATCCATGTATAGTTGAGTAATATTACTGCATACTCTCTCACTCTGGTTGGAAACAGGCTGGCACACAGTTTGGTCACAAACATGTCCTTCCAAAGCATCAATAATTGTTGCCATGGATAAAGAAAATGGGTCACAGTGAGTGAATATGGTAGGTAGGTAAACCCTTGTCTTTTTGAACCTGTGGGAATAAAAAAGGTAAGAAAGATTTGTGCTACCAACAACCTACCACTTGGTCCAATTCAATTACCCCAACGCTAGCTTTGGTGGCTCCAAAACTTGATTGGTGCTAACCGTTTAATGATCTCATCTGGTTTAGCGTGTGAATGTTGTGCAGGTTGACGCTGTACACTCTGCTTTGACTTCGATGGGGTTCCAGGACGTGGAGATCGTGGTTGCTGAGACTGGATGGCCTTCACGTGGTGACAGTAACGAAGTAGGACCTGGTCTTGAAAATGCAAAGGCCTTTAACGGGAACCTGATTAATCATCTTAGATCATTGGTTGGGACACCTTTGATGCCTGGGAAGTCTGTGGATACTTACATTTTTGCACTCTATGATGAGGATCTCAAACCCGGTCCAGGATCTGAACGCGCGTTTGGGTTGTTCAAAACTGATGGTACCATGGCATACGATGCTGGCTTAGCCAAGTCTAGCCAGCAGGTGAGGAAATCGCTACTTTATAAAAAGACTGATAAGTTTCATAAAATACCTTTTTACAACGTGCAGCCTCTTTTTATTGTGTACACAGGCTCCATCAACTAGTCCAAAAACTCCGGTTACTCCAGCACCCAACACTTCTGGATGGTGTGTACCCAAAACAGGAGTTTCTGATAATCAGTTGCAAGCCAATATTGACTACGCCTGTAGCCATGGCATAGATTGTGGACCAATTCAACCAGGAGGTCCTTGTTTTGAGCCTAACACAGTAGCATCCCATGCTGCATTTGCGATGAATCTCTACTACCAAACATCAGGCAAAAATCAATGGAACTGTGACTTCTCCCAATCAGCAACACTAACATCCCAAAATCCAAGTAAGTTCTCAATTAACACTCAATTTTTAATTTGAACGAGGAATAATAAAAAATAGTTCCATAGTGTACCTATCACTAAGGCTTAATCTAAAATGAAAACTAGCCATGAGAAGTTAAAGTGGTGAAGAATACTGTTGTCTGATAGGAATAGAATCATAGAATCGGAAGAAAAAAAATAAAGTTGTCTTAGCTGTCAAACGTGTGATGTTGAAGTTACCAACGGCCCTTTTTGCAAAAGGTTACTTTTATTATAGAAGAAAAAAGACTAATGCTTTTGACATTTTAGGTGGCGTATGTTTGGTGAACTATTGGAAATTGAATTATATAATATACGGCATGGTTATGGTATAATAATAGGTAATACCTATACGGTGTGTGTGGGTTGTCTAACTCGATTTCCTCCTCATGGTAGGTTACAATGGTTGCACATACGTTGGTGGGAGCACCTGAAATCAGAGGCTTCAGCTTTGTGTGAAGAAATAAATTATGCGGATGGATTAAATTAACGAATAAGAGCGTATGCTTTAATTGTATTTAGGTTATAGCCTTTCAGTTTTATATAGCTTTAATTTATAGAGGCATGCCCATTCTGCTTTCTGTCCTTTGTCCACTTCTTAAAGTGGCAATCAACGATTGTTTCCTTCAATTTTACTTCTCCCATTTTTTCAATGTGATTATCTCATCATCTCTCTTTTATTACTTAATTTTCTCTGTTTGTATTTAATTGTACATGGAGACACTTCTAATACTGCCATGTGTAGTGCAATTGACCTCATAAAATTTATTACATCTGAATGATTTTATCAATACCCTGGGAATCTTTTTGGGTAAGTAAGATTTTACGAAGAAATTCAATCCTACTCTATAAAAGAAATTGAGAATTAACTGCAAATACTTAACTACGGTAATCTAAAGGATTGAGGAATTTAATGTCACGTTGGGTGTAGAGTTTAGCACGTTGATTGTTATTATCAGTAGTAATAAGTTACTGCTTTAATTTGGAATAAAACAATTCTTTTTTGCTAAATTTGTTTACTCTTTAATAAAACTTAAATATGATTTCATATGTGTATATTTGCGAGGTGGTTTCTTTCAAATAACAAACGGTACATCTTCTGTATTATTTATTATGTTTGTCAAAAAGCATTTCATAATCCGTTGTCGTCCAGCGGTTAGGATATCTGGCTTTCACCCAGGAGACCCGGGTTCGATTCCCGGCAACGGAAATTGTTTTCCCTTTTTTAATTTTACATCTGATCTTATTTTAACTATTTAAAAAATTTATTTTTGGAGTAATAAAATTTAAAACTCTAACGAAAATCAACATTCCGTTGTCGTCCAGCGGTTAGGATATCTGGCTTTCACCCAGGAGACCCGGGTTCGATTCCCGGCAACGGAAATTCACTTTTGGTTTTTTCTATTTTATGCAATCTGATCTTATGTCTTGCTTTATTATAGAAAATATCTAAAGTAGTACCATTCAATCAAACTTAAAAAAAGCACAACTTATTTATTTATTTAATTTTCTTACAAAATATCCAAATCCATAACTTTGAAAAGAAATTGCAATTAAGATTTTAACGCTTTGACATGTGGACTGTAGGTAGAACCTTTTATGCATATCATGCTCGTTCTTCCATATCTTGAGCAAGCAGGGATGGAATTAATATTCTTTCTCCAATGGGGTTTCAAAATACATAGTCAAGGATCTGATCATTAAACCATACACGTTTTGTGCGAAATATACAAATTTAAGTTCGATATAAATAAGTGTAATAATTGTTAGCTATATTAGAGGAAAAACACAATTAATATTTTTAGTTTTCCAAAATATAACTATTGTAAATAAAATTAATAGGAACGAACTTTCAATTTATACCTTAACACATTTTTATGTATATAAGAATGAAAAAACAATCATGATAATAAAACATAAACATGTCTACGTCATCGTCATAATACAAGAAAGCGTAAAGGTCGATCAGGTGAAGAAACATGTCTCCTGTACTAAACAAATTATGTTCAACAAAATCCAATCCTTTGATGACACGAACATTATCCTCAAATATTCATCTTAGAATGACTGCTACGCGGAAAAATGAAGGGTATGAGGCCGGCGGGGATAGAGTTGCAGTATCGTTGCTAGTCTAACAAGAATGCAGTGAGTAAAGGACAAAACAATTACAATTTTGAAATTCTTTACAAACGTCGATCTATATATGCCTGCTCAACTCCAATCTCATTAACCAAAAAAGGGTTGAATTGAGTCAATATTTCTTGACTCAATGGACTAGCCGCTTGCGACAATCTCATGAATGGCATCGCTGACAGTTTCATCCTCCGATCTGACAGACAATTTCATTGCAACATCCTTCGGACCATCAAGTCCAAAAGACAACCGTACAAGCACCTTTACATTCCCTATGAATACACCTGACAACAAACATGTGTGTGATCTTGAATTGGGAGGAACCTCCTCTGTTCCCTGCACACACTCATCAGAACAATCATTACTTTACAGCATCCATCAAGTACAACAAATAAACTATAAAAACTGTACAATCACATGCTTTTTCACAATCCCTTTAATAATATTAGACACTAATAGTGGTCAGTAGCGAGGGTTTAAGGCAATTAAGGAGAGTTCATTGGTTTGAAATGTTTGTGTTGAAGACTACATACAATCGTTCTAAACCAAACAAGCAAAAGAGTTACCAAAGCAGCAATTCAAAGCACGGGCTTACCTCGCAGGGCTGCAACCCAAGCAGGTTGATAACAGTATTTACAGCTTCAGCCAAGCTCTCTCTTGGACCAAGACCGTACTCATCCACTCGCTCAAAATCAGGACCCAAGCTTTCCCAAGCATTCCTAAAATTAGACACCCCCACTTTCAACACATAATCTGCAGCAACAACCTCCAGATCCTCCAGCTGGTATTCATCTTCAACACCGTCATCTTCAGCCTCGCCAGTGGTAGGGTCAACCTGAAGAAGATCCAGTTTATCTATGGATGAGATTGCTACAAAAATATTATAGGTCATTGAAAAATAAAAACCGAGCTTCATAAAAGTAATCTAGATATCATATAATAAAAAAACAAAGAAGCTTCACAAAAGTAAAGAGAACAATACCTCTTTAACAATAAATTTCAGAACGTTCGAAAATTTTCCAACTGCTGATACTCCCTCTGGCTTCTCAAATGCCACAAAAGTCTGTCCAGGTGAATCATAAGGAAGAGACCTGATAGGCTTGGAGAACACCTCTGAGAATTCTTCTGCTTCAGAAGCATCCACATTCACAATAACCTGTAATAGGAAAAAAAAATTACACAGACCTGGGAGATGGGTTATTTTTTGGAATTTGAAGCATCTAGAATTGTAATTACATCTTCCAATAATTGCTCAGCTATTGTGTTCGTGCAGTTGTACTGGAACACAACATGCCTATCAAAAATGTGTTTAATGACATTAACAGCATATTCCGTCTCAGCTTCAGTGAGCTCCACAGGTGCTGAGGACTGGTAAAAAAAATACATACTGCGTTAGATATAGAAAGAACAACATTACATATAGAATATGAAAGAATCTAAATTTGTCTTCTGTTTAGCACACGTGTCTATCTATATATAGACACATGCTAAATAAATACACGTATTTTAGTATGGCATTAATTTTAATGCAATGATGTATACAGTAGACAAAAAAATTAAACAAAATTCTCTGTCAAGAATAAAATGGAAGAACCTTGAAAAGCTTCCCAAAGTTTGCACACTCTGGAATGGTCAAAAGCATCTTCTCATATACATCTACAGTTGATAGGGGACCACTTGGAGGAGCACCCAAACCAGATGGCTTTTTACCAGGGGCTTTCTTTTCTGCAAGTGGCTGGGACCTGACCTCCTTGGGCACAAAGTTAATGTCAAAAGCTTCTTCTGAAGGCTCCTACATTCATATTAAAAACATGAGATCATGCACTCTGTGGTAAGCAAGAAAGATGCTGAGGACTTACATAATTTTTCAAACTATTCTCCAGATTAACAAGTGGGATATCAAATGACCCAAACAGGAAGTCTTTTACATCCTTATCAGTCTCAACAACTGAACCATCACCTCCAAGTGTGTTTAGGTAAAGTGTTGCCCTATCACGAACCTGCAAAGAAATCAAAATACCAAATATATATTGAAGTGGTTAAAATTTAAAAAGTAAAAAATATCCAGAACTGAACATCAGTATCCGAACACAATGGACTCTTTTTCTTATTCCCGCATATTTTACAGACCTGGATCTCCCTCCCCAAGCAAATCTAAAAAATCTCACCCTTATTATTTTCCCTCCTTTTCTTTATTTTGTGCACTGTTCTAACTGACTAACTGTTGACACAACAAACATGCATTTGTTTGAAAGATTTAAACAGCTGAAAATTGAAATTTTAAACTTACAGGAATGAGTAACAAGATATACAAAATACTTAAACAACTAAAACATCTCAAGCCCCATAATTCACATAAAACGTTAAAACAAGGTTAAGAAACTCACCTCATCATCACTGTCAAAAAGACATCGCCTTAGCAGAACAAATATACGGGGCTAAAAAAACAGTGAGATTCAAGTTAGCACCAAATATCCCCAAAAATAATATAAAACATTTAGAGAAAACCATAGCAAACAAAAACAAGTAACACCTTCAACGCATCAACTGCAGCACCAAATTTTGCCAGTGTACTCACGGCACTTGCCCTAACAATTGCATTCTCGAGATGTACTCTATTATAAATGTAACGAATGTATTTGCTCGGGTCTGATGTTTTAGGTCCTTCAATCCCCAGGAAGTGAAGTATCTACAGTGTGCAATGGGGGCAAAATGGTTACTGACAAAATGCAAAAAACTGTGAATGATGAAGCACAGGATGGAAGTAATACCTGCGTAGACAAATACGTGAACTCACAATCTTCAATGAACTCACAAAGATGAAGCAACCCAGCTTCCTTAGCATCAGGGATATCACTAATGAGAATCACAATTGAATCCACAATTGCCTTCTTGTAATCAAAACCACCTTCTTCCCTAAGAATATTACTTAGGAAGTTCATCCTGAAAACAAATGCAGAATACAAACCATCAGCAGAGAACATTCATCTAAGAAATAACTATCTAAGCTGTAACATGGTATGCAGAGGAGTTGAAAACCATATACAGGGACACATACAGAGATCGATATTTTAAAGGGAACTTCAGGCACAGTGATCTTATTGCTTCAACAACAACAATTTTGAACTCATCTGCAATATCAGACATGAAATTTGTAATCTGCTTCATAAGACGATCCACACTAGATTCATTTCCTGTTTTCAAAAGTGTAGTAATAGCAAGGGTAGCAATGCTTCTGTTCTGATCAGAGATTAAACTTTCCATATCAATGTTGCAGTTGGTGACTGCCATTGGATGTGTCATTGCCACCTGTAAAGTTTCAAAGTCACACTTAATGATTAAACCCTGTCCAGTTTGACCATCACAAATATCATTAGAATATTTAGCGAACACTGAGAGTATTGATTTTCTATCAACTCCTCCAAGTCATAAAAGGAAAAAGAACACGGGCAGGGAGCTTTCAGACTTGAGTGACATTTCAAATATCCCATTATTCTGCAGCAGCATAAAAATTAGTTCAGTAAAATTTGAGAAATTATTACCTTGTTCAAGGTGCGGACAGCAGCAAATCTCAACACTGGCTTAGAAGAACTTAAAAATAGTTGAAGAACAGTAATTGCCGGAGTTAGTTCTCGACTTGTTACACCATTGAGCTCTGTTATTGCTCTAGCAGCTTCAAAAATCACCATCTCCGACTTGTGACGAAGGCAACTCTCAAGATAATCATAGAAGGGGCGTTCCCCTGACGCTGTATTATTGCCTGATTCATAAATAACCTACATAGATGATGGAAGAAAGGATTATGAAAATAAATACCACCCCAGCAACAATGTACATATGGAAAGAAACACACCTGACTAGTGTAACGGATCAAAAGGCACTGTGCTAAAGGTGAGCGAACACTCCCCCTTGTCAAACTGGTAACCAGCTTGCTTACTGCCAATCGATCATTCTGTCGTATCTGCAATGGTTCAAATCACCATGTACCAGTAACTCTCTTTAGAATTTATACTTGTGTTTTGTTTGATAAGAAGACTTGGCTTCCAAGAAGGCAAGATTAAAATGATACGGAGTAAAAAACTTAGAGGAGGGTGTTAAAGGAATAGGATTTCCTATCATGATCCAGCCTAAACTAGTTCTACAAGATAACTACGTTAGATGTGTACGAGTCAGACGGTGCAAAACTTTACAGCACTATACAATCAATGCAGGGGACATTCAACTTGTTTACCAACATGAAGTTCAAAGCATCTAAAACTTGGTTTGTTTGAACTAAGATACAATACAGAAACTCGAACTTGATGCTGAAGTTGAAGTTAGAAATATAATATGAATATGCTAAAAATTCCAGCTGCAGAAGAGAATGTGATAACAAAACATGAACCAGGAACCAAACAAACAAACATTAATATCTTCAGGTGAAATTCAAGAAGTCTTGCTTTCTCTATGAATAATTAAATTCATCACCCACATAAGCTCATATAAGTTAAGCTCACAAAGAAATGTACTTAATTGGTGAATGTTGTAAGAGGAAAGAATGAAGATAAGTTCATTCATGACATTTAGCTGTGATAAGCCATGAAGAGTAGTGATGATTCAAGAAAGTGCACTGGCAGTAGAAAGATACAAGCCATCATACAAACCTTGACACACTAAATGACCCTAGAATGATGACAGTTTTGAGGTGCTTCAACACCTACAAAACCGGTGCATAACCAAACTTGTCTGGAAGCATACCTGATGTAACAAAGCCAGAGCATGAAATTGTACAAGGGCTGCCCTTGATTGAACAGCTTCCTGAACCTCATTGCTCCATCTTTTTACAATTTCAGGATTTGTCTGTAAAACGGGGCACAAAATAAGTGAGCAACATACAATTCGAGCATTTAAAAAGTTGCAAATATATATATATTTAGACACACACACACACACACACGATTATTACCTGGAGCAGATGAAAGCCACTAATTAAAGCAGCACTTGCAACAACTGGATTTTTGTCTACAATAGCTTGTTTTAAATACCGCTCAATTTGGGAAAGGAGTGTTCCATCAGTGATTCGACAAAGCACTCGAATAGCATTGGCCTTATACATGTCAATTTTGCTATTCATATCTTTCATTAGAGAGCTTGTGACGATGATAACCTATTTTAAAATTAAGGACATAGAACAATCAAAATCTAAGCTAGTAGCACAGATCACAGACGACACAAATAAACTAAAATAAAAGAAAAAGTTGCATGAGAACATGTAACCTCGTCTGCAGATGGAGATATCTCCTTTATCATCAAATAGACCATTCTCCTTAATCCCATATCTTTAGACTGGAAAAGCTTAGTAACAGCAAAGAAAACTTCTGTTGCCTCAACCTAGCAAAAATAAAATTTCTCAGGAAAGGATTAACAGCGGTCTCTAACATAATTCCATAGATAATGGCAATGGATATCATTCTAGACCTTTGTAAATGTCTCTCCCTGATTCAGCAGGTATAGGAGTTTTGTAATAACCTGTAAATAAGATAACAAAACAAGCAGACTGAGAATTCAACCACTGAATCATTTACAGAAACGAGATGACAATATACGCATCCTTTAGTTCACGACACAAACCTGTGAACATCTCCTAGCATCTAGTTGAGGGTCATTAAAAACTCTGGCCTCCTGAAGAACAGACCCCTTTTCAATTCCCATAAAGGGGGAATACTCGGCTGCTCAACAACCAAAATCACATCACAATTAGTAATATTAACAATTTATTCGCAATTAAATCAATAATTATGAGTAGGATTCGTGATGGTGCACAACCCTAACTTGGTACCCAAAAAGGGAAGGAAAAAAATGTAACAAAGAGCTAAAAATCTGTCACTATCACCTAATCCACGGAAACTTATTCCACTATCTGCATTGTAAATTATCTGTCAAGATCAATTCGAGTTTCTACAAACGATAAGGAATCGAAACCAGATCAAACTAGAGAGCATTAGGAAAGTCAAAGAGGAACAACATAAGATTCAACATAAGGATGTAGAGAATTGAGATATCTAAGTACGAGGAACTTGAAAATTGAAATATCTAACTAGGCGAACCCTACTCTAGTATGCGGAAATGGAAATGAAACACGGATCTGGAAGCAAAAGGGATTGATCCAACAGTAGCAATGAGAGAACGGAAAACACTAAGGGCAAATGAGAGAGAAAACGGATCGAATTAAGAGAAGATAAGAGAACCTTCGTCGTCGCGGTCATCGTCCTTCTTCACGAGCGGCTGAGCCATCACCAATCACCGGTGAATCTGTGAGATCTCTGTTCTGCGAATGCACCACTCGAGTTTGTGAATGAATGAACGGACGAATCAGTAGTGAATGCTGAGGAGAAGAAGGAAAATGTTGTGTTAAAAAGCACGAGTTCTTTTGTACTCTGCGATGCAGATCGAGTTCAGGTTCCAATTAAAATTTAATCACATTTATTAAATATTTTACTCTTTTAATATAATCATCATTCACAATGCTATGTAAATATTTTTTACACGCTTTTCACTTCGTATTATTTCTTATTTAATCAGGTTTATTTTTCTAAACAATCTTATTCATTGAAAATTTATAATATTATGTTTTAAATTGTTTACGTTAAACAATATGAAATTTCCTTTTTAATTTTCTTTTGTTACAACTTACGATTTTTTTTCATTAATAACACACATTAATTTTTTAATTACACATATAGCATACCGTTTATAATATTTACTCACATAACATGGTTTTAAAATACGTTCACAATTCGGTTTACTAGAATCCGAATTCTGAACATATTTCAAGATGATTTTATACAAATTGATTTTTGAAATTCGTATAGTAGGGAATCGAATTCTGAGAAAGCCTTTTTAAGTAATTTAACTTCAAAAGGCAAATGGAATTATGAAAAACACAATGGTTTTTGAAAACCATTTAATACTTTTAATATGTTTTATAATTGCACAATGGTTTTTGAAAACCATTTAATACTTTTAATATGTTTTATAATTGCACAATGATTTTTGAAAACCATTTAATTCTTTTAATCTCTTTTACAATTGCACAATGGTTTTTGAAAACCATTTAATACTTTTGACTTTTGATATGTTTTATAATTGCACAATGGTTCAGAATGTTTTTTTACAAATTAAAATTTGAAATTTATATACAGCAAATCCAATTCTGAGAAGTTTTTAAGTTATTGTCTCTTCAGTTTTACTTGTTAAGTTTGGAAAACCACAATAGTTTCTGAAACCCATTTACACTTTTAATTTCTTTTATAATTTTCAATGGTTTTCAAACCACAGTGGCTTGTTAAGTATAATATGTTATTTTATAAAAAAATTGTAAATGGGTTTCAAAAACCATTGAGAATTGTAAAAAAAAAATTAAATGGGTTTCAAAAACCATTTATAAAAGAAATTAATAAAACAGATTAAAAATATTAAATGATTTTCAAAAACCATTGTGCAATTATAAAACATATTAAAAATATTAAATGATTTTCAAAAATCATTGTGCAATTATAAAACATATTAAAAATATTAAATGGTTTTCAAAAACCATTGTGCAATTATAAAACATATTAAAAATATTAAATGGTTTTCAAAAACCATTGTGCAATTATAAAACAGATTAAAAGTATTAAATGGTTTTCAAAAACCATTGTGCAATTAAAAAACATATTAAAAGTATCAAATGGTTTTCAAGAACCATTGTGCAATTATAAAACAGATTAAAACTATTAAATGGTTTTCAAAAACTATTGTATAAACATATTAAAAGTATTAAATGGTTACCATTGTGCAATTATAAAACATATCAAAAGTCAAAAGTATTAAATGGTTTTCAAAAACCATTGTGCAATTGTAAAAGAGATTAAAAGAGTTAAATGGTTTTCAAAAACCATTGTGCAATTATAAAACATATTAAAAGTATTAAATGGTTTTCAAAAACCATTGTGCAGTTATAAAACATATTAAAAGTATTAAATGGTTTTCAAAAACCATTGTGTTTTTCATAATTCCATTTGCTTTTTGAAGGTAAATTACTTAAAAAGGCTTTCTCAGAATTCGATTCCCTACTGTACGAATTTCAAAAATCAATTTGTATAAAATCATCTTAAAATATGTTCAGAATTTGGATTCCAGTAAACCGAATTCTGAACGTATTTTAAAACCATGTTATGTGGGTAAATATTATAAACAGTATGCTATATGTGTAATTAAAAAATTAATGTGTGTTATTAATGAAAAAAAATCGTCAAAATATATTGCTGACTTCAAAGAGACAGAAGACATATTTGGTCCTCAATTATTTTCATCTATTTTATATTACAATAACATATAAATCCGAATCCGAAAGATTTACAAAGGAGCTTCAGTAATTAATGTTACAACACATGCTCTACATTACACATATTCCCTTCACTGTCCAATGTTTACAACCTATCAGAGTATCCTATTCACTAAAAAACTCATAAATTGAAGAAAGCTGTCTTCCATTTCTTTAACTTGGATCCCTCTTATGCCAAATCACAAATGGCATGCATGAATTAAGGAGTGTGCATTCGGGCTCCTACCCTCCTGCCGGCAATATTGCCATATTCAGCAGATGATTGTTCACTGCCACTCTCTTCTAATGCTAGTTTCCTGAACTTCATCATGTCAGCCTTATACTCCCCGCTTTCGCCGCCGAACCCAGGTTTCACTCCCTCGTAACCAAGCACTTCTACTGACACATCACCCTCCAGCACTCTCACAATCTAATTCATTCATTCATCCATCATTACTTAACTTCAAAACAGAACATCAAACTCAAATCAATAATAAACCATGATTACTATTACCTGACTCAT
Source organism: Vigna mungo (assembly GCA_036885675.1). Taxonomy (NCBI): domain Eukaryota; kingdom Viridiplantae; phylum Streptophyta; class Magnoliopsida; order Fabales; family Fabaceae; genus Vigna; species Vigna mungo. The sequence continues at coordinate 45,485,152 of CP144699.1, read as the reverse complement.
TTTCGGTCGCTTCTTTGCCGCGTACCTTACGCTAAATGCAGCACAAGCCACCATACATGACATTTGGCGCTCGTCATAATTACCCTCTAAACGTGGATCCACAAGCCCTTCAAAACTTCCATCCTCCATTGCCTTTGTACAGAGTGGTCTAGCCTGTTCATGCACATAGATAGATATGGAACAAGTAGACATTGTTATATTGTATATATCCTCTTTTCATTGTATTATATGTTTCACTGTGACAACTGATGAATAATAATAAGTATATGGGAAACATTCACACAAACTCACAAACTGAAAGGTTCAAATTTATTAGAGATCTAGAGTTATTGAATGTGGGAATTGATTAAAAAATATACTTACCCAGTCGGCCAAACTATCTTCAAACTCCCCAGTGTTGTCCACAGGTTCCCGACCTGTTATGAGCTCCAAAAGCATAATACCGAACGAGAACACATCAGATTTGTCAGTTAGCTTACCGGTTGATGCATACTCTGGAGCCAAATACCTGAAATTTTAGGCAAATTAATTCATTTTCATTGCTTGAAACTTGAAAAAACGTATTATACATATATAGTCGATTTACAGTTTAGTTTCTTACCCGAATGTTCCCATTACACGAGTGGAAACGTGAGTGGTAGTGTCTTGACTAATCTTTGCCAACCCAAAATCCGCCACCTGAATGGATAGATCCAATTCTTAATTAAGTAATCCCAGAAGAAACGCTTAGACAGAGAAATTTGATCGATATACTTACTTTGGCTTCGAAGTTGTTTTCAAGTAGAATGTTTGCACCCTTTATGTCTCGGTGAATGATACGAGGGTGACCTAGTTAATGTTAGAGGTCATGTTAACTTTGGCCTCATCGTTAATCATTAAAAGCATAGGCAGATAACTTACAATCCTCATGTAAATAAGCAAGTCCTTTAGCCGATCCGATCGCAATTTTGAGCCTGGTATTCCAATCCATCACAGGTTGACCCTTTCCTGAAAAAAAGTTGACAGATTTTCATCATAGAGATGCAATAAAAGGTGTAAAGAAAAGTATTCATCGAACCCAGTAGTTGAATTTTTTAAAATTGGTGCAGTTAGGGCTAAGAGGAAAGTTGAAGAAATGTTAGAAAGAAAGAGAGAACGCACGATGAAGGTGGTATTCGAGGGTATTGTTAGGCACAAACTCATAAACAAGGAGCTTGTTGGCTTGTGAGATGCAATAGCCGACGAGTGAGACAAGATGGCGATGGTGGACGCGGCTAATGATCTCAACCTCAGCTTGGAATTCTCTGTCTCCTTGGCCATTAGTAAATTTGAGGCTCTTCACTGCAATTTCCTTGCCGTTGGGTAGAACACCTTTGTGGACGAATCCGAAGCCACCCTGGCCCAGCAGGTTGTGTTGGCTAAAGCCAGCAGTGGCAGCCGAGAGCTCCTCGAAAGTGAAGGAGCTTTGGTTGAATCCGAGAGCCACCGTGGGGTGCGGAGGTGGCAAAACGGGACCATGGGGCCCAGAGTAACTGGCAGAGCTCATTTCAGAACTAACACCCTGGGTTGCTGACCAACCTCCAACTGGAACTGGATATGGAGGAATATGCATAACGTGCTCAACCTTATTGTTGTTGTACCCATACTCGCTTTTCTGAAACCCATCTGCATGTACCCATTATTCGTCAACCATCTTATAATTGTTTGAAGAACACAGTAATCCACAAATTCTAAATGGAAACTTCCTATTAGATGTAGAAGCTCTAAGGTAGATGTCAATGAACACTATTTTCAAAATTCCAAGTAAAAACAACTAGCTGGATCTCTCTCTTATTCTTTAAAAATTAATTTTATTCAAATTTCACAGTAACAAATAAGAATAAGGAAAAAAATTCATTAATACAAAAATATTTCTTCCATTTTTCCCTAATTCATTCTTTCTACATTATTTTAAAAAGATGTGTGTGTATGGTCACCCTACATGATCTATGATTTCTAAGAACTTTGAAGTGATAATAAAAGAGTGTTCAAATCCAAGTTCATCACATGCATTTGCCTTTAATATAAAAAAGAAAATAAAAATACCATCAGGTTGATTATGGTAGTAATCAATGGGTGACTGAGATTTCTTTTTTCTTTTTATACACGCAAAGATGACCACGAGAAGGAGAAGGAGCAAAATCACAGCTGCTGCTGCGATTACTATTATAATTGGCGTGCTCAATGATTGGCTTCCACTGTCTCCTGACGAGCGCGAAGATGATAACTTGGGTGGAGACAACCGGTTCTTTGAAGGTGGAGGAGGAGAAAAACGATGGCCAGAATGTGGGGGCGGCGGTGACCCGCGGTTATCAGGAGGAGGTGGTGGTGGCGGTGGTGGTGGCGGTGGTGGGGGAGGAGGTGAATTGTCCTGTGAATCGGAATTGGAATCAGAAGCCATTTGGAAGGATGACTTCTTGTCCAACGGAAGGGAAGGTTAAAGAGAGGGAGAAACCTGGCCCTCTCCCTCACGTAAGGATTCTGCAACTTGCGAAACCTGCCACAGTAAACAAATTGTATAAACATATATCCTTTTGCATGTTTTGATTTTGAAGGCGGGAATATATGAAGGTGCATGCTGATATTTTTTGCATGCATGCATGCACGAGGGGGTACGTACGTAAGAAAAGAGAATGCTACCTGAGAGCAAAGGACAGGGTTATCCACAGAAAGAGAGAAGCATGGAGAATAATTATTATGCATTAATTCTAATATGGAACCAACAAATGTCACCTACAACGCAGCGTAATTCATTTTTCACTGCAACGTTTCTTCCTATCTTTTTAACCTAACTAGATAATCCAGCCATCATGCTTTCAGTTTTTTTATCTACTTTTAGCGTTAATAGTTAAACCAAAACTTACGACAACCTTCGATAAATCGCTCATATTCCTTTTTCTGGATTCTGTTGGTCGCAAATTCAAAATGTGCATCATCTTATTGCTTTGTTGGAGGGCAGCGTCGGACCCATTACAAAAGATTCAAAATCGATCGTGTTGAAGTTGAATGCGACTGTCTCGCCCGATGACTACGTGTTGGCCAAAGTTCTTTTTTTTCATGGAGCGTGATGAACTAATATTTGTGTCAAATTAATTATACAAAATAAATCATTTAAATATAAACATAATCCTGATTTAGACTCGGATCATAAAAAATATATTTCAAATATTAGATACGATTACTAAATAAATATCTATATTTTGAGTGAAATAATATAGACATTTATTTATCTGAACTATCCTATTTTTGGCATCCACATGCTTCTCTTTCATAATAAGAACAAGAGTATTCCATACACCAACAGAAGAAAAGCTTCTGGTTGGATGGACAAACTAAATTTCCCGCAGAAGCTGCATAATGGCTTGGAAGAGTAGTAGTAGTTAAATTACCAACAGGCCATGAAATCACTTTTCGCTATTGGTAGTGATTTGAGTTCTTGGTGATAGAATACATACAAAATCCCCATGGTATGAAAACAACACATATTTATATTAATAAGAGATGTTTATACACATAAGATTTTTTTACCGCACATGTACTTCAATGCCATCACTAATCTTATTATCATCAAATTATAAAGCATCTTGTGAACAGAATCATTGCAAGAAGTAGATGGACCTATATTTTCTTTGAAACTTGCATCAACATCATCACCACAATCAACATAGGCATCCTTAATTAGCACTTGAACAAAGTGTAATATACATTGAGCTTTTATATTTTGTTGCAACGTGTTCTGAAATTTGATTCCAATTTTCTTCATGAAGTTCTAATGTTTCATGGAGCAAGTTCTGATCAGTCCACTTTCCACCACTAGTCCCTCGTACTTCTAATGGCTCCATGAGTAAAAAATCCAAGGAAGACATGCCAGAGTCAATTGTGTTAGGTATCAAACTACTAAAATAAGACTCTCACAACTAAAATAAAGATAAGGAAAAAATTTGTAACTAACACAAGACCAAGGACAAGGTCAAAAAAAATATTTATTAAGTGGAAGAGATTACAACACCCTCTTTTTAGAGCAAGGAGGATACAGTAATATTTGGTGCATTTTACACCTTCACTTATGCTTCTATATATATGCAAAGAGTGAAGGGAAACTTTTGCCCACTTTAGATGTGGGACTTATAACCAACTTCTAACAATTCTCCCACTTGAAGATTTGATTGAATCAATCATGTCTTCACAATATTTTGTCTTTCTTGTCAGTTCCATGCTAAGTTGTTGATAGACCATAAGAGGATCTACTCCATACAAACTTGTCAGTATTGACCGACTTTGTCATAACATCTGCTAGGTTATCTTTGGTACAAATCTTTTCCAAATCTACATCTCCTTTCTCTACTACTTCTCGGACAAAATGATATTGAACCCTATATGTTTTGTCCTGGAATGAAAGGTTGGATTTCTTGCAATGTGCAAAGCACTCTGACTGTCACAATATACAGTAATTTTCTTCTGCTTGTGTCCAAGTTCTTCCAATAACCTTTGAATCCAGATTGCTTCCTTGCATGCTTGAGTAGCTACCATGTATTCAGCTTTTGTGGTGGATAAAGCTACAACAGTTTGTAGTTTAGATAACCAGCTTACCACCCCTCCTGCAAGTTTAAACACATAGTCTGTAGTAGATTTTCTTTTATCAAGATCACCTGCATAATCTGAGTCGACATAACCTCTGACAATAAACTCCAATCCTCCAAAATGTAACGCAACATCTGAGGTTCCTTTGATGTATCTAAGGATCCTCTTAACAACATTCCAATGCTCTTTACCAGGATTTGCCATAAATCTACTAACCGCTCCCACTGCATGTGCAATGTCTGGTCTTGTACAAATCATGGCATACATTAGGCTTCCCACTACTGATGCATACGGAACTCGAGACATTTCCATCCTTTCTGCTTCATTGCTAGGACACATAGCTGAGGATAATTTGTAATTAACAGGAAGTGGGGTAGAAGTTGGCTTGCAATCTTGCATGTTGAAGCGCCGCAAGACCTTTCGAAAATAATTCTTTTGTGAAAGCCAAATCTTCCTGTTTTTCTTGTCTCGGTGAATTTTCATCCCTAAAATCTTGTTTGCAGGTCCCAAGTCTTTCATATCAAATTCCCTAGCCAACTGTGCCTTCAATTCTTGGACTCGAATTTTGTTGGAGCCTACTACCAACATATCATCCACGTACAACAACAAAATGATGAAATCATTATCCTCAAACCTCTTGTAGTACGTACAATGGTCTGAACTTAATCTCTTGTATCTAAGGCTAATAATGAAAGAATCAAATCTCTTATACCAACACCTTGGCGCCTGCTTTAAACCGTACAGAGATTTGGTCAACCTACAAACCAAGTTTTCTTTGCCTTGTTCTTCAAAACCTTCTGGTTGGAGCATATATATTTCTTCTTTAAGTTCTCCATGAAGAAAAACAGTCTTTACATCTAACTGTTCTAGATGTAAATCATCTACAGCACACGTTGTCAGCACTACTCTAGTAGTGGTAAGTCTAACAACTGGTGAGAATATCTCATTAAAATCAATGCCTTCTTTCTGAGCATATCCTTTGACCACCAGTCTTGCACGATAACGCTCCACTTGTTCATTGCCATCTCGTTTGATTTTGTATACCCATTTGTTTCCAATTGTTTTTCTACCTTTTGGAAGTTCAACAAGTTCCCATGTCTTGTTCCTATGTAAGGCTTCTATTTCTTCATGCATTGCTGCCATCCACTGAGAAACATTTGAACTCCTCAGCGCCTCTTGAAAGGTTGATGGTTCTCCTTCTTCAGTTAAGAGACAGTAAGCATCATGGCTTGCCATAACATAGTATAAGTGCCAAGATGGTTTCTTCATCTGACGTGTTGTTCATCGAACATCTTCATCATTGACCTCATTTGGTTCTTGTTTATCGTGCTCTGGTTCTGCTTCAGAAGAATCATTATCTTTTGACTTTTCCTCTATCTGTACTGAAGTAATGTCTATCGGTGTGCTGTCATTTTTCTGCTCACTTTGCGATTTTTCTGCAAAAACTACATTCCTGCTAACAATAATTTTGTGGGCAGTGGGATCCCACAAGCGATACCCCTTAACATTGTCAGCATAACCCAAGAATATACATTTCCTGGATTTTGGGTCCAACTTTGTTCTTTCTTGGGAGTTGTACATCACGTACACAGGACAACCAAATACATGTAGAGAAGAGTAATCAGCTGGTTTTCCTTTCCACATTTCCATTGGTGTTTTTACACCAATTGTTGTTGATGGTGAGCGATTTATCAAATAGCAAGCAGTTTTGACTGCTTCTGCCCAGAAGGACTTGGCTAATCCTGCCGTTTTCAACATGGCCCTTGTCCTTTCTAGAAGAGTTCTATTCATCCGCTCTGCTACACCATTCTGTTGAGGTGTATGAGCAACTGTAAATTGCCTCTTAATACCCTCTTGCTTGCAGAATGCCAAAAAATCACCATCTGTATATTCTCCTCCATTATCTGTCCTTAAGCATTTGATCCTTTTTCCAGTTTCAAGTTCCACATTTGCTTTGAATTCCTTGAATACTGGAAACACATCTGACTTCTTCTTGATTGGGTACACCCATAATCTCCGGGAATAATCATCAATAAATGATACAAAATACTTTGCTCCTCCCATGGATATTTCTGGTGATTCCCAGACATCAGAATGGATTAAGTCGAGTATGTGCTTGCTTCTTGCAGTTACTTTAGCAAACTTCAATCTATGTTGCTTACTAATCACACAGTGCTCACAAAATGGTAAGTTAATTGTTTTGAGCCCGGACAAGAGATTATGATCAGCAAGAATTCTCAAGCCTCGTTCTGACATGTAATCGAGTTTGTAATGTCACATCATCATTGCTTCTTCTTCTTTTGTTGTTGCAACTGATGCATCTGCTTCTTGCAACGTATCTCCCAAAAGCATGTATAGATTGACTGCGATTTTCTCTGCTTTCATTACAACGAGGTTACCTTTAACCATTTTCAGAATTCCACCTTCAATGTGAATCTTGCACCCAAGGTCATCCAATTGCCTAACAGACAAGAGGTTCTTCTTCAATCCCTTCACATGTCGAACCCCTTGAAGCGTGCGCATTGTACCATCATACATTTTGATTTTGATAGTACCAATTCCTGCAATTTCTAAGGCATGATCGTTCCCCATGAACACAGATCCTCCTAAAACAGGTTCATAAGTGTGAAACCAGTCTCGGTGTGAAGTCATATGCCATGTTGCGCCTGAGTCTACTATCCAGGCATCAGAAAGTTGTTTTTTGCCTTTAGAACCAACTTCTGCTTCACTATACAGGATTTCTCCATCTTCAGAAGTTTTTGCAACTCAGCCTTGAGATCTTGATGCTTCAAAGTTCTTCCCTCCACTCTTCTTGTGCCAACAATCCTTTTTTAGATGCTCTCTCATGCCACAATTATAGCATTTAAAATTCTTCCTACCTCGAGACTTTGATCTACCATGATTTTGACTCCCACTGTAGCCACGTTCCGTTGATCTTCCTCTCATCATTGTTAAAGCTTCTGGTTGCTTCGAACTTTCTGTCCTGTCTTCCTTATTCTTTCGCCTGGACTCTTCTTCAAGAATGGCTCCAGCAACATCATCAAAGGATAGACGACCGACAATGTTGTTATTTGTAATGTTGATGATGAGTTGATCATACGAATCTGGTAAACTCTGAAGTAGTAGCTCTGCTCGTTCATTTTCTACTATGTTGAAATCTGTCGCGGTGAGCTAAGCGAATAATGTATTCAGATTGTTGATGTGTTCCATCACTGGCGTGAACTCGCTCATTCGATTTAAGAAAATTCTGGTGTGAAGTGACTTGACCTCGTATAGTTTAACGAGAGTATCCCAAATCTCCTTTGCAGTCTTCTTCTCTGCTATACTAGGACAAAACCGAATCTGCCATTGCTGAGTGCAAATTGGCAACCGCATTGTCATCCATCTCTTTCCATTTTTCATCAGAAATTTTTGCACGTCTGTCTTCAATTGCATCTAGACAGTTGTTTTTTCTCAGAATTTCTCTTATCTTCAATTTCTACAAGGAAAAATTATTTCCATTGAACTTTTCTATCTCAAATTTTGCTGTCATGGTTTCACTCTTGAACCGGCTTATGCACTTCTCACTATGAATAGTATTGTCTACTGGAACAACACAGGTAGACCGTGAAGTAAAGCACCAAGAAGTTCCCAGGAAAGAGAGGTGTGGGTCACAAACGGACACTCTTAAGTACCAAGTCTTTCCTAGCCAGAACTTTCCCAGACAGCACTTTCACACTACCAAACGTTTCAAGTAGTAACTATTTTCTGATGCGGAAGATCGGATTAAACCGCAACCACAGAACATACTCAGAATTTTACCAACACTATTCTAATGACAATAGCAGCGGAATACAAACCTAAAGCTCTGATACCACTGTTAGGTATCAGACTACTAAAATAAGACTCTCACAACTAAAATAGAGATAAGGAAAAAATTTGCAAAGTCAAGAAAAATATTTACTAAGTGGAAGAGATTACAACACCCTCTCTTTAGAGCAAGGAGGATACAAGTAATATTTGGTGCATTTTACACCTTCACTTATGCTTCTATATATATATGCAAAGAGTGAAGGGAAACTTTTGCCCACTTTAGATGTGGGACTTCTAACCAACTTCTAACAAATTGTTCCATTACTGAAGCAATTGGTATATAGAAAAAAATCTGCCCGTCAGACACATCATACAACCGAGTAGGAAATTAATAATCACAACCTCTGTCTTCCAACAATACACAATCAAGAGCTAAAAGTTCAAAAAAATGTTTCAACAGTTGATCATCTTGTTGCTAACTAAATGACAGACAGCAAAATCAATCAACACACTGACAAAACAGCCACAGAACCTCTTACAAATCAACCGATACAAAGACCATCAGCAAAAAACACCATCTCTTAATGATGCATTTTGTAAAATTTGGAAAGGTCATTAAACTTTTTGAGCCATCAGAACTTGTAAGTCTTCAAATAACCAAATTATGCAAGTGCTATCAAAATACAAACACACAAACACAAACACACAAATACTAACACGCAGACACAGATACACACAGAAACGCACACATACATACAAACATAAACAAACACACACTCAAGCATAGATATAGACACACATGCATAGACACACAAAAACACAAACACGCAAACACACACAGATACAGACACATACACATGAACAGAAACACACACAGAGACACTAACACAGACACACACATACACACACATACATATATACACAGACACATGAAATTTGTCGCAAAGAATATTTGTATTCATTGTTTATGAAAATAATTGAAATAATATTATTGTGCATATTAATTTATATGATATAACTTTGGGGTTTAGAAAAAGTTAAGCATATTGATGATAAGACGAACCACTATAAAAATCATGTTTTTCTTTGATTTTTTTTTTTGTTTTTTAAAAATTATTTATATTTTTACTAATATTATTGTAAAGAATAGGTTTTTACTTTTCAAAAAAATTTAAAACAAAAATTTAATACCATATTTATTTATTTATTTTGGTTAATAATCTACCTTCAAATACGTTATATTTTTTATTTTCTTAGCCATATTAAACAATCAATTATACTCATAATTCTTTAAATAAAAACCATAATATATTATTTCATATTATTCATTTGATACATCGTACACAAACTTTATTATTAAGTAACATCATTGCCAGTAGTTGTGGCCTTCTTCATTTATTCGTCATAAGTGAATTCAAAACTTGGTGTAATTTTATCCTTTTGCTTCTCATTGATGATATCATTATCATAAGCTGAAATATTAGGTCTTGGCTCAAAATCCTCCTTGACATTTTTCTTCTTCTTTACATCCATGTCATTATCACCATAAGCCGAAATGTTAGGTCTTGGTTCAAAATCTTTCACGACTTTCTTTTTTTCCTTTACCCCAACTTCATTGTCACCATAGGCTGAAATATTAGGTCTTGGTTTAAAATATTTATCGACTTGGTTTTCTTCCCCCTCTTGAATATCATTATCACCATAAGTTGAAACATTAGGTCTTGGTTCAAAATCTTTCTTAACTTTTTTCTTCTTGTTTGCATCAATGTCGTTGTCACCATAAGCTGAAATACTAGGTCTTGGTTTAAAATCTTTCACAACTTTCTTCTTTTCCTTTACACCCACCTCATTGTAACCATAGGCTGAAATACTAGGTCTTGGTTTAAAATATTTATTGGCTTGGTTTTTTTCCCTTTTTTGAACATCATCGTCACCATAAGCTGAAATATTGGGTCTTGGTTCAAAATCTTCCTTAACTTCTTTCTTCTTTTTTGGATTAATGTTGTTATCACCATAAGCCGAAATATTAGGTCTTGGTTGAAAACCTCTTACAGCTTTCTTCTTTTCCTTTACATCAACTTCATTGTCATTATAAGCAGAAACATTAGATATTGGTTTTGGTTCAAAATGTTTCTGAATTTTCATTTTTTCCATACAATCAATATCATTGTTCCCATGAGCTGAAATATGAGGTGTTGGCTCAACTTTTTCAGCAACTTTCTTCTTTGACTCAATATCGATGTCCTTGTTATAATAAGCTCCAACATTGGATTTCAATTCAGATTTTTGTCCAGCTTTGCTTTCTCTCTTAACATAAATTTCATCATTTTCATAAGTTGGAAGACCTGGCATATCCTGATGTTTCGTGACCATTTTCCATTGTTCTCCTCCCATTTTTCTTGATTCCACATTTGTTACAAACTTCTCGATTAAAAAAAAAAGAAACCAATATTAATTACTTTCAAAAGGAAAATCATATCATAGTATACTATATCTTAAATAAATTAGGTAACTATGTTTTCGTTCGGAAATAAATATTATAATTCAAGTCACATTTCAACAAAAAATAAATAATATGATAAGTAAATTTAAAAATTATTGGCTGGATTAAACAATAATTTATTTAATTAAAATGTCTAACACATGAAAAGAATTATTAAAGGTATAAATATTGTCGTTCACCTTAACATAATCTAGTTTTAAGGTTTTCACGACTTTTTAAAATTTTCACTTGTGATATTAATTAATTAAAAACCTTATTTGACATAAAGTTTTAATCAACTAATAGCCCCATAGAAAAATTCAATGTATAACAAACTATAAAAAAAAATGTAATATTCATAGGATGAGGTAGAATTGTCTCAATTATATATTGTAAGAGATAAATATAACATTCCTTACATGATATATATAATTTACTTAACTAAAATAAGACCTTTACACATGGAACAATTTTATTGTTAACAAGCTTACAGGTTTGACTCTTTATAAAAATGCTTAAAATTTATGAATAATGTATGATTTTAAGAAACTACGATATGATTTCATTGGTGTCTTTTCTATTTTTCTAATTTGATTCTCTTAATTATTATTTTTTAAATTTAAAAAATTATTCATAATAAAAAAAAATTAATTTTATTATTTTAGTAACTATTTTTTTGAATTTAAACAATTACTTATTATAAAAGACTTATTTACACTTTTATAACTATTTTTTTTCAAATTTAAATGATTATTCATAATAAACAATTATTTACATAATATTACTTATAATATTTTTATTTTAATAACTAAAATTAATTTTATCCATAACTACATACATTTTTAGTTTTTTTTATTTTATTTTACAGTTTGAATTATTATTTTTAAAACAGAAACAATTTATAAATATTTAAAAAATACTTACATACATAAACGATAACACCTTATTTATGCTAATAATAACAATAATGATAAAAAAAACGTTTATATATATATGAGTAAGTAAAACGAACATTTACTTTTGAAATTCTTTTTCAATAATATAAATTTTGACTATATTACATAAAATTTTATATAAAGGTCTTAATCTAATTTATGTCTTATAATATTTGACTTCGCATAGGTTGTAATTTTTATGGGAAGGCTTTACCTATTAATTATGTGTCAGTGACATTCAAAATTTAAGGCAGTAACTTAGAATTTTCATTCATAGGAAAAAAAGTTAGGAGAAAGTTTTTGTTGAACGTAATTTATAATGCAAATATTTAACAATTATAAAGATAAATAGAAATGGTAAAATTGAAAGTAAAGTTAAGGCATAAGGTAGGAGAAATGAAAACATACCAGGAAGATGAAAATGACAAGCAGAGTAAGAAAAAACCTCATTTTGAAGAGCGTTCAAGTGTGAAGGACTTGCAAGTAACCCTCTCTATTTATAGCCTATTCATAGCTTACGTGTCTCTTCCCAGGTTATTGCCACAACAAATTCTTTCAACCATACTAGGTTACAAAATAGTAATAATAAATACCATTTTTTTTACAATTTTTTTATACAAGTAAAATGATATTTTTTAAAAAATAACTTTTATATTTTTTAAAGATAAAAAAATGAAAGATAATATTAGATGGGTTTAATAGGTTCGGAGGTCCCTATATTTGGGGATTTGTTTCGATTGGGTCCTCCAATTTGGAAGTGATCAATTAGATTCCTAATTTTGTTAATTTGAATCAATAAAAGTCTTTCCGTTAACGATGTGAAGTTTTTGAACATATGTGACACTCTGAGTGCATATTTTAATTTAATGATTTCATCCTTTCAAGGATTATGTTTACCGATTTCTATGAGAAAACTTACACGGCAGTTGAAAAGGAAGAAATAATATCTAAGCATTATCGTCATATATATTATAAAATATTTAAGCTGCTATATATATATATATATATATATATATATATATATATATATATATATATATATATATATATATATATATATATATATATATATATATATATATATATATATATATATATATATATGATGTTATCCAATTTATAGTAAAATAAAATAATTGAATGACATTATTATCAGATAGAACAAAGACAGTTCAATACTAAGATTCGATGAAAAAGATCCGATCAAAGTGGACCTTCGTGTAATTATAATACAAAGATAATACGTGGATAGCGTGTCATTAATTTTTAAATATTAACAATTTTATATGCAAAAGCAATAACAAACGTTAGGGAGGAAAAAATGTTTAAGTATAACACGCTATGTTATAGTTAAGTATCATGATACATTATAACTTTTTTTTTAACAATTTTTTATAATACAATATATATGTTATTATTTTATTAGTTTGTTTAAATTTATTTTTAAAAAAATATTTAAAATAAATCAATCACAATCGTAATGTTATAAATAATTGTTAAAAACTTTTTTTCTATATTTAAATTCAATCAAAATAATATAATCAATCAAAATCAAATCTATAATCGAGGAGTTTCACAATCTAATTTCATTACACTAACTCAATTTATTTTCAATTGATAAACCAACCAATCGGGTTTAATTTTAATAAACTAATATTAAATTAAATTTAAATAGATTCGATTTACTAACTCTTAAATAACATATAGTATAATACGTTTATAATAATTATTTTTAATAGAATTTATAATAAACACTTAAGATAATATATAGTTGCATATAGTTAAATCAATAAAAATTATATTAATGGTTGAATTGAATATATACAAATTTGAATAAATTTTTTTTAAGACAATGGTTCAAAATAAACTTCTAAAATACATACAAACATATTAATTTATAGGAAATACTATTTATTCAATAATTCAAATACATTACATGTTAAAACAAATAATTCTTTTACACGTTTTTATTTTATTTTATAATATTATCTACCTAGTACAAAACACGGTCATAGAACCAATCATTGATACAGATAACATACTCCATAAATGAATTGAAATCAAGCACATATATAAAACAATTAATCATTTTAAACATTTAATAAACAATGATCTAACGTATTAAATCAATTCAATAATATTCATAAAACATAGATTATTCTTGGAAAATGAATTTGAACCCATCATATATAGTGTTTTACCAGATTCATAGATTTCTCGCTAACTTCAATCTTAGGTAAAACTCATTAATTTAAATTTATGATTAAGGATATATGTGTTACGAAAGATTAGTTGTGTAAAAATTATAAATAATATTTTAAATTGATAAGAAGTCAAATTAAAAATATTAAAATTAACAAATATTACATAAAGAAATTATAGTTATAGTTTGTGAACACATATATATTCATGTTTCTTTTCGTAAAAAAGAAAAATTAAAAAGAAATATAGGGTGCTCAATAATCGGAAGATCATATATCTTTCCATCTACATTATTACCAATGATCAATCCAAACATATTGTTTGATAGAATCTTATAAATTATTCAATTAATTAAAGAGTTTAATTATTTATTTATTATTAATTTATTTTTTATACATAATCTAACGTCAATTACTATCTCGAACTAAACCTAAGAGATAGAAATATTACATTTATTTATGTAATTTTGAATAGGGTACACCTTTTTAATAAATGTGAATGTTTTTAGTTAAGTTCGTTATTATTTTTTTTTTCTTTATTAAATATTACAAAATTTTAAAATTTTTAATAGAATTTCTGACATTTAGTTTTTTCAACTAACAAAATGATGTAATTGTTATATTATCTTATCATCTTATTTAATTATCTTTACATATTAAGAAATATAACATGTAAAGTTAATATATATCAATATTATGGTTAATCTAAAAAGGTAAATATTTTATTATTATTACTTATACTAAAAATGTGTTAGATAATAAAATATTGTCAATATCCGTCTCTTGATTTACTAACATAGTAGAAGTCATTGGAAAACTGATTTCATTATCTAATATGTCCCTATTAACTAATATTTACACTGTGTATATACACATGTGAAGGGCCTAATATTGGCCATTTTTTTCTTCTTTTTTTCTATTATTTTTTTTCTCATTTCTTCATTCTTCTCTTTTCATTTCTAAAACCATTTATCATCCTTTTCATGATCACATTCTACTAACTAAAAACTAGTTGAACATAAAACATTTTTATTTGATCAAATTTCAATATTAAATTCATTTATAACTTAATATATTTGTTAATTGAGATACATTATTCTCTAAATCAATTATCTTTTTAAGAGTGTTTCGAGTGTGTTTTTTTTCAGTAGTATTTCCTTATATTCTTATATTTTTTTTAGTTCTCTAACTATATTTTCTTTAATTTCAAGAAAAAGATACAGGAGGTAGAAGAATGATTGAAAAAAAAATTATGAGAGATATTTGTAAAAGAGAAAAAAGGACAACGGACCAAAACATTAATAAAAAAATTGAAACAACCTACTCATAGCAGCACAACATATGCCAAAATCTCCCCATGTTTAAGATTAATGATAATGTTAATTATTTAATTATTTAATGTCCACATGTCATAATCTACCTTTATTTGTCGACACAAAATCTGCCATGATTTTTCTTATTCAAGAGATCCGACAAAAACTTGCCACTTAGTCATTTAAATACAGAATAGGTAAATATTAGGTTTAGTCGTTAATTCAATTATACCAAAAGTGGTGCATTATATACAACTACTACATTGTTTGAATCTGTTGTCAACTTATTTTTGTAGCATCCTAGTTAGATTCACCCAACCCCACATTTCCATTAAGTAAAGTCTTTATATCGTGTAGCCATGAAAAAAAGAAAAAAAATATATTTATCATTAAAAAATGTATTTTAAGACTAACCTAATTTTATAAAATTAATTTATAAAATAAAATTTTCATTTATATACGTATTTTTTAAATTAATTTTATTTTTAATTAAGGTAAGCCTTTAAATACATATTTTAACATCGAAAAAAATATATATATATATATATTTTTCATTTATTTTTGAAAACAAATTATAAACAAGGATGATGATTAATGATTCAGAAGTGGGAAACTAAGACCATGGTATGAAATAAAAGAGAATGGGCTTGGAACCAGAGCCCAATACATCAAAACCCAAACATAATCAATTGGGCCTGTTTTTCTGCTCCGCCATAATTTCTTTGCGCATCCCAATTTTCTGCACCGCCAATAAATATTTTTGCGCGTTCCCAATTTTCTGCAGCACCATAAATTTCTTTGCGCAGTCCCAATCTTCTGCACCACCATAATTTCTTTATGCATTCCCAAATTTCTGCACAGCCTTAAATTTCTTTGCGCATTCCCAATTTTCTGCACAGCTATAATTTCTTTGCGCATTCCCAGTTTTGAAAACGAAAGAGTTTATTACGTGGAGGTGCAATTAATAATGATACGGTGCATGAAGGAAAAAGTACTAAAATATCCCTACCAACCCTTAAATTCAACCTTGCACACAAATTTTAGAGAGAAGGAATAATATCCAATATTTAATAAACGTGACAATCTCTTATTAGAAGGAAGACCGAAGCTACACGTAAGACTTTTTTTTTTTACGTGATCTAAGTATTTTATTGCATGGAATAAAGATTAAGACGAAAAACCATCTTTTCTTAGCCACCAAGCACCGAATATGTACCTCGTCTTTTCATCTGTTCATCGTTTCTTACTTTCATTTTCTTCTTTTTCAACTAAAATAACTCCTTCATTCTCATCAACATAACTTCTCCTCTCCAACATGGAAAATAATTATTATATTAGTATTATCATATAACTTCTCTTTAGCTAAAATAGTATCATATATATATATATATATATATATATATATATATATATATATATATATATATATATATATATATATATATTTGTTAAGACAGAGACACTTATATGCGACTTTTATTCTAATTTCACTATAATAATATTTTATATTAAATTTTGTAAGAGATTAAGCACACGTGAGTAATGATACCAAATCAATATAAACTATATATATAACGTATTAATATTCTTTAAGTTATCAAATTTTCACTCGTATCCTATTAACACTCATATCTATACATTCATACAACATTTACAATAAAAGAATTTAAAAGGTTAAAAAATAAAATTTATATTTATTTATATATTACTTATAAGTTATATATTTTAAAAGTAACTTATAAATCACATATTTTAAAAGTAACTTATAAGTTATATATTTTGAAATGATTTATGCTTATTGAATGTAAAAAATAGTGTATACTGCATTAAAATGCAGAAAACATTAATCCATCTGTAACTTTTTCTACAAAATATATTGTTAAAACCAATAATTACAATAATATATATAATAGGAAAATTGATATTATTTATAATAGATAAATGAAAAGTAAAGTAGTAAATTTTAGAAGTGGGTTTTAGACCTAACTCAACGAAGGTAAGACTAGACCTTAATGGGTGATTCGATAACGGCCTAATAACAGGTAAAACAATATGCTCAACAAATATCGCTAGGATAGAGTCTAACCATAGCTCTGATATCATGTTAGAAGTGAGTTTTAGGTTTAACTCAATTCCACAAAACCGGCTTATAAAATGAGATCTGCACCCCCACTTATATATTATAAATTGACTTTATTTTTAGTTGACGTGGAACTTCTAACGTAAATGCCTCAAACTTAGTTAATTTGAAAATTTCTCAAACCGAGAATATTTCTTTTGTTTTTAACTATTTGATTTTTAAAAAATGGTTTTTGTCCCTTCTTCTGTGTCTCTGTGTGTTTGTAATAGAAAAATCTCAAACAAATATAGAAAGGAATACGTGATAGATGCAGTAAAAAACACGATTAGTTTAATCTCCGCGATCCACCAAACAATCTATGTGAAGAGATTATGAAGAGAAAACTATATTATTGTGACAAATTCATTAAAAAGCAAGATGCTGCAATTTTATTAAAAGAAAGATTACTAGATAAACAGCAGGATTAAAAGCTACATAGGGTTTCAAACATGGTGCTAAACAAGACTTAAATGCTACTTCTATCCCTCACATTTGTTGCATATTCAGTCTTGATTCTTCTGCTGCATCTCTTTCATGGGGACAACATGGGTGTGATATAGTATGACATTAGGTTTTACATCGAAGTCCCTAATAAAACGATCCTTCCCTGCTCCTGTTACCTCGGAATCCTCAATAAGGTCTTTAATTGCTTCTGGCATAGCTTCTTCCTTCATCGTCTCCTCCCAATATTCTTTCAGGTCTTTTCTTCCGCTGCTCAAACTTCCAACCTATCAGTTTCAATGGAGACAACACAGACACAAACCTTAGATTTCGCAAAACTAGAAATCAAAGTACGAAAAAGCAACATAGTTTTTGTGAAACAGGTTGAAGAGATACCAGCAGAAGAGAGAAAACCACGAAAACAGCAAATTCCGACTTCATGTTTACGCTATTCTATGCAGAGTCGTCAGCCTCTGTATATTTCTTTAACCCACAACTGACCCACTATCCACACATGTATATGTTTATATATGTCATCACACCAGTTCAAAAAGAAAAAAAAAAATCAACTACATCATATATTAAAAGATTATTATTATTATTGCTATTCACATTTTTGATAAATAATAGTATATTCTTATAAACATATAATAAAAAATTCATCCCTCAGTATAGAAAACATTTCATAAGAAAAAATATTATGATTCTTAAATAAATTTTAGTGTTTGAAGAAATTTCTACATAATTTTTTTCTTCTTTACCGACATCATTTGTTACATTTATTATTTTCCTGAATTAAATTATTAATAAAAAGATGGAGAGAAGAAAGAGTTGGTAGCCTCGTAAAGCACCAGTCAATATTCACTGTTCACGTACACGCCACACGAGAGAAAAGAAAGTTTTGACTGAATGAATAAACGATAAGTCTCGGTTGTATTATTTTCTAAATTTCCAAAGTTTTCAAAAGTTAAATAATTTTTTTAAAATTAGCTATTTATCATCGTTGTAATTTTCAAATATATGTATTAATATTATCACTTTGTATTGAAATAAAGTTGGCAGTGTTGTACACACTTCAATGATGTTTTAATCTAACTAATACAAAAGATGACTGCTATCAAACATTATGCAAAGGTCACATTATTTTTAAACATGATTTTTAATTTAATGTTGTCCTTGTCGTAAAATTGAGCATAAAAAGTCTCTATTATGCGCTTACACAAATAATATTTTATAGTATTTAGTGAAAATCAGTTATTGACAAAATTATTCAATTAATTGGAGACACATAATCAACCGGACACACGTGCAAGACACATACCAATTTATAATTTATGATTATATATATATATATATATATATATATATATATATATATTATTTTCTATATATATATATTTTATAATTTGCTGTTGTCAGGGCAAGCCCACGGCAATAAAGCAATCAGTTGTTTTTTTTTCTTTTAATTTATAAATGTAGTGAAAATGGGAGGCATCCCAATGGATATTTTATATAAGGATTGTGAGCTATAACATGAAAAAGATTTGAATCCACTCGAGGAAAGAGTTTTTTTATTTTAATTTAAATTATCTATTAGACTTTTAGTGAATATTTATAGAAAATATATTAATATATTTTAAAAATCATAATACAAGAACAACACTAAATTTTTTATTGAGAATCCAAACTCCTTGTTTTGGTACTTATAACTTGAATTAGCTTTAAAGGGAAAAGTAATTTTAAAAAGTAACATGTTTTCACTCCCTTTATTTTCATTTGTAAGTGAAAAATGAATCACGTGAAATTTAAGAAAAAATAGGATTATTTTTAATACTATTAAATACTAATAGATGCGACGATAAATTTATTAAACAATAAATAATGTTAAAATTAATATAATTTTATATGTTTGATTTTATCTTGAATGAGTAGTTATGGTATGAGTCCATGGTGTGTATTAAAGAAAGTAAAGAAAAAAAAAATGGATTTATTTGAAAAGTCAACTTGAAACGTGCATACTAAGAAAATGAATGTGATGGTGATAAATAAAAAAAAGGGATAAAAGTGTAGTTGCAGCACTTAGTTTTGTTCCCTTTCACATGTTCATGCACGGCATACCTATTTGGCATATATGCTTGTCTTTTACTTTTATTTTTATTTTTTTCACAAAGTCAACTATATTTCTTCATCAGGTGTCCTACTTCTTTCAAAAAAGGGTTTCCATCACTTTAAATTATCAATTTGTTCAATTAAATAGCACCGCAATCTTTACTTCACCACATAAATTAAATCAAATTCAATATACATCTTGCAAATAACCCCTCCAACTTTGCCCTGCTTTCAACTTGTTCCCTTTAAATAAATAAGCGATGTTGAAGTCATTCAAAATAAATACTACTTATATTCTTTTATAAAAATAAATCATACTGATGTGTTAAGTTAATATCTAGATAAATACATTTTTTTTATCGCATAAAAAATAAAAATAATAAAGAAAGATGTAGATGCTTTTTCTGAAATTTTAATATAGTGGAAGAAAGGTTGAATATATGATATAGTAGTATATAGTTTGGGTTTGACGAAAATATTGTGGTGATAGCGTGCGTGATTTTGATACGATAAGGTCAAAAGGAGTTTAGAAAAAGTTTTGGAAGAAATGAGAATGGTTGAAATGGAGGTAGTTTGGCAGATTCGATGATATATAATGCTCTGTTTGCATTTCAATTTCAGCCATTAAGAAAAAGTTGAGTGGGTGCCAAAGGTGGCGCAGAAACAACTCTTTCGTCAACGTTCTTCGTTTCCAATTATACATCACACTCTCCGTAGTCAAAATAATTGATTGTGACGTAAAAAGAGGTTCGAAGTTCGACTAATTTATAATATGACTAAAAGTAACTAAAAAATATATAAAAATAATAATACCACGAATTTCTTATTTTTTAAAATTATTCTGACTCTCTTATTTATTATCAAATAATAAAAGTTAAATTCATCTGCACTCTTCCTTTTATTTACTCTCAAATAATCAGATAAATTATTAGTATGTGTACAAACATTAAGAACACCTTCT
Organism: Vigna mungo; assembly: GCA_036885675.1. NCBI lineage: Eukaryota > Viridiplantae > Streptophyta > Magnoliopsida > Fabales > Fabaceae > Vigna > Vigna mungo. The sequence goes on along the minus strand of CP144699.1, from coordinate 45,464,200 downwards.
ATAACGACATACTTTTCTTTCCTTGCATCACTATACTATAGTTTATTTGCTGTATGTAATTAAGTTAGTATAAAATTGTGTATAAGGTGCGTGCAATTAATATCTCTTATTAATTTTAATGAGGTGAGTTACATATATGTTTGACAAAGAAGAAAGGTGATAATGTATTTAATTAACATGATAGTTAACCTAATCATATTATTATTAGAGCAATTAAATTAGATTTGAATCTACCATTAGACGTGATAATTGCTTACAAAATTAATTTGATCAAACTACATAATAAGTTGTCTCTTAAATTGTATGAGATCATTGTTTATTTGATTATTTTAACTTACGGTTTGAATGGTAATTAATTTGGATGGTTGGTTCGTTTTATAAAATGATAATTATATTTTTATAATAAATGTAATATTATTCTTTTAAAAATCATATATATAAAAGGTTGTTACTTACCTTTAATTCATATAAAATATAAAATAGGAAGATATTCCACCAAAGCAAAGCAGCTCCATAAAGTGCAGAAAACTGTGGCACCAGAAGGTTCTGAATATTGATTTGCGAGCTTTCTTGTTTTCCTACAACCCAATATCTTTAATAGTCTCTGCTCCTTTTCTCATACAAGCTTGAAAGAAGAACCAGAATTTTCAAGGAAAAACAAAAAATGAGACTTGGATTTGCTTCTTGGAGCTTCATCCTATGCACCCTAGTCATCTTTTTGGTAAGATCCAGTTTTCATATTCAAATAAACTAAGTCATATATCTCTGTTGACTTCCAAAGACAGATCTTGCAACTTAGCTTTTCTTCTTCTGGTTATTGAAAATGTTCTTTGTCTTTTACTTTTTTTCCTTTTGCTTGAAACGATTTTGCTTCCTTAGTTAATTTTTATCATCGTGTTGTTCATCTAACGTTGCAGATTCTGCAAGAGGGTGGAGCTAGAAAGATATCCACAACATCTAGCAGACAGATTGAACTGAAGGAAGCATCCTATAATTTGCAGAAGTTTGCTACAGAGGGTCTTGTACTTGATAGCATTATTCAGCTTGAAGGCGCTGATATAAACTTGAAGAAGAAGAAGCATGTCCATGATGAGGGCGAGGATGAAGATGATGATGACGACAAGAAGAAGGAGAAGGAGAAGAAATATAAAAGCGAAAAGATCATTGAAAGTGATAATCACAAACACATGGACCCTGAACTGAATGTGTTTTTCACCCCAGATGATATGAAGGTTGGGAAAATCATGCCTATCTACTTTTCAAAGAAAAACTCTTCAAAGTCTCCAAAATTTTTGAGCAGAGAAGAATCTGACAAGGTTCCCTTCTCCTCAAAACACCTACCATACCTTCTCAAATTCTTCTCCATCCCAAAACACTCACCCCAAGCCAAGGCCATGGAGTATACACTCAAACAATGCGAATTCGAAAACATGGAAGGAGAAACCAAGTTCTGTGCCACATCCCTTGAGTCCTTGTTTGATTTTGCACACTATCTGTTTGGGTCAAATACACAGTTCAAAGTTCTGACCACTGTTCATCTCACAAACTCAACAGCTGTTTTACAGAACTATACCATATCAGAAGTGAAAGTGATTTCGGTTCCAAACGTTATAGGGTGTCACCCTATGCCTTACCCTTATGCAGTTTTTTACTGCCACAGTCAGCAGAGTGACACCCGTCTCTATGAGGTGTTGGTGAAGGGTGAAAATGGAGGAAGAGTTCAAGCTGCAGCTATTTGCCACATGGACACCTCTAAGTGGGACCGAGACCACGTGTCCTTTCGTGTTCTCAAAGTTGAGCATGGAACCTCCCCTGTTTGCCATTTCTTCCCTTCTGATAATCTAGTCTGGGTACCTTTATCCGTGGCTCCATAACTACTTTTCTGTTTTCTGTTTCTGTGTACCAAAAACCTGGTTGTACTAGGAAAATTGAAAAACTAGGTGTTAATAAGGATGTCTTTGTGACTTGCTTTGGAATAGAACCTTCTGCATATGCTTGTCCTGTGCATGTTTGTTATTCTGACCTGCTCATGTTCATGGCTACTCAATCTTTATCCGAGACATGTTTTGGTAGGAAAACAAATAAATTAACAGTTTCATTAGCAAAAATGATCGAAAAAGATTAAGGAAATAAATTAAAGTTGTGGTAAATATTTCTTAAGATCCTTTTTTATTGAGTGCCTGGGAAATTGGAAAAATTTGAATTGAATGGTGTGTACGAGACTCAAACAAACTCGTGCCTCAATGATTCCAATTCTCTGTGTTACTTATTACTCTCTTTGTGAACTTTAGGAACATATAACTATTTAAACACTTGACAGATGACTAAATTAGGCACTATGAAAACTGTCTTTTAGAATAATTTCATACATATTACAATAGTCAAAAAAAAGAAAGAAGATTGTGTGTCTCATTATAGTCTAATGCATATAACAATATATTTTAATAAAATCTATATAAAGAAAACTTAACATAAAATATAGCGGGTAAAACAAACTTTACTTTCTGAGCTAAAACCACTCTATGTTATAACTAATTTTCATATTTAATGCACTAATATACAATATTTTACTTATTTTTCAGTCTTACTTTGGTCTTTAGTGTAAATATAACTACTTTCATTCATTAATTATTGCAAGTTTTGTATATAAAAATAATATATATAGATGTATATTGTAGTGGATCCAAAATTAAAAGAACTATGAAAGAAAATCATAAATTTATTTTTTTAAAAACAAGAAAATTGTTATATTTTTTATTTTAGAAAATAATCTTAAGAGGTATAAAAAATAAGTATTGTACACGTAAATGCTTTTTAAATGTAATTTAATCATAACTTTTTCTTTGACCATTAGTTTAATAAACTTGTATAATCTAAAAGCAATTTAATTGTTTGAGTCTATATTTTATAAAAACATCTAGATTTAGGTGAATATTGTATAAGCACTTACAAAAAATAAATGTAAAAGTATTTATAACTCTAAAGGCAATGAGTTGAAATGGTTGGCTTATACATCCCATGATAAACTTTATTACTATTTATAATATTTGTTGCATGTATAACAATTGTTTACACCTTTGTAAATATATTTATTATTTTTACGGACAAATAATTAATATTAAGAGAAATGTTCTGTAAGAAATTAAAACTCAAAGAATATGAAACTAAAATAGTGTTCTTCCTTAGAAATTAGTCATAAGATTTTCTAAATTTCCATACAACTTAATATAATCAAGGAAAATATCTTTACACTTTAAAAGTTATTGTAACAAAACATGTCTTGGACTTATTTGTCACTTTTTCTCGTAAGTTTTATTTAGTTATCCCTATTGTCCACAGACGATCATTGTACAAAAATCACAATCCATTACGACCGATATATAGTTTACATTTTAACTGGCAAACACTTAAACACAAATAATGTTTACTAATATGGCTAAAGTTTAAGTTGGAACTTTTATATTTTGTATTAAATAAGAATAAATACCACGTTGAGATTTCAAACATTCATCTCCTTTAAATAACCATGGTCTACAAAATACTCGTTATAAATTGAAGTCGAACTAAGAATCCCTTTAGTGATAAAAAAGAATTTTGAATTTTGATAAACTAAATCTTGAATTATCTTAAGACTAAAAAAATATTACATAAACAAGTTTGGCTTTTTGGCCTTGTATGTGGTCTTGAGCTTCCTGGATGGTGGCCTGACTTTCTTGAAAACTAATGGAAACTTGATTTTGGAGTTGTGGAATTGCTTGGTGCTCTCCCTCTTGCAAAGCTTAGCCGGGATGGTAGCAGTCTTAATAATTTGGATACATGGGCACCTCACCCTGTGACGAGATGCCATCTCATTGTACATCTGCTCAACTGCACCATTTAGAGTGGTGTCACGGTACTCCTTGTACATGTTGTGATAACCGGTTCTACTTTGATACCTCAACCATATCCCATAGTTCTTAATCTTGGTTGGGTTCTTCTCAAAAATCTGCACAACAAAATATTATGAAGGCTAGTGGTTCAAAACAATATTACAACAGAAATCAGGCACTACAAAATGTATCTTAAACAAAGTAGATGAGATAAATAGTAAATCCAAACGCAACTTTGATTTAAAAAAACAAATGGGTGTCCATTAATAAATGTAACGACAACAATAGATCGACGAATTATTAATAGAGCAGGAAAAGCATCCGCCAAAAACATAATAAGAATTCAGCATAAACAGTATGAACATAACATAACCACAAATGATGTCCAAAATGTCAATAAAAACTAACTTATCGGGTTACTGAAAAAGCAAAACAAGCGTCTAAACTTAACATTACGGAACTTCATTATAATCATTATGAATTGATTGATCCATACAGGGCAGTGAACAAGAAAACAGCATCACTGAAAGTATTTCAAACAGCAAAAAACTCCACTGAGGGTTACTTTATTTAAACAGTTACTTTGAAAGCCAATTTCAGGTAGTAAAGGTTTCCCTAAACAGAAAGATATTTTGGGCAAAAGCAAACTTGAATGTAGTTGTGTTTAACAGATACTCTTGAGCTAAGCCATTATCAATAAAACAAATCCGAATATGTAAGCAACAAAGACTCAACACTTAAGAAGTAAACTAAATGCAAAAATATCCGATGTAAAAGGAAAATATAAAACCATTAAAACAAATACTTTTTGAAAAATTAAATACAAAGAATACCGCTCAATCCCTCCATGATACACTGCATACGTGGAAAATAAAGAAATTCCGTCTTTGTGATAAAAACAATCTTTCAAAGGAAAATTAAGCTATGCTTATACATTTCACTTGGTATAAAAGGAGTTATCCTTTACTAATTATGCGCAAAGATGTTACGAACATGAAATACTAGTAGCTACTATCCAAGCCAATAACTCAATTAGCTCTCTCAACACAGTCCATCAGACACTAACAATATTCGTACGAACATCACGCAAAAACCAAAGAACAACTTGGCCTGATATCATTGACCACCATCCAAACTAGCAAATAACACTAACAATAACTAGAACGCAAAACTATATGTTGAATAAGGTACAAACAAATTTACCACTAAATTTTCCATGAAATCGAGACATTATATCATTATTTTCAAAAACTCGAATAACTTAATCATCTGCATAACTTGAATTTAAAAGTTAAAAGAGAATGTCTCAAAAGAGATGGTACCTCATTGATAGCGAGCATTTGGCCATTGCTCTTCTTAACCTTCTTCAGCTTCCTCAAGAAGTACCTAATCAGTAGAAAAATAAAAACATAAAAAAACTTAAAACCTAAACAAACAAAAAATCAGAAACAGGGACAACTAACTTCGATTGTCCGAAACTAAATAAATCAGTACACATCGAGCGAGAGGAGAACATTGCAAAAAGGATCTCAGAAAATAAAACGAATGATTGAAATGAAGAATGTGTTTACCAGAACTTGGATTTTGCCCGAACCTCGTTGGTGGCCCAAAGCTTCATGCGGTAAATCTTTGGGTGCTGATCTGCTTCCGTTGGGAGAGCCCTCCCAACGACCTGGTACTGGTGAAACTGCAAAAAACAAACAAACATTACACGACGAAAATCTTTATCAGAGTTATACGAAATCGAAAACTAAGTAGTGAGAATCATACACACCCTGAACGTAACCATTTCTGAGAGAAGGCAACAAACGATTATCACACACTCTCTCCCTCTCTCGCAGTCCAACGACGAAAAGGAAAAAATCTGGGTTTTCTTTGTATGTATGTAAAGAGCTCGAAACCCTAACTTTTAGTTTGGACCACTGGGCTCGGGCTCGGGTTCGTGTTGACTACTCTTGGGCTAGACTACTGCAAGGCCCAAATATTTTTTTTTAGTGACAATTCTGTCGGCGTTGTTCATAAAAAAAATTGAGAATTGTGATTCAATGAGTTATTAAATTTAAATTGTTTTGTAAAATGAAAGTTTATAACATTATAATATCGTAAAAGTATATAACTTTATAAAATAAAATTTGGTAACAATAAAATAAATTGACTTGACAAGATAATAAGTAATTACTCCGTTAGTAGACATATTGAAAAATAACAACTCAATTAAAAAGTATAAAATATTTTGATACTAGAAATCACAAAAAAAAATATTAACAACTCAATTAAATATATCTAACTTTTTTATTTGTAAAGAACAATATAGATAATTTTACGTTTTATTTTTATGCATTTAATTAGATAATTTTTTTATAATAAATATAAATTATTTATGTTTCGTGAAATTAAATTTTATTTAGAGTTTGGTGTTGTCTTCTCATGTTATGTGTTATTTTATTTTTTTTAATATGATAACAAATGATTAATAAACTTTGAAATATTAAGTGAGATTTTAAAATTTATAGTAATGTTTAAGATTATTTTATTTAAAATCAAGGTTATAATTAAGAAGTTGAATTACATTAACTATTTTAATTTTTTATGCACAGTGATCCAGCAACATTAGGCTAAAATAAACCTGAAAATTCTCATTTGAGGACATTCTAGTCAGAATCAGAACAAAACACAGAGACTTATTGGAGCAAGTTAAATCTATATAATCCGGAATTTATAAACATGCATGTAACATAGATAATTATAGGTACATTTAATTAAGTATAAGACACATTTGCTTGCAATAAAGTAAGACTTAAACAAGTTTTGAGAAAAGTATTAAGTTAATATAATAGTAGCACTTCTCATATCAAAGTCTTTTGGATATATAAAGTTACTCACATGAACTTAGGATATTTAGTTGCACACATTCAATAAAGTAATATACAATCTCCCTCAAATTCTTACCTTCTATACATTTCTTTTTTGTATGTGGATTATATACATGTTATATTTCTTTTCTAGTTTCAGGTAAACTTTCCATCAATATACATAGCGTCATAATATTATAAATAAATAAAAATAATACTTTATTGATGAAAAGTTAAAATGATATCTATAGAAGTTTTTTTTTTATGACATTAGTGTATTAAAAAGATAATGGTTAAAAATACTATAGCAATATGATAAATAAAATCATGCAATTGAAGATACGTTTGTTGGACAAAAAGATAGTCGTTAATTTTTTTTTAACGTTTGATGATAAAATATTTTAGATAAAATATTTTAAAATAAGTTAATTATCTTTTTAACGTTTGTTGGTATATATATATATATATATATATATATATATAAATAAATAATATTATAAACATCGTAGACCAATCATATATATAATATTAAAATGTTGTAAAAAAATTTTCCAAATGTCACTTTCCTAACAAAAATTAAAAGAATAAAAACAGAAGAGGGAAATATCAGATTTCCATGACTTGGAGGTGAAAACGGTTAAAAGTAATACACGTGCATGTCGGAGTTAGTTTTGATATTCAGATTTCCGAATATTAACTACCTAGTCTATTACTTTTCTGAAGTTTAAGAATACAGTTTCTAGTACAGATTTCGAACATGGAACTTCCAATGTTTGAACAACCCAACACTCATTGTAAAAGAAAGCTACAGTAGAAGCATATATCTTTATCATCTCTTAGTATACCGCTAACATTATCTGATATTTCTTTACAATCAATGGAATCAGAAGAACTAGATCTTACCCTCTCCCTCCGATGTGGGAGTTCAAAGGAAACTCCCACCTCTTTCCTTCCTCTCGTAAGCCCTTTTCAAACAAACCTATCTCTCATGGAAATACAACAATATTGTTCTAACCTTAACCCTAATCCTTCGTCAGTGTCAGCCTCTTCCGACCACAGCACCAACCCTCCAAATGCGCCTGCTAAAGCACCCAAAAGTGTATCCACAGGTAGACCCCCTGTGGGTAGTTCTCGTCGCAGTTCGCGGGGCAAAGGAACGAGCAAAACGATTACTGCACCGTTTCCTTGGGCGAAGAATCAACGCGCCACCGTCCATAGCCAGCAATATCTATTGGAGAAGAATGTGGAGACCATCAAAGGAAAGGTTTACTGCAAGAGGTGCGATCATGAGTTTGATTTGGATCTGAATCTAGAAGAGAAACTTGATGGCTTATGCGAATTATTTAGGAAAGAGAAGAGTAAGTGGCATAAAAGAGCTCCACGGGTTTGGATGAGTCCAGTGTGTCCAAAATGCCCGCTTTGCGAACGAGAAAGCAGCACCAGACCTGTAATTGCTCGAAACAAAAAGGAAATTAATTGGTTGTTCTTATTGCTTGGTGAAATGTTTGGTTACTGCACACTTGACCATCTTAAATATTTTTACAAGTACAATGAAATTCATCGAACTAGTGTCAAAGATCGTCTTCTTTATGAAACTTATAAAACCCTAATCAATCAGCTCCTACCTGATTATTTATCTGATTCTTGATTCATCCTGTTGTTATGAGGAGTATTTGTTTAGGTCATCTCAGTTTGGATGTTTGTTTTTTAATTGAAGTTAACTTCAACAGATTTTACTAGTGTTTTGCAGTATCACTTTGATTATGTAGTTATCGTATCTCGCTCTCTTTCAACCATATCACTATGATTCTATAGTTTTTTAGTTTTCCAGTTTGAATTATTATAAGATTTTTTTTTGTTTGAGTTGAACCGTCTTAAATTTATCATGAGATCGAATTCAAAACTAGAAAATTCGTAAATTTGTTTATAACCTGTATGAGATACCTATCACTGAGAGACCGGCCGAATAGAATCACGACACTAATGCGCTTACAATGTCGAATATTGGTCTTTTTACGTAAGACGTCGTATTAAATTCTCGACGTTAATCAAATTTTTTTTAATTAATTGTGATAAAGTAAATGAATTTTTTCAAATTTTTATTAAATTTATTAATCTTTTGACGTCTAGGCATTCCACGTTAAACGCATGACTTTATATACTTTTTTTTACACTAATACGAGAAAGGACGATCAATCTGAATTGACTACAGAGTCATGAAAATAAAAGATAGATAAACATGTTAATTCTAAAATAAAAATCTTTAAATATTATTTCTAATCAATATTACTAATAAAAATTAATTAATAAAAAAATATTACTAATAAGAATTAATTAATAAAAATGATTATAATTAGGTATTTATTAATTATACCATCTCAAAATCTATAAATAGATATACGTAGGAAAAAATTGAAGAAAAATATCACTTAGTATTTGTGGAGAACGGGAAACATAATAGCTTTTGGAATTTAGCCATTTTTTCATTTGAGTCTTTTAGTTTCCGTTGCTAACAAGTTTCAAATAATCTGTTTTTATTTTCGATTTCTCAGGCTCTCGACTTAACTAAGAAAGGTCACCTTAATTATAATGAATATTCCAAAAGCTAACGTATATAATAACCAATACACAAAACCGTACAACGTATTTTTAATATTTATTTATCGGAAAAAATATATAAATAGTAGGACAATATTTTTAATAATTCATGATCTGTTACACATTTACCTATTATTAGATTAATAATGGTTGAACTGTTACTTATGATTGGGAAGAAATTTTTACAATATGCTTTTCAAATCTAAGTTCAGGGTCTCCGTTTCGAAATTTAATAATAAAATACATTTTTAATACAATATACGTTAACAGGTTTTTATTTTAGTACTGTAACATAAAATTGTACAATTCTTGTATGTTAATTATAGTTCATTTGAGTTTTAATAACTCTTGTTTAGATCTTGTACAGTAGAATAATATGATATATTATTTCACAAAACAGATATTGTCAATATTTTTTATTTTAGTAACTATAACATATATTAATATTAGATATAATTTTATTCATATGTTACTTGCTTGTGCGTCCACTTAAACTTTATTATAATAAAAAATCATTAAAATAAAAAATATTAATTAAAAATAAGTAATATATGGTAGTTTAAACAAAATCGGTCAAATGAAAAAAAAAATGGTTAAATTTAAAAATACAATTATTTAAAGAATACAGTAAATAAAATAATTATTTAATTTTAAAAACCTTTTATTTAAAGAATGAAGTTGAAAAATAAATCTAAATAAAAAAATAATCTTCTTTATATATTCTTTTTATATGAATAGATATAAACTAGAAAAAACGCATGTGTTACGTTCATATGTATTTATTTATTTTTATGATAATAAAAATTAATAAAATTATTATTATTACTATTATAATTATAAAATTAGTTTTAAATCATGTTTACAAATTTATCGTAGGAAATTTTTATCTTTTTAGATTATTTTTTTAATAATAAATAGTTATGTTTGTTTTTAAAAGTAGGTGAATTTAAGGGGGAAAACAATGGTTATTTTTTTTAAAAAAAAAAAAAAGATGACTTCAAAATTAAAATTGGTAAAATAATTATTGTGATTAAAAATTACTTAAAGGTAAAAAAAAAACGTATATCAAAAGAGAACTGGTGACCTATATATTTCAACAATTTTTTTTTTCAATTATAGAAATATTGTTACAGTGAATTAGTTTTCGTAAAAATCTTAGTGTTATCTACGAATACTTAATGAATTTTATAACAAAAATGACATCTTTTTCTATAGTTTAATTTGTTTTTTGAAAAAAAATACAAATTTTTTCCTATATTTTTTTAATAAATTTTTAAATATTCTTATTTATTTTTTTAGACATAATTATAAATATTTCAGATTCAATTTTATTTTTACTAAATTGTAAACTCTTCATGCACATGTCTCTACACATCCTTGTCTTTCACAACTCATCCATATTTAAATCAATATCCATCAAAAATACTGTGTATTACCATTCAGTATGCTTTCCATGGATATACATAACATGCTAAATTATTTATCTTCCACCCTTTATATTATTTATTATCGTATAATAGAAAAATAAATTATTCAAACAAAAATACAGCTACAAATAAATTCATTTAAATATTTAAAGTCAAAATATCACTACCTTATTATATCCTTTCAGTCATGGGATTATAACACATTCAAATTGGTAGTGAACATCCTTGGCAAACTCTTAAGAAATTCAAATTTATAGATTACAAGCTAAATTTTTTTGAGATAGTTTATATATTTTTTAAACTAGTTATTAAAATCAATTTAAATTAATCATGGATTTTATATACATTGATTGTCCTTTCATTGAAGACTTAACTGTTGACTATATTGAACTGCTGAAACTATAGTATACTTACTGCGGTCAAAGAAAATGTTTTTAGCATTTAATATTTCTACCTTCCTTTCCATTTTCAATTATAAAATATTTTATTTATTTATTAAAAACATTTGTCGTTTACAAATTTCACAAAAATAAAAATAAAGATTATTCTAAAAACATACAAACTAAAATATTAAAAAAATTAAACACAACACTAGCTTCCAGCCAAAATACTATTAATTGGCACATTAGAAGTTGAACTTTCTGATATGAGAGTATTAATTATTATAATATTAAAAAACAACACAAGCGCTTTGCTATTAAGCTGACTAAAACTATTTTGATCTTACATTAAATCTAAGCAAGCATTCCCATTTTCACCAATCAACCTTTTTTTTTTTTAATTTTGAAAAGGTATTTTAAGTCTATCAATATTAAATATTACAATTAAGATTAATAAAAATAAATTCTTCAAAATATACTTAATTTTGTTGGGTTTGTTCAATGTAAGATACATTGAAAAATGGAAGTTTTAAATGAAAAGTTTGTAAAAAAAAAGTTAAGAATTATGACTTATGGAGAAAATAATTATATAAATGAGTAAAAATGAGGGAGTCTTATTATTCTGGTATTATTATATCGTTAAAAAACTAATTTAAAAAAAATAAAACAAATAGAATAAAATTTCACATTTTTTATCACAATTTTAAATTTAGAACAAATCAGAGTTAATTGAGTTAAAAAAATTACCCGAGTTTTTTTAGTATACCTTACCATGATAAATAAATAATATTATACGTTTTTCTCGGTATAAGTATGTTGAAGGTTTTATGCAAATATTAGATTTGTTTGGCAATCATACTGAAAGATATTAAATAATTTGTTATAATATAACAGTATACTGGAGATATAATAAAATATATTTTATCTTAAATATATTGAATAATCAATTATTATACTATAAAATGTTAAAAATATAAAATAATATAATAACAAATTATTATATTATAATATATTATCAGTAAATATTTCCATAATATAATAAGTTGTTTTAAGTTCAATTCTTTAAACAAGCTTACATAGAATTTCTCAAATATTACAACAAAGTTGTATATTGCCTTGTAATAAATTAAAACAATATTAATTAGATACATGGAATGGAACCAATACGAATGATTTTCAAAAGGTTTTAACTCCTCACAGACTTATGAAAACGAGTTAAAGTCTTATATTATACGTATATCAATGCATGAGAAGTTTTTATATTTTTTTAATTCGTTATTTGATTTTGGACAAACCAGATTCCAAAATGTATTAACCACCTTTTTAATACTTTTTGAAGTTTCAGAATCCAAAGAGATACCAAATATTCTGTTACTCCAAACCAGTTTCATTAATATCACGTTTCGAACATCCAACTTTGAAATAGTGTCTCAAAGTTACTGACATCGATCCAAACAATAATTTTAAATAACACTTATCATCAATATATCTCATCTATTATCTTTTTAATAGACATAACCAAAAAATCCTTTATCTTTATTTTTTGTCAAATTCTATCTTAATATCATTCTTTATATTCTTCAATTGTCTCAGTTTGTGACAATTTTGAAGGCACAGACACGTATAGGAAGAACTCAATGGAGTCGAAAGAAGAGTTAGATCTCACCCTCTCGCTTCGGTGTGGGACTTCTGAGGAAACTCCTACTTCTTTCCTTTCCCTTTTCCCAGTACATTCTTTTCAAACAAATCTACCGCAAACACTTTCTTCTAATATTGACTTTAACCCTAATCCTTCTTCTTTGTCGTTATTTTCCAACAACAACAACAAAACCAATCTTCCATTGACATCTTGCGACGACAATGCCAACCCTCCAAATGCAACTGTTGAAGCGGCAAAAAATGTTTCCACAGTTACACACTCTTTGGATCGGTCTCGTCAGACTTCATGTACTCGACGGAGTAAACGAAAGAGTGAAACTGTTCCTGCATTGTTTCCTTGGGCGAAGAACCAACGAGCAACCGTCCACACTAAGGAATATCTATTGGAAAATAATATCAACAACATCAAAGGAAAGGTTCACTGTAAAAGGTGCGAGCATGAATTCGAGATGAGTCTGAATTTGGAAGAGAAATTGAATGACTTGTGTGAATTGATTAGCAAAGGAAAACATAAGTGGCATAATAGAGCTCCACGGGTTTGGATGAGTCCGGTTTTCCCAAAATGCCCTCTTTGCGATCGAGAAAGTAGCAGCAGACCCATCATTGCCAAAAACAAAAAGGAGATTAATTGGTTGTTTTTATTGCTTGGTCAAATGCTTGGTTGTTGTACACTTAATCATCTAAAATATTTCTGCAAGCACAATGAGGTCCATCGAACTGGTGCCAAAGATCGTCTTCTTCATGATACCTATAAGAGTCTCGTCAATCAACTTCTACCTGGTTTTTTTGTTTGATTCTCGTTGGACTTTGTCTTATTAGAAATCACTTTTGTCACTAAGATTTGTCTTAATATTAGGATTTGTTTAGATATTTTAAATTTTCATGTTAGTTTTTTAATTGAAGTTAGTTTCAAGAGAGGTTTACTTGTGATTTTAGTATCGCTTTGATTGTATAAAGGTTCTTATATAGTTAAGATTTTTTGTTTTATGAATTGAATCTCAAGTATCCTTAAATAATGTATGTATTTTTTCCATTGGAATTCCACTAAACTAGTATCATGTAAAACTAAAGGGTTTTTTAAGATTAGTTCACAAATTAAAGTAGCTATGAGTTTAACTCAGTTATTATTATAAATATGTCTTAGGTTAACGTTTGAGGAAAACATATCTATTATTCTAAAAGCTGAGTGGTATGAATATATAAAATCATATCATAATCATATTTTCTAATCCCTTGCATATTCAAAGCAAATTGCACCAGAATTAATAAACTATTAGTGTTTAACTATACTTTTTTGCAATCAGGTTTGAAATTTAAGTTTATAGTATAGTTTTCGGTATAACATACATTAACATTTTTTATTTTGAATTCAATAATATCAAATTGCCTAATCAATTTATAGCAATAATAATTTGTTTGAGTTTTAACCACATTTGTTTATATCTTATACAGTGAGTTATAGTATATAATAACAAATATTGTTAATATTTTTGTTTCAGTATATAATAACTGGTACTAATATATTACTTAGGTTTCTGTTTATATTTTATTCACCGTTAATATATATTTGACTTATGCAAACAATTAACCAAGGGACTATTTTTTTATTATTTTAACTAAAATAATTTTTTTCAAATATAAATGTATTAAATATAATTAGTTAGTTTCATAAAAGTCTTGGTCTTTAAAAAATAAATAATTGAAAATAATAACTTTTTTGTATTTAGTTTAATACAAAAAAGATCATATAATTTAATATAAACTTTTTTATTATAATTTAATTAAAAAAATTAATTGTATAAAATAAATTTTGTATTTAAAAAATGCTTTATGTAACATCCATATTTTAAACTGATGATAAAATAAGATGTTATAAAATTATAAAATAAAAAAGATTTCTCACCATTTATAAATAAAATATTAATACAATTATCTAGAAAAAATAACTATATTAATGAATATATATATATATATATATATATCTAAAAGTACTAAATATAATTACTTAGATCACGTAGAAGAAATAAATAACAAACCAAAAACAACAAAAGAAACAACGGGGTGAGCTAGTGTTTAAAACAAAACTCCATAAACAATTTCATGCATTACATGTTAGTTCAACAATAAAATATTATATAACTCATAAAAGCATATAATCATTTGACTTTAGACTCAGTTATTCGGATACTATGCTTTGACATAGACTTCAAACAAGGTGTGTATGTATGTTAGTATTTATATGCAAAGTTATAAATAAAGGTAACTCGACCTACTGCGTATGAGATTAATCTTCCACTCATAATACTCAAAAGTTTAAGATAAATACCTTCTGTCATTCTCTCTGTCACTCCATTCATTTTACAAGAATTGAATGGTTAATAAAATATCAGGATACCTCCTTTTAGAAATCTCACTATCAAACATTCACCAAAATCTACTCAAATATAAAATCTTTCCTTTAAATTGTTCTCAGAACACATATCTTTCGTTCTCATAAATTATACCATTTCAAAGCATTAATAAATTACTCACGTTTTTTCTACAGTATACCTTTCCCATCCCTTACCGTGAAATAATAATAAATAAATAATAATATACATGTACTTTTTCTAAATAAGTAGGTTTGAATAAGATGTCGAAGCTTTTTACAAATTTTAGAAAATGAAATAATTTATTTGGCAATAGTACTGAAAGTATTATTATTTTTTTATAGTTTGTCAAGTTAATAGACTTTCAAAAGTTGAATTACTGGTGAGAGAGCCGTGAGTTTAAAGAGAAACAGAGGGACTATAATACTGAAGTTAATAAAAGAATAAAGATATGTTATAAATTATAATAATATGATGAAGGTAAAACATATGAAAATTGAGTTTTATAGTTGAATATGATAATTAAGTACTTATTTCTTATATTTATATGTTTTCTATACTTGAAGATATTTAATATAATATCCTAAAGATGTTAAATAATTAATTATTATATCATAATATTTTGAAAATATAATAAAATTTATTATATTAAATAATCAATTATTATATAATACATTAAATATATAATAAAATAAATTTTATCTTAAAATATTAAAAAATCAATTATTATATCATAATACTTTAAAATATAATATAATAATAAATTATTAAATTATGACATATTATCTGTAAAAATTTTAGAAATATTTCATACGATATTTAAATTTAAATTTTTTAAACAATTAGAATTTCTCAAATATTGGAACAAAGTTGTATGGCCTTCTCCCAGCGCCTGTAATAAATTAAAATAATATTAGATACACATAATAGAACCACTGGATGAATGATTTTCAAAAGGTTTTAACTTCTTTTTATTACTTTTTGAATTTCAGAATCTAAAAAGATATAAGATAATATGAGATAGCAAATAATATATATTCTGTTACTTCTTCGAACATACAACTTTTTATAAAATATATTATTTATAACAAAACTGTTTATTTTAAAGCTATTTAATATTAAACTAATTAAATCTTATTATTTATTTATTTTTATAATTTTTCGAGTTGATTTTTTAAAGTTGAATCAGATTTTTGTTTTAATAAAATGAGACTTTGAAGAATTTAATTATTGTATTTTGGTGGGAGAGCTTTGAGTTAAAGAGAAGCAGAGTTTCATTAAAAAAAACTCTATGATACTTAAGTTAATAAAAAAATAAAGATATGTTATAAATTATAGTAATATGATGAAGGTAAAACATATGAAAATTGAGTTTTATAGTTGAGTATGATAATTAAGTATTTATTTCTTGTGGTGGGGATATTATATTTATAGATTTTCTAGGTTATAGTGGATTCTATTTACTCGAAGATATTAAATATAATATCTTAAGATATTAAATAATTAATTATTATATTATAATATTTTGAAAATATAATAAATTTTTTTATATTTAAAAGTATTAAATAATCAATTATTATATAATAATATTTTAAAAATATAATATAATAATAAATTTTTATATTATGACATTGATATCTCTACAAATTTTAGAGATATTTCATAAGATATTTAAATTTTTTAAACAAATAGAACTGGATGAATGATTTTCCAAAGGTTTTAACTCTTTTTTATTACTTTTTGAATTTCAGAATCAAAAGAGATATAAGATAATAGGATAGCAAATGACATTCTGTTACTCCAAACCAGTTTCATTGATATCAGATTTAGAACATCCAACTTTCAATGTTTGAAATAGTATCTCAAAGGTAAAGACATTCATTGAAACGATATTTTAAATTACACTTATTATCTATATATATATCTTATCTATGATATTTTTTCATATATATATATATATATATATATATATAAAACATAAAAAATCATATATCTTTATCTTTTATCAAATTCTATCATATTTTTCTTTATATATATATATATATATTCTTCCATTCGGACAATTTTTTTCAATTTTGTAGAAATACACATCGTCTTCATTTTTGGACGAATGAAAATAAAGAATTCAATGGAGTTCGAAAGAGAACTAGATCTCAATCTCTCACTCAAGTGTGGTGGATTAGAGGAAACAACAACAACACCTTTCATTTTCCTAGGATCAAAGGAAACAACATCTTTCCTTTTCCAATGAGACTCTTTACAAAAACGTCTACCTTAATGTAAACAGATTTTTCTAATATTGATCTTAGTCTTAACCTAAACCTTATTCTCAATCCTTCTTTAACGTCATTTGCCAACGATAACACCTATCTTTCGTTAGCATCTTATAACCATGACGCTAATCCTCCAAATGCACCACTAGAGCATGCGAAGATGTACAACACTTGTCGTCTTTGGTTAGCATCTTGTAACCACAACACCAATCCTCCAAATGTGCTTGCTAATTAGACTGTCTTTTTAGGACCCCATTTTTGTCACGAAGTTTTATCTTAATATTAGAATTTGTTTAAATAATTTAAATTTTCATATTAGTTTTTTAATTGAATTTAATTTCAAGATATGTTTACTTATGATTCCAGTATTATAAAGATTCTCATATACGTTGTTTTTTGAAGAGATGTTAGCTTTTTAACTTAACCATTAAGATTTTGGTTTATGAGAAGTTGAATCTCAAGTATCCTTAAACAATGTATGTATTTTTTTCATTGGAATTCCACTAAACTAGTATAATGTAAAACTAAAGGAATTTTTAGATTAGTGCACACAAGAATCATATCAGAATCATATTTTCTAATTCGTCAAGTGTTACACATTCAAAGCAAATTGCACAAGAATTAATAAACTGTTAGTGTTTAACTATATTTATAATTTTGGAAACCTTTTACAATCTGCTTTTGAAATTAAGTTTATAATCTAGTTTTCATTACAATATACATTAATATTTTTTATTTTTGAATTTAATAATATCAAATTGTTTAATCAATTTATAGCAATCATAATTTATTTATTGAGTTTTGACCACATTTATTTATATCTTATATGGTGGGTTATAGTTTTTTCATATGACAAATATTGTTAATATTTTTGCTTTAGTATATAATAACAGTAAAATATCGGTACTAATATATTAAATAAGTTTCTCTTTATATTTTATTCACTGGAGTTGGATGATTAATATAAGTTTCACTTATGCCAAGTGATTATATTTTTTTATTATTTTTAATTAAAATATATTTTTTTCAAATATGAATATATTAAATATAGTGAGTTAGCTCCATAAAAGTCTTATCTTTAAAAAAAGTAATTGAAAATAATAACTTTTTTGTATTTAATTTAATACAAAAAAGTTAGTATAATTTAATATAATTTTTTTATTATAATTTATAAAACAAATCAATTATATATAATAAAATTTGTATTTAAAAACAAATTAGATAAAAAAGAAAAATTTTAAAAATGCATTATGTAGCATCCAATTTTAAGCCGCTTACCACTAATAAAATAAGATGTTGAAAAATTATAATAAAACAAAATAGATTTGTCATCACTTATAAATACAATATTAATACAATTATCTAGAAAAAAATACTTATACTGATAAATATATCTAAATTACTAAACATAACTACTGTAGACCACCAAAAGACTCCATCTAAAGTACAAATTTGTTACAATGTATTGAATAATGTCCTTTTTTAGATGAAATTACAAAGAAAACCGAATAATAACTAATGAAAATCAATTTAATGATTATATTACAAACATACAAAAGATAATTATAAGTATGGGTTAAATATGTTTTTAGTCCCTATACTTTGGGACGATTTTGGTTTTAGTTCCTCTTTCAAACTATGGTACAATTTAGTCCTTCAATTTTAGAAAATTCTAGTTTTAGTTCTTCAATTTTTTTAACTTTATTTTTTGTTTCAAGCACATTTCTCAGTCAACATTGAAGCAAAAATGTGTCAAACAGTATAAATAATCCAAATGCTATAATGAAACGTGCTTGAAACAAAAAATAAAATTAAAAAAATTTGTTAAAAATGACTAAAACCAAAGTTTTCCAAAGTTAAAGGACTAAATTGTACCATAGTTTGAAAAGGGACTAAAATCAAAATCACCTCAAAGTACGGGACTAAAAACATATTCAACCCTTATAGTATCAATATAATTTTAAAATTAAAATACATACATATTTGAAAATTTTATATCAAATAAAAAAAAATAAATTTATAATATAAAAATGAATGTAAATCCTGTTTTATCAGCCAATTTTATAAGATTAAATTAAATTTAAAATTACTTTTTTACAAAGGTATGAGAACTATGAGTTTGAATCTATGCTAACGAGATTTTATTGAACATATCTTGTCAACTGTTATTTAGTAATGACAATGGATTGTGTTAGACAGAAATAATATCTACTCGTTCCGTTATCTATCAAATGTCCGTCTAAAAAGTACTTGCGATTTTTAAAATCCTGCAAGTAACTATGCATATCAGTTGATATTTATAAAAAAAATTATTTTATAAATTTTTAAAACAAAATATAAATTAAATTAAAATTATTTTTAATTAAAATATCATAAAATATAAAATAATTTTTAATTTTAATTAAATTTAACTTAATAAAATATAAATTAAATATTAATTTTAATTTTTTTAAGATATAGAAGTATGGATAGTATGATATTCACGTTCTATCTATTTATAAATCGGTATTAAAATACTCATAATAAATATTTACATTATAAACAATCTGTTGTGAATTTTATTTATAGATATATTTGAATATGAGTATTTTTATCATTCTATCACTATCAGATTATTTATTAATGTCTAATTTTTTACTCGATGTATATAGGAAGGAAATGCATTAGAAATATAAAAAAAAAAAGATAAAATTTATAAATAATTTGATGGATAAAATAATATTTTAATAAATAAAATTGTTAGATTAATTTCTTATAGTATTCAAAAACAAAACCGCTTTGAACTTTAGTACTTTCTACCTATTAAAGAGACTAAAACTACTTTGATCTTCGAATTAAATCTAAGCAAACATTCCATTTTCATCATCAACCTTTTAAACTCCACGGAAAACATTCTTTTTTAATAATTTGAGTCATTATTAAAAATTACAATTTTTTTTCAAATTAATTCTTTAAGATGGACTTAATTTTTGTGTGTGTTTGTTCAATGTAAGATACATTGAAAATGGAAGTTAAAGGAAAAGGTTGTGAATAAAAGTTAAGAAATATAACTTATGGAGAAAATAATTATATAGATGAGTATGGTAAACGAGGGAATCTCTTTTTATTGGTATTTATAACGTTAAAAAACCAACTTCAAAGCAAATTAAAAGAAATAGAATAAAATTTGATATTTTTTTATCTCAAATATAAACTTTGAAATTATTACCACAAAATCAGAGTTAAAATATAAATTATAAATGAGTTAAAAAAATTACTCACGTTTTTCTACAGCATACCTTTCCCAACTCTTACCATGAAACAATAATAAATAAATAATAATATACATGTTTTTTTCCTAAATAAATAGGTTTGAATCAGATGTCAAAGTATTTACAAATTTTAGAAAATGAAATAATTTATTTGGCAATAGTACTGAAAGTGTTATTATTATTTTTTTTATAGTTTGTCAAGTTGATTTTTGTAAAGTAAGTTCAATCAGATTATTTTTGTTTTAATAGAACGAGACTTTCAAAAGTTGAATTATTGTATTTTGGCGAGAGGGGTTTCATTAAAAAAACTCTATAATACTTAAGTTAATAAAAGAATAAAGATATGGCAGATTCTATTTACTTGAAGATATTAAATATAATATCTTAAGATATTAAATAATTAATTATTATATCATAATATTTTGAAAATATGATAAAATTTATATTTAAAAGTGTTAAATAATCAATTATTATATAAAATATATTAAATATATAATAAAATATATTTTATCTTTAAATATTAAATAATCAATTATTATATAATACTTATTAATTATCTCCATATCTCTTCTATTATCTTTTTAATAGATATAACATAAAAAAATCCTATATCTTCATATCTTTTATCAAATCCTATCATATTTTTCCTTATATATATTTTTCAATTCTAATAATTTTTCTCAATTTTGAAGAAATACACATCATCTTAATTTTTTTACCAATACAAAAAAAGAATTCAATGGAGTTAGTAGGAGAACCAGATCTCACTCTCTCACTCAAGTGTGGTGGATCAGAGGAAACAAGAACAATACCTCCCATTTTCCTAAGATCAAAGAAAACAACAATACCTTTCATTTTTCTAGGATCCGAGGAAACAACAACACCTTTCTTTTTTCTAGAAGATTCTTTACAAACAAACCTACCTTTAATGGAAACTGATTTTTCTAATCTTGATCTTAGTCTTAACCTAAATCCTAACATTAGTTCTTCTTTGGCGTCGTTTTCCAACAACGACAACACCTATCTTTCGTTAGCATCATGCAACCACAACGCCAACCCTCCAAACACACCTGCTAAAGCGATCGAAAATGTTTCTTCAGTAAATTCTTTTCAGACAAACTCACCTTTACTCCAAACACTATGTTGCGATCATAACTTTAACTCTAATCCTTCCTTGTTGTCATTTTCCGACAAGAGCAACACCAGTCTTTCGACAACATCTTGCAATGAAAACACCAACCCTCCAAATGCACCTGCTGAAGCGACAAAAAATGTTTCCACAGTTACACGCTCTTTGGGTAGGTCTCGTCAGACTTCATGTACTCGACGGAGTAAACGAATGAGCGAAACTGTTCCTACATTGTTTCCTTGGGCGAAGAATCAGCGAGCTAGCGTCCACAGTAAGCAATATCTATTAGAGAATAATATCAACACCATCAAAGGAAAGGTTCACTGCAAGAGGTGCGAGCATGAATTCGAGTTAAGTCTAAATTTGGAAGAGAAATTGAATGACTTGTGTCAATTTATTAGCAAAGGAAAACATAAGTGGCATAATAGAGCTCCACGGGTTTGGATGAGTCCAATGTTCCCAAGATGCCCTATTTGCGGACGAGAAAGCAGCAACAGACCCATCATTGCCAAAAACAAAAAGGAGATTAATTGGTTATTTTTATTGCTTGGCCAGATGCTTGGCTGTTGCACACTTAATCATCTCAAATATTTTTGCAAGCACAATGAGGTCCATCGAACTGGTGCCAAAGATCGTCTTCTATATGATATCTATAAGAACCTCGTGAATCAACTTCTACCTGGTTTTTTTGTTTGATCTCATTAGACTTTGTCTTATTAAAACCACTTTTGTGACCAAATTTTGTCTTAATATTAAGATTTGTTTAGATGTTTTAAATTTTCATGTTAGTTTTTTTAAGGATAATGATATTTAGACAACATTTTTTTGTATTCCACAATCAATAATAATAATCATAAACATTATTGTGAAGTAATTTTTGACCAGTCACGTATTGACACGTTATCAATATTTAAATGTTGTCAAAAAAATGTTGTTTAAATATCATTATTATTTTTTTAATTGAAGTTAGTTGCGAGATAGATGCTTACTTATGATTTCAGTATCACTTTGATTAATAAATGTTAGTGTTTAACTATATTTATAATGTGGGAAACCCTTTTTACAATCTGTTTTTGAAATTTAAGTTTATAGTCTTGTTTTTCTATACAATATACATCAACAATTTTTTTATTTATTTTGAATTTAATATTGTCAAATTGTCTAATTCATTTATAACAATCATAGTTTGTTTGAGTTTTAATCACATTTGTTTATATCTTATAAGGTAGGTCATAGGTGTTTCACATAATAAATATTGTTACTTATGTAAACAATTAATCAAGTGACTTTTTTTTATTATTTTTAACTATTTTTTTTTTCAAATATCAATGTATTAAATATAGTCCGTTAACTTCATAAAAGTTTTGATCTTTAAAAAATAATTAATTGAAAATAATAACTTTTTTTTATTTAGTTTAATACAAAAATGTTAGTATAATTTAATATAAACTTTTTTATTATAATTTAATAAAAACAAATAAATTGTATATAATAAATTTGTTATTTAAAAACAAATTAGGTAAAAGAGGAAAATTTAAAAAATGCAATATGTAACGTCCAAATTTTAAATTGCTGATAAAATAAGATTTTATAAAATTATAAAACAAAACAGATCTATCACCAATTATAAATACAATATTAATAAAATTATATAGAAAAAATAACTATATAATTCAATAATTATATTACAAACATACAAAAGATAATTATAAGTTATAATATAATTTTAAAATTAAAATACATAAATATTAGAAAATTTTATATCATTAGAGATAAAATGAACTGTAGTACATAAGTAGATGTAAACATCATTTTTGTAATTAATTTTATGAAATTAAATTAGACTTAAAATTATTTTTTAATATGATATTAGAACTATAAATTTAAGTCTATCCTAATGAGATTTGTTGATGTAAATTGCTATCTAGCCATGACAATAAGATACTACCTGCCCGTTTTATTACCAAATGTCTATTTAAAAAATACATGGGATTTTAAAAAAACTCACAAATAACTGTAGCCATAGATATTTAAAAAAATATTTTATAAATTTTTAAAACAAAAATGTAAATAAAATTATAAAAAAATATGAAATATAAATTAAAATTTAATTTTAAGTAAATTTTATCTCATAAAATATAAATTAAAATTTAATTTTAATTAAATTTAAAACTTAATAAAATAAATTTTATTTTTATTTTTTAAGGTAACAAATACTTGTAGGATATTCGCACCCTGTCAATTTATAAACAAGTATTAAAATAAAATACTCACTACTTAGGGATAATAAATATTTCAACAATCTGTTATGGATTTCATCTCCAAATATGTGTGAACGAACATAAATATTGTTGTCATTTATTACTGTTGGATCATTTATTAATGTCTAATCTCTTGGTCTATATGTATATATCTCAACGTGAAGAAAATATATTAAAAGTATGAAAATTAAAAAAAAAATTAAGATAAATTTTATGAATAATTTGATGGATAAAATAAAATTTTAATAAATAAAATTGTTAGATTACATTTATTATGTTATTCAAAAACAAGACAAGCTTTGAACTATTAAGGAGACTAATTTGATCTTCGAATTAAATCTAAGCAAACATTCCATTTTTCATCATCAGCCTTTCAGACTCAACCGAAAACAAACCTTTTTTCTTTGAAAAGGTAATTTAAGTCATGATTAAAAATAACAATTTTTTTTTTCAAATTAATTCTTTAAAATATACTTATTATTATAATTTTTGTTTGTTCAATGTAAGATACATTGAAAAATGAAAGTTAAATGAAAAGGTTGCGAATAAAAGTTAAGAATTATTAACCTATGGAGAAAATAATTATATAAATGAGTATTCCAAACGAGGGAATCTCATTTTATTGGTATTATATGTTAAAAAACCAATTTCAAAACAAATTAAAAGAAATAGAATAAAATTTGACACTTTTTTTATCATAATTATTAACTTTGAAAAATGATTAGAACAAAATCAGAGTTAAAATATAAATTATAAATGAGTTAAAAAAATTACTTACGTTTTTCTACCGTATACCTTTCCCAACTCTTACCATGAAATAATAATAAATAAATAATAATATAAATGTTTTTTTCCTAAATAAGTAGGTTTGAATCAGATGTCGAAGTTTTTACAATTTTTAGAAAATGAAATAATTTATTCGGCAATAGTACTGAAAGTATTATTATTTTTTTTTTTATAGTTTGTCAAGTTGATTTTTGTAAAGTAAGTTGAATCAGATTATTTTTGTTTTAATAGAACCAGACTTTCAAAAGTTGAATTATTGTATTTTGGCGAGAGAGCTGAGTTTAAAGAGAAGCAGAGGGGTTTCATTAAAAAAAAACTCTATAATACTCAAGTTAATAAAAGAATAAAGATATTTTATAAATTATAATATTATGATTAAGGTAAAACATACTAAAATTGAGATTTATAGTTGAATATGATAATTAAGTATTTATTTCTCATATTTATAGATTTTATAGGTTATAATAGTTTCTATTTACGTGAAGATATTAAATTCAATATCCTATTGATATTAAATAATTAATAATTATTATATCATAATATTTTGAAATATAATAAAAATTATTATATCTTAAAAATGTTAAATAATCAAAATTATTATATAATAATATATTAAAGATATAATAAAATAAATTTTATTTTAAAATACTAAATAATCAATTATTATATCATAATATTTTAAAAATATAATATAATAATAAATTATTATATTATGACACATTATCTGTAAAAATTTTAGAAATATTTCATAAGATATTTAAGTTAAAAAATTTTAAACAACTAGAATTTCTCAAATATTCCAAAAAAAAGGTATATTACCTTCTTCCAACTCCTGTAATAAATTAAAATAATATTAGATACAAATAACAGAACTACTGGATGAATAATTTTCAAAAGGTTTTAAACTCCTTCTCATTACTTTTTGAATTTCAGAATCCAAAGAGATATAAGATAAGGATAGCAAATATTCTGTTACTTCAAACCAGTTTCATTAATATCAGATTTTCGAACATCCAACTTTTAATGTTTGAAATAGTATCTCAAATCCATCAAAACGATAATTTTAAATTACACTTGTTATCTATATACATCTCTTCTATTATCTTTTTAATAGATATAACATAAAAAAATCCTATATCTTATCTTTTATCAAATCCTATCATAATTTTATCTATATATATTATTTTCATTGTGTTGGTTTCTTTTTGAAGACATACACATATTGTATTAATTTTTTACTAATGGAAATGAATAATTCAATGGAGTTAGAAGGATAAGTAGATTTTACTCTCTCACTCAGGTGTGGTGGATCAGAAGGAGAAGTAGATCCTACTCTCTCACTCAGGTGTGGTGGATCAGAAGGAGAAGTAGATCCTACTTTCTTACTCAGGTGTGGTGGATTAGAAGAAACAACAACACCTCTCCTTTTTATAGGATCAAAGGAAACAACAACATCTTTCCTTTTTCAAGGAGACCCCTTACAGACAAACCTACCCTTAATGCAAACAGATTCTCCTAATCTTGAAGTTAGTCTTAACCTAAACTCTACCCTTAATCCTTCTTTGGCGTCATTTTCCGATGATAACACCTATATTTCATTAGCATCTTGAAATTACAATGTCAACCCTCTAAATGCACTTGCTAAAGCGGTCGAAAATGTTTCCCAAATTAATTCTTTACAAACAAACTTACTCTTACTCAAAATACTTTTTTCTTATCCTAACTTTAAGTCATTTTTCAACACTAACAACACCTGTCGTCTTTTGTTATCATCTTGTAATCATGATGCCGACTCTCTAAACCCGCTTGATAATTAGACTTTATCTTTTTAGAATCCACTTTTGTGACTAAGTTTTGTCTTAATATATTAGGATTTGTTCAGATGTTTTAAATTTTCAAGTTAGTTTTTTATTAAATTTAGTTTCAAGATATGTTTACTTAGGATTTCAGTATCACTGTGATTGATAAACTGTTGGTGTGTAACTATGTTTATAATTTGGTAAACACCTTTTACAATCTGTTTTTAAAATTTGAATTTATAGTCTGATCTTCTGATACACATTAACAATTTTTTTATTTTGAATTCAATAATATTAAAATGTCTAACTTGGTTTGAGTTTTAATTTATATCTTATACGGTAGAATTATATATTTTTTTCATATAACAAATATTGTTTATATTTTATTCAGGGAAGTTAAATGATCAACATGGCTGATTATACAAACAAGTGAATATTTTTTATTATTTTTAACTATTTTCTTTTTTCAAATGTCAAATGAAATACTGTTATAGTCAATTAGCTTCCTTAAAAGTCCTGATCTTTAAAAACATTAATTGAAAATAATAACTTTTTTTCATTTAGTTTAATACAAAGAAATTAGTATAATTTAATATAAACTTTGCTGTACTGTAACTTAATAAAACAAATTAATTGTATATAATAAATTTTGTATATAAAAAAATTATTTTAGTTAAGAAGGGAGATTAAAAAAAAAATGCATGACAACATTCCGATTTTATTTGCCATGGTTTTGTTTTGTTCCTTTGGATAACCATAGTTCACACAAGGGCGACAAAATAAAAAATAGTAATAATGACTATTTAACACTCAATTTTGTTAGTGTGAACAAAAGTTTTTATTTTGAAAAAATAATAATAGTTGTAAAATTTAAAATGCAACGTTTTTACAACTAATTTCAAATTAAAGAAAATTAATTAAAAATAATAATAAAACAAAATACAAATTAATTAGGAATTTAAAAAAAAAATGTATGACGGAAATAAAATAAATTAAAGAATTTTCGTTTATTATGTTTTTTTTATGACTACGTTGTGTTTTTGGTCACAAGTGGGCTAGATCGAAAAGCCCAATTAGGCAGCGAAATAGGGGTCGAGGCATTCACCAGCAGAAGTTATCAGTCGTTCTTCTCCTCCATTCTCTTCCTCTCTCGTCTTTCTTCCCTTTTCTTATGATCTCTTTATACCCTTCCATTATACAATTCGATTCTGTTTCTTCATGGGAACTATTCAATCCTTCGTTCATTTATTAGCATGGGTTTCTTTTACATGCTCACCTGGAATTGCTCATTCACTTTCAACTCCGGTTAGTAAAATAACCCTTTCTTTATAAATGATTTTCCCTTGTCTTTAATGAAATAGAAATTCATTGCACAATCTTGCAGCATTATGATAGGTTTTGTTTTCTTTTAATTTTGTCGAATGATTTCTTGCATTTTCAGGTTATGGATTCCAAAAAAATTTCTCCCATGAATAAATTCCTGATGCAGTCCTATTATGACAGACACACCAATTTACATGATTCCGATTTCGAAAACTTTGTGTCTCAAGAAGTCACTTCTGGCTTGTGTGCAGTGCTTCCAGATAATCATGATCTTGTTTGGAGATTGTCAGATATAAAACGCAATCTTACTGGTGAAGGTTCCCATCGTAGTGTGTCGACATTGATCAAATTTCAAAGCCAACATTTAAAGTCTCTGTCTGAACTGTTGAGCCACTCGTGTGAACTCATAATTATTGAAAGACTTCCTTCCGGAGTTTTTGCTGACCCATTTGAGTTACAACATCTTGTTCATCGTGGTGGTAAGTATTCATATTTGTACAGAAAAATGTAAAAGAATTTCATATTTGTAATTTTAGGATTGTCAGTTTGTTCTTTTAAGTGAATTACACTCTGTATTGCAGTGTTCAGTGACATAGCTGTCTTTGGTGATACAAATCTGGAGCTACCTTCATTCTTGTCCAATCGTTCTGTTGTTGAAATTCACTTAGTTGTAGACCCAAATATATTGCAAAAGCCAACTGATATCAAGACTGAGCTTCCCTTGCATGCTCGATATCAAGTAAGACTGTTATGTTTCAGTTACTTTACCACATTCATCTAAGTTTGTCTTTGAAATCTAATGTTCTGCAAAAACAGTAGCAAATTACGAAGGAATTGTCAGTTTATCACCATGATAATTGCTTCAACTAGACATCCAAATGATAATTATAAAAAAGTTGAAGCAACATCACCGAGGCTAATTAATTTTTATATACCAGCGATTCTAATATTGTATACTATGCTAATAACGCTAATTTTCCTCTGCAAATAAAACGAAAGTGGCTTTAAAAATAATATAGCAGTATGAGGATCGTTATTATCAACGTCTAAATGTCTCCATTCTTGTTTGAAATTTACTCGAGTTCTGTTAGTTTGAGTATGGGACAACCAAAAAAGGAGGAATGAGACTGCATATTTAGTTATAGTCACAAAACTTTACTGAACATAAGAGAATATATTGGAAAGCAAATGTGGGAGGTGTATTAGTAATAGTAACATTTGTCATACTAGTGTTATTACATGTCCTTTAGCAGGGTACACTATAGAATATGACACTGCCTTTGAAAGGTGTTTTGAGAGGAGATTTTAGGAAAATTTAGTACTAATGAAATTTGAATAAGTCCATATAAGAGATCAAGACATCACTTTCAATAAAAAATCTTAAAACAATAAGTTTGTGGATCATTTTACTTATATATTAGTCATCTTATTCACTTTTACATAATGTGAAACTTTCAACTTATCTTGAATTCTTAGCAATGTCTCTCTCAAGTGGGAGTCGGAACATCTTTCCCTCGAGTACGAGTGTCTTAGTAGTAATAAACTCTTAAACTTTTAGGACTTTTCATCTACTTTATACTTTTAGAATGAATCATCATCTCTCGTATTATTGTGAGATATTTTGATAGGAGATTTTGAGGGTATCAATAAGACATGAACCAACCCATGTAAGAGACCAAGACACAATTTTCAATCAAAAACTTTAAGACAATAGATTTGTGTGTGTGTATATACTTGTTATCTTATTTTGCCAAACATAAAAACTTCTTACTCACATTGAATTCTTTAAGAGTCTGAACTAAATCGTTTCTCTCCCTTTTTGCAGTCTCTAAATGAAACTGGGTACTCAACAGTTGAATTTGGTGCACCGGATATGTTAGTTCGTTGTAGCACAAAGGACAAGGTGGAAAATCACTATTGCTTCTTCAAATTAGAAAAAGGTGATGCTAATGTCTACGGCAGTCATATTGTTTGGAGAATACCTTCTGGCATAAATAAGCATGTTGGTCTTGTTTCCACGGTTACATTTACTGCAGCTTTGTTATCAACTCTTACAATTGTTGTTGCATCGTTATATTATTTCAAATAAATGGTTGAAAAAAGATTTAAAAACATCGCATGACAATATTGATTTAAATTAAAGAAGAAAAGTATGAGAGGAATTTTAGCATTGGAAAGGGGCAGTATGATCCAAATTTAAGCATGCAATGGCTAAAACAATTATTAACAAATATTAAAAATATGAAATTATAATATAGTTGCCTAAAAACAATTAATAACAAATATTAAAAAATATGACATTATAATATAGTTACTTAAATGTATAATGTCTTTTAGGTTACATATATTTAGAGATCGCAATCTGTTTCCGAGAATATTGTTTAAATTTGTCTTTGTTTTAATGAAAATTTTCATATTGACTGAGAACAAATATCAGTACAAATAATGAATAATATTCCATAGTTATATATATATATATATATATATATATATATATATATATATATATATATCATACAAAATTGAACTCAGAGTCAAATGAAAGAAAATAAAAGATAATCTCTATCTGTACATCCATGGGTGATCTACAATTACATATTTTATTTTACAGTCTTCTAAAAATTTGTTAGTTTGTTTCAATGATACATTAAGTTCATCTTAAGTTTGATTCCTAAGGCTATCTAAATTTCCTCAAAATCTAAAACTACACTCAGAATTTTGTCAAAATCTATTGTTAAACAGAATAGTTTTATATGACTTAAAGGTTAATTACACACAATTTAAATATATTTTCCTGTAATAACTTTTTGACACACCTTTTTTTAAAAAGAAAAAATTATAATTTATGATTTCATAATTTCATAATTTTATAATTTCTTCATAATTACACAATTTCATAATTTTCTAATTTTAAGGTTTTAAAAATGATAGTTTCACAATTTTATACATTTATAGTTTTATAAAATAATAGAATTATAAAATAATAAAACTATAAAGTTATAAAAAATAACTTTTAATATCTGTATTTTTTATTCAAATATAAAGTTTTTACTGTCGATAAATTTTGATATATATTGTTGAAACTTCACATAAGTGTTATAACATAATTGATTTGAATTTTTAGGCTTTATGTGTGTAGTTGGATGAACCGATTATCACACCTACATTTTGGTATGAGTTGGGTCAAATTTAATAATCACGCCCACATCACATAAATACTCTTTTCCAATTGTCCTCTTTTGAATGAATGAAAGAGACAATACTGTCCCTACCAACAGTTACACAAACCAAATTTCAAACTGTACTAGTTGAGGTATTTATACTAATATTTTAGTTTTTTCATACAGTAATAAATTCATAGATGTGAGATGATACAGTTCTTGGTTCATTGATTTAGGATGATTAAAATACATAAATTAAATTTAATTATTCAAAGTACTTTCTAAACCTATTTATATCATAATTTATAAAAATAAACTAAACTAAATTAAATTATTTGAAATATATTGATTACTTAAATTATTACAACTAAACATTCTATTTTAACTTGTTTATTTATTTTATTTGATTTATTTTTATTACTGATGACTTTTTTGATAAATTTCTTAAATTTTAGAAATATAACCACGCAACAACTTTTGGTCTAATTAAGGGTAAACATTTAACAATACAGGTGATAATTTGAAAATTAAGGAGCTTTGTGTAACTTTTAAAAGATTGCATGATTGTATTACTAAAAATGGCATTTTTTTTAAAGATAATATTTTCACTTTTGATTAAGTATCAGTCTTGGTAAAAATGAAATATAAGTTATTACAATGTTACAAGTCATTTCACATGATTTTTTTTTAATGATTTTGTTAAATGTATTAGAAAACTCCTCTTTCTCTTCTTTGTACTTATTTGAGTATCAATTTTTGTGGGGCTGGTAAGACATGACTTATTTTAGTTTTTGATTGATTAGATTTGTGGTAAGGTTGTTTTATTTAATAAATTTGTTGATGGATAATTTATTGTTTTATAACTTCTAAATTTATAAATGACATATTAAATTTTCTTTTAGGTATAAGAGTGAACTCAAAGTTATATTATGTGATTTTAATGTAAATTTATGTTCTTGTTATCGAATTGGAATAATATTAAGAATGTATATAGTATTGTTTTTTTAAATTACTTTTTGAAGAGGATATAGAGGTGATTATATTAATTTTTAGAATAATAGTTGGTATGTTAATATTTACATATTTTAATTGACTTTAATTCTTGATAAAGTAATGTTATAATCTATTGTTAGCTCAGCTTAAATATCTATTTACTAAAACTTTCTTTTGTTATTATTTTATATGACATTTTTTTTATGGATAATGAGAATGTGAACGTGATTAATTTTATTTTAAACGATACTAATGTTTTTTTTTTTCAAAAAGTTATAAAAAAAAAAAACTTTACATTTTTGGTATGAAATGTGTGAATTGGGAAAATTTAATTTAATTTGATGTTGTTCCTCCGGCTAAAACTTTAATGTTTTATAAGTTGTTGTATGACAATTTATCTATTGATTTATAGATTAAAAAAAAGGATGTGATTTTGTGTTCTAAGTGTTTTTTGTGTAGGAACAATATTGAATATTTTTCATATTTGTTCTTTCATTGTTCTATTGCTATAAGGTTGTGAGAATGATTGAATGGTGTTTTTTTTTAATATTTCTCGGTTTTCTGTTTAGATTTGATAGTTCAGAGTTTAAAAGGTCTCATTGGAATTGTTGATTTGAAGTGATTAAAATGATTGTTATTATTATATGATTGATTTGGAAGATGAGAAATTATATAATTGTTTTTACTTATATTATTTTTAAATTAAATAATTTGTGCGTATGACTAGTAATAAATTTAAAAATCACGTGATTAATACAGTCTTTGGTTTTTTGGTGTCAAAAATTTCCAATATTCAAACTAGGAATAATATAATGGTTATATGACAAATTTCATTTACTAATTAACTTAAATATTAATGGTTCAATTAGAAGTTGTCCTGTTAGTATTTTTAGAAGAAATTAGAGTGTATATGTAGGTATTTTTTTATGAGTGCACACTTTTATTAATACTTGATTTTTATGAGAGACATTTTCTTGATCAACAAGTGGTTTATTAGAATATTAAAGTTTTTCATGTTTTTTTTATAAGGAAAATATTAGGTTGAATACTTGGTTAATTTTACTCTTGTTCATAAAAAAAGGTTATAAACAATTTAATGTTTTACCTTCAAGTATTTTTATATATTTTTTATAACATATAATCTGTTGTTTAGGTTTCGTGAAGTGTAATTTTTATATAACGTATGTTTTTTTTTTTTATATATTTGATTTTAATAACATTTCATGTAAGTGATTATGGATTTTAGTATAAGTAATATGCCAACTAATATGAGTTTATTAAAAAATAAAAGTTAATTAAAAATTATTAAAATGGATGTTATATAAATATTATATTTGTATTTTGTAATAAAAAACAAAACATGTAAATGGATAGAAACACATGAACAAGTAACTATATCATTGTGATCTATTTTCTCCAGCTATTATACCTCATTGTTTTTAGTAATTTTAAGGATGTTTTTAATAATATTACATTCATAAAAAAGATTCAATACATACATGGAGAATGAAATTTTCAAATATTTATTATATTATGTTTGTTTTTGTTAATAAAAATATGATAAATAGTTTTGCCAGCTTGGTTAAATTCATTAAGAATTGGTTACTTAATGAGTTAATCAAACCCGATTAACTTATTAGTGGATTCAAAATTTGAATCCGACTTGATGTATTGTGGATAATGTATTGAAAAGATTAATTCACTGATTTAATTATAATTTTTTTTCTTCAATCTTAAAAAATAACAATTTTTTTCTAATTGAAATCTAAATAATATTCAATCTAAATACGATAGAAAATGATATTAAACTCTAAATATAATCCAAAATAAAAAATACAATATGATCTAAAATTAGGTTGAATTTCAAATATAGTCTAAAATACAAAACACATTAGTATGTAATATCAAATCATTTTTGTCACTTATCCATCTACAATATTAGAGTTTTGAATGTATAATAAACAATATAAAAAAAAAAATATTTACAGTTTTTATTTTTTTAATATAATTTAAAATTTATGGATTGATTAATGAGTTGATATAATTCGCAACATATTTTAATGAACGGAATTCAATTTTAACCATATCAAAAATTGTAATTTTTTTAAAATCAAACCCAACTTAAATATATGTAATAGACCAAATTAACTTACTCGTTTTAATCCATATTTGATAACACTACCTACTAATACGAGTGTCTCTAAGGCATTAAAAACGTTCATCGTCTTTCTCTAAAAAAGAAGCATATTACTTTTCTTGCAATTTTCCTATTAAGTAGTAAAGCAAATTCATTAAAAGAAGATAACACGTTCCCCATACCTTTTCCTTAAAATTGCACTTTCTTCTTCATTTGACTCTGCCACCTCCATTATTCTAACAACCCTTAACTTCAACTTTAAGTGCATGCACGACTCAACAGTCTCATTAACCAATCCATGGAGAAGATTTCAAAAAATACCTATTTGTCCTTTTCGATCAAACACATGAACAATGCATTTTAAAAAAAGAGAGCAGCATCTGCTACATCTCTTCTCTCCCTGAATTGTCCTTATTCTGCAACATCAGTACTCTAATTGAGTTTTTTACATTTTGCACACAACAATATCTGAAATAAAGGAGAACTCATGAATAAGATAAGGAATTCTGTAAAGCTTTTTTCAACTTGTAAATTTCAAAATATCTTTTTTTTTTATCATCATATATTTTATTTAACATGTTTTCTAAATAAAAAAATCAATCATTTATTTAATTATAATTGATTTTATTTGCATTTACAAGATTTATAGAATTTAAAATAAAAACCTTAAAAAAGGACTTAAGATTTAAAAACAAAGGGAAAAGGGTATTTGTAATTTATTTTGAGTCAAATTACGTCAATATAAAAAGAAAATGTAAACATTTTAATTTTATAAGGAGAAAAAAAAACATATTATTTTATCCTATTATCACTCGAATCTGAATTTTCTAAACTTAATTTTAATTCTAATCCTAGACAACGCCAAAAGCGAAATGAAAAAGAAAAACGAGAAAGAAAGCATGGCATGACCAGAAGAACAGCAACAATGTTGCTGCGTGGTTAGCAGTGAGAGAAAAAGAATTGAATGCGTCACCTCTCGCGTCGGGATCAATTCCCTTCGTTCTCCGTACGAATTTATTTTCCCTGCAAATCGTGATGGAGGCGTTAATCGAGTTATGCGACCTCATTGCGAAGAATCCCTCGCAATTCTCCGACAAGCTTTCTTGGATATGCGGTAAATGTCCTCCGCCGGAGTACCTAACGGCGGGATCTCCTAGGGTTTCGCGCTCTCAGCTCAATGCCGTTCTCGCCGTTTCGCGCTTCCTCTCCAAGTGCCCCGATTCTCCCGATCTGCGCCCAAAGTCCGTCGTCGTTGAGTTTCTACGCTCCGTTCCCAATTCCTTCACTCAGTCCTTCTGGCCGCACCCTTTCAACGCCGATTCCGTGACCTCTTTTTTCGTCGATTTCACCGGCTACGTCTCCAAGGCCGCGCAAGCGTCGCTGGATTTTGCCGAGGAGCTTACTGCCTTCGCCGGCGAAGTAATCATTTCCGCGATCGGCGAACCCCGCTCCAGCATTGCTAGGGCTTTCTTGGCCGGTGTGTCGCAGAACTATATCCCAATTTCGTCGTCCGATGCCAACAGATTGGTGACTTGTTTAATCGATCAATTCTCCGCGCATACTATTTCTGTTGCATGCACTCCGAGGGAACTGCTCATTGCGGAAAATTCATCGTCTCAGAGCTCGCCCATCAGTGTAAACCACCAACCCCTGACCAATTACAATGACAGTCCCGGGAATGAGAATACTTCGGGTTCCTCGAGCAGTGTGGCTTCTAAGGCTGCGGAAGACGGTAGTACGGCGTCCTCGAGAGGAGTGGTGAACGGCCCCCACCATGTTTATAGGTCCAGTGCTGATCTATTGGCTCTGAATTTGGGTTTAAATGATGGTAATCTTGGACCAATCTCGTCTACCCAGCAAGTTATTTCCTTCGAGGAAGAGTCTGTGGAGTTCTTGGAGAGGCAGGAAATAGCTTTTAACTTGATTGCTCACGTGCTGGAAAATGTCCACATTGAGTCCGGACTTTTGGAGCAGGTTAGGTTAATTGGGAAGAAGCAGATACAGTCCTTGTCTGTTTTTCTGAAGGTAAAAATATATTTCTATAATTCCCTCTTTAGGCACTTTATTTATTGTGATCATGTGAATTAGCGGGTATCTTTCTTTCCTCACTGTGTGGATGATAGTTGGGATTCAGGTTAAGAGGAGTGTTAGCAACAGATTTTCTAAAACATTTTTGCTGAAGGTTAGCATCTGTTGGAAATTACGACATTATGAATGAGAAATTTAAATAAGAAGTGAGACCGCCTAAATTTTACGAGTTCCAATAAAGTTCAACCAACAGTAGAAACTGTTTACAAGAATGTGTTGCTTGCATTTCTATTTAGGTTAATCTTAAGAATGAGGCCCATTTCGTGTTTGTATTTTCTTTCAGATCAGGAAGAGGGATTGGCATGAGCAGGGATCACTTTTAAAAGCGAGGATTAATACGAAACTTTCAGTTTATAAAGCTGCAGTGAACCTGAAAATCAAGAGCCTCTCGGCACTGGATTCTGATTCAAGGTCTGTTAAGAGGTTGGTTTATGAGGCAGTTGCAATTTTAATAGATGCTGCTGAGGCATGCTTACTCTCTGGATGGCGTAAGTTGAGATCGTGTGAAGAGCTCTTCGATTCATTGCTTCTAGGGGTAGGACAAATTGCTATTGCTCGAGGAGGACAGCCGCTGCGCATTTTGCTCATTCGCCTAAAGCCAATTGTTCTCAATGTCTGCGCTCAGGTATGCTTTGTTACTTTTCAATATTACATTTCCATTGATGATTTATTTTCTAGTCACATTCCAATTGATATTTCCTTAAAATTCCGAAATATTTTTTTCACAGCCTGATACCTGGAGTAACAACCAGGGGACCATGTTTGAGAGTGTCACAAAGGCCAGCTGTAGGATTATTGAATCATGCTGGGAAAAGGAGCGAGCCCCTGTAGACACATACATAATGGGATTAGCGACAAGCATACGTGAACGGAATGATTATGAAGAGCAGGTACACTTACTAATGGTCACCTGCCCATAATGTATAAACTGGTGATAAATACTAGTAAATGAATATGTGGTCGGGTCAGCATTTTGCTGTGTTATTTGTTTTGGTTTTGTACGTATATCATGTAATTACATTCAGACGTGATACTCGCTAATTTTGTATTTCATACATTCCCAAATATTAACGGATTTCACAAATTCAGCATTCACTCAATCTCCAGTTGCGTTTGTAATTTTATCAAGTCATATGGTTAGTAGGGTTTTCCTGTTTCATAATGGGATCTTCAGTTATTGACATCCTTTTAACTTAAGCATGTTAATTTAATGTTTCTGGTCTTGCGTTAAATTATTTGAATGCTTACAGAATCTTGTTTTGCCACTAGGAAAACCAAGAGAAACCTGCAGTACCTTTTGTACAGCTTAATGTTATACGCCTGTTTGCCGAGCTGAGTGTTGCAGTCAACAAATCTGAGCTGGTAGATGTGATATTACCTCTTTTTATTGAAAGTCTAGAAGAGGGTGATGCTTCAACGCCTAGTTTGTTGAGACTCCGAGTATGGAACTTTGCCTTCAGAGCATGTATTTTGAAATTGATATAACCTCCCTTTTGTTCATTTATCTGTCAATCCTTTGGCTTCTTATCTTGTATTATGAATCTTACATTTTTGTATTGTGATCCATACAGCTTCTTGACGCTGTGTCTCGAATGGCCAGTTTAGGTTTTGACAAATCTTACCGTGAAACAGTGGTTTTGATGACTAGAAGTTACTTGAACAAACTTTCAAATGTAGGATCAGCTGAAAGCAAAACAGAGGCTGCTGAAGCCACAACTGAGCGAGTTGAGGTATGTAGTGTATCTAAAAATTTCAATAATACATTAGATTTGGTTTGTTTGTTGTATATTGTCAAATGGATTCTCACTAGTTGAATTACATTTTAGACTCTACCTGCAGGATTTCTTGTTATTGCTAGTGGTCTTACCGGTGATAGATTGCGCTCAGATTTTCGTCATCGACTGCTCTCCTTATGCTCAGATGTTGGTTTAGCTGCAGAGGCTAAAAGTGGAAGGTATACCTGTTTTACTATGCTAAGCACTTGACATTACAATATTCTAATAATGTTTAATATTTTAAGATTTGGATAGGTTTAAATTAAATTTTATTTACATGATGAATTATGCTTTCTGATTTCACATCTGATGCTTACTCACTGCAGGAGTGGAGCAGATTTCCTGGGTCCACTGCTGCCTGCAGTTGCTGCTATTTGTTCTGATTTTGATCCTACTTTAAATGCGGAGCCATCACTTTTAAAACTATTTCGCAACCTATGGTTCTATATTGCTCTTTTTGGCCTAGCACCACCAATACAGAAGACTCCAGTGACTACAAAGTCAGTTTCTACCACACTGAACAGTGTCGGAAGCACCGGTGCAATTTCCCTTCAAGCGGTAAATGGACCATATATGTGGAATGTGGAGTGGTCTTCTGCTGTTCAACGAATTTCTCAGGGGACTCCTCCACTTGTAAGTTGATCCTTGAAGTCTTCAAATTTTTTGGTAAACAACTCCATTGATACATTTTTGCCGTGCATGTTTATAGTTTTAATATTATATCATTGGGAAATTTGTTTCTTTGCCTTGTTATGTGTTTCATCATTATCAAAGAGTGCAGTACTGTTTCTTTTTTCTTCCCATACTTCTTTAAATTATTATGAATTCGTTGACTTTCTCTTTCAGTTCAAAATTAAATTTTCTTTATACTGGACTGAACCTTTAATATTATATCGTGCTGTTTCTGCCCAGGTTGTTAGCTCAGTGAAATGGCTTGAGGACGAGTTAGAATTAAATGCTTTGCACAACCCAGGTAGCCGTCAAGGCAGTGGCAATGAGAAAGCTGCTCTTTCCCAACGAGCTGCTCTTTCTGCAGCTTTAGGAGGGAGAGTTGATGTCACAGCAATGACCACAATCTCAGGTGGATTGCACTTGCTTTATAATTCATTTATTCTTAGTATAGGAATTGTCAACACCTTCAACTTTTTAGAGAGGTGCTGCATACAGTTTTCGAACGTGATGTCATGCCTTATACTGGCATTTTCCATACGACTTGTGTATCGCCATGTGACACCAGCAAACATCAAAGTTAATTACTATTTCTTCTAAGACATGTCTTGTGATCAATTTCATATTATATATTAATTTTGGTACAAGCTTCACTCTATCCTGACTATTGTGGTGCATTACTTATGTTTATTTGTTTTGCAGGAGTGAAGGCGACTTACCTTCTTGCTGTAGCTTTTCTTGAGATCATCCGCTTCATCAGCAATGGTGGAATCCTAAATGGTGGCACCACTATTGATGCTGCAAGAAGTGCCTTTACTTGTGTGTTTGAATATCTCAAGACTCCCAATTTAATGCCAGCTGTCTTTCAGTGTTTAACAGCAATTGTCCACAGGGCTTTTGAAACAGCTGTGTTGTGGCTGGTAGGCATTTGTTTAAAATTTGGACCTCATTTATTGCTAATACTTCCCGTTATGTGTACTCATCCCGAGGCCTGTAAACCACAACCCATTAAGCTTGGACATATTTACTTAGTGATAAGCAGCTACTGTCTAAATTGATCTAGCAATTGCTTACTATTCATATCAAATATTTAAGATGGTATGAAAAATGTAACAAGTCTATATTCTCTGTTTTTTGTTTGAAGCAAGTAACTTTTGCTGCACCAATTGTTTTATATTTATGAATGCAACTTCATAATTCTTTGTAAGTGGCATCAAGAAGTTTGTTCGGAACAGTCCCACAAGCATCTAAAATGTTACCTGATTCTTTCTTGTGGAGAACTGAAGTGGTGATAAAAGAGGATTGAAATATATGTGGCTTTAATTGTGGTCATCGCTAGCCTGGCTTAATTGCAGTGTATATTAGAATTGGTTGTTAGTGTCTTGGTAAGGGCAACTTATGTAGGGGATGACCAGAAAAATTGTGGAGTTGAGTTAAGTTTTCGGGTCATTTTCTTAGTTGGTATCAGGGTCACTTGCATTGTCACACTTTCAGCCTATAACCTCAGTCAGTATTGAGAGAGAATGTGTAGGAAAGCCATCTTAATTGTGATCACCTCCAGCCTGTCTTATGGGGTTGAATTGGACTCGAAGCCCAAAAGGCCAGTGTTTACTCTTTAAATAATTAGCATATGCTTTTACTTTTTTTTATGTCCAAAATTGAACTCCTCAAGGAAAACTAGAAGATTGTTATAGTTGAATAATTGTATTGACAAATTCAATGGATTCATGCCCAGTTTAGTGATTATGAATTATTACACTACAGTGTAGATTAGGTGTACATGACCTATAATGGTTGTGATTATGTACAGGTTCTTTCATTTATGTTGTGTTTATGTTTTCTGGGGTTAAAGACTGATTTTTGTGTTGTTTTCTGTGTCTTTGACCACATGGATTATGGACACAACTGATTGGTCTGGCTTCAGGAAGAACGATTGTCTGAAATTGGGCATGATGCTGAGACCCGGGATTCAGTACTTACAATGCATACCTGTTTTCTAGTAAAGAGTCTGTCCCAGAGGGAGGATCATATACGAGATATTGCAGAGAACTTGTTGACTCAACTAAGAGACAAGTTTCCACAGGTAAATTTTCAACAGTATCTGTTTTGATTATGGTTACAGTATATTTAGTTACTTCCCTAATGTGTCTCAATTTTCTTTCTTGACATCTGGAATATATTTAAGATTAATGGTATATTTGCAGGTTTTATGGTATTCTTCCTGCATAGACTCTATGCTATTTTCATTTAGTGACGACTCTTCCACTACCATCATCAATGATCCCGCTTGGACAGCCACAGTTCGTACCTTGTATCAGAGAATTGTTCGAGATTGGATAATTAAATCACTTTCAAGTGCTCCATGCACTAGCCAGGGCCTTCTTCAGGTTGGGCTTATCTGTTTCATTGTTGAAAACCAATATTTTAAGTTTTTGTAGTTACCTTGCCATCATCATCCACATCATATTCTCCACAATATGGAGGGCATGCTGTGATATGCCGTTTCCTGTATGACCATAATTGTAAGCTTATTTGAAAATTATAATTCAAATCCGTTTTTTATGCCAGTGTCAAATGCTTGATGATCTTTTACTTGGGTTTATAGTCATTCTCTGCACAAAAAAGTAACTTAGTAGAAAATTTAAGGTTTGATTTTGTGCTTCCGCGCCTTCTGTTGAAATTCCTTTGATTTGCTCTCTACTGGTTGTACTTAAATCTGATTGTACTTAACTTCCATTCTGGAACTGGTCCAAAAATGTGGTGGTTGCGTTTATTTTATTGTGTCTACTAAATCCCTTTCATTTTGATTATTACTTACTTTCTAATGTGTGTGTGTGTGTGTGTGTTGGTGACAGTGTAATTATGTCTTTATTTGTATGAAGTCCTTACAAGTTTCCCTTTGCACTATGTATGTATGTATTTCACATCAGGATAAACTTTGTAAAGCAAATACTTGGCAAAGAGCACAGCCCACAATTGATGTTGTTTTACTTTTATCTGAGATAAAAATTGGCACTGGGAAAAATGAATGGCCAATACAAACAGCAAATATTCCTGCGGTAATGGCTGCGGCAGCTGCCGCTTCCGGGGCAAACTTAAAAGTATCTGAGTCTTTTAACTTAGATGTTATCAGTTCTGGTAAGTGTAACCAAGCTGCAGCGACAGTTAAGTGCAACCATGCTGGAGAAATTGCAGGAATGAGAAGGTTGTATAACAGCATTGGTGGATTTCAGTCCAGTACTGCACCTCCTGGTGGTCTTGGACTTGGAGCTGGACTTCAGAGAATTATATCGGGAGCTTTTCCTCAGCACCCACAAGCTGAGGATGACTCTTTTAATGGAATGTTGCTTAATAAGTTTGTGCGTTTACTCCAGCAGTTTGTCAACGTAGCAGAGAAAGGTGGGGAAGTGGTCAGATCTGAATTTCGTGATACTTGCTCTCAGGCTACTGTGCTGCTCTTGTCACATTTGGTAAACATTTCTTGCTAGTATTTTAGTTGGTTATACTAGAAGTTAGAATTCAGGGATTCTATATGTCATACCTTTATCTGAGTTATGTTTTTTTCTTATGGACAAGAGTTCTGGATCCAAATCAAACATGGAAGGCTTCTCACAACTTCTTCGTCTTCTTTGCTGGTGTCCTGCTTACATTTCTACCCATGATGCAATGGAAACTGGTGTTTTCATATGGACATGGTTGGTTTCTGCTGCACCGGAGCTTGGAGCTGTCGTTCTTGCTGAGCTTGTTGATGCATGGTTATGGACACTTGACACCAAGCGGGGTCTTTTTGCCTCTGAAGCAAGGTTTTCTGGACCTGCTGCAAAACTCAGGCCTCACCTGTCACCTGGGGAACCTGAACCGCAGCCTGACATTAATCCTGTTGAGCAAATAATTGCTCATCGACTATGGCTTGGATTTCTTATTGATCGTTTTGAGGTTAGGCATTGATTGCTTCGACGTTCCTCTATTTATTAACATGCATTTTCTCATTTTTAGGCTCTATCTAAATTGTTTTGTGTAACTGTTTGTTTTGATCCTAAGTGCCCATAGTATGTTTTCATTTTTGTATGCCATGCAGAAGAAATTCACAACTAACCATTGGGTAAGTTATTTAGTTTGAGGAACCTAAGATAGGAATTTAAATCACTGTTTGCATTGTGATTGTTAATAAATTAGTAGCAATAAATTATTAGTTGAAGTTACTCATTTAAATTGGAAATTCTGTTGTTTGGTGCTATATTTAAATTGCCATATTTAAATGTGAAATCTTTGATTTCTCTATAAATCTACAGGGTTTGTAGTGAACAATTATGTTATAGTTTTTTGATATGGATTAATGAATTAAGGAACATATTTCATGAACCACCCTTTATTTAAAGATTGATACTTAGTTCATGATTAGTGGATCTTGTATATTTTTTCGAGTTAAATTGCCACCAAATGTTAGTTTATAGTGCTTTTATTGTACTAATTGGTAAAATTTTTTTTATAAAGCATTCAATACATAGATACACATCGTGATTGAGGGACGCATTCTCCCCTTATGTTGTAAAAGGCTGAATCTAGTTTCAACCTTAAAATATTTCCATTATTTGCATTACTTCCCTGAATTATTTCTTATCCTGTATCATGTAGGTAGTTCGACACCAAAGTGTGGAGCAACTCCTGCTCCTTGGTAGGTTGCTGCAGGGGACAACGAAGCTTCCCTGGAATTTTTCACACCATCCTGCAGCCACTGGCACTTTTTTCACTCTGA
The DNA here is from genome assembly GCA_036885675.1 of Vigna mungo. Taxonomy (NCBI): domain Eukaryota; kingdom Viridiplantae; phylum Streptophyta; class Magnoliopsida; order Fabales; family Fabaceae; genus Vigna; species Vigna mungo. The sequence goes on along the minus strand of CP144699.1, from coordinate 45,420,645 downwards.
TGCTTCTAGGGCTCAAGTACTGCTCTTGCCAGTTTCAGGGAAATTTGCAAAAATTTCATCTGGGGCTTCAGTTGTTGGAAGATCGGATTTATAGGTAAACACAAGTGACATAGTTTTTTGTTTGGCATTCTTGGTGAATTTCTCCTAAAACTTTCATTTTCTTTATATGTGCTGTTAGATTGTATGCCTTTAATGCTTAAAGTATTATTGTAAAGCTTGCAATAGGTGATTTTTTCTTTCTGTAACCTAATGTCAGTCAGTTAGGACTTTGTTACAAGTTAGTTGTAGTCTTGTCAGCATCAAGTCAACCTGGAGTCAGCACTATAGCTAGCTTCATCAAGACACTTCTTGGAGTTTCTTCTATAAATTTGTACCATTCATCGGTAATCAGTAATAATAAAATCCTTCAGTTTTTCTGTTTAGTTTATCAAATATACAAATTCTGTAAGTGCTAACTGCTAGTAGTGCTGGCGAAATTCTTTGTTTGCTATTATTTATTCATCAATTTGTGTCCTTCTCTTCAAGAAGCATGTACTTTGTAAGTTCTTACCATAATTCATGAAAGGTCGTAATCATAAATTGTATTCATTATTCAGTTGCTCTCATTGCATTGTTTTAATTCTCTAATCTTGGTGGCTTGAAACATTTTCTGGAAACTGCACAACTTGGCCTGCTCTTTTTAGATGGTCAAGTTTGTCTGGACTTGCTGGGATGAGTTAGAACATGGAACTGGTGAAGTTACGTAGATTAACTTTGCTTGTTGAGTCAAATCAGTCTCTATCCCCATCCCCTGAAATTTGTATTCCAAATGTTCCAATGTTTTCCGTGACTTAAATATCATTAATTATCATCCCTTATCTTTCAATTCTAACCAATAAACACTGCTTGCAATGCGTGCTTTAATTTTTTTTTTCAAGCTGAATGCTTTGCCCTGTTCAAAGAGATTCAGTGTATCTTCTGTAGTTTTTTATTTTATCATTTCTACTGAAAATCAAAACTATAGCCTGTCATTTTTTTCATTGAGTTGGAAATTTTGGTAGATTAATCAGCTGAATGTGTGAGAGTTCGGGGCCTGGTATAACTGCAAAAGGCCTATCTAACATTTTCAGATGATGCATCTTTACATTTACGTGGGCTATTCTGCTGGAACAATTAGTTTCTTTCAAAGATAGATTGGATTCATCATGTTCACCTTTCTTTGGGTTAATTGAAAATGCTATTTTGTGCTTTTATAGGGCCGCTTTGGGTTGGTTTGCTTTCGAGCTTGAATGGTATGATACAAACTATGCAAACTTTGCTCAGTGTGAAGCCCAGTCTGTTTCTTTATTTGTTCAATACCTCACGAATATGAAAGGAGATACCATTCAAGTTGGGTCAAAAGGAAATGGACAAGAAAATGGGAACTCTTTGACTGACACGGTAATATTTTTATGACTAAAATTATCATCAACTTACACTGTTGACTTTGAAATTTTAATTTGTTTACCTTAAAACTTAAAATTGTTATCGTGTCCTTTTAATTTTTTATCTTTGTCTATGAAAGTTGTTTTATTTTTTAAATGGACTTCAATATTTCCTAATCTGAATTTGTACATTTATGCTAGAGTGATCTCTATCATCCTGTTTGGGGTCAAATGGAGAACTATGCTTTAGGAAGAGAAAAGCGGAGGCAGCTACTTTTAATGCTATGCCAGTATGAGGCTGATAGACTTGACGTCTGGGCACAGCCAACTAACACAAAGTATATAAATATATATTTATCTGTTTCTGATCACTTGAATTTCATTATATGTTTTGTGTTACTTGTCCTAAGCTTTCAAATACCTGGTATGTATTTTCAGGGAAAGTAGTTCCCGACCCAAGATTAGTGCAGATAAATGGGTAGAATATACTAGGACTGCCTTCTCTGTGGATCCTAGGATTGCTTTATCTTTGGCCTCAAGGTTCCCTTCCAATACATTTATAAAAACAGAAGTTACTCAGCTTGTACAGGTATGTTCTTTTTCAGTGACAAAGATTAACCGGAAGCCCTAATGCTTAGTGTCTTCAAAGTGGGAATTTAATAAGTTTAAGATTAACGTTTAAATGTTTTGAGCAACTTCTGTTGCCTATGTTCTCTCGAGTCTTGTCAGACAATAAAATGTTGTTGGAAATCTTGCATGGATTAGAGATTGTTGAAATAAAAGAAAGAGAAACATAGGATGTATCCCGAATGTGTATTGAGCACATAGGGTCATGCATTTATAAATAGAAAAATATAAAGAGATGGGTCTAAACCCAGAGATAAAATCAAATTATTATATACAAAGTGGATGTAAATATCTTTTTACAAGCTGATTTTTGTTAAGTGAAGTTAGAATTAAAGTCCATTGTCTAATGATGGTATCAGAGCTTATCCTTGTACCACCAGTTATTGGGCCATTATCAAACAACCTACAAATACCTAGTTTTGTGCTCGATATGTTTAGTCCTCAATGTGAATGTACAAATCTTACCTTACAAATTAGTTTTAGGTGAGGTTGGATTAGTTTTAAAATCCACTATCTACCCAGGGTTTATGATAGAAAATGTAGGTAGAGATTATCATGAGTAGCTAATTGCAAGAGGAGTCTTATATGTCACATCCCATTGAAGAAATGATATGTATAAATAAAGCACAGGGAAGGGTGGGCAGTGAAGTAATAATCCAGTGTGGGTCTTTCAAGTGACTTCGTGGTCTTAGCCCAATTCAATGAAGAAAATAAACGAATATTAAAGAACGGGGTGTTACACTATCACAAGGATACTTGGACTCTCACCCATATAATTTCCTTGGATTAATTGGTAGGCCTATTTTTGTGACATACCCCATCCAGGAAGAGGTAAGTCAGGAATAATGTATAATATTTTGGGCCCATTAGAAGGACATGAAATTACTGAGAATGGAACTGTTGAACCTGCTGTAAGGACTATAAAATGTTTCAACTCATTAAAGAAAAAGGGAGGCAAAATGATGAGCCAAGGTGACCCAGGTTATGCTTGACAGTATTGATAGGTAGATGTTATTTTTGTTGAGCTTAACACTGGCTGGCATGTTGCCAATATGAACTTCACAAGAAACAACCAACAAGCTTTGCATGTTGACAGGGAAGCAATTGAGTTGGTGTTCCAAAAAGTTTATGGGGTGACTACAAGAACTAGGTGTTAAGATTAAAACAGAAATATATTTTTAGAGGACTTAAAGAACCCCTCTCATGGTTCTCTATTTATATATATTTGAAGGTTGATACAATAGGGAGATGAAACACCAAAAACATTGTCCTAGACTTCTTGGACAGAGAACTAGGTATAGGTTATCTAACACTCAACCTCCTACCTTAGACGTAATGATTACATAATTTACTAATTATTTCAACACTAGGAAACATTTTACTTCAGTAACAAGAAAGGAGTTATTGAAGCTACATTAATGAGGGGTTGTAAATTTGTTTTGTGGGGTGCGTTGACTGTCCATACAAACCAACTTTGGGCAATACTCATTAGAAAATTAATGCAATTTACATCATAAATAGTTGGATCCAGGTGGAAGCTATTGCAGCCAGTTGAAGGAAATGATTCAAATGAGTAATTACATTTCATTCAGACATTCACCTTGAGGACCGGTGAATATTCAAAGTGGTAGTGTTGTTAGGCCTTCATGTTAGGCTTGCAAAATGGTTATGTTGCACAAAACGTAGGAAGGGTGATAAGGGAATCGGGCATTGTGGCCAAAAGGGAGAAGAAAATGGGTTTTGGTAGTGATTTTGTGTAGAGGTTGACTCTTCTCATAATTTGGGTTTTAGTTGTTTTAACCTGTTTAGTTGGTAGTATTCAATATTTGTAAGGTGATTGTTTCTACCCATATTTATTTACTACGTTGATGTTTAATTTCTCTAATTCCTTGTCTAGAGGAATTGTCTTCTGATAAGTGATACATATTAGTATCAACCTAGATATTTCTATTGTTTGATACCCTATTTCTTATCCAATTGGTATAAAAGCTGGTTGTCAATCTTTTGGAAAGGGCTACTTAAGGAGGGTTTTTACCTGTGGAAGGTCGTGAGCAATGGGAAGTGTAGTGAAGTGTCATGGAGGGAAAGCTACCAAGTCGTTGGTTCTTAAGGGCCATGTTATGTTAGGAACTTGAGTATTGTGAGGTCCCCACGTTCCATAATGAGTACTATAGGATGTGTTTGGTGAAGTATTTAAGTGTTTGTGTACCATCCGACCTAATCAGGACCGGGTTATGTAACAGTAAAATTGCCTCATGTATCAAAGTAGATAACATGGATTGGACGTGAAGATCAAAGGATCAAGGTTGAGGGGAGCTAACTTGGATTGGATATGAATATCAATGGATTAAGGCATAGGGGAGCTAACATGGATTGGATATGAAGATGAATGTATCAGGGTCGAGGGGAGCTAAGAAAGATGTGAACTTGAAGACTAATATACATAGGCCGGCATAGTTAAGTCAAATCATTGTTACAAGGCCGATAAAGCGAATTGGGTTATTGGGTTATAAGTTAGAGGCCCAATATCAAGTTGGTTGCACGGTTGTAATTTTTTGTTTGTACTTCTAAATGATAAGTAGCGGATATTTAGGAGTGATTCTAGGGAATTATTAAGTAGTTTATGTTATCCTTGTACAATTTATATTTTGTTATCTTTGGGGGGTTTATGTAGTTTTTACACGGGGAGATTTGTAATTTGTAATTACTTTGTTTATATATAAAAAGGCACACCCAAGGCCGAGACACTTAGATTTTCTAGTTTAAAGTACTGTTAACTTTGAATAAGATTATGCACTCTCTATATTTGTTCTCAGATTTAGGACACCCAGCTTTTTACCGGAACAATTTGGTTCTCACTTTTTAATAACTAACTCTGAATATCTGTTCCCAAGTTCTTGGCACATGTGAATTTATCAGTGACATAAAATTACATGGATCCAATCATGTGTGGCAAGACAGATATGAAAGTACATGGATTCTTTCATGTATGGTAAGATACAAAGTCATTCAATCTTGAGATATGAATTAGTAGATAGCCAAACTTCGCGAATGCTAAGATTCTAATGAAACTAAATTGAGTAATACAAACATGGGGAATAGATTCAACTTGAAAAGCTTAAGCTGTTAAGAGGAAGGAAAAACAAAAAACTGGTTTTATACATTTAATAAACCTCCTATGTTTTAAACTTCCCCTCATAACATTCCTAACATATGACTCTTGGAAAGCTTACAATAATCCCCCCAACCAAACACCCCCAAAGTGAACGCATATATCCATTGCTCAGCTGTTAAATTGTGTATCAAATTTTATACATTTTAAATTCCAATAAGAAATTAATAGTTATATAGTTATGGTTCAAAAGTAATATGCTCTGTGTCGAAGGAGGGAATATAATCAGCCTTAACTGAGCTATATTTTTGTCATGTTTAGAAGACTATTTAATTATCAGTCTCTGCTTTACAGGAAAATATAGTGGATGTCCGCAACATACCAGAAGCATTACCCTTCTTTATCACCCCAAAGGCAGTTGATGATAATTCAGTGCTCTTGCAACAATTGCCTCATTGGGCTCCTTGTTCTATTACACAAGCTCTAGAGTTCCTTACTCCAGCATACAAGGGACATCCACGGGTTATGGCATATGTTCTAAGGGTTTTGGAATCCTATCCTCCTGAACGAGTAACTTTTTTCATGCCACAGCTGGTGCAGTCCTTGCGACATGATGAAGGGGTTAGATATCTACTGGAATTTATTTTCATGGATTATTCCCTTTGTGTGTGCTTTCTTCATACTGTTTCATGATGGACATATAAAACCCAAATTACCTTTTTTTTTTCACCATTAAATAAGCCTTGTAATTTTACAGTCGTGACCACATTTAAATTTTCAAAATAGCATTGGAGCTACAAAAGAAAATACGTCAGTAAAACTAATATTTTTCTCCATGTTGAATCTCATTATGCGTTGTTGTTTTACTTTTTTTAGTCACTTCTAATATATATCCCGACTTCATGAAAAATCTCATTGAGGGAAACATCTTCAGCTCAGACATTTAACAAATGAAAATTTCTAACCTTTTTTAATGTTTAAATTTAATATTTTCTGAAGTCAATCTCTAATAATTGACGGGGAAGGTGTAAATAATAAAAGGTCAGTAATGACTTTCAATGATTTTGCTCAGTAACCAAATGCGTACATTTATTTTTTGCAGAAATTAGTTGAAGGTTATTTGCTTAGAGCTGCTCAAAGAAGTGACATATTTGCCCATATTCTTATCTGGCATTTGCAGGTGTGACTTGTGATTATGATTTTCTTACTTTCAGACTGTGGTCCCCTTTTTTTAACGTTAACGTATGCATTGCAAGTTATTTGTTTTTAGTTTAATAATTGGTTAAACACTGATTTTATTTTTGGCAGGGTGAGACTGTACCTGAGACAGGAAAAGACCCAAACAGTGGGAAGGTATGCTAAAGCCCAAAAGAATGTTTCTTCATAGACTGTGTGGTTAATTAGTTAAGAGCTTTTTTTATATTGATTGACTCTAAGTCAAGTTTGACTTCCCCTCTCTTCTATGCCTAACAAAGTGACCCTTGGCCTTTGTTTGGATGGAGAGATGGACAATGAAATTGTGCAAAAAGAAAGAAAAGAGAATTATAGTGAATAAGGAGGTTGTTTGAATTAGTTAAAAGCGGGTAGAAATGAGGGACAAGTTTGTAAGTGTGTGTGATCGATTTGATAGAAGTGAAAAAGGTTGGTAGACATTTTCTCTGTCAAAGTCCAAATTGTCCCTGTACCTTATTTTGTAAATTTAAGCATGCAACGGACAAAGTAGCCCCTGTTGTTGGAAATAAAGGTGTTCCAAACAGACATCTTTTGCAAAAACAACTCACATAGTCGACTATGTTCATGAATAATTTATTATGTGGCCATATTGCATGCAAAATATTATTCTTTTACCCCTATATAATGGATTATGGCCAATACATAATGAATTATGTAAGTTTTAGATACCAAATAATTTAAATTGAATTGAGATAGGTTGCTTTGGCTTGTTGTAATCACGAGCCAGCACTGTTCTTGAGTCAATTGTGTGGTTAAAGATATGGTCAAAATGGTACATTTTTCACTACCAGCGTGATTTTCACATGTTTTCTGGTGGGTGACGAGTGGAAACAATTGCAACAATCCATCCCTTCAAATCAACGCCTTTCAGTGCAACCAAAACCACATCTCTAGCAAATCACCTCAAGTTCATCTGTGGCTGTAGCACTCACCCTGAAACAATTGAAACATTAGAGAGAGAGAGAGAGAGACTGTTTACGAAGAAGTGCACCTATAGCCTACTTTGGGATAAGATACAATAGATACAGAAAATAATACAGCTATTTATGACTCAGAATAAGTTATAGCAACAGCTTATCTGGCATCAGATCAAGCACGGTGAAAGGTATCCTCTGTTTTTCAAATTGAAAGAGAAGAACAACAGAGTGAAGCAAGAAGTTATTGTATTGATAATAAAAGTGAGATGCATTCCTGGACTCCAAAGCGGGTTATTAAGACATAAATAGGAGGAAATGTAGTTTTTGTTTGAGTTACAGTTATAGCAATTAGTCCTTACCTATTTCTTGACTTCAGAATTAAAAGATGAGGTTCTATTTATCAACTATTTGGTCTCTTAGTTGTCAGATCGGTATGCCCACAATCAAATTATGTTGTTTAATTGCTTGTTGTCCTGACAGTCAGTCAATAAGATGCAATGAGAAAACACTATCTCGAGTTAGTATCAACATGGCTGTTGCTCACATTACCTTAAGTTCCTCAATTTGCAGAGACATCATCCTAGTGTTGTGTGTAATTTTTGGCACTTGGCATTCAAAATGCATCACTACTTTCAGTACTTCGTGAGAAATAGAGTGGGGAAATTGGCATTCAAATATGCATATTTTTATTATTGACTGAAATTTATTGAAAGTCCCAAAAATAACAATTTCTTCCAGTCCATGCCTTTGTAGTTTATAATTTAGATTAGAGTATATAAGAGAATGTATTGCTAACATTCATAATTTTTAGCATAGAATCTACTGGATTTTTTGTTTTTTAAGTCATGCTTTACACGTTTGTTTCTGTTTCTATTTCAGAATGGTTCATTTCTAGAACTGCTGCCAGCTGTAAGGCAGCGCATAATTGACGGTTTTAGGGGAAAGGCACTTGACATATTTAAAAGAGAGTTTGATTTCTTTGACAAAGTTACATCCATCTCTGGTGTACTATTTCCACTCCCTAAAGAAGAACGCCGAGCTGGTATCCGAAGGTACTGACTGGGCAAATGTCTGAAGGCATATTTTAATTGTGAATTAAGTTAATTTTTCAATTTTTTTTGGTGGAAGCTAGTGTTTATTTTTGCCATCTGCTAGGGAGTTGGAGAAAATTGAACTGGATGGCGAGGACCTTTATCTCCCAACAGCTCCTAACAAACTTGTTACGGGTATTCGAGTGGATAGTGGTATTCCCTTACAATCAGCTGCAAAAGTCCCAATCATGATTACTTTTAATGTAGTAGATCGAGATGGGGACAGAAGTGATGAAAAGCCACAAGCTTGCATTTTCAAGGTTAGCTGGGTTTTATTCGTGATATCCTTTGTAGGCTCATTTCAAGATTTTTAGTTGTTATCCTGTTAACAAAACTGCAGAACATTACGCTGTGTGACTTGGAAAATTAGCCCTCTTCAAACTATACTCTTAGTATGGCTCATGTATACCCTAGCTATACATGTATATTTTCTTAAAGTACCCTATAGATTTTTTCCATTTTTTTAGGACTGGGTTGGTAGATGCTAAGATAGTTTCATATGAAATATGAGCAAAATAAATAGTAGTTAGCAACATGTTTGGAGTATGGTTAGTATTAGATAAACCAATTTTTTTGCAACGCGTGATTGTTTTCTTGCTTCTTGTCAATTATGTTTAATTTGAGTGTTTTGTGGTTCTTGGGCTGACTATTTTATTGCATCGAAGGTCGGAGATGACTGTAGACAAGATGTTCTCGCCCTTCAAGTAATATCACTACTTAGTGATATATTTGAAGCTGTTGGAATTAATCTTTATTTATATCCTTATGGTGTTCTGCCAACTGGTCCTGAGAGAGGTATAATAGAGGTGAGTGCGCTATCGTTATGCTACAACATTGTGAGAATTCTTTGGTTCATCAGTCTAAGCATTTTCTTGATCAGAATGGAGAATGCCAGTGCAGTGACAACTGCTAACTTATGGTAGTCCTTGGAAGTGTACTTTTGAGCAATTTATTTCCTTTGGGCAATTGGATTCTCAGTCTAGGACGTGAAACTGGCATGGTTGTCAAATTATCGTGTTAAACACAAGTTTTACGATCCTAGGACACAAACAAGTTGAACTACATGTGAAGTTTTTTATTTTTATTTTTATTTATTTTTTTATTTTTTATTTTATCAAGCTCGTACGAACTGTTTTGATAGGCACACAATTTTGGTTGGTTTTGTTTGGTACTCCTGCAACATGCGTATGATGGCCTATGATACTAATTTTGCTGTACTATGGACAATAATATTATTATTTTATGTTTTGTTAAACTAACAAATAATATAAGTGTTTAGCAAACTATACTGAAAGTCATTTAGGTAAAAAAGTTCTCTTATTATTTGATGTAAATTTTTAACTTGTATTTTAGCCTTGTATCTCTTCAAAATATTTTGGTCCTAATTGTTTTGTGAATTTTGTAATATTTTTTCTTTTTTACTTTTCCAGGTTGTGCCAAATTCACGTAGTAGAAGTCAGATGGGGGAAACGACTGATGGAGGTTTGTTTGAGATATTTCAACAAGACTTTGGACCTGTAGGATCTGCCAGTTTTGAGGCTGCACGCCAGAACTTCATCATTAGCAGTGCTGGTTATGCTGTTGCTAGTCTTTTGCTTCAACCAAAGGATAGACACAATGGCAACCTTCTCTTTGATAAGTATGATCTCTGTCTTTCTTCTATTACTGTGTCATCAAAGTCAGTTATAATTTCTAGTGGATATGAATTTAGCTTTAGATGCCTCTGAAGTATTAGAACATCTTCATTGTTTGCCCCCCTGCCCCTTCTTCCTTTTTGTCCAATAAATAGCATAACTAATATGAATGCTGATGCAGTGTTGGAAGGCTAGTTCATATTGACTTCGGTTTCATCCTTGAAACTTCTCCGGGTGGGAATATGCGTTTCGAAAGTGCTCATTTTAAGCTGAGCCATGAGATGACACAATTACTAGATCCATCTGGTGTTATGAAGAGTGATACATGGAGCCAATTTTTAAGGTAGTAATGGCATTCCTATCTATATAGATTACGAACTTACTTTTTTTTCCCTGCAAGTCATGTATATAGAAAACTAAGCGTTCTTACTCTGTTTCGTGTACATGTAGTTTGTGTGTGAAGGGGTACCTTGCTGCCCGTCGACGTATGGATGGAATCATCACCACTGTAGCTTTAATGCTAGACAGCGGGTTGCCTTGCTTCAGCAGGGGTGATCCTATTGGCAATCTTCGGAAGAGATTTCATCCGGAGATGAGTGAGCGTGAAGCAGCCAATTTCATGACCCATGTTTGTAAAGATGCTTACAATAAGTGGACCACTGCTGGCTATGACTTGATACAATATCTGCAGCAAGGCATCGAGAAGTGAGATACTATAGACCTTACCTAACATGTACATGGTTGCTTGTAGTTTTACCTTCATTGTTGTCATATGCTTTGCTTTTTTTTCTTTTTGAGGAATTTTCACGGTTATAGTAGGTATTGAGAGAATTGTAGTAAATTGCGATGAATATTCACAAGTTCTGTAATATTTTTTTGAGGGTTCCTCATAGTGTAAAAATACAGCTTTGTAATCTTATTTATTAATGGTAAATACAATTCATTGAGGTCATTCGTACAAGCTCTCCCGTTACCTTCTGTATCAGACACGTTCCAAAGCTCGGGAAAAAGAAACAGCCAATTACATTTACCAGATTGAATTTATGATAAATATTGAATGCGCTATTTGTTTTACCAGACATTGACTACTTTAATAATGAGAGTGAATTAGTCTTTATTTTATTAATTATTCTTTTTTCCTCGTTATTTGTTAATATATTCAATTTTGTCTTATTATTAATAAATAATTAATTTTTTTATCACTTAAAAGGAAATGTTATATTACAAATATTAGTATTTTAAAAGCGTGGCTTTGGTTCGAACAATGAAATGTTACCACACTTTCATAAAGAGAAGTACGATAATACCAAACCAATATAATCTGAAGTAGACAATTAGTACTGAAAGCTATTAAAGCGCCATTATTATGTGTTGCTCTTCCTAATTCGCCAATTGTATCTCTGCATTGTTCTCACTGTCCTTATTACCCTTGCTTTTGGACCATGCCAAGAATTTACCAAAAGACCCTTCCGTTTCCTCAAGGGTCTTGCCCTGTGTTTCGGGGAGCATGGTAAAGAAAAAGATCCATCCACACATCGCGATTCCCCCGAAGATGAAGAAGGCCCCACCAATAGTGATCTTATCAGACAGGGACAAGAACGTCATTGAGATAACTCCACTCGTCACCCTATTCACCACAACTCCCATAGCCGCACCCTGGGCGCGTAGCCTCAACGGGAAGATCTCCGAGCTGTACACCCACGTGATGGGACCCGCCCCAACGGAGAACGTCGACACGTAGGACAAAACCATCGCTATGCTCAGGCCAATGGCCCATTTCATCACGGCGCGTGACCGATCAATGATGGTGAGGCTTACGCCCAGCGTGAGAAGCGAGAAGACCATGCCGCCAACGCTGGTCAATAACAAGGGCCTACGCCCGACCCGATCCAACAAAAACGTAGCCACCAAGATGAAAACGGTCTTGGCGAATCCAACGGCCACGGTCGCCAGAAGCTGCTCGGCGTCGGATTCCAGGCCAGCCTTTTTGAAAATCTCGGGGCTGTACAGCACCACGGCGTCTATGCCGGAAGCCTGTTGGAAGAAGTGGATGCCCAGAGCGGAGATGAGGATGTGACGCACCGCGGGTGAAGGGTAAAGGATTAGCTCTTTCCATACACCCTCACCACCGTTATTCTGGTTGGTCACTTGAACGACGTCGTCGTTGCAGTCCTCCGGGATCCCAGCCGCGGCTTTGATATCTGCTAGCCTGAGCTGAGCCTCTTGGGGAGAGTCGGAGAATTTGTTGAGAACTTTTGTAGCTTCGCCGAGCCTACCTCTCATGACCAGCCATCGTGGTGACTCCGGCATGGCTAACACTCCCACCGCCAGGATCACCGAAGGCACCGCCCCCACTCCCAGCATCATCCTCCATCCCAGGTGAAGTGGCAGCTTCGAAAAGCAGTAGTTTGATATGTATCCCAGTAATATCCCTCCATTCACGAATACCTTCATCAATATCAACCATATCAGTTATCATTACTATTATTATTCTCTCATAATAAGTCATCTTTCTAATTTATATCTCCACTACCTCGGGGAAGGAGGTCAGAAAACCACGACACGAAGGAGGGGACACTTCCGCCGTGTAGACCGGAGCAATCATCAGAGCATAACCGATGCCCACGCCCGCCACAAACCGCGCGAACATCAGAAAGGGATAGTTTGGAGAGAATCCCATCAGGATGGCTCCGGCGAAGAAGATGCCTCCTGCCACAACGATCGTGTAACGCCGCCCGATCCAGTCCGAGGTTCTCCCGGCGAGACACGAACCAATCAGAGAGTAAAGGTTGATGATTCCTACCACGATCTCGATTTGCACGTCCGTCAGTTTCAGGTCCCTCTTGATATATATCACCGCTCCACTCATCACCCCAACGTCTGTACCAAACTCACACATCATCGTCGTCATCATCAAATACACATGCAATATATATAGTACTTGGTTCAGAAGAGAAAAAAAAACGTCATTTTTACTCATGCATGTCATGTCTACGTACAGTTGTTCTTATTATGAACACTCACTCACCATAGCCAAGTAATATGGAAGTCATGGAAGCCAATATGGCACAAGCCAAAGCAAACTTGTTCCTTTTGGGGGCCTTTTGAACATCAAAAGTCTGAACAGACTTCTGAGCTGCTGCTTTGCCCTCGTCCATCTTCACTGTATCTCTTGTGCTACGTGAATGCAGTCTATACTTGAGTAGCCATGAGAGCCACTGGTGGTAGTGAAATTATGCAGGAGGAGTGGTTTATATAGAGGGCATTCACATGAGTTTAGACAGCGCTGTCCCGCATGTATAGGTGAACGCGTGGAACCTCTTCCCTCTCTTTGAAACGTCGTCGTCATTGTTCCTCATCTTGCTACTCCAAAACTGCGACAATAGCTAATGGGGTTGCCTAACTTTCTCTCTTGTCGCCGGTTCCTTCATCTTCCATCCATTTACTTCTTCAATTTCCAAATCTACAAACTTTAAACATTAAACCATACCGTTTCTGGATTACATCCAACAGATTAATTAGTCACACCATGAATTCATTGATTATTAGTCCGTCGATTAATGTCTGTTTAACTAGTCTGTGTCTGTCAAAGAAGAAGGGAGTAATTTTTCAGACTTAGTTGACTGCTGTAATATAAAAAAAAAAAGTTTTTTTAACAATTTTTTTTCATAACGCATTTATCATTGATTCGCTTCAAATACTTTTTTTTTAAATAAATTTAAACAAACGAATCAAAACTGCGACACATTGTTAAAAAGTTGTTAAAAATCGTTGTTAAAATATCAAAACGATATAAAAATAATGTTATTGGGTGGGTTACTATGTTTCAGTGAAACAATATATCTACATTGTTTTATTTTTAGAAAAAATGTTTTTTTTATATTGTTTGCACATAACTCATTATTTTCATTATTAAAAGAATTGATTTATTTTATATTTAAGAATAAAATAATTGAGGTAAAATGTGTCTATATTTTTCTTATGTGTCAAAATAATAGTGTCCTTATTTTTATATTAATAAATCGAGTAAATTTAATCAAACACATTTGTGAAGCTTTATAAAATTACAGAAACTGAAAGGAAGTACAAATAAGCTTTTAAAAGAATATAATTAGCTTAAGTATAAATTAAGAATATAAAAGCTTTTAAAAGTTTAATTTACAAATAATTCATACCTAAACTAATTTCAATTTCCAAAATTTGGATGTATAGACTATGGTTTTATCTCAAAAGAAGTAAAATTGGGATTTGTCAAGTGAAATTTTCCATAATTTTGTTTAAAAGATATAGACAAGTTAAAAATTAAAACTAAAAAAAAAAAGAGACAAAAAAGCATCAATAAATGAACTCTTGCATATAAAAAGTAATTTTAATTTGTACATTTTCTTTTTTATTTTTTATATTTGCTTACTATTTGATGATGTTATTATTACGATTTTATCTGTTGTGTATAGAAAATATATATGCATGTGTTGCTAAATTTGTTGGGTTTCTATCAAAAACAATTTCACTATGAATACAAAAAATAATAATATTTCTGACAGAAAAATAATCTGATTAAGACAACACGATATCTCTGTTTCTCCTTCTCCTGCCTCAATAATAGGTCATACATTTTGAACAGCTATTCGTAATGTTATCTATGACAGTTACACAGTTTATTTAAGGTCAAGTTGTAAAATTTATTTATTAATCTATTTTGTTTAAACAATTTAACAAAAGGATTAATTAAATTCTATATTACAAAGTAAATTTAATCTATAAATTTAGTAAGATAGGAAATAGTTTATATATTATAAGATGGCATATTTGTAAATGATTAATTTTATAAATCTCAATGTGAAATCATCACTGATTTTAAGCATTAATTTTTTTTTTCTCAAAGACGTTTCCAGCTTTTTTTCTGGAAGTTTTGCTAAAATTGTGACAGAAGTATATGTATCTTTCTTCAAATTCATTGAGAAAATAGAAATGTTTAATTTTTCTACACATTTTCACGTATACTGAATTTTGAACAGAAAAATAATGTTTATCATATAGAAATTTCACAAAAGAATAAAGATTAATTTTCTAATTTTTCTGATTAGCCAAAAAATAATGCAAAAGTCATGAAAAATATCGGGTAACTAATATTATCGGATATAATACCATAGTAAATACTTTTTTAGGAAAATACCAGAAAAATTGGACACCAAAAAGATGTGAACAAATATCTAAGATAAAAAAAACTATTTTTAACCTAAAGTTTTAAGATAAATTTATAAATATTTTCACTTATATATCATTTATCTAATATATATGCAACTTCGAGCTTATCTTAAATTCCTGACACTTTATACCATTATAGGTTTTCTTATCTTATATATTGTACGGTGGTGTATCCCCAAAGTCAAACGGCCGGCCTTACAGGGGCCCATCACAGTGCCAATAGTTATTGGGCTCGAGGCCCAGCACCAGAATAAAAGATTTCCAGGTATATCAATCATATATATTCTAAACAGAAATATATCAACCAGATATATTGCAATATCAATCATATATATTCTAAACAAAAATATATCAACCAGATATACTACAAGCACAAATAAAATCCAAACGAAGATATTTTATTCAGAAATATGCCAAGCAAGATTATATTTTATTTTATCATATCAGAAATATACCAAGTAAGGTTATATTATTATATTTTATTCTGTTTATATTTTGTTCATCCAAAGCCTATAAATAAAGGCCTGAGGACTCCAAACAAGGTACGAGTTCTTCACACTCCCAATACACTCCACTCATAGTTCCTTAGCACATTCTTTGTTATCATATATCATCAATCCTCTCCCATAGAGGATCGAGTTCTCTCTTACTGAGAATCTATCATACACGCCTAACTTGGGCGTCGGAGCGCCTTTTCAGGTACCTCCCCCCTCCGGTCAAAACTTGAAGATCACCGGACGGTCAAAATCAATACAGAGCGTGCGGTTGAGATCCAGAAGAAGCAGACAGAAAGACAGAAGACGACGTCATCAAGGTCAGTCCTTCGGTCCCAAAAATTTATACCGAAACATTTTGGCGCCCACCGTGGGGCCGAGCGGCAAACCCAAATGGCGACCACGAGGAGCATGAAAGAACAACAAAACACCAAGAAGTTTCAGCAACAACATCAGTCATCATCTCTACAAGGAGTTTCATCAACAAGATAAGTATTTTTTTATTTAAAAAATGAAATAATAAAAACCTACCGTAAATTGTATGGGAGCACCAATCACCTTTTTCATTATAAAAATATATCAGGAATCCTTGGAAAGATTAAAACTGCCCTATATAAGTGTCAAGAATACATACGGCAATCTCTTCACCAATATTTCAAGATTTATTCTGTTTCATGCAGAATCATCATTAATTATCATTAATTTATTGCTGCATAATTGAATACCATGGTATTCAAAACTAATTTTGATATCACTGCTCAAGATTTATTCCAAGATTTATTTACATATATTCGGTAATCATGTATCAAGATACCACTTTTCATTATTATATCATCAAGGTAAAAGAAAAACTTCAGGGGCAATACGAGGATAAATCAAGATAGCCGCAAGAATACTGAACATGATGCAGAAGGTGGCGCACTCTCTCGGCCGGTCGACTTTTATAACATGATCTATTTTGTTATGAATTGTCTAACCATGTAAATACATTGGTTTGTCTCATTACTCTTTTCGAGTTGTTATATCTCTTCAATGCAGATGACAGGATCTTGCACACAAATCATTTGGCTTATCTAGAGCTTACCATAAATCAAAGACCGAACGGTCTCGCCTATATTTCTAACTTGCAGATTATTAAAGCCGTTAAATTTCAACCGACCGGTCTCAATTATATCTTCAATATTGTATCTCTTGCAGAAGCGGTTACTAAAGCCGTACAATCTTAACCGACCGGTCTCACTATATCTCTGATATTATATATCTCTTACAGATTACTAAAGCGGTTACATCTTAACCGACCACTGTCAATTATATTCTCAATATCATATATTTTGCAGATTACTAAAGCTGTTAAATCTCAACCGACCGGTCTCAATATATCTTTCTGATATTATATCTCTTGCAGATTACTAAAAGCGGTTACATCTTAACCGACCAGTTTCAATCAACCGACCGGTCTCAATATATCTTCAATATATATCTCTTACGGCTGCATCTCAACCGACCGGTCTCAATTATATTTCTAATATTATATTTCTTGCAGAAGTGGTTACTAAAGTCGTACAATCTTAACAGATCGGTTTCAATATATCTCTCTGATATTATATCTCTTGCAGATTGCTAAAGCAGTTACAATCTTAACCGACCGGTCTCAATATATCTCTGATATTATATCTCTTGCAGATTACTAAAAGCGGTTACATCTTAACCGACCAGTTTCAATCAACCGACCGGTCTCAATTATATCTTCAATATATATCTCTTACGGTTGCATCTCAACCGACCGGTCTCAATTATATCTTCAATATTATATCTCTTGCAGAAGCGGTTACTAAAGCCGTACAATCTCAACCGACCGGTCGAGAATATATCTCTCTGATATTATATCTCTTGCAGATTGCTAAAGCAGTTACAATCTCAACCGACCGGTCTCAATTATATCTTCAATATTATATCTCTTGCAGAAGTGGTTACTAAAGCCGTACAATCTCAACCGACCGGTCTCAATTATATCTTCAATATATATCTCTTACGGTTGCATCTCAATTATATCTCTAATATTATATCTCTTGCAGATTACTAAAGCGGTTGCATCTCAACCAACCGGTCTCACTTATATCTTTCAGATTATTAAAACAGGTTTGGATTCAAAAGCAGGTTAAAAGAAAAGATTTCCTTCCGCCCAACGATTTCAATGAAGTATTTCAGTTCAAAATTCTATGTGCAATTCATCTTTACACTGCAGGACCGGACGCAATGTCCCACCGGGCGCCATGTCCGTCACTTTCAGGACGCAATGTCCCACCGGGCGCCATGCCCGTCACTTTTAGGACGCAACGTCCCACTGGGCGACATGCCCGTCACTTTCAGGACGCAATGTCCCGGACGCAACGTCCCACCGGGCGACATGCCCGTCACTTTCAGGACGCAATGTCCCGGACGCAACGTCCCACCTTCAGGACGCAATGTCCCGGATGCAATGTCCCACCGGGCGATATGCCCGTCACTTTCAGGACGCAATGTCCCGGACGCAACGTTCCACCGGGCGACATGCCCGTCACTTTCAAGACGCAATGTCCCACCGGGCGACATGCCCGTCACTTTCAGGACGCAATGTCCCACCGGGCGCCATGCCCGTCACTTTCAGGACACACAGTCCGACCGGCACAACAAAGCGGCAAAGATACACCGAGCGCTAAACAAAACTAAGTCCTTCGGTCATGAAGGAGCAAACCCCTCCCTTTCCCTCGGACTTGGGGGGATGATGTACGGTGGTGTATCCCCAAAGTCAAACGGCCGGCCTTACAGGGGCCCATCACAGTGCCAATAGTTATTGGGCTCGAGGCCCAGCACCAGAATAAAAGATTTCCAGGTATATCAATCATATATATTCTAAACAGAAATATATCAACCAGATATATTGCAATATCAATCATATATATTCTAAACAGAAATATATCAACCAGATATACTACAAGCACAAATAAAATCCAAACGAAGATATTTTATTCAGAAATATGCCAAGCAAGATTATATTTTATTTTATCATATCAGAAATATACCAAGTAAGGTTATATTATTATATTTTATTCTGTTTATATTTTGTTCATCCAAAGCCTATAAATAAAGGCCTGAGGACTCCAAACAAGGTACGAGTTCTTCACACTCCCAATACACTCCACTCATAGTTCCTTAGCACATTCTTTGCTATCATATATCATCAATCCTCTCCCATAGAGGATCGAGTTCTCTCTTACTGAGAATCTATCATACACGCCTAACTTGGGCGTCGGAGCGCCTTTTCAGGTACCTCCCCCCTCCGGTCAAAACTTGAAGATCACCGGACGGTCAAAATCAATACAGAGCGTGCGGTTGAGATCCAGAAGAAGCAGACAGAAAGACAGAAGACGACGTCATCAAGGTCAGTCCTTCGGTCCCAAAAATTTATACCGAAACATATATTATAACTTTTTTCACTTATATATTATTCATATCATCATTTTTAGTGAAATGTGACTTTCAACTCATGACACTCTATACCATTATTATAAATAACATATTAAATGTTTATAGTTGGACAAATATGGACCAAATTCAGTTCATGATACGATTATATTATTACCAATTTATAGTTGGAATATATGATTGTTAAATTATATATATATAGTGATAAAGTGAATAATTTTGACATGAAAATAAGATAGTCCATGTGATTTTGTATGTGGAAGATTGAGGTGAGGTCAACATCTGCGTTTAAAATCTGTAACTTTGAGTTTTTTTGGAGGTATGCTGGGAAGGTTCCCACCATGGTAGCAAACCTCTCATAATACATATGTCATCAACCTTTACATCATTTTCTTAATTAAAGCGATGGGTCAAATCATCTAACAAACAAAACATAATAAGGAAAAAAGAAAAATAATATTTTGATACTACTAAATTTTTTACATTGATTTTGATATTGTATTTTTTTTATCTTATATTAGTTTTATAATAACTTTTAGTAATACAAATGTGTATAAATAATCTATCTCAATATATATTATAACTATAAGAATTGAAGATATTACAATTTAAAGACAATATGTTTATCATAGATATCAAATTGTGTATTTTTTTTCATTCAGATTGGAGATATGATATGATTTTGTTTTAATTCATTAGAATTAAGTTAAAAATTAAGCTCTCAAAGTCGAAATTTTAAGAAGATTCAATCGATTAAATAAAGAAGTAAAGAAGATGTAATTAAGTGGTTAAAATTTCTGTTTTTAATTGATTGATTATTTTTTTTTTAATTCATTACACCTAGCTCAAGGTCTAAAATATGCCTTATATGTTTTTAAAACTTTATAACTCAGTCAGTCTTCACATCGAGATTAAAGAAACATTTATAACATAACTAAAATCACTAATTACATTTCAAAATCAAGATTATAATTGTAATTAAACAGGA
Organism: Vigna mungo; assembly: GCA_036885675.1. Classification (NCBI taxonomy): domain Eukaryota; kingdom Viridiplantae; phylum Streptophyta; class Magnoliopsida; order Fabales; family Fabaceae; genus Vigna; species Vigna mungo. The sequence goes on along the minus strand of CP144699.1, from coordinate 45,400,473 downwards.
ACATCTTCTAGACTTGTATCATCATCGGCATAGAACATTGTAATTAAGTACCGAATTTTCAAAGCTTGGGAACATTATCTATAAACTTATAAATAATATTGATCTTATTTTTATGTTCTATTTATTTTTACTAATTATATAATGAATATTTTTTTATTTATATTTTTATTGTTTAATTTGCTTTTAGTGCTATAATGATCCATTTTTTATGTTTCTTTTATATGTGTAGTTACTTATTTAAAGGTTTTTTTTTTATTCATTTTGTATTATGATATTAAACTATTTTTAAAATGTAAACTAAAAAATTCAAAATAATATAAATCTTTTATATTTATTTGACAGCTTCTTTTCTCTCCAGAATTTACACCTGTCCTTATAAATTTTTTAAGCTTCTTTTTATTATTATTATTATTATTATTATAGTGTGCATCCTCAATAATATCACATCTCGTCATAGTCACCTTTTGTAGGATTAGGGATAGTGCGTATGGGAGCCCATCATAGTCAACTACTCGTTGCGTTTGTAAGCTGACACTTGGACTCTGGCTGAGGGACCAAATACGCGTTACATACAACAAACAACATACGTGTAAGGAAACCTTTTCAATTCTTTGGCTCTCTCTTGGTATGTTGCAGTAGCAGAATCCGGTTTAAGTTTCTATCTAACTTCTTTTTCGGCATGCGGTAGTGGTGCTGGAAAATAAGACAATTTTTCACTAGTGGAAGTCGATTATTTTGTGTTTTTGACGTCATTTATTAAACTGACGAATATATTGGTGACGTTAATTTTACATCAGTCAAACTATGACAGATATCTATGTAGACATTTAACGGACGTCTATAAAATGACGTTAAACAGCGTTTTTGCACTAATGTCTACTGCTATATATCATGGTGTCATTGAGAAAACAATTAAATAATGGAGATGATTTTTAATTAATGTTAAACATCTTAAATTTATATGGAGATGAATTCCACCTAATGAACTAGAATCATGCACATAAAATATACCTATTTGGGATATGATTATGATGTTAGAGAATAACACAACCATATGCTATCAGTGTTGGCCTGGGTTGATGTGTCAAGCTTGTATTTTATGAGGTACTAGCAAGTCCTACATCCATCATGAACTTGAATACTAGCGTTCGATTCTTTGAATTTGGTATTCCCTTTATCATAAATGTTTATGTTGGTCCAATCATTTATACTCTTTTTTTAGTAGTTATAGTACAACATGAATTTATAGTCTCAAACTAGAAAGAAATATCATTAGTTAGATATGTTGAAAGTATTAGCACACAGATTTATAAATTGATTATTATAGTTTAAACTAAGCTTTTGAGATAAAGAAAAAACTTCACTCAGTTTTTACATATAAACGCTCAAATCAGATTCATACAAATTAATCAAAATATAAGCAAAATACTAAATTACTTAGATGAAAAAATGGAATATACTACACCTTTTTTAGATGAATGGAGAAGAACAATCCCATGTTGAGAGTATTAGGGCAAGCTATGATCGAGAGAGACAAATCATAGACTTATCACAACAAAGTACAATGTTGCGATAAAGCTATGTTCATTAACATTTTTTACGAATAGCACTTAGTTCAATCGAACAACGATGAGTATAAAGTGGAGGAAGAACTTTGACTTGTATTTAGAGATTGAAGATGGTTGTGAAAAGTAGACTTCATCTCAATTTCTTAAACCCAAATAATATTGAACTTTAATTTTTACTCAAATTTTAAAATCTATTATTTTATAAATAGATATAATCAATTTTAGTTTTGTCTTAAAAAAAATTAATTTTTCTTACCGTTTTAAAGAGTATAATTTTTTATTATTAGTTTAACTCTCAACTTAATAAAATACATTATTTTAAAGAAGGAAAAATGTATAGATTAACTAATGCAAAATTAAAACTCTAAATATCTATTCAAAAGTGCAATAACATTTTAGAACATTTGCCAATTATTTGTTGTAAAAAGATCAGGGTGAGATTGAATCTTGTGACTCTTTATTAGATATTTTCAATATTATCTAAATCTCTATTTTTGCCCACTATAGTTGCGTAAGTGAAAATATTTATTTATCATTATCTTAAACCTGATGCCAATTGTGCATATATTCTACCTTATGTTTTAAAAACATGTATAGATAGTTAAAATTTAAAATTTTATTATTAATATAAAATACATTTTAATGTTTAAAAATATTTATTTATTTATATTTTAATTATAATATAACTTGTCAAAATTGTTAAACCACACAAAACTACAACTTTAATAGATTTTAATGGAGATTAATTGATATAAAAGTTTAGTTAAAAAATTATAAACAATATATCCTTTAAAATAAGTATGATAAAAATTATCATTTTTTTACATATAATGATTTATCATTATATAAGGTGTAAAATAATCTCTTTTAAATTTATTAAAATTATAATGGAGATTACTTAAAGATTAGACTTCATTCATACCTATTTAAACCTTCCATAACTAACTAGACTAACCCTATAAACATTTATTCTGTGGGCTACTTTATAAAATATATGAATAGTTGAGAGGAATTGAATTATTTTGTCCTTCTATTTAAAGAAAGTGAACTTGTTAACTTTAAAATATAATTATTTTGTTCAATTAATAAGTTAAAGAGACTATTTATAAATGGATAAAATTTAGAGAAAGTGAACAATTATTTATTTTTTATTTAAAGGAAATGAATTTATGTTGACTTTCAAATTATTATTATTATCCACAGATGAAAAACTTAGTGTATGGAAAGAAACATGGAGAAAGGGGTAGGACGGTCTTTTGACATTGAGGAAACAAACTATAGTAGTAGTATGGAGTGGGTGACTCGAGTAGTGGAGGTGGAGATGAAGGTGTCGCATCTTTAACTTAACCGGCGTTTATAATTGCATTTCAAACCCCGTTCAACCGTAACCGGAGGCGGAACATCGATGCAATTTGTGGATAGGAACTTTTGATTTTCATCAGAACTTGGTGTAGCTTTTCTGCTTCTGCTCCATTCATTTCAATTCCATTTCTAATTTCATATCTAAAATAGGAACACGCTCTTCTTCATACTTCACATTTCTTATCTGCAATCTTCATTTCCCTCCGAAACCCTACATTTTCGCCTAGTGGTGGATCAGTTTCCGGTGGTTCCTCGCCAATTAAGGTACGCTGCTTTTACTTCCTGAGCGGTATTTGTTTTGCCATGACTAGGAATTGTTTCCGCTACACACAATTTTTGCTTAGGGCTAGGATTTTCGTCCTTTTTCTCCGTAGTCATTTCGCATTACTTTGTTTTATGAGTTGAATGAGTCACGAGATAATGTAATTGTGTAATTAGTGTTTACGTCGAGTGTAGGATTGCTGTGTGCAAATATAAGGTTGTGAGATGGAGGATGGTGAGAAACCCACGGGTAATTCCCATGGCATTTCTGATATGGATGTTGTTGATGCGGCTTTGCATGGCCAGCATGTGTCGTCTTCCCCTACTGACAATTCGCCTGCTCAGCAACAGCAGGATCAAGTAATGGTCGAACAGGGCGATGATAACAAAAACGGGGATTCTGATCCTAGTAATGTACCAGAGACTAGTGTAATTAGCGAGAATCAGTTTGAGGTTGAAGATTCCAAGACCGTTTCGCACCATGAACTGATCACTCCTAAGCCTAAAGAAAAGAACATTAGAGAAATGAAGAATGTGCTAAATGATACTGAGGTACTTACTTCCAGTAAGATGGCAGAGCTTTTTGTTATTTCTCTTTTGTACATTGTATTTATCTTGCCTTTCATCCACAGATGACTGAGTATGATGAGTATGGCACACCTCTGGACCGGGAAACATTTATGAAAGAGCTTGAGAATTTTTACAGAGAGCGGTCCTTGGAATTTAAGCCTCCTAAGTTTTACGGAGAGCCACTAAATTGTCTTAAGTATGTATAATATCCCCTGTGACGCAAGGGTGTAACCCCTTTCTCATAAGCATTCTAAAGGCTAGTTTAAGTTGGCCTGACCTCCTCCTTGATATTTGAATGTGTTGCTATACTGTTCTGATAGTGGATCCCTTACTTTTCAATGGGCTGCAGGTTGTGGAGAGCTGTTATCAGACTGGGTGGCTATGATGTGGTATGGATTTGTTTTACATGTTATTTTTGACAGATCATCTCTTTGAATGGTTCTAGGCCATGGCTGTAATTCTTGCATTACTTTGCTTACTTCAAACTCAAGCTTGTTGTTAATGCTGTTTCTAATAGCTCCATCCCATTCATATCTTGCGAAAGATAAAAGGGCCGTTTAAACTTAATATAGATTTAAACATTTTACCAAATGTCAGGTGACTGATCAACACAATTTCCCTATGTTCGATGGCTTTGCTGGTACCTCATATATACTGTAGTTATGCCTTCAATAGTGTTGTTTGTTATGTTTTCCTGATGATTGATGGCCAAGCTAATTTTTGGTATTATCAATGCTGCTCAAATGATTGGGTAGACACTGGTTGTAGCACAGATAGAACCCATGCTGTGGAAGTCAAACATTTTTTGACTTGGTCCTCAGGCCTCCTGACAACTCTTCAAAGAGCTAATCATTTAGGATTTGTCATTCATCTAATAATTTTTTTTTTTTAAAAAAATTTGGAAGATATTGTAGGGGAAGTTTAAATAGTTATGATCTGACTTGTGGAGACATAGTAATAGCTTTGGCCTGTGATTTGGTATGGTACTTTCTATAGTGTCATGAGGCCAGCCCAGATTCTTTTTTTGTTCTGGAACTTGATTTGAATTTATTTTATAAATTTTGGAATAGAACATATCTTTACATGTTTAGTTTATTTGACATTTGGGTTGCTTCTTATTGGCTCTTGATATCATGTTTAGAATGAAAGAGAATGAGACATGTGATGAATTTCATGTACTACAATTATGCAGTCGAACATATATTTATGTTTACAGACAGATACAAGCATAATTACGTTCCATTTAAATTCAATCACTCTGATTAATCATAATTAAATGTCACATGACATATAATAGACTGTATTTTCAATTATTACTATGATTGCATTATTTCTATCAACATCCATAAGTTTTATTTCAGTTGGTGCTAAAATGTTTTAGACCCTTTTGTCAGTTATTCATTACTCGTAACCGACAAAGTTGATCTTATTGATTGGTTATATGTAGGTAACTGGCTCCAAGTTGTGGCGACAAGTAGGAGAGTCTTTCAACCCCCCAAAGTAAGGCCTAAAATATTATTGTTTTGTAGTTCTTATTAAGCTCTCGTAGCCTCATCATATTGTAATTTTGCTATTTACTGTCACTGATGAATTCTTTGTAGTTTTCTGAGTTGTTTGTAACTGTTTATTATTAACATGGGCAATTTACTTTCTAAAACATCAAATGCTTAATTGCATTTTTGAGCCCCCCCCCCCCCCCCAACCACCTCCACTAGTTTGGACCCTGTCATGTGTGATTTTATTCCCCATAAAAGTTTGCAAGCCAGTCAGTCCCCCTATGATTAACTTGCCATCCAATTGTTAATAGAATTAGTTACTCTGCCCGGAAGTTTTGCAATGTGGCTAGTCATTGTGCTGATTTGGATTAATTAGCCAATCACAATTCGTCACATCAGAATAAATTGTTTAAAGAAATTAAAAATGTAATTGTTGATAATATTTGTTGAAAACATGAGTAGCTGTGATTATATTGGAAAATAAAAACTATCTTCTATTGGAGTTTCTGAATCTTGGTTGTTCAGGTTCTTGAGAGTTAAATGAACGGAAAAAAACAAGTGGGTGATTCTCAGATTCAGTGACATATGTCAACTGGTGGTGAAGAAAAATTATCTGAACCTTTCTCTCTAATTTACACTGCAAGGGTTGTTGACAGAAGATGTAACATATCTACCCTGTTCCCCTTTGGTTCTTGCACCTTGCCCATCATCTAGTAGGTTTTCTAATATAGCAAAACTCATCACATAACGGGTTGTTGTAGACAGCAAAATCCATTACCTAAATCCATACAGTTTGCTGGTAAAAAGACTGGAAATTTAAATGAGTATACAGTATGCAGTTTATGCATGTAGAATTGCCTTTAACATCTTTATCAAATTCTGAAACTATATTATGCAAAATTTGCTTGGATGTAGAATTGGATATTTGTTATTTTATAGCTCCAAGGACAGATTTGTGGTAGTTGACTATAAATGCTAACCATACAAGTGTGTATAATACAAAAATGAAAGTAAACACCAACCATACAGGGTCAACATGGTGCAGTTCAATCCCAGATTTGACTAAACCACGAATCTCTCTCTCATTCTACATATATGCATCAGTACCACTTGGCAGAGTTTGTGAGCATGTATTAGTACAAAATTAACCATATACCATTGATCATATAACGAATCAAATCAGAACCAAATTGGTGTAAATTAACCATTCTGAATCAAATATCAGTTAACCATATCAAATACCATGTTAACTAGTTTTGAACTTATTATGAACCGTATCATTGGGCCAATATAAAGTAACTTAAGCAAAACCAAATAGAAGATAGCCATAGCAGATACCATAAATTGGTCCATTACAGTTCAGAATACCCAAAGAAACCCTTGAAAATAAGATTGAAATTGATTTTTAATCGCTTAAGTGGTCAACTCTTTGTAGTAAATTTTAATTATCAATTTGCATTCAAAATGACTTGATTAAAGGAATTAAATCTTGTAATTACCATCTGAAAATCTTTACTAATTACTGATTAAACAGACTATTATATAGATGCAAGGAAACAAATATTATTTAGATAGGTAAAATATGGAAATAGGGAATATTTCAACAACCAAAACATGCAAAAGTTGCTCTTAACAAACTACTTATCCTTAGTAAGCTAGTCACAAGCCACAATCTGAAAAACAAAATACCACTGTCAATCCAAAAAGCTATTTTAAGTACAAAAACTGGTCCTCAGTCCATAAATAGTCCACCTGAAAAGACAAAATCTCTTTTCAGATTGGCTGATGTTGCTATAAGATTCTTGATTGGCAACAACTTTGCTGGCTTTCTTCCTTATACAAATAGTTGATCGAGGTCATTGACTGCAGAAACTTGGTCCGTAGTGAATATTCATTACTGTTTTTGCTTCCTCTTAGAGGTGCAAACACTTGTCCACCAAGAATATTCCCCTTTGTCGAGTGCCTTTTTTCACTATTTGGAGAAATATCCCTTGCCTGATCTCATGGGAAAACCCTAGGAAATTGGGTCTTTGGTTTCTGTTCTCAATGTTAGCAGACACCAAGAAGGTTGGTATATGGATATCTTTTTTAGTTTCATGTCATGAGGTATAATTTGATCTTAAGTTCCTTTAATTTTTTCTAATCTTAAAATTATTTTATCTTTGTTCGTTTCATTTTATTTAATATAATTTTTTTAATCTTAAGTTCCTTTTTTCACTATATGTAGTGTCTAATAATCAAATGGAATTCTAATATGGAATTCCATTGCCATGTCTGTTAAGTATTTTATCTTAACTTAACAGATGGCATATTTGCTTAATTTTAAAAGGGTACTTGATTGACTTGAATAATATTAGGGGGACAGAGACCACATCTGTGCCACAAACTAAGGTTTCCAGAATGCAAAGGCCAAAAACTTTTTTTTCACAACAATTCATTTTAAAAAGGTATCACTTTGCTCAGTTATATTGAATTTTTTTTCTTGCAGGACATGCACTACAGTCTCATGGACATTTAGAATCTTTTATGAGAAGGTAATTGGTGGAGTGAACTTATCTCTATTTATTAGAAATACTTCATCTTTTTTATTGTAATAATTGATAAATTAGAGTGGACTTAGGTTTTGGTGATTGGTATTGGCAAATGTTTTTTTCTGAAATAACCAATGAGCATCAGTTGTATGATCTTCTGGTTTCCTTTTTCCTGAACTGAACATTTGGACAGGCACTTTTAGAGTATGAAAAGCATAAGAGAGAGACTGGGGAACTACAACTCCCTGTTGGATCATTCCATCAATCTCCAAATGTAGAAAAAGAGGTTTGTATAATTTTCCCCTTGTGTTCATTGATTTCATATGCTCACAAGAAGATTACTTTATTATATAAGATCATATGTTGTTTTCATTTGTCATGTGAACTTGAATAAAGCTCCTTCTTTTGTTAGTTATCTCCTATTTTGCCTGATACACAAAGGTTGAGGAGTGAACTGTGTACAAATTTGAAAAAATGGCTGCTGGAATGAAAACATTAGGCTTTTACGGTTGTGTATGAAACAAAAGACATAGTCTAAAATCCTGGGTTTTTGTTGGTAGAATTCATTTGGAAATTAGGAAACTAATGATGGGTGTGTTTCTTTTATTGTTGATGTGGCTAATAACTTTTGAACTTTACCACTTAGAGAAGTAGAGACCAAAAAAAATTGGCACAGAAGTTATCCATCAACAAAATCTAACCAATCATACTAATTAATGTAAGATAATGAAAAGGAGAAACCAAAATAGTTTGCCAACAATGCCGAAAATTGCAACCATTGTTGGTGATGTTGTCAAATAGGGAAGGATGCTCTGACTTCTGAGCCTATAAAAAGTCCTCAATCTGTGACGTCTAGTCTAGGGATCATCAGAGGTGGTCGGTTGCTGCTGGTTCTCTACTACACATGATAAGGAAGGAGAAATTTTACAGAAAAGGGCATTTGAAACATGACTTGGAAGCATGTAACAACATTTCAACCTCTACCATCCGTTTGTATATATCAAATAATGAGTTTCTTTTTCAGACTACTGTTTACCAGGCTCCAGGATCAGGTAGAGCACGAAGGGATGCAGCAGCCCGTGCAATGCAGGGTTGGCATGCTCAGCGCCTTCTTGGATATGGTGAGGTTGCTGAGCCAGCTACTAAGGTCTGTTGAGACCTTTAAAATTTACATTCTTATCCTTTTTATCATTTTATTGTTCAGTGTAACTAGCAATGTATTTACTACTGGGGTGTTTTGTCTTTTCTTGCACAGGACAAGAACTTCAGTTCCACACCAAAGCGTGAAAAGAACCTAAAAAGCATTGGTATGCTCATTACTGACATCACCGACTTTATCAGAATTGATTATCTCATTTATTTATGCTTCAATGAATTAGGTATGATTAATAAACAGAGGACCCCAGCTGGTTTGGAGCATGCTGAGAAAGCTGCAAATATTGAAGGAGACAGACAGTAAGTTATTGGTCTTTTCTGTTAATTGACCTGTAGTTCTGTGCATAGATTCATGATCTCTATTCACTGTTGGCTTCTCCATCCACAATCTATTTAATTCACGGTATTGCCCACCCACCACTTGATCTTGAAGTAACAATTAGTACTATTGAGTAAATTCTTTTTTGCTGTTACACAATCACAAAATGCTGTTTTTTCTGTTAGATTCTTCGGTTTTCAGCAAAAAAAAAATAAGGAATTAACCAGGACAAGTTGGGGCATTTTAATGATACTTCACCATATATATCTTATTCGAGTCCTAGGAAACATCTGAATCCTTATTTTTCCTTAAGGTTTCTGTATCGATGTCTTTCCTAGCGAAGGTTTTCTGAGCCAAAACACAGACAAACTGACACAGTGAATATACCCTGGGAGATCCTTTTTTTTCATTTTCTGTCAGTGAGGATTCCTTTCATATTTACTGATTCCCCAATCAAATCAACTACTTAAAATCCCTACTTTCAATCTGGAAAAGATACGTATGCTCACTGATATTTGTTCCAAGTTCAAGCCTGCTTATTAAATCAAGGCTAATCGAGTTTTTCATTTGTTAGATTGGTCACAGCAGTGGTGGACATTGGACCCCCAGCAGACTGGGTGAAGATCAACGTACGAGAAACTGTAAGTCAGTTTGATTTTATTATTTATCTAACCTTTTTCATGTATCACAATGCTAAATTTTCTATCCTGTTAATATAATTTAATAAAAATTTTACTGTTTTCTGTATTTGTGTCCAGAAAGATTGTTTTGAGGTGTATGCCCTAGTTCCCGGGCTCCTTCGTGAGGAGGTAAGAACCGTGGTTACTTGTCTTTATCCATAGTTATTTTTATATGGGAAAACTGGCATGATATTTGGATACTTTATTCTGTTCGGTGAAACATATTAAAGTTTAACTGTCAAAGTCGTACTCCTTAGTTATCTAACAGTCACACTTGATAAAAATAATTATCAAATCCTTAAATTTATTAAACTGTAGCCTAGATTGTTTCATAAGCGTAACTGTATAAAATGGGATATACAAGTTACAATTTCTACTGTTGTTTTTGGATGCCTTATTGTGACGAGGTAAAGTGTGAGCAATGATGTATTAACCCTTAATTTTATGAAAAGCACCGATATTGCAGTCTATTATCCAACTTCTAAAGACTGGATACAACCTTGTTTGCTCATTTTGGAAACAAACTCACTTTAAATGAGTATTTTGCTATGTCATTGATTATGACTTCTTTGGGTTCTACTTTTATTGTTGACCTTGTTATAACAAATCCAGGTGCGAGTCCAATCAGATCCAGTTGGACGTCTGGTTATAACTGGTCTGCCAGAACACATCGATAATCCATGGGGAATTACCCCCTTTAAAAAGGTTAAGTACCTTTTCTTAACAGAGATCTTGATATATTACTGTTTTCAGGAAGATATTATGACATTGAGAGTAAGTTAGGACGTAGCATCTTAACTGAAAGATAACGACTGAAATTTGCTGTTTTTTCAGGTTGTGAACTTACCTGCAAGAATTGATCCCCTTCAGACATCCGCTGTTGTTAGTTTGCATGGTCGGCTATTTGTACGGGTTCCCTTTGAGCAGGGATCGGTATGAATGCTCCTCCCTTGAATGCTTGATTTGTCAAATCTCCTCTTTAAGGGGTTAAAATTAAACGATCAGGGCGAGTTTATGCTTGCAAATACTGAAGCCCTGTTGGGTTAGTCGAAATTACCAATTACATTACCATTTTTTTCTTGTAAAAATACCCAATTTCTCTAATACAGTATGCTAGAGTTTTCCCATCAAATGCCTTATTATCCATATACGAAAAATTGGACATTCTACCTCTTTTTAGTTATGTGTTGCCGCATTTGTAACATTAACTAGAGTCCAACTAGTGAGTAGAGAGCACTTGTTCAGAAGTCGCATACCAAAAAACTACATTATCGATTTTTTAGTCTGGCAAAAGTACGCGGCATACTTGACGTCTTCCATTTGCGTGTTGATACGGACAGAATATGCATTTACGATTACGCAGCCACCTTAGCTTAGGTCAAGCTTTTGATCGTCTCTTCAGATTTTGGTTCGTTTTCAGTTTAGATTTTTCAGCGTAGATTTTATTAAAATGTCTTTTATCCTTTTCAACTTCTATAAATAATTTATGCAATTTTCTGAATATTCGCCAAATATTGATTGCAATTCTTTTACATATATATAAATAGATGTAAATTAATTTTCATAAATAGGAACTAAGAACGTCTAAACTAATTTCACTGTCTAATATAATTTTAAAATTACATTTCTGTTCAATTTTTATTTTTGGTTTCAAATTTGGCAATTTGACCTCACTTATAATGGACCTGTTTTTTAATATCGTTATAATTATAAACAATGTAAAAGCTCGGTGTCTAATCAATTGTAAGTATTAGCCAATTTAATCTATAACATGCAAAAGGCTTAACTACACATTTAATTTAACTTTTCATAATTTTATGTCTAAGATGACTCATGTTAACAAGTAACTTTAACTCATTGTACATTTATCTATACACTTTCTCTTGTCAGCAACATGAACATGTAGATGTTTGTCTGGTAGTAGCTAAAACCATATGTCCAACAAATCTTGTTAGATTTAATATCAGTGAATTTAAGTCCAATTCTTTTTCCATAATCAACTTATTATAATGTAGTTTATTATAACTAATATACCGTAACCATAAATTAGTTTTACGACTCATCAATCTAATGCTTTAGAAGGTAGTAAAGACATTGTAAATGAGTTGTTCCTTTCCTTTCTCATTAAAATCATTGTTTTATGTAATTAACATATACAACATATATTACTTTGCATTATTGTATTTATTAATAGTATTTTTAATTTCTTAAGTATATGATTAAATTTACATAAAAATATTTAAAGTTAACATTATCATTTTTAAATAAAATTACAAATAGTTAATAATTCAAATAGAGATTTTCAGTTCAATGCATGGTATTAAATCCCATTTAGTTACATAAGATTTGCAATGAAATGTTTCAGACAATAGTAATAGATACATTATTACAAATAAGTTACAAATAAACTTAAAATGTTAATATTAAATATAAAAAGTAAAAAGCTGAACTTAATTAGCCAAGTCAAATTCACACTATAAAATAAAAGCAAGACCTATTGGATGATAAAGAAGAGATTGTGATGCTTTTAAAAACCAATAGGAACATAATGAGAAAAACTCCTCAATATGTATCTGTTACATATCACTTTTAGTTTTATTTTTTTCTTCTTTTTTTTTAGTAGTTGAGTACACTATATAATGAGTCTCTCGTAACTTTATGTCCTCGTTAAGAAGTGATCGGAATAACCGAATAAGTTGATTGCGATAAGAAAAGTATATGGTAAAAGCAGACAGGACATAAGACATTAATTAGGATAATGATTTTAATAATTTTTCTAATAACTTTTTTATACAACATGTATCGTCACTATCTAAATTTATGTTTAAAAAAATATTTAAAACGGACTAACACATATTGTAAAAAAAATAAAATATTAAAAGAATTTTTTTCCACATTAGAGAGAGAAAAGGCGATAAGATTATTCAAATGATGAGTGTTGATAGTTGCAGCACATAAAATATTGACGATAGATGAATCCTAGAAAGGAAGTTTTGGGTGCTGCATGAGATCATGCACTTCCGCCCAATTCAAATAGCTCACTCTGCAACCACCGCCAAAAGGGGTTGTTCCTTCCATCTCCCACCTGTCCATTTCCGGTGAAGGCAGCTGGATCTTCATCGTCATCATGGTGGTGATTCAAGGGCAAGGGTAACCTTTCCAACATGGCGTTAGCAAAGGAAGCAGCCACCAACACCACGTCACTCGAAGCCATCAGAGGGGCCACCACGATGCCCCCAACCATCTGTCCCTGCGCTCCAGACAAAGAAACCGACAACCCGTCGGAACCAGGCGGCGCCGGTGGAGGAAGTACCGTCCCAGTTATGGAAACTATTTCGAACAGTCCGGGGAAAGTGAGCACGCTTCCCGCCGGTTGACGGAGTGCAACATTGGCCACCGTGCCAGTGCCACTGAGCACACAAACTCCTCTCCCTCGACGGCATGCGTATGTAGAGAGACTCTCCATCACCTCGGCACCGAGGGAGACCTCCAGCACGTGCGAGTGTAGGGCATTCGCGCTGTCGCATGTGACTATGATGGGTGGTGGTTTGGGCTTGTTCTTGGATCCTGGAGGCCGTCCACGTGGGCGTGGGGCGGCGTTGGAGGCCCCATCTCCGTCGTTCTGGGTGTGTTGGGTCGGGTTCTGGGCTGGTCCGATCAAAGTCGGCGGGGCAACAAAAACAGCTAATTCTGGTTCTTCACTTCCCTCGATGTTGTTGTAAGCAGCCATATCCTGATGCTAATGAACGTGAAGAAACATGTTTGATATAGTTTGGAAACATCTTGGAATTGATTACAGGGCCACCGACAAGAAGGGAAGAACATGTGAAATCGTAATTTGTGAGACTTGTCTGCTCCAGTTGGTGGAATCCAAGGAGACAGGCGCGTGAATGGATGGCTAGGGTTTGTTAAAGTGTGAAGCGTAAAGGAAAAAGAGACAAGGTTTTCAAGGATGAAATGGTGAGAAAACTGCTTTCCCCACGCTCCTTCCACACGCGCGCTCCTTCCTCACCCAATTTTGCTGTTCACTTGCGTATGAAAATAATTTTCTTTTGTCTTGACATTGTTCCTTATAAAATTTTAAATTAAATATTATATTATTCAATTTCAAGTTAAATACGTTTTTAGTTTTTAAATTTATATATAAAATTAGATTTCCTCTCTTTCCTAAAAATATATAAATATATTTTTTTCTAATTTAATAATTATAACATTTCTTTTACTTTTTGAGTAATATTTTAAGTTTATATTTAAACTGTTTAAATAATTTGACATGTTAATATATTAAAGTTTGATATAGAAATAAATTTTAATTTAATGTTTAAATATAAAGAATAAAAACATATTATTTTTTATTTTCTTAAAGTTAAATCATTTTGATTCACCTTTAATCTGTTATTGAATTGTTAACAAAAGAAAAATGCTAAACTACATGTTAGAATAGATATATTAAAATTTTATGTTAAGTTTTATTATTAATATTTCGTGTGAATGGAAGATGTATTGTTTTCTATTCTCTGTTATATTACGTATTAACAGTGAACCAGAATTACTTAGTTTTGAAAAACTAAAAATTAAATATGCAATTAAAATTTTGTAAGACTTTTGTACAAACATGGTTTGATTGGTTGGTTTCTTGCAATTTACAAGTACTAAAAATGACCTCTCCTAGACTTACACATAAAAAGTGTTATGTTTAATTCATTTAAATATGAGAAAAATTCAATTACCTTAATATTATTTAATGTTTACTCTTGTTGTTTCCATCAAGATAATACGTTTATTAAAAAGTTGACGAAGAAACAGAAAATTTAGTTTTTAAAGTTTGTGAGTTTGAGAAAAGTATATCCATAAATATTAGGTTGTTGACGAAGAAAAAGGAGTAGATCTCAGGGATTTTGCATTGATGAGCACAAGTAATTAGGTTACTTTTAGCTAAAAAGAAAGACATTATATGGATAAAATATGAACAAAGGTCTCCAAAAGTTATTTTTTTAAAAAAAAGGAGAAAGAGAAATTCAACCTCCATCATTCAACTTCCTCTGATTAATCTTCATAATCTACAAATTTTATACACACTTGGGTGAGACCTTGAATCAGTGATGAGATTACTGTAATAAAATCAACCACTCTCTACTCCACAAATTCATGATGATGCCATAAAGGGAAAGTAGAAGCAACTATTTATTATTCTCTTTCGTTTGTATATTGCAAAATAATTCTATATGTTTGTTTTTTCTATTTATTGGTAAAAAGAAATTTCACGACAAAATAATTGTCTCAATCTGAAATGAAACACAGTGACCAAACTCAGTGAACATATCTAAGAAACGAAACAAAACAATGTGTCAATGACTACGAATGTAAGATCTTTGTGTTTTGTATGACATCAATAATGCAAAAGCCTATCATTTGACCTATTTAAAGGCTGACTTCCTCTAATCTATTTATTAAAAGAGGTTAGATATGGGCTTTTCAAAAAGTCGTTTTGTTTGAGTGGACTTTTAAAAAAGCCTACTAGACCTAACAAACCACCTCACTGATAAATAATACTATTTAATAAATATATTAACAAAGTATATGTAATATTCTATGGTTAACGACTCAAATTGTGTCTTGCTTCAGCAAATTTTAATATTTATGCAATGCTATTCTTTCATGTGAATTTAAACTATTTTCTTTGTAATACCTATTGATTTATTTGATGATAGGTTAACTAGTTTGTAAAGATAGGTTAATCGGTGTATTTAAAAATTCAATGGACAACAAATATTTCAAAAGGTTAAAAAAAACTTAAAAACGATCCATTTACTGAACACAATATGATAAAAAAAATCATATTCTATTGTAAATTAGTATCAACATGATATAAGAATTTTATCATTACACTTATTTTATTGTCCCTCTAATATATGTCTTGTTCTTAGGAACATTTAGACAGACTCGATAGCATAGGGTAAATTTTCTTTGTATGTATAATCTTAACATGTAATTAAATTGTAATGGTGAACTAAATATTAAAATTAAGATTTTTATTATTCAAACACTTTTAAAGAAAAATATTTTAATCATAATATAAATTTCACAAAAACATTTACAATTTTAAGACAAACTAACTGTATTAGTAAAATATAACCCTGCTGATATTAATTTATATCATAATATATATCATCAATCTTTTTATTCATCAATATTATACATAATTATAGTTATAAGTATTGTGACACAAATTGACATTATATTATTTATTAAAATACTCAAGATAAATCATTAGTATTTCAATATTTTAAAAATATTAATTATAATTTTAAAATCTTCTATAAAAATTTTGTAATAAATGCTTACATAATTTAGTTAAAATTGTATTTTTATAATTTTCATAATTTTCAAAAAAAATCAAAATTCAACCTTTAGAAAATTATATATAGTTTTAATGAAAAGTCATCTAAACATCATTAGTATTATAACCAACCATTATTTAGTTTGAAATTTTATATACATAAAACACTGGATAGGATTATTTTTTATCTTGTTATTATTATACCATATCTTATTATATCCTATTCAATCATATTCACCAAATGAGTAATAAAAGTCAAATAAAATCTAAAAAAGGGCAATAATAAAATTAACTTAACTGGCAAGATTACGTGCAATGCCGGCTGAGAATGCAAACTTATTTAAAAGGACAAATAATAAAAATTCAACATTCATTTACGTTATATGTAACCAAGCATCCTAACTATATTTTGGTAGTGAATGATCTTTACATTACATACAGTAATCTATCTCAGTTCAACAATGTTTAATCTATCTCAGTTCAATATGATGCGGCAGAAAATCACAATCCTGCTACTACATTCAGAAAAAGAAAGTAGAAAGTCAAATTTATTTCGACATAATTTCTATAGCTTTAGTGTATATTCAGTCAGATACAGAAGTATTGTCAACTACCAAGTGCAAACAGTGTACACCAGTGACCAAAGAACAAACAATAAATAGAGATTATAGCAGAGGCAAGAATCTGGAGCAACAAAACAAGAGTCTCTATGCCGACAAACATCACGAACTAAAGGAGAAAAAAATTTAAACATGGAAAACCCCAACAGTAATAAATAGCTTTATATCACAAGGATGACAAAATTTCTCTGACTGACGTAACTAAGTTTGTGATATTTAATCACAAAGATGACAAAATTACCAGTGTTCACAAGACCCTGTTCATATTGCTCCCATTCGACATTCAAATAAATATATTCTCTCTGACTGACGTAACTAAGTTTTTGTGATATTTAATCCTGCTACTGAGGGATATCTGGCTCTAAATAACAAATACATTTTGACTCATTGCTAATCATCCAAAAGGGGAAATATAGAGGAACTTTTGCAGGATTTCACCTCCAATTAATTTCTATCAAGGAGATCAAATGTTGGTAGATTTCCAATTTATAGTTAAACTGTTGAAAAACAGAGTGAAAAAATAGAAAATCAAATTATTGGGACAAAAACAGCTTATTTTGCAATTTGTAGATTGAGACACAATATTATATCAAAAGGTTCTCTAAAAAGATAGGTGGCAAGTTTCAAAGCTGCAAGCTGTGAAGCATCAATATGACACCGAACACAATGGACTAATGCTAAAAATGACTGTAAAAAAAATGAAAACTAGGATGGATGAAAATCACAAAGGTCAATGACAAAAACACAGGTGTTGGTAACCACCACGTTGGTGGAGAGTTACCCTCAACCACAGAAGATGTTGAAAACTACAACAATGGAACAAAGCACGGACTAACATCCAAGACAGAAACAAGGTTTTGTGTACAAAGAAGTTTGTTCTCAATGGAATAAGGGTAATATGCTTCACAGTTCATAATATTTTAAATGATTTCAAATTTGAAATAAGTGTAATATTAATAATGTAAGTTTATTTTAGAAAAATTATGATTGAGGTATCTGGAAAGTGTATAGCCAAAAGTAGATATCAGCTCACTTGCATTGCCAGTGTCTAAGAGATGTTGAAAATAATATTTTTTAATTGAGGTGGTATGATGAGATCCCAGCCAATGAATGAAGGATTGATCTAGCCACTTGTAAGTTTCACAAGTCAAGACACAAAGATGAGAAAAACGAATAACAATCACCTAGTTTGTGTGTTTTCTTGGGTGGTTCTTGGATTGAGTACGTTGTAGTTTGTATGTTTGTGGAAGGGTGAGGGTGACTGAAAAGTTAGGTAAGGCTTATGTCAGAACTTGGAAGAGTCTTTGATGATTCCTGGAGCCAAGAATTGGTGAGGAGGATTTGTGCAAGCTACGATCAATGTAGGTTAAGGTGTATAAGGTTGGAAATTGGATTCTTTGATAACTCTTTGGTAGGGTTTTGCGGAATGTGTGAGGAAAAGAATGGTGTAGGTTTCTTGAATTACAGTGGTGATTTGGTGGGAAAATGCCAAACGGTCTTCTTGCTTGGCCTCTTGGAGGATTTAGTTTGGTTTCTTGGTTCTTGGTCAAACCTTGGTCTGCACTTGAACCAGGATACTCTAAATTGTTCTCCAAGAAAAAACAAAGGAAAGAACAAGAATGGAAACAAAAAAGCAAATTAAATCTCACCATAACATGTGGCTTCCTATTGAAGTCAAAGAAAGGAGATGAACTTGATCTCCTCAAGGCCTTCCACCTTGGATAAGCTAAAGAACACAGTTAAAAGAATTGTCACCTGAACACTATCAAAGGATTAGAAACTCTCTAGAGAGAGAGAAAAACTCACTCTTCTCAAACTCAAACACTCACGTATTTTCTTCAAATCAAGTTGTGTTACAAAGCTTACTTGAGTTCCTTTATATAGGCCTTTGACCCTGAGCTAACCAAGGCAAAGTGGGATGTGGGACTTGACTTCTCCAGAGAAACCTAGGAGGGTTCAGATGTCACGCCTTCCTTATTCTACCCAAGAACTAGCAAACCCTTTATCCAAATAACTTGGATATACAATTAGCTATCCTATACCAATATTCACAAGATATTTATTACATCATTTTCTCCGATATTTTCGCAGCATTATTCTTCATCTTGTCTTCTAGTTACATCTCTTCCAAGTTTTCCGTAATGTGAAGACTCCATTTTCAGGACCATATAATGGTAGGTGAGTTGTGTGAAGAGCATGTCCAAGAACTGTTGTTGGCTAAACATGTCCGAGAACTGCTGGTGCCTGAGCATGTCTGAACTTGTCAACATGTTATTATGTAGCGATTGTCACGAGCACAAAATTCAGAAAGCAAAGTATAGGAATGGTTGTAATTAAGTCCGTTGTGTGGATTTCAAAGAGTATAATTACTTCTTACACTTAGTTTTTGGGAGCAATTATCCACTAGTTCTCATGGTTTAGATCATAGAATCTATCAAATTACACATAAAATGATAAAAAGAATTGTGTATTAATGATTGATGAATGTTTAAATTTTTGTATTAAAGAAGAGTTGAGGAACTGAGTTACATAAGTGAAAAGCTCCATCACTAAAGCAAATTTAGATGAAGAGAGCAATGCAAAATGGTGCGTAAGTCAGAATTCACCACACCTAAGATAGAAATCCATAAGCAAGAAATTATCTTGCTGAAGCAAAACAAATTGACGTGAGAAAAAGTGTAGTTATAAAGCCAACCACATGGGCGACTTGGTTAGTTGATTCATTTTTCCATCAAAGCAAATTTTGAAGCATGATTCTCTGACTATTATCTCCTCACATTTAGTCCAAATTCTTCATCAATTTTGTAGCAGGAGTTGAATCATGTAATCCTTGTGTATAGGTTACCTAATTTGTATAGAGTGCAATTATTTCTACTTCTATGCTTTCAATTCTATTTGGCCTTATCAACCAAACATCTATGAAGATAAAAGTGTTGCAAATCATGTTTACAGTTTAGATATGAAGTACAACTTGTTGAATACTAATTTCTAGGAATAGAACTACGGTTTTTCGGGACTTAAATCCTCTACTCTAGTAGTGCTGATTTCTATAACTGGTTTTCCAAGGAATTGGACATCTGAAATTAGGAATCAAACTCATTAATTAAGTCTTGAGAAAACTGAGATGATTGAATTTGCAAAATGATAGAAATAAGGACGAGAGATTCTTCTTTACATGAGTCAGGTTCCTACGAATGTTTAACTCCAACAACGTTCTTCCATAAAATATATTTTTATTCCAACTATTTGATAAAATTCCCCAAAGAGTTTTATTTGCACTAGTCTGTTTATAGATACATGTTTCTATTAATGCACTTAGTTTGATTAGTGAATTTGTCGCAGTTATTGTTTAATACATAAATATCTAGAGATACGATACTCTACTTATCAAAGTACTAAAACGTGATTGGTGCGCTTCCAAATATTGAACACACAAACTCACAAGATTCATATCGCAACATAACGACAACAGAGCATGAAACTATCCTTAACATTGTTTCATGGGTAATGGCAGGACTTATTCATTACAATTTTATAGCATCCCTCCAGTCTCGTGAAGCATGGATGTTTATTACAGACGTTGATTCTCAACACTAAAAAAATAATAACATGACAATCCAAAGAAAAGGCTTATCGAAAGAGCACTGCTGCTAAATGTGTAAAACAGGCAACACAAACTAATTTACTGCATCACTATGCAGTATATTGTCAGAAACATCAATACAAAAAACAGTACCAGTATATATAATTTATCCGAGATGAAACTGAGCATGCATCAAAACACATTATATGCCTTATTGTTATTGATTTCCTTTTTGACCCCTGCGCAGAGCATCACAAATGCAGCAATAAATCAAGACGAAGCCATGTCCCCCTGACACATTTACATGTAGCGGAAAGACAGGGGTCTATCTATGTATATAGCTTCATTGACTATGCGGAATGTAGTGACTGTATAGCAGTATATGATAGGCAACAAACTCACATGCTAATCCTCTGATTTGCTTTCTGTGTCCTCGTTTCTTTTTCCGTATATCAAACCCGTTACCTGGAATTGTTGAAATTGAAACCCAATTCATTACAAAAGCGGAAGAAGAGTACATGGAATTGGAACATAGAGAGTGGTGCAAAACTGAAACCTGAGGATCGGGGATGGGTTTTCGAGTCTCGACGTATCGATATGGATCGGCTTCGGAGGCGGCAAGTGCGGCTTTTTCCTGTGGGGTCCACTTTTACAGTGAGTGCGTTATTTGCAAATTGAAGTTTGGAGAGACAATAGGGTAAAGAGAGAAAAGAACCTGCTGTTGGCGTTTGAGGTCTTGTGAGGGTTTGATCCAGAGGTAGTAGGCTAGGGTTCCGGCGACCACCCACGAAGCAAGGTTGCTTCCGCCCCTCAGACCACCCATCGAATTGCTCACGAAGGACCTCAAGTTGCCCAACGTTCTTCTCCAGCTGCTCGCCATTCAAACCCACCAACAGATTACAGATTACAGGGTTTTTTTTTCTATGGTTTCTCGGAAATTGTTACCGTCTTAAGAATCAAGAGCGACTCCTATTGCCTAATTACACTACAACCCAATTTTTTTTCTGCACCAATTAATTTTTTTATAGAATAAATTTAAAAACTAAAATGAAAATGAATAATTAAATTTAGAACCCGAATCTGTTATTAATTTCAAAAATAAAAATAACCCTAAATATATAGCTTGATAAACTAAATTAATACTAATACTAAGTACACACAAATATTAAAGTTACTTATTATCTTCTTTATATATAATTATTTGGATAGCGAGTTAAAAAAATATTTAATTCATGTGATATGAAATACTAAAAATAAAAATTACATAATATTTATTATGAAATTCACAGCAGAAAATGGGATGGGAAGAGCAATTTTAATGCAATTTTACCGTTAATTTCTTGGGTTGAAAAAATTAAAATCAGTTGGATCTTGAAAATTGCTTATGGATTTAATTATCGTTAATATGATTTACATCAACAACAATATTTGAATCACGTCATTCTGGTAAATGATTGGCGTCATGTGGATTAACCTTTATTGGTTTATATTGAGAACAGTTTACTATATAAATATAATTATTATTTACTTAATTAATCACTCTAATAAAATTTAAAAACTGATATAAAATATATTTTATGTTTTTAAGGATATAGGGTTATAAATAAAATCTGTTGATATAACTTGGATGTTAAAAACTACGAAAGCAACTTGAAACAGCAAAGTGCAACTGCACGTGTTCAAACACCATCCTCACAATCAAAATTGCTAACAGAGACCCCACATGACTAACAAAGACCCGCAATTTCTTTGGATAAACCGCGATTTCTTTTAAAAATTTTAAAAATAAGTATTTTAAAAATTTTAACATTTTTAAAATTTTAAACGAAAATCAATTCAAAAACAAGAAAAAAAAATACATAATTTAAATAATTAAATATTACCATATTTACAATAAGCACAGCAATTCTCATCAAAATCGGTTTTTACATTGTTAAATATTTTTCTATTAGATTACAACTTTTTCCAAACATATTGTTATAATGAGATTTCATTTCATATTTTATTTCATATAAATTATATATGTAAAATATAATATTTATTTATGTTTTTAGTCTCTATATTTTGCGGCAATTTTGGTTTTAGTCTCTATTTTAAATTATGATACAATTTAGTCATTCAATTTTAGAAAACTCTGGTTTTAGTCCTTTTTACCAAATTTTTTTAATTTTATTTGTTGTTTCAAGCATGTTTCATTTGTTTACACTGTTTGACACATTTTTGCTTTAATGTTAATTAAAAAACGCGTTTGAAACAACAAATAAAATTAAAAAAATTTAGTAAAAAAGACTAAAATCAAAATTTTCTAAAATTGAAAGACTAAATTGTACCTTAGTTTGGAAGAAAAACTAAAACTAAAATCATCACAAAATATAAGGACTAAAAACATATTTAACTCTAAAATATAAAAATAAAAGAGAGTAATTCCCTCGCCCAAATAATGAAACGAGCTCTGTTGCTATGAGAAAGCGTCGCTGACAAGTCACCAACAGTTGCACCGGAGATAGCACAGTATCCATCAATCCGTGTCACAGCCGCGTGGGACACCTCATCCATCACAATTTTAATAAAATTTACTTTTCGATTAAATATTATGTATATTTCATTAGAGGCAACTTATATTTGTCTTTTCTTTTAATTTTGATATTAAATATAGTTTGAAATCCCACCCCGATATTCAAAAATAAATATTAAATATGTAATAACTTAAAATTTATAGGTTAAAAATTGGATTTAAGTCCATTTAGTTTAAATTCTATTAACAAATATTATTATAAATGACGAAAAGATAAGAGTCGTACAACATATTGTATAAACCATTGATGAATTAAGGTGAAAAAAAAATGAGATGA
The DNA here is from genome assembly GCA_036885675.1 of Vigna mungo. Classification (NCBI taxonomy): domain Eukaryota; kingdom Viridiplantae; phylum Streptophyta; class Magnoliopsida; order Fabales; family Fabaceae; genus Vigna; species Vigna mungo. The sequence continues at coordinate 45,377,136 of CP144699.1, read as the reverse complement.
CGCAATATGAAAATATAACAAATTTTGTTTTTACAATAATGATAATAAACCTCTAACCCGTCTAAATAAATAAAAAAATCTCATTGGCTTTTCTAATTATAACTCATTATCGAAACTTGGCTCAATTGAAACTCGATCTCTCCACTTTGAAAGATTTGCATTTTTTTCCAATAAAAGTGAAAAATCTGAGTTTCAGTCACGTATCTATTTTTTTTTTAGTTAAAAAATAAGTAACAACAAAATTATACAAAACTTACAAAAATAGAAGGTCCATTAAGATATTTCATAAATAATTATCTTTTTTCTTGTGTTATCTAATCTTCACAATCATCATTTTAATAAATTTAGTACTTATAATAAATTTACAAACTTAATAAAATGATTTGTTTTGTGTATAAAAAAATAAAAAGGATAACAACGTTCATAAAAATATAATTAGTATTTTACGAAATATATATTATAATATCTAAATTTAAATATGTAACATCCCAATAAATTTTACTATGAAAGTATTAATCTATTTTAGGAGTTACAATATAATATAGAAGAACAGTAAAGAATTCAATTTAAATAGAAAAGTAGATACGCTAGAATTAACATTTAATATGAACCGGATACATCAACACAGCATAAAACTGAGTTAACAATTTAGCTTACAAAACAAACATAGACCGGTCGGTCAAAATAAAAGCGAGTCCTATACATAACAGTTTATAAACTAAAATACAAAAGAGAACTATCTCTATGGACCGGATGGTCCAGTACTATACTCGGGGATTACTTCGAATTGTTCTTCAGCTTGCACCGCGTCTACCAGGGACTCTTCCAAAGTTGCTTCCAGAGTGACTTCTGCTCACATTCATAAGAATGATCATAGCATTTGAGAAAGAAAGGACGACCGGTCGGATACCGGACGACAATATACAAAACAAAACAAATAAGGGTAAGCTTATGTACATTTAACTTATCAATTCATTATACAAACAAACATACTTACAAGTGATCAATCTTAACACATACCATTCTCATACACAAAGTTAACCGACAAGACACTGTCCGGACTGTATGAACGTGTAGCTCGGTCGTCCCTAGCACCCGGGCGGTGTAGTAACTGTTCACTCAGCTGCCGCCCGAGGTTAGTCCTCAAACGGTTATCTTCACTTATAACCGCGGACCTCCCGCCATTCCCACACATGATCGACTTTTCTCTACTTGAGAAAATGTCTTCACGGAATATCAGGAACAAGGACGACACCGGAGTCATTCCCACATTCATACTTTACCAATCAATATTACAATTCATGAGACATTCCACCCGAGGAATTCTCTTACTTAGTCTAATTTCTTATTTATTTTCACTCTCATAACAAAGCTATCAGGTTAATGACCGTATTATCAACGATGGAACATTTGAGAAGACGATAAAAGACGTTTATAGATTATGACAGGTCTATCCGGCAACAGTTAACAAATAATCATCAAGACTCAAAAACAACAATAACCGGGCGGTAGAATCAAATATAAGATTAGGAAAAGATTAGTAATCGGTTGAATAATAGTCCGACAATGAATAAAGTCTTAACCAAAAGATTAACTATACTATTAGTCATCCGACCGGTTTGGTAAAGAATAAGGTAAATAATAATCATATTCGAGGACTGGTCTATGACCGAACACTTATCCCAAAGAATAATTTAAGCAAACACACCAGTCGGTCAAATAAATAAGCTTTACTAATCAATGCGGTCACTAAGTAACCGGACGACTATTCACAAAGAAGAATGTCGTATTTATAAGTTTTACGTAGTTTTAAGTGTCAGCCAAATGCCAAACACTTTCCAGACTAAATGTTTAGTTTATGACTAGCGTTTAGTAAGTATTTTGTATTGAGATTATGAATGGAACACTTTAAGTTTAACAACAATTTGGCCGAACAATCCGATTAAACCGAACGGAAAAATAGGGGAAGAATGAATGATCCTAATGATCTTCAATCTCAACTCACATTCTCTAAGTTTTTCATTTTATTCATTTCTCATAACCCATATAGCAACATTCCACATTCAGTTCATGCATTTCAAACACCATACTTTATAAACTAAACATACATCAAATTATTCACATTTGCATCATATAGAACATCAAACTTAAATATTCATAAGCTTCCCTTACCTCTATAGTTTAGCTGAACTTCTAAGTTTCCACTAAAACGTTGAACGACCGATCCAGTAGCTCTGATTGAAAAACTATTCGGTGCAAATGAAAGGTCTTCGCACCAGGAGTATAATTTCTGAAAGAAGTTAGATGGTCGGAACAGTGTTTGGGTTAGAATTTTAGAGAGAGAAAGGTTGAGCTTTTAGAGAGAAGGAAGAGAATTTGGAAGTTCAGAAGGTTGGTATTGAGGAAGAAGATGAAGATTTGCATGCAGAAAAGAGTTTTAAGATTTCGAAGTTTCTACCTTAATTGCTCTTCCAGAGCCGGACAGCTGGACAGTTCTCCCGGTGCCACGTGGTTCCCACTAACCCAAAAATCCTTCATTCTCTTTGCAGTCGGACGCATCCCGAGGTTGGGGAATTTATTGTTGCTGCAGAGTTTGTCTGCCACTTTTACTGAGTTTCTTCTTGTGACACAGTCTCTGCACGGGTTTCGAGAAAATGAAGTTTTAAAACTTTGCTGATTAACAAAAAGGAAACCGGCCGTTCACTATTCGGCCGGCCCATTTTCTGGGTTGTGACATTCCCCCCAACAAATAAAAATTTTCGTCCTCGAAAATTAGTACATACCTTCGAACAAGTGTGGGTAGGCTTCCTTCATAACTTCTTCGCGCTCCCAAGTGACATCACCCGTTCGGTCATCCCAGACAACTTTCACCAAGATAGTGCGTTTACCGAACGGTCGTTTGGTTACGCTTGTCTCCACTCTTACGGGTTGTACTTCAACTGAACAATCTTCTTTAAGTTGAATGTGGTCGACTTCGAGTACATGCGAAGGATCAGCGATATATTTTCTAAGTTGAGAGACGTGGAATACCGGATGAAGGTTAGACAAGGGAGGAGGTAAAGCAAGTTCATAGGCGACTGACCCAATGCGTTTGAGAATTTGATACGGACCAAGAAATCGTGGTGATAATTTCTTTGGTTTGATGACTCTCCCAACACCGGTCGTTCGATTCAGCTTTAAGAACACATGCTCTCCTGCAGCAAATTCTAAAGGCTTTCTCCTTTTATCTGCGTAAGACTTCTGTCGGCTCTGAGTTGCCTTAAGTCTTTCTTGGATCAGTTTCACCTTTTCTGTTGTTTGTTGAATAATTTCTGGTCCAGTCAATACAGCTTCTCCTTCCTGGAACCAGCAAAGGGGTGTTCTACATTTCCGTCCATAAAGAGCTTCATAAGGTGCCATTCCGATACTTGCATGGAAGCTATTGTTGTAAGTAAACTCAGCTAGCGGCAAAACTTCATCCCAAACTCCTAAGTGGTCCAACACGCTGGTTCTCAATAGATCTTCAAGAGTTTGGATTGTCCTTTCGGATTGACCGTCCGTCTGAGGATGGTAGGCAGAACTCATTTGGAGTTTGCTTCCCATTTCTTGATGAAGCGCTTGCCAAAACTGGGAGGTAAATCTTGGGTCCCGGTCGGACACTATTCCGGACGGTACTCCATGTAGCCTAACAATCTCTTTAATATATAGCTGAGCTAACTTGGACATAGGCATTTTCAAGTTGATAGGAAGGAAGTGTGCACTCTTAGTTAATCTATCAACTATTACCCAAATGGCGTCATGATGCCTGACCGTTCGAGGAAGATGGGTCACGAAGTCCATAGCAATACTGTCCCACTTCCATTCGGGTATTTCCAGCGGTTGTAAGAGACCGCTCGGTTTCTGATACTCGATCTTGGCTCTTTGACAAGTTAAACATGACTCCACGAATCGAGCAATATCTTGTTTCATTCCTGGCCACCAAAAACTCATTCGAAGATCCTTATACATTTTCGTTATTCCCGGATGAATACTTAGACGACTTTGATGAGCTTCTTCCAAGATTATTCTTTTCAACTCGTCATCATTTGGAACACAAGTTCTATCCTTATATCTTAACAATCCGTCTGTTCCATCATTGAAGTCTTGGTGGGGTGATATACCGAACGGTTTGGAAATTTTCTGCAACTCTTTATCAACTTTTTGCTTTTCTCTTATTCGGTCAAATATGTTACTTGACAATCGCATAAGGCTACAACTAATACCGGTCGGCTCCAAAACACAGTGCAGCTTCAAATCTCTGAAGTTCTCAAGTAGCTTCGTTTCTTGTACCATCATTGCCGCCATATGAATGGTTTTTCTACTCAAAGCATCGGCAACTACGTTGGCTTTTCCCGGATGGTACTGTAAATCAAACTCATAATCTTTAAGGAATTCCATCCATCTTCTTTGCCTCATATTTAGCTCTTTCTGATCGAATAGATACTTGAGACTTTTATGGTCGCTGAACACCTGAAACTTAGCACCATATAAGTAATGTCTCCAGATTTTGAGGGCAAATACTACAGCAGCCAGTTCCAAATCATGAGTTGGATAATTCCTTTCATGAATCTTCAATTGTCTAGAAGCATATGCAACGACCTTTTCTTCTTGCATCAATACACAACCCAATCCATTATACGAAGCATCACAGAACACAACAAATGGAAGGTTAACGTTAGGAATTACCAGAACCGGAGCATTCGTTAAACGTAACTTTAATTCCTGAAAACTGGACTCACACCGGTCGGTCCAGACGAACGGCTGGTCCTTTCTGGTCAATTGAGTTAATGGCGCCACTATCTTAGAAAAACCTTCAATGAATCTTCTGTAGTAGCCGGCCAAACCAATAAAACTTCTAACTTCAGTAACTGAGCGAGGCGTTTCCCACTCCAGAACGGCTTGCACTTTAGACGGATCTACAGAAATTCCGCCGGCCGAAATTACATGCCCAAGGAATTGTACTTGATTCATCCAAAACTCACACTTGGACAACTTAACATATAGTTGTTTCTCCCTTAGCACTCCAAGAACCATTCTCAAATGATCTTCATGTTCTTCGTGACTTTTAGAGTAAATGAGAATGTCGTCAATGAAAACAACTACAAATTTATCCAAAAACGGCCGGAAGATCCGGTTCATGTAGTCCATGAATATTGCCGGAGCATTGGTAACACCGAACGGCATTACTACATATTCAAAATGCCCATATCTTGACCGAAAAGCAGTCTTCTGAATATCTTCTTCTTTCACTAGTATCTGATGGTATCCGGATCTCAAATCAATTTTGGAGAAAACTGAAGCTCCATGGAGTTGATCAAGTAAATCGTCGATTCTCGGCAGTGGATATTTGTTATTGATGGTTAACTTGTTTAATTGCCGGTAGTCTATACACAGCCTTGAACTACCATCTTTCTTCTTAACCAAAAGAACAGGCGCTCCCCATGGTGATGCACTTGGCCGGATAAATTTCTTTTCCAACAAGTCTTCAATTTGCTTTTTCAATTCCGCCAACTCTGCCGGAGCCATTCTATACGGCGCAATTGATATTGGACCAGCTCCCGAGATCAAGTCAATGGAAAACTCGACCTCTCGGTGTGGAGGAAGACTTGGGATTTCTTCTGGAAACACGTCCATAAACTCTTCCACTACCGGACGGTTCAGATCTGGTCGGTCAGTTCCGCTCACGTCCAGATACGTGAAAACAATAAAACCCATAGCGCCTTCAATCAAGTCTTCTCTCATCTGGCCGAGTGTAATCGTAAGTTTCTCTTCTTCACTTGGGAAAATCAACTTCTTCTTCCCACAATCAATAAGAATACGATTGGTGGTCAACCAATCCATTCCTAATATAACTTCAAGGTCTTGAAGAGGTAAACATATAAGATTTACCTTGAATTTGTACCCCTCTACCTCAATAGGACACTTCACACATACAGTGGACGTCCTAATCTCCCCAGCTGCCGGTGTTGACACCACCAAGTCAAGCTGCATTTCACTCTCAGCTATTCCCAGTTATCAACACATGCCTTCGAGATGAAGGAGTGTGTTGCCCCCGAATCAAAAAGCACACAGCATGACATTCCATATACTAGGCAAGTGCTGATTATGAGGTTACCTGAACCAACAGCTTCAGTTCCAGAGAGAGCATAAACTCTTCCAACTGCTTGAGCTCTACCACCGCTCGGAGATGACCTTCCAGCATTCGGTGGCCTGGAGAATGCTCGTCCACCCATGTTGCAATCTCTTTCCAAGTGCCCATTTCTTCTACACTTGACACAAAATTTTGTATTGCCCTGCCTGGGACAATCTCGCATGTAATGAGGGCCTCCACATGTAAAGCAGCTGACACTCCCTGGTTGACCGGTCGGTCTAGCAAAGTTCACTGGCCGAACGGCCAAAGCAGAAGAACTCTGCGAAGACGGTGGTCGAGAATATGGAGTCGCCCTAGGACTTGAAGAGTTTCTTGTAACAATCGATCCTCTATTACTAGATGACTGCTGTTTCTTACACTTCTCAGCTTCCATCAAATTTTTCTCCAATACTTTAGCCCTTTCCACCAAGGCCGGAAACTTCTGGATACAATGACTTGCAATCACCGGTTTCAAGTCTTCCCTCAGCCCATTTTCAAATTTCCGACACTGCCATTCTTCACTCATTCTCATGGTATAAAACCTCATTAACTGCTTAAAACGGTTTGCATACTCCGATACTGTCATTCCTCCCTGGACTAGTTGAAGGAATTCAACTTCCTTCGCAAACCGGACGCTATTAGGAAAGTATTCCTCATAGAACTTGTTCTTGAATACTTCCCATGTGATAGGAATACTATCATCTTCCAGCAGCATTTTCGAACTACTCCATCAATGCCCAGCCTCTCCATTCAACAAATACTCCGTGAAAGCTAAACGGTTTTCATTACTACACCTCTTAGCATCATAGATACGCTCCATATCACGAAGCCAGTGGTCAGCTTCGTCCGCACTGCAATTTCCACTAAACTTGGCCGGACGGTGCTGGAGAAAACTCTCCAGACTCCATTCAGTCTGAGTGTTTGAAGAAGAACCGGACGGCCTGGCAGTTGATGCTCCACTTGATAATATCTCCATGATCTGCCTTTGTGTTGATTCTGCTGCAGCTCTAGCGGCTTCCGCATTTTGTAATGCCAATGCATTCTGTTGAGCTAAGTTGGCATTCTGTTGAACAAGATTGGCGTTCTGTTGTTGAAGTGCTGCCAACACTGACTCCAGCATATTATTACTTTCGCCGGACGGATCCCTAGCGACCGGTTGAGGAGGTGGTCTAGGAGCCATCTTCTGTTTTTAATCAGAAAGAAGAACCCGTTAGTCCACAAGAAATCAGAAAATTCTGATCGAACATGTAGAGTACGTAGCCATAAGCATAATATACTCATAACCTACAGGTAGTCTAAGAAAGAAACTGCTCTGATACCATTAATGTAACATCCCAATAAATTTTACTATGAAAGTATTAATCTATTTTAGGAGTTACAATATAATATAGAAGAACAGTAAAGAATTCAATTTAAATAGAAAAGTAGATACGCTAGAATTAACATTTAATATGAACCGGATACATCAACACAGCATAAAACTGAGTTAACAATTTAGCTTACAAAACAAACATAGACCGGTCGGTCAAAATAAAAGCGAGTCCTATACATAACAGTTTATAAACTAAAATACAAAAGAGAACTATCTCTATGGACCGGATGGTCCAGTACTATACTCGGGGATTACTTCGAATTGTTCTTCAGCTTGCACCGCGTCTACCAGGGACTCTTCCAAGGTTGCTTCCAGAGTGACTTCTGCTCACATTCATAAGAATGATCATAGCATTTGAGAAAGAAAGGACGACCGGTCGGATACCGGACGACAATATACAAAACAAAACAAATAAGGGTAAGCTTATGTACATTTAACTTATCAATTCATTATACAAACAAACATACTTACAAGTGATCAATCTTAACACATACCATTCTCATACACAAAGTTAACCGACAAGACACTGTCCGGACTGTATGAACGTGTAGCTCGGTCGTCCCTAGCACCCGGGCGGTGTAGTAACTGTTCACTCAGCTGCCGCCCGAGGTTAGTCCTCAAACGGTTATCTTCACTTATAACCGCGGACCTCCCGCCATTCCCACACATGATCGACTTTTCTCTACTTGAGAAAATGTCTTCACGGAATATCAGGAACAAGGACGACACCGGAGTCATTCCCACATTCATACTTTACCAATCAATATTACAATTCATGAGACATTCCACCCGAGGAATTCTCTTACTTAGTCTAATTTCTTATTTATTTTCACTCTCATAACAAAGCTATCAGGTTAATGACCGTATTATCAACGATGGAACATTTGAGAAGACGATAAAAGACGTTTATAGATTATGACAGGTCTATCCGGCAACAGTTAACAAATAATCATCAAGACTCAAAAACAACAATAACCGGGCGGTAGAATCAAATATAAGATTAGGAAAAGATTAGTAATCGGTTGAATAATAGTCCGACAATGAATAAAGTCTTAACCAAAAGATTAACTATACTATTAGTCATCCGACCGGTTTGGTAAAGAATAAGGTAAATAATAATCATATTCGAGGACTGGTCTATGACCGAACACTTATCCCAAAGAATAATTTAAGCAAACACACCGGTCGGTCAAATAAATAAGCTTTACTAATCAATGCGGTCACTAAGTAACCGGACGACTATTCACAAAGAAGAATGTCGTATTTATAAGTTTTACGTAGTTTTAAGTGTCAGCCAAATGCCAAACACTTTCCAGACTAAATGTTTAGTTTATGACTAGCGTTTAGTAAGTATTTTGTACTGAGATTATGAATGGAACACTTTAAGTTTAACAACAATTTGGCCGAACAATCCGATTAAACCGAACGGAAAAATAGGGGAAGAATGAATGATCCTAATGATCTTCAATCTCAACTCACATTCTCTAAGTTTTTCATTTTATTCATTTCTCATAACCCATATAGCAACATTCCACATTCAGTTCATGCATTTCAAACACCATACTTTATAAACTAAACATACATCAAATTATTCACATTTGCATCATATAGAACATCAAACTTAAATATTCATAAGCTTCCCTTACCTCTATAGTTTAGCTGAACTTCTAAGTTTCCACTAAAACGTTGAACGACCGATCCAGTAGCTCTGATTGAAAAACTATTCGGTGCAAATGAAAGGTCTTCGCACCAGGAGTATAATTTCTGAAAGAAGTTAGATGGTCGGAACAGTGTTTGGGTTAGAATTTTAGAGAGAGAAAGGTTGAGCTTTTAGAGAGAAGGAAGAGAATTTGGAAGTTCAGAAGGTTGGTATTGAGGAAGAAGATGAAGATTTGCATGCAGAAAAGAGTTTTAAGATTTCGAAGTTTCTACCTTAATTGCTCTTCCAGAGCCGGACAGCTGGACAGTTCTCCCGGTGCCACGTGGTTCCCACTAACCCAAAAATCCTTCATTCTCTTTGCAGTCGGACGCATCCCGAGGTTGGGGAATTTATTGTTGCTGCAGAGTTTGTCTGCCACTTTTACTGAGTTTCTTCTTGTGACACAGTCTCTGCACGGGTTTCGAGAAAATGAAGTTTTAAAACTTTGCTGATTAACAAAAAGGAAACCGGCCGTTCACTATTCGGCCGGCCCATTTTCTGGGTTGTGACAAAATATACTTTTATTCTTATTATATTAAAAATAATAGATCAACCAATTTACATTAAAATCGAACCACGTTCGTTCTTTTAAAACATGTTATTTAATATAATTTACTTTTTATTCTCTTTAAGTCCACTTTTAACTATTTTATCATAAAAAAAGTAAAATATTGAAGTTAATGAATCATAAGGATTTCATAAATTAATTTTCCCTTTTGAATTTTCAAAATGCAAAAATTAAATGTCTTCTTTCAAAACCGATTCTTTGAAATATTTCACGAAGTATATGTTGTGTTATTTAATATAAAAAATATTTATAGTATGGATATTTTGTTTGTTTTAAATAATTTTAAATTTTAATAAGAAACATTTTATATTTTGCTTCAGATATTTTTAAAAAATTAATTTAGAAAAAAATAATTTAACATAAGATTGTTTCAAAATCTTAATATAGTTATTTTAAATGGTGTTTAGATCATAAATAAGATTATTTTAACGTATAGACCAAGATTTTAATATAAAATATTTTATTAAATATTGTTAGTTATTATTTTCAAAATTGTTTGTTTGAAAATATTTTTGGTTTTTATCTTAAGAATAAATATATTTTTACTAATATAAATTTTTTTATGTTGATATTTCATTTTAACAAACTTAAATATTTTACTATATCTTGTTGTGATAAACTTAAATTGTGACATCTCAAATATTATATAAGACATACGATATAATAGAATTCAACTATTACAGTACGAGAAAGCAATTAAAGTATGGGATAACAGTATTAAGGTATACAATCATCTTCAAAAGAATGCTAGAGTTTAAATTTTAATTACAAGAGTATGTTCCAATGAGTCTCATCCAGAGTTTGTTCTAATGAAGCCTCATATCCCTCTGCTCACATCCAAACTTGGATGATCATTACAAAGAGAAAGAACATACAACATGCAACACAAATAAAAGTAAGAGTAAGCTAGGTTTTAAAAGCATACAAGTCCTCATACAACAGATAAGAATAGAAAGTAAGTACATAGAAGTGATTAAATACATTGTCCTATCATGTTATGACACACTAGACTTGTCCAGACTTAAAACGAATGTCGATATGGAGCGGGTTGTGCACTTGTAGTGGTCTCTACTGCCTTGCAAGGCCATTGCCAATGGATTTCACCCTACCACACACAAGTGTAAGTTTGTTACCGCACAAATAGGCCTCCACGTAGCACCTATCACTAGGACCTCCCACTACTCTCACCACATGCGTCAATCCTCTCTAAGTGAGAATGAAAGACCTTTAGAGTGTTGAGATAACTCCCCATTTGAAAGCCTCTTACATTTACATTCATTCTGAACACAAAAATGATCTCACCGAGAGATCTTAACATTATACTCAAGTTGCATCATATTCCACACTATCACCCTTGATTTCAATCGCAAACCACTTCAATTTAATCATACAATCTCATTCAATGTTATATTGATTCATATATAATTTATACATCCATTATAAATCAAGAAAAGAGAAGAAAATAGTGAATAAAAACAAGTTGGTTCGCACAGCGCACAAGGTCGCAAAGCGCGACCTGGGGTTTTTCGCAGAGGGTACCCCATGCGCTAGGCGAACTATCACACAGAAGCATCAGACCCTTCACTCTCGCAGAGCACACTTTTCACGCCATTCTAATTATTTAGTTAATTCTTAACCCAACACTAGAGGCAAAGCGAGCAGAGGGCGACTCGTCAAACAGGAGGGGATTCCTTTAAGACGATTCGCATAGCGCACCAAAATCTGCAAAATCCAAATTCTGCAGATTTGCAAAACTCAACCACTCACATTTCGTTCTAGGCCTTTTTATGATTTTTTAACACTCCTAACTCGAATTATGTGCTGAATTGAACTTGGCTAAACAGTTATAAGTCTTCCTAACCCCATTCTTGAATGTTTGTGCCTCAATTCTCACTCAAAAATCTAAGTTTCATCAACTTAGAGATTTGATTCTAATTCTACCACTTAACAACTGTTTCTAACCACTTTAATATTTCCAATAAGTCTCAAATGACTTACCCAGACCATCCCAATTGGCTAAAACAGCTCCTAACCCCAACTGTCCAATTCGACTACCTCACTTCCTCCCATATACCTTAAAAATAGTACAAACAGCTAACTAACAATTTTACTCTTAAAATAGATTCATCAAGGTCTCAACTATACATCACATCAAAATCAAACTTACATACACCAATTCCATAGTTTCATGCTCAGATACAAAAACATCACACCATTTACATACAAAATTACTCAAGTTTAGCTCTACAGTAAAATTATCTATTGCTCAATGTATTCATGCATCAATTTACAATTTTTATAGGACAAAACTCATGCACATCCTAATTCATATAACAGAAGAAAACCCCTAGCTTCCCTTACCTCAAAATCGTTGCACAGTAAAACTGAACCTTGCCTGCTTGCTCATCGAGGAAATGCTCTAAATACCTATAGATTACCAATCGAGGATGGAAAACGGTCTTTAAACTTTGATTGAACTAATAATTTAAAGAAAAGGAATTATTAAGCACATGCAAGGTAGAAAAAACATGCTTGGTAACATTTTAGAACAAGGAAGGAAATTTGGGGAAAACCTACCGGATGAAGAACACTAAACTAATCGGTTGATTATGGAGTTCAAAATGCTGGAATTACTCAAGCGCTTCCTGATCGAGATTGAATTGGTTCGGTGTATAGAAATTAAATAAATAACGTAGAGGAGGAAGAAAAATGCTTTGAAGAAGGTAATGGCTTTTCAGGAAAGTGGTATGAACTTGTAATGGGTTTAAAGTTTTATTTCAAAAAAAAATTTCACACCACTTATCTGCTTCCATGTGACCATTTCTAAAAGTGACTCATTTACAAATCTTTAACATAAATATTTTTCAAATGATATCTAAATTAAAATATGTGAAATCAAATAAATAAATTAAATACTAATCATTTCACATATAAACAACTCAAATATTAGTTATTGTTTTTTTTTTACAATTAAAATATATCAAAATTGGATATAAACGAATTATAATTTTAAGTTAAAATTATATTTAACTTTTTTATTTAACATTTAAACTTAAGGTTTATTCTTCTATTTTTTTATATTATTTTAATAAAATTTTCAAATAAAAAAGCAACAAAATCGTGTCCTATAATTACTTCGTATAAATTAGTAAAAGAAAAAGATTGAAAACAGATAATATAAAAGAAGTTTGAGAACTATTTAAAAGCACGTAAACTTGGGTCTAGAAATTATATTTATAATGATAAAAACATTGAATTGCAGAAAACATAGTTTTGCAAAAAGAAAGTGAAAAGAAAGGAAGGAAGTGTGTGGGTCCCGGGTGACCACAATCGCAGGCTGTCCGGTTGGGTTTGGAAAACTGAAGTGTCGAAAACTGAAACCCTGGTTCTACTTTTTCCTTTTTATTTATTAATTTAATTTTGTTTTCCTATTCTCATTCATTCCTTTGATCCAAGTCTCTCTCTTTGTGGCCGTTGCTTCTTCCTCTTGCCTTTCAATTTCCTTCATTCTTTCAGCCACAATGAATGACTTTCACTTTTCTCCCACTCTCCCTCCTATTCCTCCATCTCTCCACCCTGTCAACAAACATCATCGTCACCAACAACAACTGCAACAACCATAATTCATAATTCTCAATTCATTACCCTAAAAACCATAACCCTTTTCTCTTCTCGATTCTCTTCTCCTCTCCTCTACCAAAAACCCAGATTCTTTTTCACTCTCACCATCACCTTTTTCACCTTCTTACTCCAATCACTCTTCTATCCCACCACCCTTCCTTTTTCAATTCTCTTTCCCCTTCTTCCCCACCACAATTCTAGGGTTTTTCCATTCTTCCTTTTTTTTTTTTAATTTTAAATATATAAAGAATATAATTTCCAAATCCCCTTTTTCTCTCTACTTTTAATTCCCTAGGTTACCCTCTCAAAACTGTGCCTTTCGATCTCCCCTCCCCCCCTCTCTCTCTGTATATATATTTCCTTTGATTCCCAGTATATTTCTTCTAAATCTTCACTCACTTGTCCTTTCCTTTTGGTTTTCTCCGCACACCACACCCACACGCAATTCTTCTTCCCTCTTTTTTCCTTACCATGTCATAGCAGCCCAACCCAAATCTCAATTCATCTCTATTCATTGAGTGATTCATTGATTTTGCCTATTCTCTCAGTTGCTGCTGCCGCTGCTGTTGTTGTCGTCGTGCGTGTGGCGGAGCATAGTGATCGTTGTTAATGGCGTACCAAGCGATCCAGGGTCCGAGTTCGGGATCGAGTTCGAGTTCGGGGTTTCAGCTACTCAATTCTCCTTTCGGAGACACCACTTACACCAAAGTCTTCGTCGGAGGGTTGGCCTGGGAGACTCAGAGCGAAACCATGCGCCGCTACTTCGAGCAGTTCGGCGAGATTCTCGAGGCCGTTGTCATCACCGATAAGAACACAGGGCGATCCAAGGGCTATGGTTTCGTGAGTATCTCTTTTATTCCATTTTTGGATTTTATTCGTTATTACTGCTGTTGTGCTGTCACTACCAACACTACACAACACGCCGTTTGAGAAGTTTGTTGCTTTGTGTGATTCGGACTGCGTCTTATCCGAAGATTCATATTCCATTATATGATTTACATTTACTGTAGAATGACTTGGTTTCTATCTCGTGTGCATGGAATTGGAGGGTATAGGTGACTTTCCGGGATCCCGAGGCTGCAAGGAGAGCCTGTGCTGATCCAACTCCTGTTATTGATGGTAGAAGGGCGAACTGTAACCTAGCTTCACTTGGTCGACCACGACCCCCTTTGCCTTATGGTATCGTGTCTGATTCATCTTCCTCGCTCTCAATGAATTTAGCTATGTAACGTGCTTACATTGCAAATCTGCGTTATAAAATTTAATTGTCATGTTGGCTTCGTCACTGACGTCATCATCATTGTCGTTTCCTGTTGTTGATATTATTGTCATTATCGGACTTCCACATTGGCGTGCCTCTGATTTCGAGATAAAGTTATAAGTAGTGATGGAAAGAGATCGAATTTAGTGTTTAGTACTGTCATTTCCCTAAACTTATCTTCTGACTCGTATGGACCACCTTTTTTAAAAAATTACTTACACGTGATACCGTCTGTCTGATCTTCTAACATATGTGGTTGCAATTTCTGATTGATCTTTGTAACCAACGTGTTTATCTTCAACAACCTTCTTCAGATGTGTAATGGTCTGCATTAACATAATCGTTATAGCTTATTCTTCCTACTCAGATCGCTTTTATTTTTGTGGTTGCTTCTTCTTAACTTTTACAGGACGGGTAAGACCTGCCTCCCCTTATGTTGGAAGTGTGCAAACACCTCGCGGTGGCTATGTTGGAGGCTTTGGGTACCAGCAACCGCTTTCTTACAGCTATCAACAAGGATTAGTTTATCCTCCATATGGGTGAGTGTGGTTTTGTTACATATTATTGCAAAACAAACATTTGCTTTGAATGATTTCTTTTCACTGCTAAAGATCATTATTTTGTTCGTTCCTAGTACTTGGTTGTATCTACAAACAGTTTTTCTGTACGTTTATTACTTTACTAGTTATCAACTCACATTTCACTTTTGTTGGGTGTTAAGTGACGGTGATGGCCTCTAAGGTCAATTTTCTTCGTGATGCAGTAGTGGTTAATCAAGAGAGCATAATCCTGAGAGATTTGGTTTTAGTTCTTTTTGTTTTGTTGTGTTTGCAAAGCCTATTTCAAATTGGTTATAACGAACTGGTGACTGTTTGATTATCTCAGTGTGTGCAAGGCGTTCCTAACTACATTTAAATTGTTCATCAGGATGTATTACACCAGAATCATGCTATAAAGGTGATCTTTTCAACATTATATGTGGTTGTTTTATCTTTGCAGGTATACGGCATATGGACCAGAGTACATCTACCCACAGGTTGAATTACCTTTCTTGATTGTCTTAGGAGAATTGATCGTGTTGTTTGTTCACTGCTGACCTTTTTCAACTTCCATCTTGTCTAATAGAGTCTGTATAACCCATATATGGGGCAACAGTACCTTCAGTTATATGGAGTGCCTGGAACAGTGAATACAACTATTTACCCATATGGACAATTGGGTCAGGCTGTACCTAGTGGTCATGGTTATTCGGCAATGCAGGGTTATACAGTACCAGGTCATCAGATTGTGCCCTATGGGGGATCTAATGTTAATGCCATAACAACTTCACCTATGCCTGCTATTCAAGCCTCATTTCCCAGTGGTATCGTTGTCAACCCTAAAGAATTTTCATTTATGACTCGGGATGTGCCCTTTTGTTGCTTTGTTTTAACCTGTACTTTTCACATGCCCAAATTTTGTGTGATTGCAAGAGTGCTGCAATACATATATTTTTCTTCATTTTTCTTTTCAGCAGCCATAGGAATTAACATTAACTTGAAAATACATAAGCATGGAACCATTTACTTTTCAGCAAGTACTGATAAGCCGAGAATGCAATGAAATTTAAGTTACTGGCATATTGTCCTGCAAAATATTTATTAAATAGGTGATTTTAGTTATTGTACTCATATTTATGTTGGAATTTGGAGCATGGTATTGTCTTAGACGAAGCAGTTTTGATTAAATATAGCTAAAAATGGTGTTTTGATTGGTGGTGCATAACAAATGTGAAGAGTGTTTGATATTTTTTATATGTAGTTTGGAAAGGTACTGTGTAAGTGTTTGTACTTGTAGAACGAGGCATTGAAGCCTGCATGCGGGATCTCTCGACTTCTTTAGTCTGTGTGTAAAAGGATCAGAAATGATTTGCTAGTGTGTTGATTTTTCAGGAATTGCTGCACCGGTTCCTGGCCAACCGCAATTTATTGTTCCTGCTCCTTCTCCTCAGTTCATGCAAGGTGGTGGTCCTGACCAAACAACTGGGTGAGGGGGCAAATAAGGTGGGCTATTTTTTCTTGTATCTTACAATGAAGCTCTTTATTTCCAACGTCAACTTATCTTTTGAAAGTATCATCTTATAGGTATCCTTAGTTTGCAGCAGGACTAAGAGCAGTGGAACTGCTACTTGAGTGGCGGGATTCCAATCTAGCCTTGGAAGTTAATTATTTTGCATTCTAGAGGTATGTTGCTTTGTTTTACGTTGCCTTGATGAGGATCGTGAAAATGGGTTAAACTTGCAATTGATAACTTACTTTTTATCTTAATAAGCTGAGAATAGTAAATAGACATCTTACATTTCTTAAAATTATTATGGGATCCTTCTTGAGATTATTTTGTCTAATTCTAAGCTGTAACTTGCAATCCTGTTTAGTTTAATACAATTGAGTTCATAAGGCTGGGTCAAATAGCTAATGTTGAGCATCTGCTTGTAAATTTGCCTCACATTGAATATTATTGAGCCATGTCTGAGTTAAAAATCTACGAGCAAAAGACTCAGTACCTCTTGGCTCATTTCCTGCTGTACTAACTGGTAAGAATAGCTCCTTATTATAAACTTAAGCAATAAAGGAGAGAGAAAATTAGTGATTGCAAGATTTGTTAAAGTTCATATTTCATTATGTTAATTTCGTCAGGGTATTAATTCCCCATGTTATTGATGTACAATTCTTAATTTGTCCGTCTCTAAGTAAATAGAGGTTTGCAATATAGTAGTAACTTTTTTTTTTATACAAGTATGTCATTATGTAGGTTTTATTGGATATTTGGGTCTCATTTACTCATGGCATGATTGTTTTATTGCTCTAGGGAATCTGATTCCTATATTCGTTGTTTTCTATCGATCTGAAATTGAAAACTGGGCACTGCAAATTACAATATTCTTTAGCTAGGCTATTTAACGAATGTTATGATATGCAGGTCATATAGTCATGCTCACCAAGTTGTGTCTGAGTCGCTCCAGATGGCGAAGGAAACTGGAATGTGCGGGCTGCTTTTCCATTTGGACATTTACACTAGTGTATTTATACCTAATACTACCTGTACTCGGGAAGAGTGGCAGTAGTATTGAATCAATGGGTGGGTGCTGGAATAGGTTTCCAGCAGCCACGTAGGGAATAAACTTCTGTAAAAAGGAAAATCACGTCTGAATCAAAATATGATTCTTTGTAGTCTTGTCCAGCATTGAGTTTGTAGATAGTTGTCAATGTTGGTGCATTGTGTGACGATGGATGGTCCATCACATTGAATGTGATTTTTGTGCATAGTAGTTGTCAGGAATTCTACTAGAAGACACGGGTGTAATTTTATGATTTCAAGATCCTGCCGATTATGCAGGGTTGAACCATCAGTATAGTATATTCCATTAGAGAGGATTGCAGTGGTCCTTTAGTGTTATTATTTCACCGTCATTCAGCACGGAGTCACATGTTCCACATTTTCTTGAATTAATTTTCAACCTTTTCGTCATGGTTCACTCTATAATTGGTACTGTTCACACTTTCTTTTCTGATTTTTGTACATGTCGTCAACTTCTTTGTAATCAACGGTGGAATCGAAATAATTGCAAATCGTGGTCTTTTCGGCTTCACATTGGATTGTAATCACAATGGTGCATTGGGTTTATGTAATACGTAGTTTACGTAATACGTACGCATAGATTGGTGACGACTAATAATGCAGGTATGTATGTGTATCAATGCAGGCTTGATCCAGAAGAAAACTTAAAGAAGAAACTTTGTAATTGTTTGAGTTTTTTATAACGTAAAGAAATTGTTGGTTTTTGCTTCGAAGTGAGAAGCCCCATATCGACATGGGAAGAACCGAGTACGTTCAGAAGAAGCTAATAATGCAGGTATGTATATAAAAATAGAGTATGAAGAAAGTCTTAGAAAATTATGTAACATTTAAAGGAAGTATTTTATTAATAAAAGACTTGCAAATAATAATAATAATAATAATACTGATAATAATTCATATAATTAATAAAAATGAAAATCTAAACAGAGAGAACAAATAAACAAGATTGACTAAAGTTTGAATGTTTTTTTTTACCTTCAGTTTTGAGGGGCAATATATTTTTTTAAAATGAATATATTTTTTAAAGAAAATAAGGGCAAGTAGTGCTTTAAATATGACTTATGTGTTTTAAATATAAATTTAGTTGTTTTAATAGTACTAAAATCATATCTTTGAAATCATATTTTATAAATAAACTTTTAAAATATTAAAAGTTTAGCAGTATTTTAAAATAAGGCTTTTTTTTTATTAGAAATTGTATTTTAGAACAAGACATTTCAGGTAGAAGTATTTAAAACCAATCCTTCCCACGTTTGTATTTGTTTCTTTAAAAGATGATCGATTTTAATAATTTTTGTATTGATATCTTTTATTTATTTATTTTATTATTTTTTTGTGACATCTAAAATACGAGACATTCTAAATATTTTTAATTTTTAAAGATTGAATTTATTCAAAGAAGCTATTAAAATACAAATCTTAAAAATAATATTGTAAACAAATATTACAAAAAGGCATAGAAATAAATAAAATAATTTATAATATGAATTTTGATTAAAGAAGAACTTACAAAACATATCCATAAAGTATAAAAATATATATTTGGATTTCAATTTCAGAACACATTATTTCAGCTTTCATGTTTATTTGTTTCTAAAGATCCGTTGCAATTTCTGAATGAACTATTAATTAGTTACTTCAAAATCACATATATACGTAATTCGAATACCGAACGTGTGCTTGTAATAAGGGCCCAGTGACATGGCCACCACCGCCGCCACCACCGCCGCCACCACCACCGTCACCTCCGCCCCCTCCTCTGCCGCCGAACCTTCACCTTCTTCTGCGGAAACCCCTCCGGCCCCAATTCCTCCTAAGCAACCACCGCCTCCCCCGCAGCCTGCGTTGGCAGCGGTGAAGCCGGAGGCGCCATTGTCCGACCCGAAATCTTCCGCGGATGCGAACGTAATCTTGGTCCCGAGCTACTCTCGATGGTTCTCGTGGGACTCGATTCACGAAAGCGAGGTGCGTCACCTCCCCGAGTTCTTCGAATCGGCGTCCAAAAGCCCTAGGGTTTACAAGTACTACAGGAATTCTATCGTGAAGTTCTTCAGGTACAATCCAACCCGAAAAATCACCTTCACGGATGTCCGCAAAACGCTCGTCGGAGACGTCGGTTCGATCCGCAGAGTCTTCGATTTTCTTGAAGCTTGGGGCCTTATCAATTACCACCCCTCTTCGTCGCTGACCAAACCCTTGAAGTGGGACGACAAAGAGACCAAATCCGATTCTGCGTCCAACCCCACCGAATCTTCTTCCGCTCCCGCTAAAGAAAACACGAAGAGACTCTGCAATGGCTGCAAAGCCGTTTGTACCATTGCTTGTTTTGTTTGTGACAAGGTTACTTTTTCTCTATTATTTTATTGTCTTGACACACTTCGAAACAATTTAGTATATCTGGTGTTATTAGCCTATGATACTTGTAGTTCTATCTTGATAATTTAGAGTATAGAGGTTTACATTGAAGGTCACTATAAGTTACCTAGTGAAATTTTAACACAAATTGGAAAATAATACCCGTGGAATTGTTGTATGATCGGAGACCATCATGTCTCCATGGCTGTGACTAATTTACATATATGCATACCCTTGTCTTTCTTTTTTAATTTATGACAAATAATTAGTGGAACTTGATTATGAGCCACGTGATGGTTATGATTTATGGCCATGGTGGTCTGGACCATACCACAGTTTCTCCAGATGTACCTAAACTACAACATCTAAGTTTTCTTTAGCATTTGGTAGAGAAAAAGCTGAAGTGTGTGCAGTATGATTTGACTCTTTGTGCGAGGTGTTATGTTCGTGGCAATTATCGAGTTGGCGTGAGCTCTTCAGATTTTAGGCGAGTGGAGATAAGCGAGGAGACAAAGACGGATTGGAGCGAAAAGGAGACAACAAATCTTCTGGAAGCTATTACGCATTACGGTGATGATTGGAAGAGGGTATCTCAGCATGTTGCTGGCAGAACTGAGAAGGAGTGTGTTGCTCATTTTTTGAAGCTTCCTTTTTCTGATCGATTCCAGAGTTATCAACAACAACCTGCTGTCAATGGCACTGATGACAGTTCTAATCAATTAAAGAGGGTAACTAATGCTGATGCTGAATCTGAATTGGATAACGTTGCCTCAGCTGAATCTAGTAAGAGAATGCGTCTCACGCCTATTGCGGATGCAAGCAATCCTATTATGGCTCAGGTTCTTTCTTGCTCTCTTTATATAGAAAGACGAAAAACGAACTGCACTAACCGCGCTATATCTTAATAGTTAGATGGTTACCAGTGTTGTCAATAGCAGATCATGGAAAATTAGAATCCATTATATCATATACCAGATGTCACTGTGGGAAGATGGTGGAAGTTGCATGGTGGTTGAAATAG
Organism: Vigna mungo; assembly: GCA_036885675.1. Classification (NCBI taxonomy): domain Eukaryota; kingdom Viridiplantae; phylum Streptophyta; class Magnoliopsida; order Fabales; family Fabaceae; genus Vigna; species Vigna mungo. Next base: position 45,355,974 of record CP144699.1, on the reverse strand, counting down.
ATGATATACATCAATTATAGCAGTATAAGAAAATAAGTTCTATGCAAATTCAACTAAAATGCATAAAAACTAGCATAACATTAGCTCAAAAGTTCAATTGGTTGGAGAATTGTGGAGATGATAGGAGGTTGAAGTAGGAGGTGACAGAGGCTGATAGAGGAATCCTCCCTAGATCCTTACGTGAAGGTGAACCAAGGTTTCTGTATTCTGTATGGGGGGAAGTTTAACAGATTTTGTGTGGGTGATAGGAGTGGAATAGCCGTTTGTGGGAGGCACACTGCAATGTCTTCGAGATTGCAGATCTGAGGGATTCCGCCACACAATAGCTCCATAGTGGCTAATTAACTTAAATGTTGGCTGCTAATTACTAAGGTCTTGGATAGATTTTTTAACACAGTTATTGATAGCTGAACTGACTAATGAAGAAAAATCTCTTTGGAAGTCTGTGTTTCATAAATATAATATATTAACTCTTTCTCATACAATGTTTTGCAGGCTGCTTTCCTGTCTGCTTTGGCGGGGTCAGAGGTTGCACAGGCTGCTGCTCAAGCTGCATTGACAACTCTGTCTGAGGTTTACAAAGCAACTAGAATAAATTATCGGTCATTTCCAAGGAATACATTGCTGCAAGGTGAGAATGATAAGTAACCTAAGATTACAGGCTTATATGAATGAGTTGATATGTCATCGGTATTAATGTAATTTATCTGGGAATGGATGGACCGATCTTCATTGTGTACTTGATTTGTTTGATTGGAATAATTTCCGAATGTAGGTTAGCGCTGATATTTGCATCTACATCAGTGCACGAAATTTATCATTTCCTCTTCTCAGTGGTTAACTTTTCGAATAAGCTCTGATGAACAGTACACGCTCGTAGAATTTTTTTTTTTTCTCTTTGTTTTTTGTAGTTTTTACATGATCTATGTGATTCTGTGAATTGAAAATGGAGACATTAATTTTTAAACTCAATTTCCTTAGCAGAATTGTGGCTTTATGTTTTATGCAGATGCCAGTGTCCCATTTAATGGTAGCAATAATTCAGATTCATTCCAAGGATCTCGATTGCATGCACATATACAGCTTGAGAAGGAAGAGTTAGATGTGGAAAAAGGAATATCTGAGATTATAGAAGTTCAGGTTAATTTGGTCAAGGTTTATTTTATTGGCGTTTGTATTTACAAAGTTCTATTTTATTTTTGCTAAATACGGGATATTCTGTTCTGTAGATGAAAAGTATCCAAGACAAGCTTGCCCATTTTGAAGATTTAGACCTGCTGATGGAAAAAGAAAGGCAGCAGCTGGAGCAAATGAAAAATATGTTTTTCCTTGATCAGCTTACTCTTTTATTTGATAAACCATCTGCTCCAAAAGCTGGAGAATGCCAAGAAGGAAATAGTGTAAAGACGAACCATGTTTGAGAAGTCTCAAATAGGCTATTGATCTTAGGCTTAGCGAATGTATTCAATTTTTCCCTGACGGCGTCTCACGAGACTGTTCAATTTCCTAAAACTCTTTCTTCATGTAGAGGGCTTAAATTTTTCAACCAATTGTACATGTATATGGTAATGTTTTGCTTGAATATGTAGATAATGCATACGGGCTTTTTTCTTGAATCAACAAAGTAATTTAATTAAATGAATTTACCGTATGAAACAAATGCAGAAGCATTCATTTTCCCAATAATGTTGTATTATAATTTTAAGCAACTCTTAAATAATCAACCTTCTTATAGTGAAAACATAACACATTTTATTTTTTGTGATAACAAAAAATAATAAAATTATAATTATAAAAAATATAAATAATTTTTATAATTTAATCATGGACAGTCTTTATTTATTTTGCAGATAATTTTTATTTATTTAGTAGATGATTTTTTATTTATTTGATTTAGAAAAATAGTTAACCAAAAAGAGAATCTCTTATTTGATTTATGAATCCTTTGTTCATAAGCATATTCTATCAAGGCTATGACCACTAACTTCTTTTCCAGCTGCTTCAGTTAACGCAAGCTTTTATCAGAGCCACTCACATTCACTATAAAATATCTCATCAATCATCTCAAATTGTCTGTTACTGACACTAACTTTATATTACTTTCATTCAACAACTTTGAAGAAAATTCAAATTGGAATAGAAAAACAAGATGAAGGGTTGTGAGAAGGTTTCTTCCTCGGCATAACCATTTCTTCATATGAACCTAAAAGATGCCACTACCTGCAGAAACCAAGTGGAAGCTGAATTTCAATAAACAACTTAGAAGCAACTTCAACGACCAACGCTACTTCATCTTATCCACTACATGTCTTGGATCATCGTAACTTCATAACCTTTGTTCTATTATTAAATAAAGGATTACTTAAAAAAGAAAACAAGTTCACCTTCTGAACTTCTGAAGCATATTTGTCTGTTTCTTCTTCCACAAACTGCATGCATAAACAGAATTAGACTGAAGAGATATTACAGTGTATGTTGTGAGTTGTAATGAGGCCACAAACCTGTCCTGTCACCGTATACAGTCTGTTATACCAACCATTTGATGCCATCCCAATAGCTGAATATAAATATCTGCGACTCTCACCAGGATTTTGCAGCCAATACTCGATGTAATAAATCCCTGATCCATTATTGGAATTGAATTAAAAACTTAAACTTTGGGTTTTCCCCACGTTTTCAGAACTTGGGAAAGTTTTTCTATGGCTCATTAAGCTCATGTTAGCATATGAATAGGGATCCAAAAACTAAAACATGTATACCTTAAGAATGGTTTTCGCAAATTTGTCACATTTTACTTAAAAAGAGAAGGACAAATTTTACAACATCCTTAATTTTTTTCCTCATATCTCATTACAAATTCCATAATGAACCAATTTCAAAAGTAAAAGTACACACCATTAGATGATCTACAATCTATTAGCTTAGCAGCCACACCCGGGGGTCTTTGCCAGCTTCTGTCTAGTCCACTAACCTGTTGAATTCATTTTAACGAAAAAGGGAGAAATTTTAGCATTGGGTGGAATAATGAGAAAGAAAACTCCAAACCAAGTAATAATTTCAAATCTGATCATGAAATCACACCAGAGTCTGTGCAAACTCATCAACTTTGCCAAAGGATTCCATCCTAGTGAAATCCGGTCCCAGCCCAGTGATGGCAACGCTCACTGAAGCCACAACAGTAAGCAGATGATTTTACACAAGAAGAAATTATGATGGCTGAACAGACAAAAAATCAGAAACTCAAATTGCGAAGAAATAAACGCTGAGAATAACACCATTGGAATTGGCTGTTTCTGTTGGGTAAAAGGCAGTTATTGATTTAAATCCATTAGACTCTCCATTTCCCACTTGCCACCCTGATTCAGCCATAAGAACACAAGGAGTGTATCATTCAAGAAACTGAAGTTGAGTTGAGTGTATGGTTTTAACTTTTACTTCAAAGCTTGCAATTCAATTCAAATTCACCTTGGGGAATCTCAATTTTGAACTTGTTCTCATCGTCAGTGTACACACGAACATCCTCAGACACATCTGAGACTCACAAAAATTAATATTATACTATGCATATAGCTAATTGATCAACAAAACATACACACAGTTCCATAAATGTTTATGGAAATGTTTTCAATCAGAATTGAAGATTGGTTTTTATAATTAATAAGACATAGATTATGCAGATGAAACTTCAATTCAGAATTGAAAAATAGCACTGTAAATATCTATGACACCGGATCCAACACACATAATTTATTCTTAAACTAATTAAAAAGAAAATGAGAAAATCACCACTGAGTGCCAATGCATTGGGGACTGCAAATGCAGGTATTGCTACTGCGGTGTGAAGAAGAAGTTGCCTTCTATTAACCCCACTTCCTTTTTCGTTGGAAGAACTGAAAGAACAAACACAGATATGAAGACCATGTTGTGTGTGCATGAAACATTGGGAATTGAGAAGCAAAAAGGTAATACTTGAATTCTTACAGTGAACATGACTTAGTTTGATGATGATGTTCCAAGGATGCGAGAAGCGATGGACCTGAACAAAAAAAAAAAAAAAAAAAAAAAAACTGAGCGAAATGATGAGTGATATTGAAAAGGATGAAAATTGAGTTAATGGGTATGGAAATGTTGGACCTTTATCTGCCTGAGAGGGTGTGAAGTTGCAGAGTGTGGGTCGCACGTGCACACAAGAGAACCAGGAAATGGAAGCCATTCCTTTCGGATGAGCTTCTTCTCTTCTCTGCCTTCATTTCTGATTTTGTTATTTTTTCGATTTTTAAACCAATAGTATTTCTACTTCTCCTAAATATCTAAGATTCTCATGGTTTTATTATAAATGGTTAGCATTTATCTCCTAAACGCTGACGAATTTTCGAAGAAGATCAAAGTTTGAAATTTTCAAAAATCAATAATTTAAGGTATTTTTTTATTTTCTTAGTATTTTTCATCTATTTTTTTATAGTTTACTTTTTTATTTTAAATATTTATACTGCTTCTAAAATTGTATGTTAATTTTTCATGATTTTATTAGAGAAAAATATAAACAAAAATTAAAAAAAAAAATCCATAAATTGACATTAGTGTATTATAAATACAACATGATAACATCTATTTAAAATCAACAGATTTTATCTTTCACTTCGGATCTTTAACATACATAAAAAAGGAAAACCTAAAATAACAAATATCAAAAGTTTTTTTTTATGTTGGAGATTTCCTAAACTTAAAAATATATATATTTGATCAAGCTTGAATATGTATAACTAAACTAAATTTTTTATGTAAAATATTTGGTTCCAATTTTATAGATAAAAGTGTAATTGAAAAGAAAATTGAATGAAAACTTATGAGATTTTACTAAATTTGAGTGTGAGTACGTGTCAACGATGTAGAACGACTTTTATATTAATATAAAAAAGTAAATATTATCAATGTGAAATGAATTTTTAATTAATAATTTATATCGAAAAAAAATATAATATAATCTAAAATATTAGACTATTTCCCTTTAGAGTACATATTTAGTCAAAATTCATTTGTCGGCCTTGTCATGACATTTAAAAAATTCGCAAAATTAAGAAAAACAAGTTTAATTTATTGTCTGGCTAGTATGAATTCTTTAACATAAAAGATAATTAAAACATTTAAACGATGTTTAAATGTTCTTAAACCATCCAAGATGAGATACAATCATCAAGGAGAAATTAATTATGATCATATTCGTAATATTTTTAGAAGACCAAATGATACCATACGATGAACATTTAATAAAAAATTAGGGAAAGATCTTTTTTCGATTATTTTTACCGTATTTGTAATTTAAAAAAAATAAGAATAAAAGGTTTTACTAAATATTCTAACACAAACTTCAATTTATAAAATGATTTTAAATCTTTTGTTAAAAGTAACATAATAGAGTATTTATATTATGAACCAAGATTAATTGGCTCATCACTAATTAGGTAATATCCAATAACCCATATAACTCATATAGAAAAACAGTGTCCATAAAAAATTAATTACAAAGGTCCATCCAATGCAAAAAATATGCAATTTTAATATTATAGGTGTCCTTCTTAGTCTTTGATTCATTCACTCGTTGAAGGTGTTTTACTTCATTAATGAAGGTATTTTGATGTAGCATAAAAGAATAGTTATACAAGGTTGAGGTTAATCTCACAATTAAAAAAATACAAACACATAAGGTTTTGTTAACCATACAACCATATATTTACAAGATATGGTTACAATTAAATATTTTCAACAAAAAGAAATACTAAAATTAACGCAAACTCTACTGATAAGTATTTTGGACTAAACAAATAAATATTATCTCATATTTACAAAATAAAATTTATATTAGAGTGTTGATTAAAATCTCTTTATAAATTATGAAAATATAATCTCACTTATTTTATTTTAATTTATCTTAAATTTCAATTAAAATCTTAAAAGTTTTTACATTAAATGTGGTGAAGAAATTACATTTAGATATTGTGAAAGATTTATGTTGTATTTAGAAAATGTAATTTGAGAAAATAATTAATTTACTTAAAGAATTTAAAATTTATTAAAGTAAAATGATTTATTTGGTTGAAGAATTTTAAAAAATATTTCAAACTGAAATAATAGAATTTGGAATTTATTAAAAAAGTTTAGTTCAAGTCAACTCATCTTGATTATGAACTCGAGTTTACTTGACTTGAACTTCGGCTAGAGTTAACTTGTTTCTATCAATGATAAGAGATTTCAATCTACTAAACTTAAATTTTTGGTTTAAGTCGACTCAATTCGATTCTTTGATTCATGCAGGCTAAGCTATTCATCCTTGGTGACTTTACTTTGCTTTCGGCATATACATACTTAGCTCAACCTTCGTCTTAGGCTTACTCGACTTGACCTTCAGCTAATGCCAAATTGTCTCAGACTTCAATTGAGGTTGACTTGTCTCGACTTAGTTTGACTTTCAATTAATGTTGACTTTTTTCAACCTCTGACCGAGGCCAACTGGTCTCGACCTTCGATTAGGCTAACTTAGCTCAGTCTTCTGCCTAAGTCAGCTCAGTTCAACCCTTTGGCACCAATCGACTAGCTTAACCTTTAGGTGGGGCCTACTTAGGTTGATCTTTAGCATGATCCTACTAAACTTAGTGTTGTTAAAATGGGTCACCTAGCCCAACCCACAACATTTTGGCTACTTACGAGTTAACCCAACCCGACTCACTTATTAGCGAGACAAAAAAAAAAATCAAATCTGTCCTAACTCACCATGTGTTAGTGGATTAAAAGGACTGACTTACTGACTTACTTAATTACAAGTTTTTTTTAATTAAAAAAATTACAAAATTTTTCTAATTCAATTCTAAGTAAACTTAAATCCAAAATAATGTTAAACTCCAAAAATAATGATAAAATAAGAAACAATACAAATTCAAAATCATCTTAAACTCCAAAATGTAATCCAAAAGAAAGCACAAAATAACAAAATTAGGTGGATTGGTGAGCCGACTCACCACAAGTTCAACCCGAGTGAGTCGGGTTCTTAGTGGACCAATTTGAAAATTGGCCCTTTAATGAAATTTCAATATTTTTTTCTACCCAACTATGCCCAAATCCACGGTGGATTGGGTTGCTCACGGGTTCTAAACCATTTGAACAGTATTAATTTAACTCGACTTTTGACTCACCTCAAACTTCGACCAAAGTCGACTTGTCTTGAACTACGACTAAGATTAAATGGTCACAACCTTCGACTAGAGTTGATTCGTTTTGACCTTTGGCCAAGTCCATTTCGCTCGACCTTTTACTGAGGTTAACTAAAATTTTTCCCTTTGACTTGGATCAGTTGTACTCGACCTTCAGTACAAACCAACATGACTTAGTCTATATTCGAGTCCACTCACCTCAACCCTTGAATCTAGTCAACTCGCTCATTGACTTTAACTTAATCGATTTAACCTTCGACCGTGTTGACTGGTTCTAAAGTTCGACTAATTCTAAACATTAATTATTTATACTGATAATTATTTCAAAAGTATAAAATATTAATTATTTAAATTTTATCAGTAAAATATTGAATAATTAATATCATTTATACAATAAAATATTTAATTACATCTACACTTGTATACAAAGTTTTCTCAAAAATGTTATTAGCATTAATACAGTATATTATTACCTATAATTAACTACAGTTCTTTATGTTAACATTACTATAAATATTTCAATTAAAATTATATCACTATAATTCATTTATATTAGATTTAACTTAGTAAAAATATTAATTTGCAATATATTATAACATGCAGATTAATTACTCTATAACATTTAAAAAAGATTAATCACATATTAATTTTATTTTCAATTTTAGAATATAAAATGCAGGCAGACTCCACATATACATTAATAGATATAAATTATATTAATTATTATTGGAATTATAGACATTTTGTTACATAAATTATATACTATTTTATTGAATACATTATAATTTAATATTTATATTAATTTTAATTATATTTTTAAAAGTAATATATGTGTGTAAAACAGAATGTGTAAATTTTTCTTTAATATTTTTTTTATTATTTAATGATTCTTTTATTTAATACTTTTTTAAATTAGTAATTACTCTTCAATGAGTTTTATATACTAGTAAGAGTATTAAAGTTAATTGTAGAAAATGTTTACGGTATTTTACATTTTATTATATTTTATGTAATAATAAAATATAAAATTAAATATGTTTTTAGTCAAAAATTAAAAATTATAATTAATTTTTTGAATTAATTTAGTTTTTTATTTTTAAAACTCTGTAAATTTTTATATTTTTAAGTAAATTTTATTATGTTTATTTAATATTTAAACACATTTATCAGTTAATATTGAAATAAACATGTACTAAATTGGAAAAACTGTTAAAATGTAGTATAAAACTGTTTGAAATATTAAAAAAAATTAATTAAAAGAAATTAAATTTACACATTTTAAAATTAAAAACTAAATTAGAATAAAATATTAAAAAGTAATATTTGTAATTTTCACATAAAATTAAGAAATTAAAAATATATTTATCTCTATAATATATAAAAGAAGGTTACTTTTTTTTGAATTATGAATTTGTGATTTTAAAATATAATAAAGACAAAATATAAAATAAATTTTTCTAAGAAAACAGTTAGAAAAATAATTATGTATTAATGATTATAATTTGTTTTTACGTTTAAATTGATTTTCATAATTATTCATAAAGAACTTTAAATGTGTGCAGTTTTAATATTTAAAATATTTACTTATGCATATATAATAATTATGAAATTGATATCTTTCAAATAAATTTAAATATTTATAAGTTACCACATTTTAAAATAATATGTTAGCATTAACATTTATAAATAACATTAAAATACAATATTTATTAATATGACTGTTGAAGTAAATAGTTTTAGCATTTTTTAATATCATAATATGCCATTATTATTTTATACTAAGATTTATTTCATAAGAATGTTATAATTTTTAAAAAATGTGATGATTTTTATAATTTTTGTGCATTTGAATTTAAAATTATAATCTTTTTCAATATATCTAAGATGCTCTCATTGCAACCATTTGTTTTGATTGTAAAAAAGTTATCCTAAGAATATTGTTTTTATCAGTATTTCACATTATATGATTCTATATAAAATATTATATATGAATTGAAATATATATTAACATTAAAATTTTATTCTTCCCGTTAATAAAACTTTAAGTCCACTTAACATATGACTATAGAGATATATTATTTGAAAATTACTTAAATGTTTTAAGTAATATAATTTATTAACTATTAAATCAGCATTATTTTTCTTATGAAAATAAATATTAATATTAGGAATTGTTATTTCAAAATAATCTTATAATATACTATATCAATACTTATGGACCATTAAATACTAAATTAATTTTATAAATAAAATACAAGTTATATCTAGTATTGTTTATACAATATTTTTTAAAATTATATATACTATATAAAGAGAATTTTTTTGTCCATTTTTAATTTTTAATTTTAAATATTTTTTTAAATTAAAATGATTATTTTATCAATTTTATACTTTATCTGTTTTATTATGATTTGATCATATTTTAATTAAAAAATATTTATAAAATATATAAAAACTATGTATAATAAAATTATAAAATTATTTAATAATTATAATAATAATAATAATAATTTTTTATCATAAAATAAAAGTAAATACATGTAAAATAAAATATTAGACATATTATATATATATATATATATATATATATATATATATATATATATATATATATATATATGTGTGTGTGTGTGTGTGTATAGTGTAATAAATATTATATTTACTACTTTTTTTGGACCGTAGTATATTTCATTAATGATATGACACATTATTATTAATCACCCATAAATACTAATTTATTATACATTGATTGAATAATAATAATAATATCAGTTATAAATGATATTATTTACACAGTAATTTTTTTAAATTTTCTATGTACTATTGGCTTTTGCTATTAAAAAAACATTATATATAAAAAAATTATATTAGGTATTATAAGAATTTAATTATTTTCATTTCTAAATATATTTTTAATATATCTATAACATACTATATTTTTCAGAAGTATTAATTTCTGGTTTTTCGAGCAAACTTTGCAAATTCCACTGATAGTCTTGATTTTGAAAGAAATATATAGAATTTGTAACATCCCAATAAATATTACTATAAAAGTATTGATTCATTTTAGGAGTTACAATATAATATAGAAGAACAGTAAAGAATTCAACTAAATCGAAGATAGATACGCTAGAATTTAACATTTAATATGAACCGGATACATCAATACATAATAGATGCCGAGTTAACAATTTGGCTTACAAAACAAATATAGACCGGTCGATCAAAATAAAAGCAAGTCCTATACATAAACATCTATCAAACATCATACAAAAGATATCTAGATCTAGGGACCGGACGGTCCAGTACTATACTCGGGAATTTCTTCGAAATGTTCTTCGACTTGAACCGCGTTTGCCAGGGGCTCTTCCAAGGCTGCTTCCAAAGTAACTTCTGCTCACATTCGTAAGAATGATCATAGCATTTGAGAAAGAAAGTACGACCGGTCGGATACCGGACGACAATATACAAAACAAGACAAATAAGGGTAAGCTTATGTACATTTAACTTATCAACTCATTGTGCAATCAAACATACTTTACAAATGATCAATCAAAACAACATATCATTTTCATACACAAAGGTAACCGACAAGACACTGTCCGGACGGTATGAACGTGTAGCTCGGTCGTCCCTAGCACCCGGGCGGTGTAGTAACTGTTCCTTCAGCTGCCGCCCGAGGTTAGCCCTCAAACGGTTATATTCACTTATAACCGCGGGCCTCCCGCCATTCCCACACATGACCGACTTCTCTCTACTTGAGAGAATGTCCTCACGGAATATCAGGAACAAGGACGACACCGGAGTCATTCCCACATTCATACTTTACCAATCAATCATTCCAATTCATGAGACATTCCACCCGAGGAATTCTCTTACTTAGTCTAATTTCTTATTTATTATCACTCTCATAAACAAAGCTATCGGGTCAATGACTGTATTATCAACGATGGAATCACGAAATAATATAAGGACGAAATATAACTGAAATATTTGGGAAGACGATAAAAGACGTTTATAGATTCTGACAGGCCTTTCTGGCAACGAATAACCAATAATCATCAAAACTTCAACAACAATAACAACCGGGCGGTAGAATCAAAGATGAGACTGGGAAAAATAAGAGTGATTTGTTGAATACTAGCCCGACAATGAATAAAGTCGCAACCACAAAGTTAACTATTACTATTAGTCACCCGGCTGGTTTTGGTAAGGAATAAAACAAGTAATACTCATATTCGAAGTATGGTCGATGACCGAACACTACTCACAAAGGATGATTTAGACAATCCAACCGGACGGTCCAACAAATCAATTTTACTAGACCATGCAGTCACTAAGAGACCGGACGGCTATTTTCAAAGAAGGATATCAGATTTATAAGTTTTACGTAGTTTTAAGTGCCAGCCTAATGCCAAACACTTTCCAGACTAAATGCTTAGTTTATGACTAGCGTTTAGTAAGTATTTTGCACTGAGATTATTAATGGAACACTTTAAGTTTAACAACAACTTGGCCGAACAATCCGATTAAACCGAACGGAAAAATAGGGGAAGAATGAATGATCCTAATGATCTTCAATCTCAACTCACATTCTCTAAGTTTTTCACACTTATCTGTTTCTTGCAACTTATATAACACATTCTGTTCATACAATCCAAACCACATACTTTACATATTAAACATGCACTTAATCAATCACATTTAAATCATACAGAATATCAAAATTAAATACTCATAAGCTTCCCTTACCTCTATAGTTTAGCTGAACTTCTAAGTTTCCACTAAAACGTTGAACGACCGTCCCAGTAGCTTTGATTGAAAAACTAATCGGTGCAAATGAAAGGTCTTCGCACCAGGAGTATAATTTCTGAAAGAAGTTTGATGATCGGAACAGTGTTTGGGTTAGAATTTTAGAGAGAGAAAGGTTGAGCTTTTAGAGAGAAGGAAGAGAATTTGGAAATTCAGAAGTTGGTATTGAGGAAGAAGATGAAGATTTGCATGCAGAAAAGAGTTTTAAGATTTCGAAGTTTCTACCTTAATTACTCTTCAAGAGCCGGACAGCTGGCCAGTTCTCCAGGTGCCACGTGGTTCCCACTAACCCAAAAATCCTTCATTCTTCTTGCAGTCGGACGCATCCCGAGGTTGGGAAATTTATTGTTGCTGCAGAGTTTGTCTGCCACTTTTACTGAGTTTCTTCTTGTGACACAATCTCTGCACGGGTTTCGAGAAAATGAATAAAAATTTTTGTTTGCAGACTACCAAAGGAAACCGGCCAGTCACTACTTGGCCGGCCCGAACATGAAAATTTTCTGGGTCGTGACAGAATTCATTATAGGTATTTAATATTTATTTAAGTATAACTATTACAGAAGAAATATAAAACTATAATAAATATATACCAATAATTTTGTGAATTTTATTAAAATGTTTAGACAAACTCTTCTCCGAAGTGCTTCAAAGGAAAAAAGTTCTATCAAAATTAATTTATAAAACTTTTTATGTATTTATAATTTAATTTATGTCAGAATTTAGTTTTTTTTGTAAGAGCTTAAATATAAAGTTAAAAGTGAAAATAATTATAAAAAAGAAGAATGGACAGATGTCAGGAAGGGCAGTGCATGAATAGGATAAGCTTATCAAAACTGAATCTCATTCTTTTTTGAAACCAAACCAAACCCAATTTTAGCATATTTGTTTTACCTCCTTTTTCAAAATACTAATTAATCAAAGTTATAGCATTAGGGGCATATCAGGAAAAAAACATTTTTCAGACCTATTTAAGAATAAACTAAAAAAATAAAATAGAAAAGAAATCAAATGTATTGCTAGAAGGAAGGGAGCGCCATCGCGTTTCTATCCTAAATCTCACCATTTTTCTTCCCATAATTCTCACTCTCAGCAATTTTATTTTCCTTCAAACTCATTGGTAAGTCTTACATATTTTTTTTATTTTTTTCTATGTCAGCAATATTCCTTTCCAATATTTTTCTGCTTTATTTTTTAACCCGATTGTCCCAGCAAATTAAAAAACAATTCTTTCCATCAAAAATTCAATATTTAATATAAACCACAATCTTAACCAAAATTCTCCTCCTGTAAACTCTGCAATTTCATCCAATTTGTGAAGATTTTTTTACTGAATTGTAAAATTAGGGTTTGGATTTTGTGCCTTGTTTTCCCTCTTTCCTTTGGGGTTTTGGGAGGAAGGTAAAAAATTTGCAAAATTTAAAGAGGAAAGTAAAACAATGTGTGAGTTTCATTTATGAGCAATACTCAGTTGATTTTGAAATTTGAATTTGAATTGTGTAGATGTACTATGAAAGTAGAAAAAGGAAATATGGCGATTGTATTGTATTGAGGGTGTAGAGAGAGGGAAGATTTATGAAGTTACCACTTATGATAAGACATACCATAATAGGATCACCCTAGGGGTTATATTAACCTGACTTCACACAAATGTTCAAATTGCAGTTCTTGTTGTTCTTCAATCTGCACTGAGACCTAAACATGAGCATGTCGGGATCTGACATGGTAACCAGGGACCAATTCTCCGTTGGGATGCACAACCCTCAATCCCAACCTCAACAACAACAACCTCAACTTCATCAAAACATGCGTATGGACTATGCTGCTGCTGATGGGGCTGGGGTATTCGCCTCCCCTACCATCAACATCAACAACATCAACGGCGGTGAATCCTCTCCAGTCAGTGTGCCTCCGGGCTTGGGTCTGGGCCAGACCCATCCCCAGGCCATGGTGGATAACTCCACTGAGACACTCAAGAGAAAGAGGGGAAGACCCAGGAAGTACGGGCCTGATGGTGGCATGGCTTTGAGCTTGAACACTACCTCTCCTCCTGGTGGCGCCACGGTACCTGTTGGCCATTCCGGGGCATTTCCGGCGGCTCCTCTCTCTGATTCTGCCTCAGCCGGTACCGGAAAGCGTAGGGGCAGACCTCGTGGTTCTGTTAACAAGAATAAGAAAAGCTCAAAGTTTTCTGGTAACTACTTTTTCCTTTGTCTTCAATTTTCCTTTCTCTTTTCTTCATGTCTGTTGTTTTATAGGATAAGCTTTACTGTTTTTTTTTTTTCCTTTAAAAACTGTATATACTTCCGACAGCAGCATGTTTTTTTTTTTTTTCTTGGACTTGCAGTTTTTTATTTGCTTAATTTTATTTTTCTTTCCCCATCGTCTGGGTGTGTCTATGGAGGGGTATTTGTTATTATATTTATCTATCTATATATTGCATGGTTATCTATTCCCTGATTTTCAAAATTACTCTTTTGTCCGGGTGTCATGTGCTGTTGTTCCCATTTGTTCAGTGTATTTTATTTTTGTTTTCCCTGAATGTGCGATCTCTCATTTTCTGGTGTACAATGCTATATTGGATATATATTTGCTATTTTAGATTGCTACTTTCTAATTTATATTTATTATTAATTTTTGAAAAAAATCTGCTTTATTTTGCCCATGAAGTTATGGATTAAATTTCAGTACTTGGGATGGTATCCTCTGATTGAATCTTTGTGCAGGGCCAGGAGGTTTCTTTACTCCGCATGTCATTACCGTGAAAGCTGGAGAGGTATCTGCTTAATTTTATAAAATACCAACTAAATTATTTTGGTTGAGAATTACTGCTGTGTGGTCTTTTATTTTTCTACATAATTTTGTTTTCTTTGTTTGTGCATTCCTTGTTCAATAACTTCTGTTTGATGCCTCTTATCAGTACATTTATATTTTAATTAAAGCTGTAATTTGATGTACTTTGATGAATGTTGTTGGTGATAGGGATATTGTGATAAATACGAATTTTCTATTGTAAATTTATGAAATTGCCAAGTAGGAGCTAACTTAGATCAGCTATTTTTGTAACTTTTTATGGATCACATAAATGGAAGATTTATATAGAAAGTGTTATTAATTGGAGAAATGAAGAAATGAATTATGAATATGATGCAAGTTAGTGAAGCACAGTTAATTATTAAATTTTTAAGAATTTATCTTCTACGCAGAACGAGTTAACTTACTATCAAATTCTTCTTTTTTTATTTTGATGTCTGACATTGAATTATTTTTATGTTAAGAGTATTATGTTATGTGTATATGCCATTAATAATAAACCTGTTATGACTTTTCTGGTTGTATTCTGCTGGAACCTGATATTGTGTTTTTTTAATGTATATTTTGATATTCAGGATTTGTCAGCAAGAATTATGTCAATTTCCCAGAGTGGTTCAAGAAATGTTTGCATTTTAAGTGCAAATGGATCCATATCTAATGTGACACTTCGACAGCCTGCATCGTCTGGTGGAACTGTGACTTATGAGGTTCGTCTTCATGCCAAAATTATATATTTATCAATTATTTTGTTGATCTAAATGCAGATTGTCAAAAGACTTTTAGTGTAAGAAATTTGATTCTAAAACTTTGTTTCGTTAATGCCTGGAATGCATGGCTATTGGTTGGAAAAATTTATGATCATGTCACAATAAGCTAGTTGCATGCTCATAGTGGACAAGTAGATCTGTTCTTAGTCTTTTGTATATACTTGTTATTGTTTTCAGGGGCGATTTGAGATCTTATCACTTGGTGGTTCTTTGTTTCTTACTGAAAATGGTTCTCATGGCGAAAGGAGTGGGGGCTTGAGTGTGTCCTTGTCTGGGCCAGACGGCCGCGTCTTGGGGGGTGGAGTCGCAGGTCTTTTGGTGGCTGCTTCCCCTGTTCAGGTGCGTTTTCTTGATTCATCTGCGTATGTTCTATTCATACATTGTTCAAAGAAAAGATGTTCACAAGTTTATAAAAAACTCGTAATCCCTCATCTTTAAGTGCATGTTATGTGTTTGTCAATTTGTTTGGCCTCTAAATGTGGTGTCTGTTTTTGTAGATTGTTTTGGCTAGTTTTGTTTCCGATGGCAAGCAATCCAAGTCTGCAAAGCGGATGAGGAATGTATCTGCAGCAGAAAAGGTTTCCACAGCTGGTGGCCAAAGCAGCTCACCATCAAGGGGCACTCTGAGTGAATCTTCAGGTGGGGTCGGGAGTGGGAGCCCACTAAACCAAAGCACAGGAGACTGCATCAACAATATCAACAGCACCACCCCAACGCCAGGCTTTTCAGGCATGCCCTGGAAATAAACTTGACTCTTCACTCATCACTGTTTTCTGTAGTGTCACATCAGGTTCTACTCACTTGTCATGGTATTACTCATTGAAGACACCTGTTACATTATTAGCTTTGTGTAATGTTAGTTGGAGGATTAACATTTGAGGGATAATACATATGATCTTGTAGCTTAATTTGGTTAGATTTGCGACAGATATTAGTGTATGTGCTCTTGGGTGATTCGCGAGATTCTGGCAGAATGTAGTTGTGTTCTAGGACCATCGTGTAGGATCATGATTAGATAGCGGAGACTTTCTCATCTGTTTTATTGGAATTTGTTGTCGGTCCATGTGTCCAAACTTTCTCCTGTTGCCCAGTTGTTTGGTGGTAATAATACTTAATCTAGTTAGTCTCTCACCCTATTCATCTATCTATCTCCGTAATTTTATGATCATTATTATTAGGCTTGTTATATTGTTTTTATACTATTTCCTAATCTGTTATCAGTCATGATCGACAAACATTTTCCTGCATAACATCATTAAAACTAAGGCCGTTTGTTTAACCTTTTCAAATGGGCAATTTCAAGTTGTGTAAAAGTATTTTTTTAGAGATTTTATAGAAAATATAAAAGAATTTCCGTTTGGAAAATAAAAAAAAAATGTATTTTATTTTGAAAGCATTGATTTTTTTTTTTCACTATGCACAAAATTTGTTCGAAATCATCTGAAATATGATATATATTTTTTTTCTAAGTATAGGATTTTGTAATGTAATAAATGTCAGAACAAAGGGGTCTTTACTGTTTAGATCGATATTGCATTTGTAGTAATATCTATTTATAACATTACCTTATAGAGCTAAACTTCATTTACACCTTTATAAAACTTCAGACATTTGTAGCAACTTTTCATCCGAATAATGAAGAGCTATATTAATGGATGACATGGAAAATGACACATTCGCTCAAGGGAATAATCTAAAGATTTAATCATTTTATTATCACATAGAAATCGTTACATTGTCCGATTGTTTCTATGGACAAGCTGAAATAAGTAGACACTGAGAATGGATTAGTAGATGGAAACAAATTGAGACACGAGTGGAGTGAGCAATTAAGGAAATGTTTTTTCATCTTATTTCTTCTTGGTAGGATAAGAAGCCATCTTATAGATTCCACAGATTCCTTCAGGTTTTCCTATGTTTCTCCTCATTCTTACGTACCCTTTCTCTCCCCACTTAGATCCCCATGAATTTTTCACGATGATATAATCCACTCCTTTTGAAGTTCCGTATCCAACAGCTGCCACTCCGTGATCTAAGTCAGTTCCGCAATGTCCATCAAAAACACCCTAAATACAGCAATCAATTAAACTCAGTTTATTAAAACTAGTTTCTTCTACAAGAAAAAAGTAGCCATATTTGCCATAATAGTGTAACACTTGGTTTATAATTTAACGTACCCCACTGTAAAATTGGAAATCTCTGCTTGAAGCCTCTATGGCCACACTGAGGGGTTGGTTCGCAAGAGCCTTCAATAGGCTCTGTTCATTGTTTTGTGGGACGTCATGGTACCCGCTAATTGTGACAACTTCAGTTTCTTCCTGGTGATGGAACAGGTGAAATACTTTTAGCTTATCTATCTGATAGCGATGTTACTTTAAACTTGAATTTTGTTTAGGTTACCTTCGTCATCTCGCAAGTACCTTCCTCCATAATGTAAGGATAGTCTTCCTCTTTATGGAGTCCACCGTTTTCCACTATAAAAGAGAATGCATAATCCATGAGCCCCCCATTGCAACCACTGTTGTAAGTTCTGTCACAGTCAATCAATTCTTGCTCAGACAATGATGTCAAATTTCCCGTCAAAATTTGGTTTATTCCTTCAACCGCTGCAACAGTGGAAAATGCCCAGCAGCTGCCTGCAATAATCAACATGGTAACCATGTCATTAATGGCTGGATGATATCATATAGAGCTGTTAATCTCTATTTGACACGGAATCATGTTTCATATTATTGTGTCACAGAGAAAAGCTAGAATCTCAAACAATATAATAATTTCTTGAGTAGGACCATGAATAATAATTACGATATATGTATATACTTACCACATGAACCTTGGTTCTTGACTTGCGTTACAGCACCCTTCTTTCTCCAATCCACTGACTTTGGCAATTCAACATCCTTGTAAGTGAATTCTTGTGGGAATTCTCTCTTTCTAGAGTAGTCAACCTTAAGCCCTAGATATTTGTTCTTAAACTCTTGGTGGCTCAAATCAGCAAACTCGTTCAACCCAAGCCAGTAGTTGCTGATCACATTGTTTCTCTCATCTATGTGCTTTAAGTTGTCTTTGAAAATGTCGAACCTCAGCAGCTTCTCCTCAATGCTCTCGTAAATCTTGCCGTGCCTAGACATCCACGATTCAAAGAGTTCAATGAGCTTATCCATGGAGTTTAAGTCCTCCGATGAGTACCCCACAATGGAGAAATCGCGTCCAAAAGCCAAAGATGAGAACAGGCAGAAGGAACAGGCAAGGAGAAGTAACTTAGAGGAGGAGAAGGCCATTGCTATGGTTCTTGAAATAGGCAAGGGATGAAGAAGAACAGGAAAGAGAGCCTTATATACATATAGGTTTTGTTCGGTTTTAGATTTTGGGATTGTTATGAGTAGTATGCTTCAAGCATGCACGTTCTTTTGACGTGGCTTTACATCAAAGCATAATAATAATACTATATCACATGCCGTAATTTCGGTGCAGTAGGAGAACTTATTCGGATACTATATAATATTTTACTTATGTTTCGGACCAACTAGATTAATGCAAGACAAAGGCTTCAAACATTGATGATAGAATACATATGTAAATAATATATATATATATATATATATATATATATATATATATATATATATATATATATCTTTCTGGTGAAAGGTTAAAAAACGTGTTAGAAGGATTACTTGGTTGAGATTTCTCTTTGAAAGAACAACAACTGTCTTTAAAATTTCCATAAAGAAAAGTTGAAAGAAAACAATATCTGCACTGATTCAAGAGAATGAGGTAGCTCTAGGACCATGTAAGATCATGAGATGGTGGAAACGTGTTCATCGGGTTCTTGAAATTTGTAATCGATTCTTAAGTTGAAAGTTTTTCCTCAATATCCTAGTTGTTTCGGTTACCTAATCTATTTAGTCTTCACTCTACCTTCACAATCTTATGAAGATTAATATTAATTACATTAAACTAGTCTAGGTTTGTTGGTCGAAGATAGAGTAGCAGGAATTCTTCATTCTATTTCTTATTCTATTAAATTAATTAGATTGTTAATCACATTCTGCAAATTATGAAAACTAAAACTGATCTTTAAGCATTTCGAGAACGTAATTTTAAAGTTGTGTTAAAAAGTTATTTACTCATTTAGAAAAATATAATTCACAGTTTTCTATAACAACTACTTTTTTTTTTAAATAATCGTTTATCTTCTAGAAGTTATTCGAAGTAATTGTTTAAAATAATTAGAAATATAGTTCTTTTTTTAATGTTTTGTTGTTTTACTAATTTGAAACAAATAGTAAAAATATTAAAAGTCACGTTTTTTAAAATTAATCCATCTATAACAAATGCTAAATCCTTGGATTATTTTTTTCACTCATACTTCTGTTGTTGTAATTATTTATATTTTGAATATCAATTATCAGGGTCTTAAACAAATACAATAAAAAAGGCTATGTTTTTTTTTAATTAAATAATTTGATAAATGTTAAAACAAAGGTTTTGTTTCTCATAATCATGTTATTGATACCATATTATCAGGATAGATAGAGTAATAGATAACTCTTTTAGGATTTGGTCTGATATCGTGTTAAAATTTTGGGTGCATAAAAATTTCGCAATACAGAATAATGTTATATTTTTTCTTTTAATTACAGTGTATGAGATTATTTTTTTAGGACAACCCTAAATGAAAGGTGTGCTGTGTTCTTATCATGGTGGTGATCATATATATATATATATATATATATATATATATATATATATATATTTGTGTGTGTGTGTTCTTGTCATGGTGATCATATATAATGTGTGTGTTCTCATTACACTGGTTTAAATTAGAGTGGGAGCTGTGGTCTGAGTTCTGTACCTTTCGGTTTTGGAAAGGAAATATAGAAGAATAAAGAAGGAAAAATTCCCGAAGATTCAAGGAATAAGATTAACGAAATTTTTATTATCATTATGTGGGAAAAGTTACATTGTTTTCAAGGAAAAGCTGAAACAGGTAGAATGAAGGAAAGACACTGAGACACAACAATGGGGTAAGCATATTATGATGAATCTTATTTCTTCTTGGTGGGATAAGAAGCCATTTTGTAGATTCCACAGATTCCCTCAGGCTTTCCAATGTTTCTCTTCATTCTAATGTATCCTTTTTCTCCCCACTTAGAACCCCATGAATTCTTCACAATGATATAGTCCACACCTTTAGCAGTTCCGTATCCGACAGCTGCTACACCATGATCTAGGTCACTTCCGCAATGTCCATCGAAGACACCCTACGTTAATTTTAAACAGAAAACAAAAAACCATGTTTTAGATGAAACCAGATTCTCTGATAAGAGTAACCACGTGTCTGTAGTAGTTTATAGTAAAACATACCCCGCTATAAAATTGGAAATCTCTGCCTGAAGCGTCTATGGCCACACTGAGGGGTTGGTTTGCAAGAGCCTTCAATAGGCTCTGTTCATTGTTCTGTGGCACGTCATGGTACCCGCTAATAGTAACAACTTCAGTTTCTTCCTGTGGAACAAAAGATCGAAAATATGTTAATGGACAAGTTTAACAAACATCCTATGACGATGCTAGGTTAGGTTAGAGTTGATGTTTTCTTAGATTACCTTTGTCATCTCGCAGGTACCTTCCTCCATGATGTAAGGGTAGTCTTCCTCTTTGTGGAGTCCACCGTTTTCTACTATAAAGGAGAATGCGTAGTCCATGAGACCCCCATTGCAACCATTGTTGTAAGTTCTGTCACAGTCAATCAACTCTTGTTCAGACAATGATGTCAAATTTCCGGTCACAATCTGGTTTATTCCCTCAACTGCTACAACAGTGGAAAATGCCCAGCAGCTGCCTGAAGCAATAATCAACAATTAATTATGAACAAAAGACCATGAAGTTTGTAATGCAATAATCAGCTACCTGGGTGGTGGTTCCATATTGGTCAAGTTCTGATGTACTATTTTAGGGTTTGAATTTGAATTTAACTCAATCAAATTCTTATAACGTTTATAGACAGTATTTTATCTAAGAAATGAAGTGTTTCTACAAAAATGATTGAACAATATTTGGTATAACAGATATACTTACCACATGAACCTTGGTTCTTGACTTGTGTTACAGCACCCTTCTTTCTCCAATCCACCGACTTTGGCAAATCAACGTCTTTGTAAGTGAACTCTTCTGGGGATTCTCTGGTTCTAGAGTAGTCAACCTTAAGACCAAGATACTTGTTCTTAAACTCTTGGTGGCTCAAATCAGCAAACTCGGTCAAGCCAAGCCAGTAGCTGGTGGTCACCTTGTTCCTCTCATCTATGTGCTTTAGGTTATCCTTGAAAATCTCAAACCTAAGCAGCTTCTCCTCAATGCTCTCGTAGATCTTGCCGTGTCTTGACATCCATGATTCAAAGAGTTCAATGAGCTTGTCCATGGACTTTAAGTCCTCAGATGAATAGCCCACAATGGAGAAATCCCGGCCAAAGGATAAGGAAGCAAATAGGCAGAAGGAAGCAAGAAGAAGAAGTAGCTTGGAGGAGAAAGCCATGGCTAGAGTTGTTGAAGTGTGAGTAGAAGAGAAGAACATAAGAAGAAAGGGATGAAGAAGAATGGGAAAATAGATGACTATATATATATATATATATATATAGGTTGTGTGATGATACTTTGAAGTAAAGTCTGTTGGGAGTGTTCTTGGAGGGCACACTGAGTAGTAGTAGTAGTAGTCTTCAAGTATATTTTTCTTGCTGTCTTTACAACAAAGCATAATACTAAGTTATGTTATGCCTTTGATTATTAATATATAAATGTGGCACCAGATTGTGTATGGAAGTTTACAGGGGTAGGAGAACCTTCACATATACCTCTTAATTCAACTTAATTTCACTTAAACATGTAGAATGATTTTTTATACAATAATACTTTTATTTTCATGAAGATAGCTAAAGTGATTGCATATTATTTAGTAATACTATAACTATTATTTATTATATGAAAAGTCGGTTTCAAGTTTACTCTTCGATTTTGCTTTGAGCAGCAATTAGGTTATTATAAGCTTCTTTATTTTGTAAAAATGATATTTTTCACATACATAATTTTTTTTTATTCATTTGATGTTGTTATCTTTTCTTTTTCTTTTTCTTCTTTTGAAAAATTATAAAAATTCATTTTTTTTATATAATTATTTTACTAAATGAATGTAAATATGTATCATTATATTATTACATTTATTCTTTTAGGACCCATGACGATGTTACCAATTATGTTAAACTTGTTCCATTTAATTGGATCATTTTACATAAAACAAAATTATTACAAAGTTGATTTGAAGAGATCCTTAACATGCTGGTTATTGTAATAAATTAAATCCCTCGAGTGCTCAATACTAAAAAAAAATCGAACACTGTAATTTTTGTAATTGAGAGTAGTCAAGTTAGATAAGACTTTAAGTTTGACCTAAATTACAAGTCTTTTTAAAGGTTTGATGCGTACAAATATTTGACTTAAATATAAGGAAAAAAATTCTTTCAATAACTATTTTTTGATAATTTTTTATAATTTTAGTTTATAATTTGTCTGTTTTAAATATTTTTTTAAACATAAATTCAAACAGATCAATAAAGTGATGACATATGTCCTGTTGTCAAAAAATTGTTAAAAAAAATGTCAAAATATCAGCATCCTAAATATAAGTCTATTACAAGTCTATTTTAACTTTAAAATTATAAAAATACTAATTAAGACATTACCACATACACATACATAAAGAGACCTAAAACCATCAATTTATAATTAAATACTTATATGTTATTATGTATAATACATGCATTATACTATTATTTATATGAACAGATTGACTAAAAATACTATTTTAGTTTTTTTTTTTATCAAATTTTGGTTTATAACCATCTTCCTTCTTGTAAAAGACCCACGTGCTAGTTTTTCTTTTTAAAAGGAAAAAAGTCAGGTTATATATAATTTTTAATCCAAAACTTTAAAATAATAAATTTATATGTAATTTTTATTTTTATCTAATCTGAAAATTATACTCATATTTAAATTATTCACAACACTGCGTCAAACCAAACTTAGCTCTTTAATAGAAGTAACTTTTAGGAAATTCTTTCTTTGAAAAAAAATGGCATATATTCTAAGAGTAAATAATATACATTGATATTTAATGTGATATTACATTATCACCGAAATTATCTTTATTATGTATGCCATTTTATTGATTTCTTATAACTGGATCCTGTGTGGGTCCCGCTACAGTTTCTATATTGGAATTTAATTCGAATATAAAGAAAAGAAAAAAGACATTAAAATGAGTGTAATTGGATATTACGGGAGGAGATTTTGGCTTGTAGTGGAATATTATGTGAAATGTATATAAAGGAAAGAGAGAAAAATATTAAATTAAAATTATGAGAAGAAAAAAGAATTTTTTATTTTTTATTTTTTAATGTGGTCAATACTTAAGCTTGTGTTTTTGTCCGTGGTCTTCGGTATTTGTCATTGTTATTATTGCTCTTTTATTATGTATGGTTCCTGTCAATACGGTCCATGCTAGCTATGATAACAGAGAGTACGTACAGCGTACGTACATGTAGTTCATACGCTAACTTGTTGCATATCCTAAGTCCTAACGGTTACCCATTATTGTATATAGCCGTACCAAATTATTTCCTTTTTTTTCTATATAAATTTCTCACGTTCAAATTTTTATATCCATTTAAAACGTTCCTAAATAAATTCTCAACATTCCTTACTAATTCTTATTTTTCTCACACACTCTATACAAGTGTAAAATAAATCTTGAAATTATAATGCAATTCTTTAATCAAATGTTATTTTACATTTTGAAATGTTTTTGTCTTTCAGTATAAATTTGAGATGGATACGTTTATGCATGCATAGAAATAAACCATGCTAAGAAATCAAATTATTCAATTGGCAATTTCATTCTTATATTTGTTTTTTTATTTTCTTTTTATCTTTATATTTTTTATCCAATTTAATCTTTATTTTTTAAAATTGTAAAAAAGACTTAAGGTAACTTATTTTCTTAAATTAACTTTCAAATATCAAAATCTTAAATATTTTTTACTTTAAAGATATCATGTTTTAGATGACATAAATTTTAATATATAAAATATCTATATTTTGACACTTGATACACCAATTCAATAGAAAGAGTTACGTTGAATCTTTTTTAAAAAGAAATACATACTCAAATATAATATAATAAAAGACAAATATAAGAACAAAATAATAAAAAACTAACCATAAAAATTAAATTTTTAATTAATCCTTCTACACTTCTTTAAGGATCAAATCGAGAGAGAAAAAAAGTGTTGCAGTGATACAAATATACTAAGAATAAGAAATTTAGTATTAGGAAACATTTTTACATTCATTTAACACAAAATATTTTTAAAAAAAAAATAAAAACAAGTAAAAATAGTGTGAAATTAATGCAAAAGATTTAAATACGTAAAAGAATCACTTATAAACAAGGAAGCGTTAAAAACTCTTCCTCTAAAATGGATGTGATGAAACCCTAGAAATACATTGATGGTATGAAAAGTGGAAAAAGGTAAGGTTGAAAAGTTAGGAATGAAAAATAATGAAAAGAAGGAGGCCATAAATATTAGTGTATGGCAGGTGAAGGTGAAGATAGTGAGCAGTGTGGAGTGAGGAAGAAGGTATTGTATGTAATGTGGTATGCCATACCCACATCACAGAGAGGATGGGGATGTGTGCATATGGAATTGCAAGATAGAAAATAATAGAATAGGAAGAGAAAGAAAAAAAAGAAGGTAAGATATTATGAAAATTCAGAACAGAGAAGGTCCAGGAGCTAAGAACATAGGCTTATGTAACCTACACATACTGTAGCCTATGGCGTATTGGATTCTCGTTCTGCTGTTATCTTTTACTTGGCCAACTCACTAAGATCTAACCTCTACGCACATGCACATGCATCTGCACCTGCACCTCCACCTCCACCTGCACCATTCAAAATGTTCATGCCATGCTTCTATATCATTATTATTATTACTTAATTTCCATTATCATTCACATACACGTGCGTTCTATGTTTTGTTTCAATTAATGACAATTTAGTATTGCACCTCTCTCTGCTCAGCTACACCACACTGCTGCATTCTATTTTTACTGTTACAGTTTACTACTCACTAGCTACCTATAACTCTACCTACGTCATCTGGGAGTACCTATTTCCTATTTCCTGTTTCCTATTTCCTGCCAACCACAATCATTTACTCTCTCACTAATCATATTAAATTCTTTCAGCTTCTCTCTTCAAACTTTAATTTAACCAACTGCTCCTTTATTATAATTTTACGCATACCAGTTCAACCTTTTCACTTCTTCAACAAAATTTCATCAGCTACAATCGTTAAAATGATTCATACAAAACGTTACAGTTTCCAAAGTTGCCAGTTTATTGGTGACAAGAGGAAAAAAAGATAACAAGTCGTGAAGACAATTATAGGTGATGTGATGTGATGTGATGAGATAATCGCTCCTGTGAGGCCATGTGGTTTTATCTTATCTTTTCTTTCTCAGTTCAAACTCTGAACACGCTGCAATTCAATCCCTTTTCTTTTCCATATATTGTTTCTCACAAACCAAACAACTTAATTAAACTGTGCCACTAACCCTTAAACAATCAGCTTCCAAACTATGCATTTTATCTATGGTTTTCTTAACGTTAGCCCATGTTTTTTACTAGAAAAAATTGTCTGTATTACTGTTCTTTACGTGATGAAAACTTTCCCATGGAAAAAGTTGTTTACACACTTCAAAATCAACTTTCAAAGAACCATTTTATGGAATTCGTGTTTAACTTAATTACCTCCAACAAAAATTTCAAAAATATTACCTCCAATAAATGGAGTTAAACAACCTTATCTTAATTGGACCACTGCAATCAAGAACCAGCATCCAAATTTAGCTCTATTTTATAACATTAACATAAATTTAAATAGAATATAATAAAGTTATATATTTGATTTCATTATTTCAATACTGAACGACGAATTTGACTATATACTAATAATAACAATGAGTTATAAAAACAAATCGTATACATTTATGTTTTTTTTTTTCTACAATAATTCTTGATCATAATTTTTCATTTATCCAACTATTTTATGTTCTCGTTACATATTCCCGTTATTATAAAAGCAATTTCTCTTTGTAAAAATTATCGTAACGATCACCTTAGTTTTGGTTAACAAGAGAGTCACTAAATACTATAGTTTGTAGCTATCCTCTCCAGTTTTTAACTATGGAAAATTTTGATTCTGTACTGTATGTCCACGTTTAGGTTCATACGTATACCTGTTCACCTGTTGGTTTCGATCTACTCCTCCCCTCGTTTTCAGTAACATTCATTATATATCTCACTCCAATCCCTTTACCTCATCACTATTTCCTGTTCTTAAAGCTAGTTATCGCTTGAGTCTTTTACTTTTCTTTGCATAAAAAAGAAAAAGCTTGAGTGGATTTTTGAGGAGGACATGCTGGCAATGGAAGAGGTACTGTGTGAACTCAGTGATCATGAAAAGAGAAACGAGCAAGGTCTGCCACCGGGTTTCAGGTTTCACCCCACTGATGAAGAACTCATAACCTTTTACCTCGCTTCAAAAGTCTTCAATGGCTGCTTCACCACCGTCAAGTTTGCCGAGGTTGATCTCAATAGATGCGAGCCTTGGGAACTTCCAGGTATATATTCTTCTGCCCAAACCCTCACAAGAAGGGTGTGCATGTTCAGTTTCATCAACCAGGTTATGATACATAAAAGGTTATAACAGTATAGATACTATTTTTTAGTCTGTTCAGAGACAGATTAAAAGAGTTTTAGTCATTAGGTATACATGTATGATATATTATATTAGTTACAGTTAGTTCCTGCTGGATTCGGCCTCATATTTAGGTTAATTCGTGAAAACTAAGATTATATTGTGGGCTATCCACTAGCATGTCACCTCAAATTTCTAATGGCGTCATCAACTTGCCATCTTTGGATCTTCTTGTTGTTTTTCATGTTCCAAATTTCTTTGTGCCGAATGATCGATAGTGGACAGCTATATAACTCGAAGAAAGTTTGAACAAAATTTAAGCAATTTTATTTAGCCCCCCAGGAAGTATTTTTGATTTGTTTAAGCAGGATGATGTTATGTATGTATTGAATATTGATGTTCGAAAAGGTGGGTGTAATGAAGCAGATGTGGCGAAGATGGGAGAGAGAGAGTGGTATCTGTTCAGCTTGAGGGACAGAAAATACCCGACTGGACTGAGAACAAACAGGGCGACAGGAGCTGGGTACTGGAAAGCCACTGGGAAGGACAAGGAAGTGTTCAGTGCATCAAGTGGAACCCTACTTGGGATGAAGAAGACACTTGTTTTTTACAAAGGAAGGGCCCCTCGTGGAGAAAAGACCAAATGGGTCATGCATGAGTACCGTTTGGACGGTGACTTTTCCCTTCCTCACCCTCATCCTCATCACATCTCAAAGGTACTTCTTTTTTTCTTCATTTCATATTTAATGTTTCATCTTCTCTAATAACATCTCATTAATACATTTTTCAAATTTCAATCTTCTTTCAACAATGCTGCTCAATGCAGAATCTATACCACGTGCACCGTGCGAATCAAGTTACCTCCCATTCCTACTCCCTCCTAAACTTTTTGTCTCCTTCTGGGTTGACCCACCTACGTCTACACCATGCCATCATGTCTTTTCCTTTTCACCAACCAATTCATTTTCACCTCCCTCCATCATTTTTTTATTATTATTATTAACCTTTTAGGTGGAATTCATTTTTATTACCATTACTTGTTTAATCAATCTCTGCTAGTGCTACTTCAATGCATGTTCATCCTAGTTCCAATGTTTCTTTTTTTTTTTTTCACAGGAGGAGTGGGTGATATGCAGGATATTTCATAAATCCGCGGAAAAGAGGACTGCATTGCTGCAAAACCAAGGACAAGGACATTCAGATGCTTCTTCTTCCCCAACAAAAAGTTCTTTACCTCCTTTACTTCCCAGCCCAACTTCCTTTCCATTGGAACTAGAAGACCAAAATCACCTCTCTCATTCTCACCCTTATCTTTTCCCATTGCACGCATCACCGCAACTCACTAACACCAGAAACCATCCATCATTTTCTGACCTATTCTCGCCCCTCTCACAACAACAAAACTGCATCCTCAAGGCCAAGGAAAAAACAGCTCCAAAAGTAATCAAAACGGAGGAGGCTACAGCATTGTATCAGTACCATTTACTGGGTGACACTGACAACCTGCGGTTAAACCAAAACCTAAGCAATTTCCCAAACCCTTTCGCTGATGTTGAGGTGGATGGTGCTGGGCTGATGGCATTCGCAGGAGGACCAAATGGTGAAGTTAGGGACATGTCCCCTTCGACAGCCTTCAAAAGGGTAGGGTTGCAGCAGCTCATAGATGCTGCTCATATCGGAATAGATTCTTGGCCCCTGGCCCAGCATGTTTAAAATGTGTCTGTAATATATATTTATTCACAGATATTTACTGCTCTATATACAGACGCCTGAGATCCGCTGCTACCTTATGTATTTGCGTAACATATATTAATTAAATGACTGCTTGTATTGGATGCATGCCTATGTCAAGCTAGATCTTCTACTAGATTTGTTACGTTCCGTGACTACAACCTCAGACACGGACAAGATGGATCTGTAACACATTCTCGGACCTCTCATCCACCATTCCTTGTACGTCATCCGTTTTTACATGGATTTACCGTTACATTAACTTTTATTATTATAGGTATGTTATTCAAATCATTCTGAGTATGCATGCCTTCATAAATTCATTTCTATCAACACAAAGACCAACAAGTAAACAATTTCAAAGCTTACATTTTTTTTTTAATTATTAGTACATAAATCTTGACAGCACAAGTTAAATTAAGAAATTTCCAAGTTTTATGAGCTCATGCAAACTAATGCTATTTCTGAACATATCCTTGTTTTCTCAGACATGAAGAGTTGGGTTTTTGCCAGTTTAATATATATATAACAATGGATGTACTAACAATGGATGTACTAAATCAACCTATGTGTTCCATGGAAGTTAGCTTTTTGCTTGTTTAACCTTCCATGCAAGTTTGCTAAACTAGTGAAACCTCGTTCTCCACACCAGGTGTCATTTTGAAGGAATTTGCTTCGTGATGTTCAGGCTAACCATAAATCTAATGTGCGCATTAAAGGATCTACTCAATCAAGCTATGTGTTCGTTTATAAGCATATCGTCACTAAATTCAATGAAGTTAAAATCATGTTATAATTATAAAACTATGATTAATTAATCCGAAACATGAAGAAGTTACGTAAGAACTATATCAACATAGCGGAAAAACCACAGTTCTGATATTCGAGCATCATCCAGTACGAATAATACAACCCCAACAGTTTATTTAACATAATGAGATAAGGAAAGAGAGAAATATATATGATGAAATTAGTTATATGAGAGAAAACAAAAGAGAGAAGAATGTTACTATTGTAAAATTTTGTTGTAAAACTATGAATTATTAATGATTATAAAATGTTTTTGTTAAGGGCAATAGAAGAAGGAACAGCAATGATGGCAGTAGCCCAGTGGCAGTGAGAGGGTGTCTACTCAGCAGTCATGATCAATTTCACTGTTTCTTCTTTTCAGTACTTCCAATATTTATATACATTTCCTTTTCTTTCCTTGTAGCAGTTCTAGTTTCCACATCGTAAATGGCATAGCAGATCTGAGTTCTACCAACCGGTGGAGACTCCGGACAAGAACCTTTTGTGTATGTAAAAATGTACATTTTCTAGATGAATTTATTTTTCCTTTTTTGTTTTACAATTGAAAAAAAAATCAGAAAATGCTGAGATATATGGCCCATTGACAGGTTTTTTTTAGGACATAGTGTTACATACATGACAGACACTCCTTCCTGCCTTGCAATGCAATAATGCATCTTTAATTTTCTCCGGAAAAAGATACCATAATTCTTTAGAGCATAAACTTTCATCCATATTCACTAAAAAAATTAATATTCTTTTTTTTGGTTTACTCCATCTTAAGGGATATACTTCAAATTCATCTTAATTTTATACCTAATATTTATATCTTATAAATTAGATTTATTTATAATGAGAGATCTTCTATATATTCTTTGTGAAATTATATATCATAATAACTAATCTTATAACAATTCGATAATAAATTATGCAATAGGTTTATCAAACAATAGATCTATTTAAGATAAGTTTGATATTATCTTAAATTTAACCTTAAGATAAGTTTGATATCGTCTTTAACTTTACAAAATTGAATGTAAAATAATTTTTGCATTCATTTATATATGACTTAAATTAGTTTTATTTTTAATAGATATAAGATCTTCGATAATTTAAATGTTTTTATTTAAGACACAAGTTAAAAAACAATATTTTCTCCAACAATATCTTTTCTTTTATTTTAATGAACTTCGTATTAATATATACGATAAAATTCTCCTTAAAAATGGAATACATCACTAAAAGAAAATTCATTGTTAGTTTATATTGAATCGATCATCATTAATATATTCTTTATCTAATGTGACTAGTTATCAATATAGATATAATACGGTTTCACAAAATATATTAGCGAACCACTTATTCATTTTAAAAGTACAATCATATTTTAGAGACATAGAGACTCAATTTTCATAATTAAATATCTAAACTTTTAAAACACCCACTTAATGAAAACTAAATTACTTATTAACACTGTTAATTAATAAGCTATTGCTCTTGCTTGTATGAAATATATATTTTCATTTAATATATATAGTACGGTAAACGACTATATATATTTTTCTACTTTATATAAAAATTAAATGCACCAAAGTTATGGAACCATGAATCTAAATCGATGAAGTGGTTTAGGTCTATTTTTAAATGGGTCGGGTCGAAGAGACTTAAATTCAGACTTAAAACAAGTTCATCCATTAAACCCATATACCCAGTTACAGCATATTCATTGACAGAAGAACAAAATGTTATGATATTAGATTTACAAAAGTTAATTCAGTTTAATTGCAAATAACTTTTACTTAAATCATCATTTGTAATCATTTCATTTTTAATGACATCAAGATACATTGAATTTGCTAATTTCCCGTTCAATGTATATTACTCAAAATAGCAGAAGAAAAGGATATTGTATTACAAATCCAAAGTTGAAATTTTGTAACTTTTTTTATTCATCCACTTCCTTCTGTAATTAAAAGTAGTATAAAAAGTATATAAATAAATTGGTTTTTGTGTTTTATTATTACAAATTTAAACCGTTGATCTCCTGAGCCGTTTGTTTTCTTTTGTTATTATTTAATTTTTTCAAAATTAATTTATATTATAATAATTAGTATATTTTTAGAAAATACATTCCATTGTTCCAATAATTAAATACAGAAAAAAAAAAAGAGAGAGCTGAAAAATAGTGCATGTGAATTGGGCGAGACATGAAGCATATGACACATGGAGAAAGGACCTACCATTGTTGTGGAGAAGAGTTTTGTCATTATAAGATTCTCCATTGAATCACCAATTCATTTCAAATTATTACAATTTTCAAATATTGCTTCCTTTGCCCTATTTCTTTTCTATCTTCCCATTTTAAACATTCTAATTTATCTGCAATATATTTCTCAAGATAAGAATTAGATTGTAGTGAGTGGTATTTATTGTTCAATGGGGTAGTGTATTTTTAAAAAAATTTAATTTTAAAACATGAATTATTTTATTTGAAAATTATATAAAATTTTAATGACTCATGTTTTAAAATTTTTAAAATTACTTACAACTAATAAAATAAAATATTATAAAATTGATAAACACAATAATTTCAATATATAAATATATAATATTAATATAATTATCAAAAAAACCGTAATAATAAAGTATATCTAAAAGAATTAATAAAAACTATTAAGAAATTTTATATATATATATATATATATATATATATATATATATATATATATATATATATAAGGATTTTATAATAATAATAATAATAGTAATATTTATAATAATATTAATAATAACAATAATAAAATATTAATAATAATATTATTGAGAGATAGATATTAAAGTATTAAAATAAATTGGTACGTGGGTTGTAAAGTAATTTCAGTAGTATTCTTGGAAAAGACAAAAAATCCTAATTTTTGTGTAGGTGTCAAATAAAGAGGATGGGTAAAATTGTATGTTCGACTGTAACTAGTTTTCATATCCCTATTGTTAATTCTAATAATAATAATAATAATAATAGCTATTGTACCACTAATATTAATGGAAATAATAACACTAAAAATTAATAGAGATAATTTTAATAATACTAATACTAATAATAAGAATACAACAATAATAATAATTTTATTAATAGTACTAATACTAATTCTAATTTTAATTAAAAGAACTATAGTAATTCTAATACTAAGTTTAATGTTAATTAAAATAACTATAGTAATTCTAATAATACTAACAATACTAATAATAATAATAATAATAATAATAATAATAATAATAATTGTAATAATAATGCTAATACCGATAATAATAACAGTAATCCCACTAATACCAATAATACAATCAATAATGATAGTAATAATAATTATAATACTAATAATAATACAAAAAATAACATTAATAACAACAGTAATAATTATAATAAAAATAACAACAACAATACTAATATTAATACTACTACTACTACTAATAATACTATTTCTAATACTAATTTTAATTAAAATAATAATAACAACAATAATATAATACTAATAGTAATATTACTAATACTACTACTAATAATAATAATGCTACTACTAACGTTAATTAAAACAATAATGATAATACTAGTACTACTAATGATAACAATAATAATGATTTTACCAATAATACTAACACTAATGTTAATTAAAATAATGATAATAATTCTAATGTTAATAGTAATAATAATACTAATACTAACCATACTAATAATATTTATAATAACATTTATAATAATAATAATATAAAAAAAAAGAAAAATAACAATAATAATAATAATGATAAACATGATAATAATAACATATAATAATTGTAGTATTAATAATAATAGTAGTAGTAGTAGTAATAATATTATTTAATAATAATAATAATATATAATATTAATAATATTATTATTATCAATGATAATATATAATAATTTTTATAATAATAGTAATAATATTTATAATGTCAGTAATAGTAATATTTATAATAATAGTAGAAATATTAATAATATTACTATTGAGAGTTGGGTATTGAAGTAATCTGTTGAGGGTATTAGAGTAAATTGGGAGAAGGGTTAAAGTAGATAATATAGTAGATTTGGAGAAGACTTACAAAGGGTTTTTGGATTCAAAATCTTAAAAGATGTTGTCACGTGCGCATTGCTACCTAAATGTTTTAGTTGGAATGATTTAATTTTATGTCTTTTCTAATTAATGATTGAAGTTTTCAAAGGACATCAACAAAATAAGATAACTTTTTTTAGTAATTTATTTTTAAATCTAACTACTTATTTTTAATCTTATTCATGAATGAGTCCAAGTACTATAAACTATGCTATATAATAAAATAGTTTTCTTCAACAATATTTTAAAAAGAGTTTGAATATGATAAAAAATTAAGTATTTAGACAATATATCATTAATTAATAATATGATTACAATTTCCAGATAATCAAAATATTCTTACTAAAATAAATAAATATTTTGAAATAAATTGAAAAACTCATGCTTTATTTAAATTGAGAAGAGAGTGAGAAAGAAAATTGAAGAAATAGAATGAAAAGTATAATTATTTGAAATAAAATAAAAAGAGTAGAAAAACAAAGAAAAATAATATTTAATCAGATAGTGATATGGTAATAATAGGGTGATATATATTTATATTTATTTAACATACATTATAAGTCAAAATAATTATAAAAAAAGTAATTTGTATACTTTTAGAAAGAAAAAAAAATAAAATATAAAAAGATTTATGTGTCAAAAATATCATTATAATTATATATATTTTGTGGTTTTACTCTTACACTATTTTTTTTTTACTAAAGTGATAAATGGGGTATGAAATGGATGGAGTACTAAAATAAAAAAGGAATATGCATGTTGAATTAGGTGAAATTGCACAACTCATAACCTAATTAATGTTGCATGTGCCTCTGTATGCCAAAAAAATCAAACTACCTAGGATTCTGTCTCCCCCACTTCAAAACATATTACACTTTTCTATTCTTCATTTTTGTCCAAGCTTAATACTATTCAACTTTATAATTCTTCCAATTCTAACATTCAAGTTTTGTTTTATTTTTAAATTTTTCACTCAGTTTTCTCATTTTTTTTATCCATTTATTGAATTTATAAGAAAATGATAATGTACATAGAAAATAAAAAAAGATTATTAAAATTAGTAAACGACGTCATTTTTTTGCTTACACCTAATTACTCCATTAGAATTTTAATACATAAAAATTAAAAAATTGATTATAGGATGTCACAAACTAAATAATAAAACATGTCAAATAAAGTAATGACATTGAAGGGATAAATTCTTTTATATTGTATGTTGATTCGTTTATCAGTTAAAAATATTCCACGGATGTAGTTAAAATTTGAAGTTATTATTCAACTTTTAGTTTTACTTGTTTTTGTTTTATTATTTATAAAATTTTCACTACTTTCGTAGTTCTAATTAATCACATTAATTGTTTATAGCTTACACTTATTTTCGCCATTAATTTAAAAATAAATAAGTTTAATTTAATGTGACAAGGATATGCATTAACACTCTTAAAGATCATAATATATCCTTAAACATGGTTCTATTAAGCTTATAAAATTGGTAAAGTACACATTATTTATTTATCCTAAAATGAATATATTAGTAATTTATTTATCTTAAAATGAATACATGGTTTATATGGTTGCTGTAACAATTTAAAGTGGGTCAGAAAATTATGCTGCATAATTAGTTAATTAACTTTAGTTATTTTTAATTTATTTTTGTTATTACAGATTATGGCTTTCAATTCATCTTCAAGATCTGTGTGATTAGTTGAGACTCTAAAAGCACGTGTTTCTAAAAACATGCAGAATTAATAGGATGGTCGATCGTATTTTATATTCATTAGACAAACCCAACGTAAGAAGTAAAGGTTTTAGATTTATTTTATTTTATTTTAATGCAAAGTTCACGCAAGATCACATAAATCGTATATCACATGGAACAAATAAATGTTTCATAATGCTTTCTTTTTAGTATAAGAAGTATGGGTATTTTTTAAAGAGACGATAATAGAAAATAAAATAAAAAGTGAGTGTCACGTGATGAACATGGTAATTTGTCTTTGCCAACCCGATGACAATTAGATAGTGTGAGGTAGATGCATGTATATATATATATTATTTTATTTTATTTTATTTTTCTCATAAAAATATAACCATATTTATAAAAATTTTGACTTCAAATTTAAAGGAAAGAAAGTGGTTTAAATTTAGAGAAAAAATGGAAATGGGAAAGATGAGATGATATATATATATATATATATATATATATATATATATAATTTATGTGAATAGTGAATATATATTTTAAAAATATTATTGTTGAAAGTTTTACATCTATTGAAAAATGTTAATTTAGAGTATATAAGTAAATGTAAATCTCATTTTATAAGTTAGTTTTATAATATTGAATTAGATTTAAAGTTCACTTTTTAGTATGGTTTTAAAACATTATTAAAATCTATCATAATCGAATTTGTTGTTTGTTTGACATATTATTTTCCTCGCTATATTATCATTCATTAATGTATAGTTTAACACATAGATATATTGAAAATCTCACATTAACTAAAAGTTGATTTAGGATTAAAATATATTTTTTAATAATTATTTGTAAATTTCATTTCATTTGTATATCAATTTTATGTATATTTACATGCGATTCTTATAAAACACACTTATAATAAAAAATAAATGAAGGTATATATATAATTTTCTTTAACCAAGTTAAATAATTTAGTCATTTTAATAACTTTCAACACTTTTAATATTTTATAAATGCTTAGATTCCCTTTAACAACATAATTTACAAAATTAATATAAGATATTCAATAGAATAACATTTAGGAGAGTGTAATATTTTATACAAATATATCGTCCTTAAAATTGGAGAGTGAATGAAAAAGAAAATAAACCTGCGAAGAAGAGACTAATTAGAATATATGAACATATAAAATAGAAGAGTAATATATTTCGAAGTATAATAATTTATTAAAGTTTCTTATTAGAAAAGGCTCAACAATTGTGTATTTTTTTTTTTTGAAGAGCAGGAAGAATAGTAATTATAGTTATACATGATTTCTTAAACACGTAGTCAAAGGGATGATAATTAAAAACACGTGGTCCATTAGAGAATAATTATTAATGTATGGTCAAGGTGTTAGATATATCAATGTTACTAAAGTATTACATAAATCTCTGTTCACTCAACTACTTTAATCAAATGGTAATTTATATAACTTAAATTACTTTTATGAAATGATAATTGTATTTTTTAGATAATTCACAATGTGGAAATTTGGTCAAATTTTACTTTAAATTTATATATTATTTTTTTTTGAAAAAAATGCGAGGTTAATTATTTTGTTTCACTTTTTCATTTTTTTAATTAGATATTATGATAAAACAATTCTTGAAAATCTAAAAGAAACAATAGTTATTACAACATAAGAAACAATAGCTATTACAATATGATTTTTTTTTTGGATTTTTGTTATGAGACACTATATTGCATATTTAATTGTTATTGTCCAAATCTTCCACAGTCACATAACATCTTTCTTCTATGTTTTGTTGGAACTTAATCATTTTTTATGTTGCATTTGTAGCATATATCATAAGTTGCTTATTTAGTTTTTATCCAATCAAACATTTTTGTATTTATCTTTTTGTTTTTAGTAGGAGTATTTCTCTTTTATTTTTAACATTCTCTTGAACTTCTTAGTGCTATTTTCTCATTTGGATATTTTGATTTTTCAAATATTGGAATCTCATATTCCTGCACTTTCATACCTTTATATAAACTTTTACTCTTTTTTATAAAGTTTATAACATTTATCTTTTTTTTTATTATTAACTTGTTTATAAAAAAAAAATCCCAACTATACAAGACAAGAGAATAGATGTTTATCCATGCACATAATGAATTGTGTAAAAGACATAATTGATTACCCTGGATGTTAGAAAAGTAGTTTTAGATTTAAAAAACTACATGAATACGACACAATCAATCATATGTCTTTGTTCTTCACCACACTTAACATGGGAAGACTAAATCTCTCTTACGTGTTTGATGAGAAATCAAGCTAAAAGAAAACGATAACACAAATTAATTGCTATAAAGAAAATTGTTAACTTTATAATTTTTTATTTACTTTTGAGAACTCAAATTAGAAAAATTTGGAACGAGAGTGAACAAGAAAAAAAAAGGGTAAATTTGTCCTTTGGATTATCATTATCACATGCTCACAGCGGTGAGAGTTCGACATTCTGCCAAAAATAGGTTTGAGAATTAAGAATGAGTAAGAAAAAAAAAAGTATTTAATTGGGCCAACATTGCCAGATGAGTTGAATCAGAAATTATGAGTGTTGTGTAAAATAATAAAATAATAATTGGAGAGATGTTTGTGTGTGTTGTGTTAGAGGGTTAGGAGTGGCGCATCACCGTTGTTTGATAATTGGTGATGCTGATCTGGCAGTGGCTGGACCCCTTTTTGTCCTCATTCACAATCTCTCACCACGCACCACACCACACCAGATTCCATCCATCAATCACCTACCATCCATTTCACGCTCTATCATTAGATTCACATTCACACTTTCTTTCTTTTTTTCTTAATTATTATTTATTATTTTTGCAACATGCAAGAGAAGAAGCTGCTACATCTCTCTTTTACTACCACCATCATCGTCATCATTTCAAAAAATTTTAAATTACACAGAACAGAACAACCAAATCCTTCCTTCCGTTATGATTATTTATTATAATTAGTATTACTGTTACTGAAAGAAAGAGAGATTTTGTTTATCTGTGTGTGTGTGGTAGGCAAAAGAAAGAAAGAAAAGGTGTTTGTTTGCTTGTTTTACTCTGTGGTAGTAGCTATGGTGGCGACTGGTTAGTGAAGAAGGGCAAAGAATAGCGATCTGAAATTTCGGATACTTTAATTGCTTCTCGCTTTCAACCAACCAACTCAATTATAGATACTCCGTCAACCTCAATCTCAACTAACTATCAGTACTTACTCACAACCTTTTCTTTTCTTTTCTCTTCTTAGATGCTTGCTTGATTCAATAAAGAGAGAAAGCCGTTTTTTTTTTTTTTTGCTTTTTGGTGCGTGATTCTTGCTTCTTATTTAATAGGTACTCTTTGCTCGCTGCTTCCTCATCTCGCGCAAATGAAGGGTGCTGTTCTCGTCGCTATTGCCGCTTCCATCGGTAATTTTCTCCAGGGATGGGATAATGCAACCATCGCCGGTATGATTCCGATTTTTATGTTCACTTTCCATATAACTTGTTGTTATGCGGATTGAAGTGGTGAAACTTCAATCTGGATCAGAGAGCATGTCTAAAGAACTGCATCTGACCTCACTCCACTAGATTGGTTGCATGCAAGTTTTTTTATTATTCGAATCAGATGTGTTTCTGCTCTGTTTGTGCAAAATTTATCAGTCAGTCTGATGAGTAATAATTATTCTCTGTCAATTTCTGATGTCTTGTGATCGAGATTGACTGACGGATCACTGATTTTTGTTCTGCAGGGGCTATTGTTTATATTAAGAAAGACCTTGCGCTGCAAACAACTATGGAAGGGCTTGTGGTGGCCATGTCTTTGATTGGAGCGACTGTAATCACCACATGCTCTGGTCCTATATCGGATTGGCTTGGTCGGCGACCCATGTTGATAATCTCATCTGTGCTCTATTTCTTGGGTGGTTTGGTTATGCTTTGGTCCCCAAATGTGTATGTGTTGTGCTTGGCGAGGTTACTTGATGGATTTGGGATTGGCCTTGCTGTGACTCTTGTTCCGGTCTATATATCTGAAACGGCACCCTCTGAAATAAGGGGATCTTTGAATACGCTTCCTCAGTTCAGTGGTTCTGGAGGCATGTTTTTGTCATACTGTATGGTCTTTGGCATGTCTTTGACTCCCTCGCCTAGCTGGAGGCTCATGCTTGGCGTTCTGTCTATTCCTTCGCTCCTCTACTTTGCACTGACAATTTTTTTCTTGCCTGAGTCTCCTCGGTGGCTGGTCAGCAAAGGAAGGATGATGGAAGCCAAAAAGGTGCTCCAAAGATTACGCGGAAGGGAGGACGTGTCAGGTAACGGGATTATTTTTCAAAGCATTC
Source organism: Vigna mungo (assembly GCA_036885675.1). Classification (NCBI taxonomy): domain Eukaryota; kingdom Viridiplantae; phylum Streptophyta; class Magnoliopsida; order Fabales; family Fabaceae; genus Vigna; species Vigna mungo. The sequence continues at coordinate 45,315,860 of CP144699.1, read as the reverse complement.
GTCTCAACTTTTTGAATTAGGTTGCTATGTACTGTGGGAATCCTGTTTGGTAATTTCAGGTAAATGCTAAATTCTTACACGAAATCACTAGTTACGATTAATCGCAACCTTAATCTGTTGTAATGTCATGATCATGTTTATCAAATAACGGTCTACAGTCACAATTTTGCCCCCACATTTAAGTATTTGGACTCCATTTGACTCCAATTGCGGCCACCTTTCTTTTTAATTTTACAATTGAAAAAAATTGCAACTGTAGCTGCAACTCAAAACCTTGAACATTTTTTATTAAACTACACTACAATACCATCTTCAGATTTACGGGGCACTTAACTAATTCCTACATAGTTGCATATCTCCTTCCTGCCATCCTCCTTTTACAAACTGCATCTTATCTCGTATGCGTACAGAACTCAAAATGATACTGTACACATAGACCATCAATGTAAAATACTAGGTTGTACATGATTATCATTTTGAACTTTTCAATGCATGGATTAGTTTGTGATTCTCAACCTGTATTGAAATTTGTCAATGCAATGATGAATCAATTTATGAATTTATAATTCACGCAGGCGAGATGGCATTGCTGGTTGAAGGTCTCGGGATTGGGGGTGATACATCTATAGAAGAGTACATAATTGGCCCTGCTGAAGAGGTGGCTGATGGTCGGGAGCTAGGAACAGATAAAGATAAAATTCGATTATATGGATCCCAAGCAGGTCTCTCTTGGTTGGCAAAACCTGTCACTGGACAGAGTTCTATTGGCCTTGCATCACGCCATGGAAGCATCATCAACCAAAGCATGTCCCTCATGGATCCTATGGTGACACTGTTCGGTAGCATTCATGAGAAGCTCCCTGAGGCGGGAACTGGAAGCATGCGAAGCACTTTGTTTCCAAATTTTGGAAGCATGTTCAGCACTGCTGAGCCGCATGTTAAAAATGAACAGTGGGATGAAGAGAGCTTACAGAGGGAAGGTGAGGACTACATGTCAGATGCAGCTGGTGGGGACTCTGACGATAATTTGCAAAGTCCTTTAATCTCACGTCAAACAACAAGCCTTGAAAAAGACATGCCTCCTCCTCCTTCCCATGGCAGTATCCTGAGCAGCATGAGGCGTCACAGCAGTCTTATGCAAGGATCAGCTGAGCAAGTTGGTAGTACAGGCATTGGTGGTGGCTGGCAGCTGGCATGGAAATGGACTGAAAAAGGTGAGGAGGGAAAAAAGCAAGGAGAGTTTAAAAGGATTTATTTACATGAGGAGGGAGTTTCTGCATCTCGTCGTGGATCCGTTGTTTCAATTCCTGGTGAAGGTGAATTTGTCCAGGCTGCTGCCTTGGTTAGCCAACCTGCTCTTTACTCCAAGGAGCTTATCGATGGACATCCAGTTGGTCCTGCTATGGTTCACCCATCTGAGACTGCTTCAAAAGGGCCAAGTTGGAAAGCTCTTCTTGAACCTGGGGTTAAGCATGCATTGATTGTTGGAGTTGGAATACAAATACTTCAGCAGGTAATGTCTGGGTACTATTCATTATTCTCTTCTCCACCTGCCTTGCTTATTATAATGATAAAAGGGTGGTATTTAGTAATTTTTCCTATTCATAATCTCCATGCTCGTTTACACTTCCGTTGCTTTCCTTCATTTTATTTAATTTTTTGTGGGTAATGTTGGGAAGCAGAGGACTTCGATTGCATTACTTCAACCCAAGTCCAAAACCTTACACAAGCCTTCTGCTTTGAAGACTGCTTACGTAGTTATCCAGTGTCTAGTGTCTATTGTTGTAGCCCTTAAATGTTATGTTACTGATCTTGTAGTACTGTTTGTCGTTCCCTAGTAAGTTACAAAGAACATTTGAAGTGAGGTTTGATAATGGTATTCGTGATAAAAAGTTCAGATGTAGTTTGAGTATTAACAGAAATCATGAGATTAGCCAGACTGGAGTATGACTGGCTTAGAATTCTTTGCTCTTTTCTTCAAGTATCCAAAGCTACCAGAGCGTCTTGCTGAATTTGTACTTTATCCAGTTTACTGCATCAATTTATTAGTTTATGTCCTGTTATCAATGGCTGACTCCTAATTCTTCATGTTCTGCAGTTTTCAGGGATAAACGGGGTTCTATATTACACACCTCAAATCCTCGAAGAGGCTGGTGTTGAAGTTCTTCTTTCAGATGTAGGCATTGGCACAGAGTCTGCATCATTTCTTATCAGTGCTTTCACAACCTTCTTGATGCTTCCTTGTATAGGCTTAGCCATGAAGCTCATGGATGTTTCAGGCAGAAGGTACGCTTTCTGTTTTTTTTCCTAGTGTATAGTTTTCCCTGTGTATCCCTGCTTATGTTTTTGGTTGCCGGTATTCGGTGACTCTTCTTGTTGCATGCATTTTGTAAGGTGATTACCAGTACCGAACTAGATAACTAGATTTATTCCTCATTAATTTAATGACGTCTATCTGGTCGATGGAGAACAAAAATAGAGTTTGTCGTCGATCTCCTTGAGGCGCATAGATCCTAGTGACTTCCATTGTACAACACAAGTTAAAGCATAGTTACCAAGGAAAGTGGACTCCTGTAGACTTTAGTGTGTTCCGACTATGTAACTAACTTTCCGGAGCTCGGAGAAATTTAACCTTAACAATTGTTTCACTGGATTACTTGAAAGATTAGTCATAAAGTAAGACCACTAGTAGATTCCAGACAGGTTTATTCTAAAGGTTACTTGAAACGATTTGCAGAATTGTGTCCTTTTTCAAAACACAACATATTTTAGTATATTCTTAAGTTCATCTTGATTTATTGTCATTAAGATACTCCGTCGCTTGCAGGCAATTGCTACTTACTACAATTCCCGTGCTGATTGTGTCACTGATTATTTTGGTCATTGGAAGCCTAGTAAATTTTGGCAATGTGGCCCATGCGGCAATCTCAACTATATGCGTTGTGGTTTATTTCTGCTGCTTTGTGATGGGTTACGGACCAATTCCAAACATTCTTTGCTCAGAGATTTTCCCCACTAGAGTGCGTGGCCTCTGCATTGCTATATGTGCTCTAGTGTTCTGGATTGGAGACATCATTATCACATACTCGCTGCCTGTGATGCTCAGCTCTTTAGGGCTTGCTGGTGTCTTCGCCATTTATGCCGTCGTTTGTTTCATCTCCTGGATATTTGTGTTTTTGAAGGTTCCAGAAACAAAGGGCATGCCCCTTGAAGTCATCTCTGAATTCTTTTCTGTTGGTGCAAGGCAGGCTGCTGCAGCCAAGAATGAGTAGCACCACCCGTTATATATACACTGCATAACTTAGTTGCTGAAACCACCCTATCTCGTCTTTATAGATTTTGCTTGCCATATGATATGGATGTATTATTCTTTCATAAATATAAAATTTTTGCATTTTAGAATTATCCACATTAGGCTTTGATGCAAAGTTTGCGTTGTTCGTGATAAAAGTTTAAGTGTTTGCTACGTTATAAAACATGAAAATAGAAGATAGACCAGATTTTGATAAGGTATCATCATTATTCTGCCCTTGGCCATCAATGAATTGAACAATTATTTTTGGCCAAGTGACCAAAATCCGTTAATACTCCAACTTTTACTCATTACTGTGCTAAGGAGATTTTTTGTGGGGGCCTTCGATATTAATGCGCATTCTTGTACCAGTGGCCACTCAAGACTGGCCAATTACACTTGCTGCATATTTAGTTCTTTATACTTCAACTTTAGAGGAGACAACTCCCTTTAACGACAACCTCAATTCCCTGTTTTACTCTGCTTTTTCTTTTGGTATTTTGGTCGTTTCCAGCTCTTTTCGATAAAAGTTATGTTCACTCAATATCTATTAAAATTTGTATAAGAGAAACAAGCACTCTTCGCTGTCATGAAGAAAAAAAAAGCGAAGGATCGTGAAGAAAGACAATAAAAAAATACAAATATAATAATTTAAAGATACTGAAAATGTGAAACACTCAGTCGATTATATTTTCCGATAATTTTGAGTTTAAATAACTACTTAAAAATAATGTCTAGGACGAATTCTAATCGGCTGAAAGTGAACAGTTTTTTAGACAACAAAGTTTTTTTCACATGCTAACCTGAAGATTGGTTAAAGAATTCAAAATAATTTTCTTTGAAACGTGTCAAAATGTTTTCTCGTATGACTTGTAAACACATTCATATAATTTCTTATTCTTACAAAACTCATTTTCCAACAAATCCTGTATGTTGTTTCCACTTATGCAGATAGGGTGTGGTGAACAAAAGAGCAAGTGCTGCAATGCAACTTTATTTCCACTAGTACTAATTTATTAGACCTTCCCAATCTTTTGGAAATTCTCTTTCTCAATTTAATATTCTTATTGTTACCGACTTCAACAGTGCGGACTTTTGGAAAGGTAAGTTATGTAGCTACAACGAAATTTAAGGCTATGATTATTGAATGATGAAATACAACGAAATAAATTATACAAATTTCATTATTTAAGTTCTTTAAAATACGATTAAAGGTAATAGAAACAAGTAACTGCATCTAGGAAATACTACCAGTATAATTTGTATTTACAATAGTAAATTCTACAAATATGAGTTTGGGGGCATGAATTTACAGATGTAAATTAGAATTATATTTAAAATTGGAATTAGTTTAATATTTATTTTTGAAGTGTAAACAGAATAAAAAAGAACAATAATGATGACAATAATAATGTTCGCAATAACCTGTGGGAATTATTAATAGAAGATTGCAACTGTGCATCTTAAGGGTGAAATTAAGATTTGCAATTAAAAATAAGGAAAGTTGGTCTCAGTTATGCTATAATTATATGGAATTGTACATCGAAATCATGTCTCAACTTAACAATAATCCAAAAATCAACTTAAGAATCACAACATACATTATCCTTTTCACTTACTAAGTACCAGTGAAATTATATATATATATATATATATATATATATATATATATATATATATATATATATATATATATATATATATATATATATATATATATATATACACACACACACACACACACACAGATTGATCGAAATGTTTTGGATATTCCGATGTTAATATCCACAAGTTGAAAATTACAAACTACAGGAAATAGCTACTTCAAAGGAAACTCCTAGCGACGCCATTGTAGTAAAGCTAACATTAAGTTAAGCTGACATCAATTAGGTATCTGGGCTTCAACATACAATGAACAAATAGTTTTCGTTCTTCGTCGTCTTCCTTGCTAATTTGTTATTGGAAGTTCTAAACGGCTTTTATGTACAACCAAATAGCATTACGAATAAATTAGAACATGTAAAATTCCCCACAAAAACAAAGACATGTTAGGCGAAATCTGATTAACTGCGTAGCTTGACGATATGCAGAGCAATTGCAACCAAATTATATTTTTATGCCCCAAATAAGCTCATGCAGAACAAATTATATTTACAGTCCTCATCTATACAATTAGACAGCTCTAAAGACTCCAAAATGAATAGTACAAAAAATTTGGGTAAATTCAAATCCATACATTTAGCGCTATTGGAGATCTATAGCCCGCCTCATAGCATTTGGATCAACACGGGTAAAAGCTCTGTGCAAAGAACCTAAAGAGTTGGATCTTCGGATGATGTACTTTCAAAGTGATTTGGGTCACTATCTATATTAGGGGAGTCAGAATCACTCACTTGATCGTTTACAGAGCTCTTCTCTGCTTGATCATTTAATCTGGCGTGGGAGTTGAACGGTCTCTCAAATTCTTTAGCACTGATAGGATCTATCACTAGTTTATTGATTTTCTGCTCCTGTAGAATAAATAATACAAAAGGATTCAGTGGTGCACTAAATCATGCAAAAACGCTTTAGCGATGTCTGCATGCGTGTGTTATTGTTTAGCATTTGGTAGGACCACTCGCCTGATTGTTTACAGTGCTCTTCTCTGCTTGTTCATTTAATCTGGCTTGGGAGTTGAATGGCCTCTCAAATTCTTTAGCATTGATGGGATCTATCACTAGTTTATTGAGTTTCTGGTCCTGTAGCATAAATAATACAAAATGTTTCAGCGGCGCTGCATATTAGGTTAAAGCCCTTCAGCAATATATCTTAGTGAGAGAATTACTTTTATGTGAGAATGGGTGACCAAATTTCGACTATATAAATGGTCAAAATTAAAAGCTACTTAAAAAGGTCACACGTAGTGTGGTGTCCATACATACCAATTTCTGATATCAAGGATTTGAATCAGCCAAAATACCAAGAATGAAAATGTTAATTCGTTATGGGATAGAAACAAAGCCTGGTTTGACCGTTTGCAGCACATGAAGAAATCTTGAACCCGGTCATTCCAATACACTCCCTCTAATCTTTAATATGAGCAAAAAATGATGTCTTAGATGCTAATCTCAAATATAAACAAATCTCAACAAATGTATCTTATTTAATGAGACTATCTCCAAAATGCTCTTCATTTAATTGGAGTTTTACTTCGAATAACTCTCTTTTATTCTTGCAATCGTGTTTTAAGAAAGAGTAGTTTAAGAAATATGCTTTTTTTAAAAATGAAAATAGTAAATGAAATGCTACTAACTTTCTTAATAATGGTGAATTTGTTTTCTACTCATATTCAAGACTCGAGGGCCGTACTAAATATACCAAGATCAGTCAGGATGTATCTTCTTTGCTTAGTTTTATATTGGATTTGTTCTATAGTAATAAATGGTCATTGGTTGAATCACAGGTTGATTTCCAAACACTACTATCTTGGTGAGGATAAGCCAGAATGCCAAATTTAAAGACCGCCTACTCCTCATGCTTAGGAATTAGGACAAAGTGATGATAGCATTTACAAAAGAAATTCTAAAACTAAATAAAAGACGTGGAGCCATTAAATTTACTTGTAACCAGAGCTTACATTCTGTAGGGCTTCGAGCTTTTTCTGCAGGGCTTCATGCTCGGCTTGAATCCGGAAAGGAACTCCATGCTTTTGATAGACATTGTTCTGTGCCAAGTCTTCATCCAGATCAGTAGCAGTGGTAGCAAAAGGATGATTAGCCGGAATCCACCTGACAGTATCAGGATCAACATCCGGAGGCACTGAGTCCCCTTCTCTAAGGAAAATAGTGGGTCGCTTCCACTGATAGGCACGCGATCTCCTTCTCTGGTGAGTGGCCTGCTGCTCTTCGGTAAGTGTAACAGGGGCTAAGCGGTAAACCTTACCACACATCTCAACGGTTGAGTTGCTTTTGCCAACCTTGACAAAAGGATTATTGAACGGGTCTTCGTACTTGAGAGGCCTTGATCTGAAAACATGCATACAACAACGCAGATAGACAAATGGGGGGATCATCATTGTTACTTGTTAGGCAGGAAAGTGGAAACTCGATCTCACTGGACAAACCATATCAAGTAGTACTAATATATGTGGGTGTTTATCTTAATTACAATTTGCCACTTATTTCATGAGCATATTAGATAGATAAATACATAATATGAATGAATGAAAGCAAAAAATAGTAAAAATAAGTGGGTATGGATAAAAATCATACATGCCTCTTCTATCAGATTTGAGTTGTCCACGTCTCACAAGATCAGCCACGGAACCTGGACGCTCCTTTTTTCTGGACACAACCCTCAATGCTCCAATCAAAACCACAAGCGCAACACATACCCAGATCGGAAAATTGTTTCCACCGCTTCGATTCAGCTACAAATGACAATAGCAACATCATCAACAACAACAACATCGGTAATAAGAAGAAGAAATGGTAAATGAATAATGAGTGTGAAATTAAAAGGGTACCAGACCAGGAAGGAGGGGATGGTGACGGAATTGACGAGTTGATGGTAAAATTTGGAAACGGAATTGATGGAATCGTGTTTGAGTTGTTGGGTGCGAGAGCGCCATTTGGAGATCCCGTTTCTGATAACAATGCGATTTCTAGTTGTGATGATACTGTTATTACTAGTGCCACTGGTGAAGGAACAAGGCTGCAATTTTTATTTTTTTTGAAAAATTTGATCGTTAATCAGCATTGTGAGAAACAATGTATAGTGTTTGTGGAATTGAAAACTTACGCGAAGCGAAAGCGAGCGAAATTGCAGTGTCCAAACAGAGGCCATGCGAAGTTGTGTTGGTGGCAACTCAATTGCAGCATTCACTTTCCATTCCCTCTCTCTATCTTCTTCTCCGATCTTCAACCTAGGATGTTAGGGTTACAGATATTTTCAAAGATAAAATAGTAAGGAAAATATAAATTATAGTGAAAATTATGTTATAATCTATGTAAATGATAGTGAAAATTATGGATTTTATGTAAATGATAGTGAAAATTATGTTATAATCTACAAATGATTTTGTTATCATTTTTTTTTATATGAAAGAAATGAAAACCATTTCTTATCTTTCATCAACCACAATGTTTTTATATATTGTAACACGTGAATATTATGATAGGATAAAATAATAATAAGGCCATGCACTTAATAGAAAATTTAATAATGATTTAATTGGAAAATATCAAAATACTACTATTCAATTTAACAAAATTGTTTTAGAAAAATTAATTAAAAATATTTGAGTTTATAATTAAAATTAAGTCTAATAATAATAATAATAATAAATTATTATTTAAAAATTTGTGTTCATAACGTTGTTTTTTTAATTACTTAAAAATTTTCGATATAAAATATTTAAGCTATATGTGAAAGAAATTGTTTTTTAATATCAAATTTTAAACACAAAATTCGTACCTTCAAATACAGGGACATTTCCAATACAGAAAGAGTATAAGATAAATACCAATTGTTTTATACTTGATTGATTTAATTTAAATCTAGGACTACTTCAATTTAGTTCATCTTAAATGGATTATTTCAATATTTCCAAAAAACAAATGTTACAAGCATTAATGATGACATTGACAACATACATCCCTCAAGAATTCACTGTTCTGTTGAAAACCTATACCGAAAATCTAACCCATGAGAACCTATTACAACTAAAATGCAATCAGAATTATTAGAGTAAAAAATATAATAAAATTTGTAACATGTTTACAGAAGATAAAAGAAATGAGAAAAGTTTTTGAGAACTTCCAATGTAATCTTGGCACAATAACAGGCTTCTTAAAAAAACACTTAAACTTTAGATAACATGAAAAAAAATATCTTAAACTATAGAGAACATGAAAAATATACTCTTTTATTTATAAGATGTAACAATTTGATATTTTATATAACTTATATTTACAAATCTATTACATTATTTATATGTTCTGATCTTAAGTCGGTCGAGTATTATTACTAAAGTCAATTATCGTTATTTTTCAGGTATTGTTCATTTTAGAGACTAAAAACTCATAATAGTTTTATCTTTAAAAATATATTGAAGTAAGATGAGTATTTAAACTCTTAGAGATCTGATCTCCTAAACGACGTGTGATTATTGAGTATTTTAAAAACATAAATCTCTTAATCGAGTAAGGGGAACGAGGTTCATCTCCAATTGAAGGCTTAAGAAAATCGATGATTCGTGTTAAAATCTTGTTATTGATCCCATGGTGAGTGTCAAAATAATTTAACGAAATCTTGAATATGAATCTATGAACAAGTGACAAGATTCTAGTAGTGACTTGAATGGTCTTGATAATTGTAATGAAATCATTTATTAATCGGATGAAAAAATTGTATTTGAAATACAATAAGTGATTTATTATATTTATTATATTATGGTAATGTGTTTCGTTAAAAGTTTTTTTTTTAATTTTTTTATTACATCATTTTCAAATATTTTTTTTTTGTTTTCAAATGATCGGGCATAATTCCTAAAATCATTTGATGTGATACTTAAACTTGAATTTTTGTTCTCCAATATTTTATAGTTGGCTTGTAAACTTTTTAACAATTTTGTTTGGATGAAAAATATACTATATGCCAAAAAAGTTAATAGTTTATTTAGGATATGCCAGCTAAAACTACAAATGAATATTTTGATTTATATAATAAAATAAAAAGTAAGGAAATGTATGGTTATGAATAAAGGAAATAGAAGATGATGTTTTGTTAGGTAGTGACGGAAAAGAAGGTGGCCATGGAATCACTTTTAACAAAAGTCAAGCAATTATTTAATTATTCATAGAGTCTTTACAAACTCTCTTTTTTGTCCTAATTCCCCAATTATTGATTCCAACTCAGATATCAACTTCTCATTACCCTAATTGCTTTATAATACTAATCTCATAACTTATAATTATTCTCTATTTTTTTATAGTGCATGCCAACACTTTCAATGCTCCATCCAAACAGCATCAAATTTCAAATCGTCTAATTGGGCCAAAATCAAAGTACACCTTTTATTAAGCAAAAAATAATGATAAGATTATATATATTTATATTTATCTAATACATATTATAAAATGGTCATAAAAAAAATAAACTTTTACATTAAAAAATAAATAAATGGTGAAGAAAAATAGTATTGAATAAATGTAAATATTTATGTGTATAAGTATCATTTCTTTTAATCAATTTTCAAAGGATGGTTATAAGAGTGACATTCTTATTTGTTTTCTCACAACCAAGTAAATACAAGTATGTAAGTGTAATTAACTTACATATTTTTCTTTGTATAGAAGCAAGAGTAATTTGTTACCTTACTAAATAAGATTGCTGGTTTCCATTAATAAGAATTAAAAAAAAACACAATAACGAAATTGAAAGAAAATATTTTTATTAATATCAAGATAAAAACAAAAATCTCATAAGGGTTGAAATAACAAAGATTATGTTAAAAGAAAACCGTTTAGATAATTACATTAAGAGGTGTCTAACTAATCTTAACTTACAAGAATATTTTTAATAAATAGTTTTCTATTTACTTCTATTATAATAGCGTTAGTGAATTTTTCAATAAATTTATTATTGAACAAAATTTAGATAATTGTAATATCCCAATAAATATATAACAAAATATATATAATTTATTGTAGAAGTTAACGTAATAATAATAAAGAACAGTGGAGATGAACAAGTAAAAAAAGAGGAACACATAATATTAGATAAAGGTTGAAACTGTACAAAGTAAAGAAGTTCGAATACATTTACAGCATCAGACTGAACGGTCTTGGTACAATACATGACCGAAAGGCATTACAAAAGGGATTTCTAGACCGAACGGTTTTACAAAAATATTTAACCAGATCGGTCTGCCTATTCTAATTAAAATAAGGAACCTAACCTAAGGACCGGACGGTCCTGCACAACTCTCTGGCAATACGTCCAGGGGTTGCTCCGCCTGCAAAGTTTCCTCCAAAGTGTCTTCTTGGGCACCCTCTGCTCACACCCAAAAGCATGATCATTGCAGTGAAGAGAACAGACCGGACGGTCAAATACCGAACGGCAACATGACCAAGATAAAACAGATAAGGGTAAGCTTATGTAAATTCAATTAATCATTTTCATGCATTCTTAAAATATACACACAACTCTCATACATAACCATTCCAACCATGAATCATCAGTAAAGTGTATTAACACAAAAATCAACATATTCACTTTCTTTAGACTCTGTCCGGACGATATGACTATGTATGCTCGCCGCTCTTTGCACCCGGGTGGACCTGGCTGGAATACACTTAACAGACCGCCACCCGAGGTTAGTCCAGTGGAACCACCTCGGTATAGAAATACCCTGAGGCTAAAGGACCTCCTACCATTCCCACGCATGAGTTACCCTTCTCTACTTGAGAAGGCGTAATCACGGAATATGAGGATAGAGTCAGAACCTGAGCCTTAACCATCGTCATCCTATACCAACCAACAGAAATTATGAAACATTCCTCCTTGGAAGTCTCTTACAAAAACAACCCAAATCGGACGGTAAATTAATAGACTTATAACATGGAAAATGAAATAGACTAAGTCAAAGAGAATTGGATGAAAGAATCCAGGGAAAACTCAACAAAGAAAACAAAGAGTACTCGTCCAATGATTATCGGACTGAAAAAGTCACTAGAAGTTTAGTAATGAAGTAAGAAGGACTTAATGAATACAAATGGAAGAAAAGATCAATATAACTCAACAATGGAAACCAAGTTGAACTAGTTAATGAGAACCGGACGATTAAAAGGAACCGAACGGAAGGTTAATGGAATTCAAGAATAAGAGTCAACGAACTAAATCAAGAGAACGAAATTAGTCAACAGACTTTTAAATAAGAAGTTCTCTTCAATAATGCGAGTGTCAGAATAAGTCCGGACACTCCTTGAGGAATCAAGTGTTAGTGTAAGACTGAACACTTTCCAAATAACTAATATGATAAGCCAGACGTTTTTAGGAACTCAAGTACTAGTATAAGACCTAGTACTTTTAACAAACATCATCAATATAGACCGAACGTTCAGTGTATGACTGAACATTCTTAATTAGTTAATATGAGACCGAATACTCAGTCTATGACCAAGTAATTCTATACTAAACATCAGGGTAAGACCGGACGCCAGTGTAAGACCGGTCGTCAGCATGAGACCGGGCGCTAAGACTGGGCGGCCTTTAATAGAGAAATTCGAACGAATTGATCAAGCAGGACATTTTTAGTTAAATTCAAGGGAACAGATCCACGGTTTGCAGGGAAACCGAACGGTCCTAATGACCATTCGATTATAGAATTCAGTTTTCACTAAGTTTCATACATTTTTCTAAGTTTCTAACCAAGATATATAATTTAACAACAGCATATACATTTCATCATACCATATAATTCAACAAACATACATTAAATCATATTTCCAACCATACAAGAAATCATAATTAAATTTTATAAGCTTCCCTTACCTTAATTCCAAGTTAAGCTTCTAAGTCTTGGGCAGCAACTACTTCTAAGGCTTTCAAAGTCCAAAGTGCTCTAAACCAGATTCTGATCGGTGCAATTAGAAGGTCTTGATGCCAGGAAGATTTAATCTAAAAGGGGTGAGGTGGTCGGAGGAAGGGAAAATGTTAGAAATTTAGAGAGAAGTTGGAAGTTCTAGAGAGAAGGAGGAGAAAAATGGAGTTTCTGGAACTGAAGTTCTGAGGAAGAAGAAAGGTTGCATGCAGAAAGGTGGCAATGTTTGAAAATCCTACCTTAAATATAGTCTCCAATCCGGACGGTCGGTCCATCTTCCAGCTGTCACATAGATTCCATTATTAGAAGCTCTTCATTCTTCTTGAAGCCGCACTGTTCCCGAGACTATGGAATTAAATGCACAAAGAATCTTGTCTACCACTCAATCCTAAAGATCTGAAATGGTGACAGGTGGACGACACTAAGAAAGACATTAAATATGGAGTGCTACAATAATCATCAAAGATAATTGTTGTATGTTGTAGTCAGAAAAATAAAAGAGCAGGATATATATTTTTTTAATATAATTAATATTTGAAAATTGATAAAAATTAAAACCCACAATGTAAATATTATGTATTTTAATTGAAAAATATGATAATATTGAAATACGTGTACGATGAAAAAAAGCCTAAATATTGTTTTCTTTTCAAATTTCTAACATATATTATCATTATCTCTTCGTCTAATTCTTTCACTTTCTCTAACCATATGCATCTTCTTATCTATTTTGTTATTAATTATTCATTTTGTTTTTTTTATGGTTATTTTAGTGGAGTAGCTATTTCAAGTTCACAACCACGAATCAATGTTATATATACAACATATATATCTATTATTTCTTCTTAATTTATTGGTTTAACTTAGTAATACAGAAGTCATGTACATTGTTATTATTAATATTCTTTTTAATTTATTATTATTATATTACATTATATTATATTCTAATCTTATAAATCGCAATTGTTATATCATAAATATCATTCATACGTGTGAATAATCACACAGATTACACTAGTCGTGGTTAGAAATTGAATTATAAGAGTTTTACATAGATAAAAAAAAAGTTGAACACAAAATAAACAATCCATAAATTCATTATCTTAATTATTTATTTGTTATGTAAGATTAACTTATATGTCTCATTCATTATAAAATCTCTTCCACAATTCTTCTTTCAAAACTTATCCACATAATATAAGTTGATGTTGGTATTAAATCTCTTATATGTTGTAATATACACATTATTAACGATTTTATATGTAAAATAATAATATAATATCCATTTTATAATTTCTGATATCTTATGACATTATTAGTTTTAAGCTATTTAATTTATATTTTAGAAATATAATATATATGTCTTAAAAGATAGTACATTTGTCATGTTAGAAAAAAAAAAACTAACAATATTAACAGTGAAAGACTAAATAAGTGATTTTTTTTAAAAAAAGAAAGGAACACTGAAAAAGTCAACCGAAAAAGTGTGTGTGCACTAAAAGAAATTTGGTGGTGTAATTTGAATGCCGTAGAAAAAGTCAACCGAAAAGTGTGTCTGCACTAAAATGGCACTGAAGAATTTTCTTGCATGGAATTGACTTTGTCTCAATCTTCACTCCCTCGACTTCTGTCCTTTCCTTTTATCAGACGACAAAATTCTGACCTTTGGTTGTGGAAATAACACAAACACACTCACTTAATGCATTCATGTAATAAAACATTGTTATCTATACAACTGCTGTCATTGCCATTGCATTTCCTGTGTTACAGAAGAATTTCTCTTCTTAAAAGATGTAATGGCAACGTTGTTTACAATGACAGACATGTTCGAGTCTCATATGGTTATTTACTTTTGACAGATGTTGAAGAATGGACTAAATAGCCACTAACATTCAGTGTACTTATATGATCAACACTATATATTTTCCAAGTCTAACTCAACCTCTTTGAACACACTCAACCTTTTTGAACACACTTTTCTCACACAGAAGAATATACATCTTGAGTGTGGGACTAGATATACCAGAATAGGCACTCAATCTCTTCGAACACACTTTTCTCACGCAGAAGTATATACATCTCGAGTGTGGGACTATACATACTATAATAGGTTTTTTAGCAATGGCTTTGATATCATATTAGAAGTGGACTTTAAGTCAACTCAACCTCACAAAACCGGCTTGTAAGATGAGATTTGTATCCACTTATATACTATGAGTTTGTTTTATCTCTAATAGATGTGGAACTTCCAACGGTTAAAAATGACTATTTTTTATTTCTTATTTTTACAAATGCTTATAAGTTCTCTTATTGGTTTATTTTGTTTACTTTTTATATTTTGAAAGAAAGTTAGATATGAGAGGATTTACGGCAATGTACAATGTATATAGTCTAAGTGAATAAAATTCAGAAAATAAAAAGTTGGATCGTTGGTGGGCCCAATAAAAACTTGAATAGTTTTGGTCCAATGTGTACTTGAATCTTTATTATATTTATTATTTATTGAATTAAATGATGTATCAGATTATTCAATGCAACCCACAAAAGGAAGATTATTCGGATACCTATGGCGTGTGATTTCGAATGAGACATTCATTATTGATCTTAGGTCACGCTGTAACATCCTTGTAATATCCTAGTTGATAGTATATTATCATTATTATATTATATAGCTAATACTTAAGAATATATCACTCACGAATAAGTATTGTTATTTTAGTTATTTAAAATATAATTATAATATTTAAATATTTAAAAAGGTTTTATATAATTTAAAAAATATTACATTGATTGAAAAATATATATTACTTAATATAATTACAAAACAATTTGTCAAAAACATTTAACTAAATAATAACAAGTAATTCATCACAAACAATGATACTTTGGATTCGATTACCCGAATCTAAGCATTGATGTATGATTCTTAGTGATTTTTGCATTATTAACGGTCTCTACTACAAAATCATTGTGAATGTGTTTTATTCTACTACACACAAAGTTAATCTCTAATCGTTATAAGAATCTTGAGACGGTTATTAATGATAATACCTCATGCATCTCTCGTTACATGACTCATTACACTCTATACGAGTCTTGAATGAGTATTAGAGTATCATAATAAAACTCTAGTACTACTCCTTACATCAATGCGCATAATACTAATTACATCAAATGAGATTTCGTTCCCTGGAATTCCCTACATTCTCATCATCATCACCGTTTCATATAGCATTATTTGCATGCATATTTATCCATAATTCTAGCAAATACTCTCACATAAACATCATAAACAAACTATCATTTTTAACATTCACAATATCATACATTAAACTTATCATAATAGAACATATAAGAAAATAGAGTCAGGCTTTGTAATTTCGCTAATGATAATATTTACTCGCTTAGTGAGTAGTGCATGAAAGCCTACTTGCTTAGCGAAATAATCATTGGAACTCATAGACTTAATCTTTTTCAAAAGTTTTCCAACAAGACTTGTCTCAACTATTGTCAAGTCAGTCAGCTATCTGATTTTGGTTTCATTCAACAAGTATATTCTGACTCAATAACTACCAAGTCAGTAGCTTTCTAACATTGACTTCGCCCAATGAGTATATTCTCACCCAACAACCATTAAGTCAGTAGCTCTCTAACTTTGGCTTCATCCCATGAGTATATTCTCGTCCATCAATTTTGCATAACTTTGCAGATTTATGTCATTCTAGTCCTGCAAATTTAGTTCAATAGCAAACACAAATACAAAAACATTCCAAATTCACATTACACAAGCTTCACTAATTGAAATAATATATTTACCAATAAGGAAACATTCCAAATTTCATCATACAACTCAATCATTCAAGTAAATCATCGTACAATTATATAATTAGCAAATTACAAGCTATCAATCACATAAAATCTACAATTAATTTCTCTTACTTGAAAGACAGATAAAATTGCTCTAAAAAATACTAAATATCTTCAAACTGACAATATGTCCTATATATGTGTATATATAAGAACAACACAAAAATAATCAGAACACACCATTAGAACCACTGATACTCATATTGAACATTCAAACACTATATACGAATCAAGATGATTCACATGATAAAATATACAAACTAAAAAAATGAACATAAAACCAATTTACTTTATTAAAAAAACTGCATCACAAATCTTCAATATGAATAGAAGATAAAAAAACTTAAAAAAAAAAAACAAAAATCAAAAAATAATTTTTTTTATAAAAGATTTATCTATAAAAACTCTATTTATACTTTAAACTTAATAAAATAATTAAATATCACCATTTTAAAATTTTAAATACAATATCCATTCTAAAACATTTTTTTTAATAAAATTGACATTTAGTTTAACGAAATGAAAATGAAAGACGAACAATAAAAACATAAACATAAAAAATTTGGCGTAAGTATAACCTCGATTCATAATTAAAACAGAAAAGTAGTTTTTGATGATATCACTGAATTAGATATCGATAAGTTTACCAGACAGGAGTAATCGAAAAACGAAATTGGTCTGTTGAGAAGATGTAATATTGTATGAAAATGGGTTGGGGCGAATAATAAACAAATTAAGAATGGAGGACTTCTTAATAAAATACAAATGAAGTTGTTTCTATAATAATAATAATAATAAAAGAGAAAAGAAAATAAAAATAAGAATGGTGTGAGAGGGCATTATTAAACTTTAGTGCTTTATGCTCCACTTTCCTTTCTTTCCTTTCTTTTCTTTCTTTCCTTTCCACTAATTCACATTTCAGCGGAAGAATCTCAGATACTTCTCTTCTGTAGCTTTATCAGACACTCTTCCAATTTCATTTCTTTTCTCATCCCACCCAACCCTCATTTCGGGTCAATAATTAAACACGTCAAACCTAATTTCTTTACACAATTTCCCTCCTCCATCACCAATAACTTTAACCTAATTTACTATCTTTAAATATTTTATCATCATTATTCTACTTCAGGCTAAGACTAACCATTTATTTATCATAATTTGAGGTATATCAATCAAATTTTGTAATCATTTTAAACTAAAATACTTCCTTAAGAATAAAACTCTCTCTATCCTCATTTTCTGATTTTATACGCATACACATTTTGAATATTTTTCTTTTCTCTCTTTTAAATGACTATTTTTTTTTGCCTGATAAAAATTAACATCTTTCTCAATTTTTTAGCAGAATATAAATTTTCAATCTACAATGTTTAATTTATATTTCTATGAATTTCGTTTTGTTTTCTTAAAAAGATAGTGTTTATAATTAAAAAGAAAAAACTTTATATTACAATTTAAAATGATTCAATATAAGTTGAGTATAAATACTCAAGAGTCTAATTTATATATTCAAATATATTCATTGTAATTTTAATTGTATTAAAAATGAACACTTTACCTTTTGAAATTTGAAGAAAATAATTAAACTAAAGATCATTATTTCTCTACCAACCAACTTTTTTTTATACTGTTTTTGAAAAAAAAAAAATACCATGCGAGTTCACACATTCACAAAACAAGGTATAAAAGAATTCAACAGAACGCAAGAAGTGTAGTTGAAAAGATAAAATGGCGTCAGGAAGGAATGGACAATGGACGCCATCTGGAACCAGTTTTCTCTACATTTTATTGGAGAAAAATGAGACATAGAAGGTGCCATAACATGTAGGTGATACGCGAACGAAAACAAAATCCGATCAAACCAGAGAAAAATAACAAAAAGAAAAAGAAAAAGAAAAAAAAAAAAGGTAAAAACGTAGTACGAACGGAGTAAGAACCAGATTCAACTAAACTGATGCAGGTTGCAGAGAATAAGATATCACACCATTGCCCTGAGAGCGCACAAATGGAATAATACAACTGATAATTACAGCACTAACCATATCAATCTGAAACTAATTAACTAATTCCTAACTGACACTAAACTACACACGAGCAACTAGTTCATATTATACATTATACATACTATATAGAAATATATTATTACATATATATTTTAAAAGAAAAGGATTCATGAATTTAGAGTTAATATGATTAACCTAAGGCAAGAACCTATTGCCGTTATCCTCCCTTACCTTGAATCTGGCCTCGGATTCCGACTGCGGCGGGGGCGGGGGCGGGGGCGGGGGCGCGGAGCTGGAGCTCGACGGAGCCGGGATCCCGCCGCACTTGTCGCACCGAGTAACCACCAGAATCTGACGGCACGATGGACACGAGGAGTGCGATCTGAGCCAGGCGTCGATACAGCTAACGTGGAATCCATGTCCGCACTGAGGCAGCACTCGGATTTCGTCTCCGGCGGCGAACTCCGAGAGGCAGATCGCGCAATCGGCGAACTTACCTGCGGATTCGGCTGTGGCGGTGAGCTTGGGGAGGGAGCGGAGGACCTTTTTCTTGACGCCTTTGTTGGCAGCAGCGGGAGGATGCTGGGGAGTGGGGGCAGAGGAGAAGCGGAGGCGGCGGAGACAGCCGCAGCGCGCGACGGCGACGAGGCCGAGGACGCAGATGAGTGCGCAGAGGAGGGCGGCGAGGATGACGACGAAGTCGGAGTCGACAACGGCGGAGTCGTTGGACGAGTTGCGCTCGCCTAAATATCTGAAGGGACGAGTCATGTGTTCGGAGAAATGCAAAGAGTGTGTTTGAAGTTTTGGGTTTCTTTTCTTTAGTTGGACCTTACACTATAAGTAACTACTACTGCTCTACAACTCTCTTCGTATTTATAACAATATTCCCTTCCAATTCAACTATTCTTATTCATTTCAATTTCATCACCACTTCAAATCAAATTACTTATAATTTATTTTTATTCATCAAAGACCAAAATTAATCATTACATTCATCATCTTTTATAAATTCTTAATTGGACAGTCAAAACTTTTACATGCAATATGCTATCTACTTTTACTTCTTATAAGTAAGGCATTTTTTATTTGATATCTCAGAAGTAAAAAATAAATTAAGAATACGCTACGTACGTAAGACTCAATTAAGAATGATAATATATTTTACGAGAAAATAAATTATATAACAGCCATAATATAACATAATTTTACATTATGGTATACTTACAGTCATATAATCATAAAAATCACATATGATCATTTTATCAATCTTCATAATAATTATCTTAAAAATCTCATCCACAATAAAAAATCGCACTGTGTTACACGCCCTCGTTTTCAATTCTTTAAAAGCAATCTAACAGCAAAGATGTGTAAATGACTTTGACTTTAAACACAATCATCTTAGGTCATCCAGGAAATCACATTGGATAATATAATTTAACATTTTTGTCAAAAAAAGTTATAAGAAAAATAATAAAGAAGCAAAGTTAATCATTACAAGGTAAATCTACTTTGCACTTCAACTTTTATATATTAGAAGTATATAAATTAATCTTAGAAAGAGTATTGATTTATTTCCTATAACTTTTTTCCCTAAAAGTTTTATCAATTCATACATCTTTTTCTTTAGCGCTTTACAGGCGAATTCATCCAATTCCAGATGATGACATCTTACAGACGCAGTGAAGAACTTTATCTCAACACAAATTGTAAAATCAATATGCGAATTCATTTTCAACAAATCACTTTAGTTCCTGCAAAGCAATTCGCATGACTAAACATAAATTTATGCATGGTCCCTTTTATAAGGCAGGCTTAAGGTTAGGGTGAGAAACAGAACACGTCTACAAGAAATGACAAGCAGAACATCAATGCAGAAAAAAGCTCTCTGCACTTCTCATAAGTCATATCTCACGTTCCATCTACCTTTGTAATCGGCATTTATTGTCCAATTATTCTCTCTGATCTGCAGGTAAAGAACCTGAAACAAGAGTTTCAATATGTAATGTAACATTAAGAAAAAGCCTCGTGAATAATATAATAGCCTGTCAGAATTGGGGAATGGTACACAGAACTACATCATTAAATATCAAAACATCTTCTACAAAATGACACCAACTACAACTTCACGGATTATGCTAACTTCCTAATTTCAGAAAACCATTTGGTTGCTAGCAGATGAAACATCAACGTCAGACTATAGTAATTTTACTATTTTTGTACCCTAAGAATTCCTTAAGTGCACTGATCCACGTGTCACACAATTCAATCGGTGTCAAAAACATATAAATTGTACATGACTTCGACTTTAATAAGGTTTAGTTTTCGGTAAAATTCTTAAACACTACGTAACAGACAACTACAGTCACATTTGATACTGAGGCTTATATCGTGGTTACTTACAAAACAATTGACTAATGGAACAAATTCTAATAAAATGATTCTTCTATGCCCTTTTCATTCGATCATGACGGAATACAAGGGTTCAATACAAAGCCCTGTGTGCTTGTAGGTAACTAAAGAGATAGACCAAAGGAATAATCGTAAACGCACGCACGACAGTTCTAACAAACTAGAGCTAATTCAATGCAGTGAGAATATTCTAGACATGGGCCTCAACCTCATTGCTATGAGTTACACAGACCATGGTTTTAAAACCTTGCAGCTAATTAGTTTTACTGAAGACAGTTCAATCTAGTTCCAACTCACCAGTTTCATACAGAATCAAGAAACTCAAAACCAACGATAAATGCCCAGAGATTGAGAGAATGACATGAAAAAAAAAAAAAGTAGTGGCAGAAAAGGGATTTCTCTTCATCTAGGTGCTGAAAGGAAAATGATAAATGAATTCATTGGGCTCACAAAATAAATTCCCCGAAGAAGGACAGAAAACATAATCAATTCGGCAGCCACTACATCACAAAATCACCCAAGGCTCCAACAACCACGTAAATCACTGGCGAGAAAACTCCATCCAACTCAAAATCATAGTCAACATAGATAGATGACTGTCTGGCCTTACTGCATGACAAGATACACAAGACAATATTCCCATTTTTTTGGTTTTCTTTCTCCATATTTTCAATCCTTCCGCACATCTCATGCCATCCACAAAAAATACCAATTTCAGTCAAAAGGAACATGACAAAATCTCCTATCACAACATAAAACCCTGCTATCACCAAAGCATTCTTGACACAACCAAATTAGGATAAAGAATTCGAAGCGATTTATAATCAAGATACCCATGCAATAAAGTTCAGAGATGTAATGAAATCGCGGTGTTACAATATTGGAAAGTTATGTATGATTGAGAGGAGAACAACACAAACCTTTTCAAGACATTCGCATCCAAGTCTGAGTCTAATGTCTTGATCCTTCTGGAAATTGAAGAGGTTCAACGAAAACTCCACCGCTACTCTGGACTTTTTCTACAAAAACAAAACAATTCAGCATTTGAAGGAAAAACGAAATGCCCAATTTAAAGTAAAAATCAGAGAAAAATACCTCTTTAAACTCTCTGTCAACGTCACATGCTCCTTTGATTTTAAAATTGAGAACATTCGGTAGCTCTTTGAACTCCCTGTCAACCTCAGATGATCCCTTGAGAACGCTGACGGGGACAGGAATCGTTGTCTTTGCGTTGACAGTATAGCGGAATTTTTCACGTTTATCGTGTCGCAATCCGACGCCAAGAATGGAGGATAACTAATCGAGTGAAAGAGATATTAATAGATAATAAAAAATAGGTTTAAATTGGGAGGAAGAGAAAAGAAACACTTACATTTGAATAGAAATGTTTAATAAGGATACTGGAGGAAGAAGTTAGCTGTCCAACTTTCGTGTCAAGTTCTCCGTTCATCTAAGAGAAGAAGAGATATGAAATTAGAGACGATGAAGAAAATGTTTGATGATTAATACAGAGTACCTGGACGTAGGTGTTGGAATTGATTCGAAGTTTTTCCTTAGCATGAATTCGCAGAGCTTTGAAATCTTCTCCGTATCGCAAAGAGGTCTCCATTTTTGTTTTTCGGATAAAACTCAGTATCTTCACTTCAGTAGTAACTCCAACTTCAGTTATTAGATACACCACAACCCTAGCATTATTTATTCTTTTTTCCTTTTTTCTTTTTTTTATCCTCTTTTCTTCTGCATGGGCCTTTCGCTCCAATTTAATCCCACATAAGCCCAATATTTACTGTTTTTCGTTTCTTTTATTGTGCATAAACAAACTCGACAAACATTAAACAACACAATAAAAAGATAAATTCATTAACAAACAAATTAATTAATTATTTAAATAATATTTTAATTTTTAAAATATTAAATTATTGACTTACATAGTTAAAAATAATAAATAATTATAATAAAAAGATTTATAAAAATGGTAAGTAAAACAATAAATGGTTTATATTGATGGATTAGAGGTGTGGATGACAAAAGTATTCCTTCTATAGATATCTGCAGGTAAATATATTCAGGTAAATAATCTTTTCCAATAAAACAATGTTGCAGTAAATGATTTGGTGGAAGATACGTTACTTTTACTTCTATGCTTATAGGTAAAAATACTAGTAACAAAATATGTATAATGCAATGTATAATTAATTCAATTATAATTTAAGTTTATTTTTTTAAGTAAAACATAGTTAAAATAACATTTAAAGTAATTTAATTATAGAAAGTGCTTATTTATCCATAAAAATCACAACCACTATTACAAATGATACTCCTTATCATATATATATACTTAATATATGATTACTTTTAATTTATTACTAAATTTATTTTAAATTTATAAAACTTAATTATTTTTATGTATTAAAATAAAATATTCTATTATAAAAATATATAAGAGTGTTAACTATTGTTTAATTTAGATTAGATTTTTTTATATTTTAATTCACTCAAAATGATAAAGATAATAAAGTGTTTATTTAATTTGTCAAATTACCAAATAAAAAATTACATTAACTAATGAAAATTAAAAAATAAATATTTAAAACTTTTTTAAAAAAATTGCATTACTCTTCATTTTAAAATTTCAATTGGAAGTCGTCATTTTATGACCATTCTCGTATCTTTTACATAAAATGGTACCAGAAGTGTAAAAAAACCACATTTAGGAGTGTATGTAATCCATGTTTTCCATAGATAAATACGGTTATAAAATTAGAGATAATTAAGATCGAGATCCATAGTCTAACTGTTCATAAATTACGGGTAGACAATAGTCTGCAAAAAAATCCCGACCCACAGAAGTATCACTAATCTCTTTGCAATTATCAAACCGTAACAAACTTGTGACCTAAAATAAAGTAAAACAAGGTCAAAATGGGGGCATATTATCATATCTCGAGCAGCATAGTCACCTATCATATCTCATCAATCAAGTCCAAAAGATCATCAACCTCCCGTCTCAAAGCAGTAATTTTCTGCTGATACGAAGCAATCCGATTCTCAATTTCCCTTCCACCTAACTTCTTCTCATAGCCGTCTACAACGGTAGTGTGTTTCAATACAAGTTTCTCCTGCAACTCTCTCTCCTTGGTGAAAAGTTCCTCCACCTGAAAACAAAAATATAGATTCTGTAACTATAAATCGAGAGAGAAAATAATCCATAGAAGAAAACATTTATAAGATAACCTTTGGTAATATTTGAGCAGCTTGTGGACAAGATTGCAAAAATGACAATGGTTGCTTCAACTCTTTAGAGAGATCTTTCAATGAGCTATCTACTGATTTCCGAGTTGCTTTACAGGCTTGAACGTCTCCCGTCCTAGAAAGGTCATGCAATGACGTTTCTAGCTTGTCATGTGCTGTTAAGCAACGGCTAATGATACCGTGGATCAGCTGAGTAGTTGCTTGCACCTGCATAGCGAAACACAAGGGTACAAATTCACTACATTCTATTGCACACACTGGATTTTATACATGATACAAGTTTATTACCTCGTCCCACTGGAGCTTTGCCAAATAAGATGCAGAAGATTTGGAGATTGATATATCTGCGCGTGAGTAGACAATGCAAGCAACAAACAGAAAGAAAAACCCAGAGATCAACATGAAAGGCTCCGTGAGCATAGAAAGACTGTTGAACTTATAGTAGACCTGCAATACAAAAATTACAATAATAGTATACCTAATCAAATTCAGAAGGGAAACAAATATTGTTCACTAAGTAAACGAGTCATAATTTTCCGTGTCCCTAGTTTTTGTCTCTATCCGGTGGTGTTATACTTGATAATAGAATGAAAGGAAGTCGTACGTAAATTGACAAAAAAGAAAATCCCATTATAAATATATTGGCAGTGAGAACCAATTCAATAAGGCGACCAGCAGTCGATGAAATTTATGGATATTAATTTCTCTCGTAATAAAAAATGTTGGCACTTTTAGCTTCATTAAAGATGTAACAGCAATACCTGGAAATGCTCATTATGCTCAGGGACGACATTGTTCTTCTCCAGAACAACAACAGGTCTACCAACAATATCCAAGTGAGAAATCTTCCTCTGCAACAATTACATGGAAGGAATATAAAGCCTGATCAAGGAATGGAAAAGCTATGATTTGATGGAGGATACCAATATATCAAGAAATACCTCCTGCCATTCTTTCACAGGAAATGGAACAGATACTGAAATGTCCTTAGAACCCTCTGGCAAAACAACCTGGACTTTACAAGCATCAGGTAGATGTAATTGTAATTCAATTTGGCAAACTACAACATAAACATAACAACTGAGAGAGTAGGCAATATTGCAAAAAAAAATTAATTTTTTTGTACAAACATTTCCACTTTAGGATCAATTAACTATTCACAGTCACATGTCAATAAGTGGTTACTTGTTATCAACTCAGGTACCGATTGATTAACACAATTATATTATCATACGACTGCAATATAGTCATATTCGGATAAAGAAATTTATCTTTCCCTGGTATATCTGTCATCCTCCCTTGAAAAGGTAAAAGTGAAATGTGATGTTGCAACAAGTCACACAAACAAATTCTCCATCCAAAGATCACCTTCCAAGTTTCCAACCGGCAAAAAAGAAAAAGAAATATATATTGGGAAAGATAAAATATACTCGGTCACCTTCACAAAAATAGTGTCAATCACCAACTCGTAGATAGGGGCACCAAAAGAGATATTAAGGAAGCGTTTTCCATCCAACCCAAATAAGAAGTCCTGAAGTGGCAAGCCATATCCAATAGTAAAGGCAGTTTTCCAGCCACCAAACATAGGGTACCTAGGTTCAATCTCCAGTTCTGTCTGTGATTTTTAAAGAATCGTTAGTTTAGGTAAATGCTTTTCAAAAAGTATTTCACAATACAATGTTGTCAAATGCAAAAGTATTCACCTTTCTTGAATCACCCCACAAACTAGAAGTGGAAATGTTGCCAATTTCATCCCTGTAATACACAGAATGAGCTCTTGGTGGCAGCTTGGCAACAAGACGCCTGAAAGCTGATGCACCCCTTAAATATGGCCTGGTCTGATAGTCAAGCCTGTAGGAGAAAACAAACTGTTATCGCACGCCAAACTAATGAAACAATCAAATAACTCAGAATCAGTGAAAGAAGGATACCTAGAAAATTCTCCTTTGCTCTGAGCACCAGCATGAATAATTTCGTAATGTTCTGTGATCTGTACATTGCCCCAATGGGAAATTTCAATCTCTCGCACTAACTCTTTAGCAACAGCAAAGGGTAGGTTATTCTCATAGTGAATAACTATTGGTAAATATGAGAAAGGGGGAATATTCTCATATGGACCATATTTTAATTCAGATCCCTGAAGTTTAGCATTTTCTAGTTTTGAATAGGACTCTATTCTTGCTTCAGGCAACTTAAGAGTGAGTGATTGTGCCTTGACAGCATACGGAGAGAGATATTGTGCACTCTCTTGAAACAGTAGAAGTTGGATGTCACCCTGGTTGATTTTCTCTGGAAATGGTTGCAATATGTGGGTAAAAACAGCCAAGACATCTAACGTCAAACTATGTCCCTTCCCAAGCCCCTTTGGTAAAGATACGGAGTAAATTGTCAAGCCAGGAGGTACATCATTCGGTTGGACAGCTTTAACGGGTAAACCAACACCAGAAGATGTTTTTGCTTTTCCCTTCCCTTCGCCAAGTGTTGCTTTCAAGTATGCCAAGTGTTTTGCCTGGTTTTCAGGAAAGGATAGCAAAATCTCAGACACAACATCAGATCCCGTGTTCTCCACCTGCAAAAAGATGGACAGGAAGGGTGTCATGAAGTGAAGATGATAGGAAAGAGAAGTATATTAGAATATGAAAGGAGATAAGATTTAGTAATTAGCAAGCTAAGAGAAATTATATTTGTTTAGTGACTTCAACAATACTATTTTCTTTCAATTTTAGAAGGAAAAAGATTGACGTCCAAAATCCATTTATTATTTGATTTAGACTAAATTTCTAAACTATAGTTCATGTTATGTTTCTTCCAGAAGTTAAGTTGTCATTTACCCACCTACCATACAGTTCAGCTGAAATGAAAAACATTAATAAGGTAAATTACAGTGTTTGGGATACAACTAGAATGAAAACTCTCACAGAAAACTCAAGAAATTACAATAAATAGATGAAGAAAAGAAAATGAATGACTTTTTAAGCACCTTTAGCGAAGTAGTGATGCGCACAATTTGTGATGTCAGATCAATCTGCAAACACAAAAAATTGACAGAAGAAGCATACAGCACAATTATTAGATACAGAGAACTGAACATTTACAGGCACGGGAGAAAACAAGCAGTTCTGAATCCTAAATTCTTAGAATTCTACAAAGGAAATTAAGGACCAAGCAAGTAGATGAAGTCAGTCAGGTCTCGCGATGTATTCTTCTGACTCTGCATCAGCGAGTGTAAACCTTGTTTTCTCTTACATAATCGACATAAAACATATGCAAACACTGAACAGAATATAGGCAACAGATATATAAATAATGTAGATCGGAGGAAATTTGATCGGTTACGCGAAACAGAAACCCTTGGGAGTGCAATAGAATGAGAAATGTTGAGGTGCTGTGTGTATTGTGATGTGGTGCGAAGAAAAGAGAATGCGCAATCGATGCAATATCGAAACCCTAAAAGGAAAAGTGAAAAGAGAATGAGAGAAGACTTACACGACGGTCAACCTTGGCGAGGATCAGATCCGAAGCAGAGAACACAGGCGAAAACAGAAAGGCAAATGCAAAGAGAAGCGGAAACAGATTCGACCTCATTATGCCTCTTTTCATTGTTTTCTTCGTCTTCTTCTTCTTCTTCCACTGCTGCTTCAACTCATTCGCTGCGTTTAGGACCAAACATACCACAAGACTTTGATGTGTTGTTCTTGTTCAATTCAACTGTAAGAGAGTAATTTACCACTCTGCACTGTCTTTACTGTTAACAAAAATAATAATTAAAAAGTAATATTGAGAATCTGAATAAAACCATTATTAAATTTTATTGCCATAAATATGAGTGTTGTGTTACCAAATTAAAGCTTTGGTAAGACGTCGTAACAAAGTTTAGTTTTACCACACATATATTTTTAATTGGTAATCAGATTTGTGGATTACATAAATAAAATGATTTTTATATTCTATAGAACTAATATTAAAATGAATATTTCTAATATGTAATTTTTTTATGATTTAAGAATATGGAAAAATATATGCATCAACACTGTACAGTGTTTTAAACTGAAATTCATAACAATGTTGGCTTTTGTTTATTAGGCGACCGTGAAAAGAAAATTATATTGACAACGCAAATTTATTAAGCTCTTAAAAAGAGTAATAAATAAATATAATTAAAATAAAACTTGTCTTATAATTAATTTTTGATCCATCTTAATTTCAATTTACAATAAATTTGTATTTACCAAGCGCAATGCTTTTCATCTACTGTTTTCTACATTTGAGGGATTACTAAACGCAATGCTTTTTTACTATTTTCAGCATTGAGCATTAGGCTGATTGAACGGGTTTAGTCATTTATGTTATACAAGATTATCCATATACTGATTAAACAAGTATATTAAAAAAGTTTGATGTATTGAATAAACAGTATAACAATATACATCAAACAAGTCTTTCCATACATTGATTACACAAATATAACATAAAAATTGCATGATTATAACAATATGCATTAGATAAGACTCTCCATATACTAATTAGATGAATAAAGAAAAAAAAAACAGTTTTTTTATGTACTGATTATTATAACAATACATATTAGACAAATCGTTTTAAACAAATATTTTCACACACAGACTAGAAGAGACTATTAATATACATTGACAAATCTATTGATTGATTAAATGATTATTGCAATATACATTAAACAAGTTTGTTTATACACTGATTAGATGAATATAACGAAAAACTAGTTAAGTCTAACAATACATATTAGACGAGTATATAAATTAGACGAATATAGCAAAATTACATTAGACGAGTCATTTCATACATTGAATAAACGAGTGTAAAAATACACATTAGATAAGTATGTGATATCTCAATTTCTATACTCTCATATTGAAGATTATTATACTTCCTTGGCATATTTATTTATTTTATCTTTCAATTTTAGTTTAGATTTGTAAATTTTAGGAAGTTTTAGAAGTTGTAACATTGCCCAATGTAATTTATTCATGTCCAATGCATTTTTGAACTTGACTCTTTGTTTCATTATGCTTGACACCATTTATTGGCTCCAATTTAGCTAAAAAGGGTGACTCCTTGTTTCATTGGCCCTTGACACACCCTGAGTGGTTTCCCACAACCCAAAAACGTAGAATTTTTAACTTTTACATTTGTTAACTATTTTGTTCATAACTTTTTTTTACACATCTCCGATTGAGTTTATAATTTTTTATTTATTCTAGACTTAATAGAGATTTAATTTGAGTGGTAGAAAATTTTTTTGATCTCTAGACGAGATGGAATTTAATTTGGAAAGGAGCATGCATTTATAGAGATTGACGGTCAATTTTAGCTTTTTCATGTTTGTAATGGTACTTTTGTAATTTCATAGGCTTTATTTTCATTCCTCTCATACTTGTATTGTGAGCTTAAGAGGGAAAGGCCCAAAAAGCTTCGGAATGAAAGACAACAAGATGTGAGAGATGGATTGGTTTTATGTTTTTCACGTTTTCTTTGCTTTGGATGACTATGGAGCTCCACAAATTTCATTTGCAATTTCTCTTAATCATATTCTTCTTTTACTTCTTCTTTCTCTTACAATTTTCATTTTCATTCGTGCATTAGCAGTCATAATGTAGTTTCATGGTTCTTGATCATTATTCTGAATTCTATTTAGCTTTTATTTTCATTATGAGCTTTTGCTTCTATAGTTTTGAACTTAGTTGAATGCTTTTAGTTAACTTACAATTAAGTCTCATTACATAACATTCAATGTTACTCATGTTTTCTACATTTATTTTCCAGATATAGGTTGCATTATTTGCTATTTACATTTTACTTATTTTGTACTTTAATTTTAATGCATTCTAATTTTTCCTCAATGTATTTTACTATTTTTTTATTTTCTTTCAAACTTAATGTAATCCCTAATCTTCAAAGTGAAAAATAAAAATTCAACACCTGAATTGACCTCTACTCTACATTAGTAAAGGAAATAACTTAGATTTATTTGATAAGAGTATGCGAGACAAAAACTATATTTCTATATTAATTAGACGAGTTTTATAAAACACATTAAACGAGTTTATTTATATGCTAATTAGATAAGTCTAACAATATATATTAGATGAGTCTATTGATAATATATCATATGAACCTATTTATACACATTATACAACTTTATTCATTATTTGATTAGACAAGTCTCACAATGTATATTAGACTATAGTTTATTTATATAGTTGATTAAATGAATCTAACAATACATATTAAACATATTTATCTATATACAAATTAGACAAGTCTAATATACATATTAAACAAATTTGTCAATGCATTAATTAGATAAATCTAATAATATCATACCGATTTATTCATACATTTATCTGTACTTTTAACAAATCTATCTGTATATTTTTTGCATATATTTTATATTTTACACATGCTTTATCCTATAATTTTTAAAAAGTCTATTATTTACATTTTTACAAACATATTAACTTTCTAAAATTATAAATAATTTTTCACGTTGATTATACTTAAAACATAATTATAAACTTAAAATTATTTATTATTTTTTCTTAACATTTAAATCTCTTTTAATAATCACACTCACACGGTCATCTTGGCAGGAATTCCTTCAAAATTGGGAACCCATGGGTTTTTACCCATGTTTCCCGAAACAACACTTTGTTTTACTCCTTTCATTTATACTCCAAGCACGATTGCTATAATATATACTTCCTTGACCACAACAGTTTCACAGGCATCATCGGATCTGGAAATCACATAGAAGATAGAGACTGAATCTAGAAAAAGTGGGGAAGAATGCAATTAGGAGAGAGGTAGAAAGGCAAGCACTGCACGGGGCCTCTCAGATGCCTACACTTCCCCTTAGAGAAAGGGGGAGAGGATGATAGGTAGGTCCGATTAAAACAAAGCCACGTACCTAATAGAACAAGTCAAGCTAAAAGGAAAACACTTTTAACCGGTCGTGATGCTTTGATTGTCGTCTTTCGAATGAAGGAGATGAATAGATTCTTCTTTCGAAACATATTCTTTTGCGCAACATCTCAACCCATATTTAAAACTAATTTCAAAAGAAAAAATATACTGCATCTCGGCCTATTAAAAAATATTAAAGAGAAAAGAAGACGAGTGAAAATGAAATTTATAGAATGAGTGAGAAAACTTAGAAATTTGTGCATGTAAAATTCCTTTTTTCTTCATTTTCTCTTTCATATTGCAAAAATTTTCTATTGTAACAATGGCTAGAAGACAATGATAAAAAAAGGTTAATGAGAATAAAATAGTCGCAAGCCTCATACAATACAAATTCTGAAGTTAAATATCAACAGCTTCAAAGAATGGAGTCAAGCTCACTCTGGTCTTCACGTAGCTAAAACTTGCAGAAGCTCAACATTTAGTTCAAATGTAGCTCCAGGCTGCAACATCATAAACAACTTGTAGGCTAATCATTTTCATTAAACATTGAACCTGTTTGGATATAAGCTAGAAACTAGAAGTCTTTTTGAAGGTTTCTTTTGGTGGATTTTGGGACAGAGAAACTCAAACACAGGACAACATAATATTTCTAAATGTATAAATTAACTTTAATTTATAAAAACAACCTTTTTTTTTCTATTTTTCTCTTACGGAGATTTTAAAGAAGTTGTCAAGAAAGATATTTGATTCATAAGAGAAGCTTAATCAAACAAGTAAGAAAACCATGAGAGGGAATTACCGGAATCTCGTTCATTCCCTTTTGTCCATACCCATTTTCAGGAGGAACAATGACAGTTCGCTGCAACCATTAAAAGTGACAACATAAAAATAAATGATACAAGATAAACTAATATAGCAGTTTTAGATGAATGGCTTGAACAAACATGAGCACAGAATGATGTCAGAGTTACCTTTCCACCAACTCGCATTCCCTCTACTATTGTATACATAGCAGGTGGAGGTTTGGGTGCTGCTTGAGCAGAGAATAAACCATTTGGATTATCAACAAATTCACGTTTTCTTTCCTTTCCCGGAGGAGCTCCCACCCTGAATTCGTACGGCTTTAAGAGAACGAAGCACGCACGCATCAGCACCACCAATTAAAGTAAAGCAACGCTGGTACATTTAAGAGCACTTTGCAGACAAAATTCAGAAAGAGAAAAAGGTTAGAAAACCTGAGCAATGATACGATTTCCTGCTAGGAGTTTAGATTCGCGACTGGATACAGCTGTGATCCCGCGATATAAGCAATCAAAGTGCACCTGTCAGCGAGAACTAGAAACGAAAAGTAAACAAGAAATAAAAGAGCAAAATGAGAGGTTGGAACATGCAAAAGCTCACAAAGTGTACCTGAACGGTTGTTCCTTTTTCAGCTACTGGACCTTTGCCCTCAACCAAATCATAGTATTTCAATCCATCAGCTGAATTAAACATCACAATTAAACATCACATTTAGGATAAACTGAATTTCTTGTTGTCTAATTAAGTGTAACTACAATTAAACTTCGTTTGGCGAAACAGATAGAGATTTAAAAGAAAATTGAAGGAAATAGAAAAAGAGGAACGAACTAACGAGTTGTGAGGTATTCCTCTTGGGGAATTGTCTTCTTGTTGCGTCTGGCCTCCGCCGGCGGAGAGAGCAAAAGGAAGGTGAACGGCAACGATGAAATGAGAAGCGCCGTGGATCTTCTGGAACCAGAAACCGAGAGTGGCATGGCGATTTTCGTTGACCTGATTCGCTTTGAATTTGAAAGCATTGCATCTCCATAATCAATGCTCCAATTTGTTGAATTAGAAGCGCAAGCGCAAGCGCAAGACGAACTCATTGCCAAAACTCTCTCTTTCTCTCTCGCGCGCCACATATGCTTTCCTTTTTCTTTAGCCTATTATCCACTCTTCATTTTCTCGTAGGAGCTAAAATTACCCATTTGCCCTTTTCTCTATTTTTGGCTATTAATTTACCGAGTTAATGATGTTAAGCAATAGAATTAGTTGTTAAACAGAGAATAATTGCGCTAACACACATAAATACATATTTTGATATACATACTTTTATACATGGTGTGTGAGAAATTTATAAATCTACAGTATAATTAATACAATAACTAATTCTATTTAACCTATGTCAAACAAAGCCGTGAAACGACGAAGCATTATAGAGTTTTTAATTACATTGCAGCAGATTTAGACACGTGTCACGGTCCACTCAGAAGGTCCCGCTTATCATAGGTTTCGTTATCAACGCTGGTGACGATGGTGGCGGTCTGAGAAGCCATTTCTGTGTCTTTGTGTGGTGGTGGGTGGTGCGGCGAAGAATGTCCCGGCGTATGTTCTCCCGGGCTCCCACCCAACGTTCGAGTTTCCTGGCGTCCTTTTGACGTTTTCTTCTTCAGAGCATTCTTATGCCACTGTTTCAGCGCCTTCGATGTTTGGTCATCGAATATTGACTTCTTCATCGTCGACCCCATCTGGAACAAATTCAATCACCAAACACAGTACAAATTGGATTATGTGCCGATATTGCGATAAGTACAAATTGGAAAAACAAAGAAAAGGAGAAAAAATGTGAAATTGCAAAAATTTAATTAAGGCAAAATAACAATATCATATGAAGCATGCAGTGAATGCACCTGAGTAACCAGTGCGTAGAGTGGAAGTGTGACATAACTGCAAACGACTTGAGCTCCCAGCCTGCAAATTTCAGGTTAAACTATTCAATGTGTGATGGGATCATGTGTTGTAAAACACTGCAATGGTATCTGGCTGTGTGTATCAGTTTAACATTGGCAATTGAAGATGTTAAAATGGGACAGGACTTACCCAAGAGCTACTCTGACGATCATGAGTTTATCATCCTCGTAAAAGCAAGATGCCCAACCAAATTCATACTGCGCCAGAAGGAAGTGGTTTAAGGTTTGTAGAATCAATCAAAAGCACAATGGTGAGAAGAAGACAATTGAAATTATGGAGTGTTTATTTTATTACCCATGTCCACCAGAAGTATGTAAGCTCAAAAGCATTCTGGAAATGATAAACCAAGCATCAAGTAGTGAGAAATTGTTTGAATATTCAGGATCTCAGATATGTATGCAGTTGTTAAGAAAAGGAAGATATAATGACAGAAATGTGTAAAAAAAGTAAAGGGTGAGTACCTGAAAGAGGACGTAATGGATGAGATAAAGAACTAACTGAGGCCATGCAAACCAAAAATATTTGTCAGACACTTGCACTAGAGGGATCCCCTGCACTACAGCATGCCTTTCTTTTATGTCAAGTGCCATCCGAGTAATAATTGCTTGAAGTTTTGTTCCAACAGCCAGAATCACCTTCAAGTTAATCAATCAATAGTCTTATTGTTTTTTCATCTAAACTGAAAACAACAAAATTGACTCTGCTCACCAATAGAGGGAGAAAAGACACCCAAAATGCAGCATGCCATCCTGGAAAGTATTACCAATTTCTTTCAGTAATAACTGGAGTGCAAAACAGGGAAGCCAATTGATAATTAGGTGAGAAATGAGAAACAAACCGTGGACATTCACGAGCAAGAATAACACTACTGATCCCCAGAGTATCGGACTGCCAAAAGCACATTGTAACCATTAGAAGAAACCATATGATTCCACGAGGCCAAATTACTATAACACAAAAAGAAAAAAAAAACAAAGTCATGGTGAACTTGTCAAAATTACCTGATTCCTACAACTACCTTAAAGTCATCTTCTAATGACCTCTTGATATATTTTTGAAAATCGAACTTACTTCCTGGTGCTAAATGAACCTGCAAAGTGAAGGAGCATTATCAGTTAATAAAAAAGACAACAGTGCGGACATATAATACTGATGTTGCACAGAGAAAATTACTGACAGAAACAAATCCATGTCTCATGGTCAAGTAGTCAGCCCTACGAACAGATCTGAAAAATTGTCGAAAGAAGCATACCTGAAAATTGATCAACAACATATTTTTGAAAGTGAATTAAAGCAAGACATGAAACGACTAAAATTGTGATGTTAATATCACACTTTTGTTCCCCATCCATCATGGTATTCTGTATTGTCAAAACTCTAGGAGTGAACACAAAAAGAGTTGCCAGTGATCATTGCTTACAAAATAGAAGGAAACTGGTGTTTTAGTCCAGAAACTGCTGTGTTCCCTCACAAATGATGTCTCGTGAGTAAGTCTGAATCTTCTAGGATCTGAACAGATATTACACATCCAGTTCAGAATGTTCAAATTATGAAGAATTAGTACTAATGAAACTTGAAGCCTCAATAAGTTATTAACGATTCATTGCTTTTTACCATTCAGGGCATCTTCATCCACGATATGGTCCTCTTCCCATACCTTCCACCCACGAATCTGTCAGAAGAAAAAAAGGCTTTACCATACATAAAATTAAAAACTGATTCCTCCATTAGTTTACCTATTGTTGATTCCTTGAATGAATCAACATTTTTAGGCCTGAATCAATACCAACCTTTGCTCTTCCAAGGGTCATTGTTATGGCACTGTAGATCACATGAAAGACAGCCAAGAAGAATATAAAAATGTGTAACTGATGCAACCCGCTCACTGATATAAGAGGCAGGAACCCCTAAACAACCAACATTTAGTAGCATGAGCTTTTCACAAATTTGAGAGATCTATGGAAAGAAAGATTGTCTTATTCTTTATTAAAAAAAAAAAATTGAAGAGTTGAGTACCGGTTTACAACTGGGGCCTCCACCACCACCAGATAGAACTCTACGCTCGTATGAAAAAAGTCTGCGATGATGGCTACCTCCTTCAGCCTCACCGCCACCCTCACCGCTACCCCCACCGCCACCCTCACCGCCACCCTCACCGCCACCCTCACCGCCATCATCATCTGTCTTAGGTTCAATTCCATGTTCCGTTGCACCACCCCCACCAAGTTCAGCTGCAGCGCCAGCTCCGTGATCGGTTGCGGCACCCGCTCCGTGTTCAGTTGCGGCACCCGCTCCGTGTTCAGTTGCGGCACCCGCTCCGTGTTCAGCTGCTGCGCCCCCTCCTCGTTGTTCAACGGGAAGACACGGTAGCATTGTGTGTGCATACCTTTGGGGAATACACACTTTCGAAATGTAGTTTTGACCAAACGTTAAAAGTAACGAAATAAATCCCAAAACCATAAGCTCTGCATGCCAACAAACAAACAAACACAAAAATCCATTACTGATGGGGACGAACAAAAAAAAAAAACAAAAACAGTAGAAACATTCCTATTAATGAGGTTTGCTCACCGGCTTTAATCTTTTCAAGAGCTTCTAGCAACGCATGTTTCTTTTTTTCTTCAAACACCTGAAACCGATAAAAGTAGATTTGTTATCATCCATGATGAAGGAATCCGTGAACAAAAATATATGCATTGTTGTTATGGTAGTACCGCTGCGAATTTGTGTATGATTTTTTCCAAGAGTATAGAAATGATGACGATGATTGCACAAACCGCAGCCACAGCCCATGTTGGCGTGAGATCTAGCTGCCTGTTGTCA
Organism: Vigna mungo; assembly: GCA_036885675.1. Lineage (NCBI taxonomy): Eukaryota > Viridiplantae > Streptophyta > Magnoliopsida > Fabales > Fabaceae > Vigna > Vigna mungo. The sequence goes on along the minus strand of CP144699.1, from coordinate 45,278,938 downwards.
CCGCCTCCTCCTCCCGACATACGTATTCAATTACTGAATTCGCGACGGTGATGATTGATAATTCGTTTGTGATTTGCAGAGTTAAAATTCAATGATCAGAGGGGTTGTGGAAGAAGGTCATCGTGTTCATGGAAGTGTTTTGGTACGTTGTTGCGCATGCATGCAACATTCTAACAAGTATCCCAAATGTATGGAGAGGAACAACTCAGGATTACACCCATATGTTGCCATCCAATTTTATTCTTCTAACTTTCTCCCCCGCCTCTAGTTTTTTAATAATATACCTATAAATTGCGATCAATCAAAACTTTCAATGTAAACCATAATCATTTTTTCACACAAAACAGAATAAAAATAAATAAAAATTGGTGGATAATGTCTGTTCTACGTGAAATTACATACTCCCCCACCGAAATATAATTAACATTGCTTAATTTAAATTTGAACAGTTGAAAATTAAAATAATAATATTTCTACTCATTATTATTATTAGTAAACTTTTAATTTAACATGACCCAAAAACTTAAATACGTCTATAAATTTTTTTGGAAATATTTTAATATTAATGAAGTAATATGGAACAATATTAATTATAAAATATATACTAACAAAGAGGGGAGATGATAACAGTACGTCGAAAACCATTGCTCTTGCAAAATGTTCTTGTTTCCATGAGAAAAAAAATTCAGAGTACAGCTGTTACCTTTTATCTAAAATAAAATAGAAAATCCAAAACAATTCAATTAAAGAAACAAACAGTAATAAGCCAAAAGGTGCTGATTTGAGAAATAAAATGTTGTTCATATCCACGTTCGAATATATTTGTACAGAAAAGGGTGGAGATCCATTAGTCTGTACAGATGGAAAGACGAATGCTCAGTCATAGCTGGGAAAGAAGTCAAATGACGGACAACTAAAAGCGCAAGATAACATGTTTGGAGAATTTCTTTAAAATTAAAAAAGGATAAGAAATAGTTGCCGTAACAAATTAATGGTCAAGAAGTGAGACAATCTAGGGGAACTTATTTTGCTGGGAATAACCAGGAACAAACACAGGAAGCTGGCCACCTCTATGTGATCTACCCTGCTGAAAATCCCTTAAAGTAGAATCTCTATCAGGAATACCAGCTACTGAACTGCTTACTCTTGTTCCTGTATTTGGTTGTTCATTCACAACGGGACTGCCAAAAAATATAGATCGACCAGTGTACAATAACTCTGTTCCAGATATCTGGGAACTGCCAGGACCTCTTGATGAAGACGAAGATGACACAAAACGTCCGGCAGCTTGGTCCCAGAACACCGACGATCTTCTATTATCTGAAACAGCTAAGCTGTTGCTTCTCATTGGAACGCGTGCCACATTTTCTTGAACTGGATTCGTGTTCCCCTCACTTTCTTTGGCTGATGAAGGAGACTGGTTTCCCGATGGTTGTTGATACATGGGGTTGAAATGGTCTCTGTTCAAACTAGGCTTCTGCATTGGTGAAGGAGTAAGGTTTGAGACTAGTGGACTGCTGAAGTTGCTCATACTGTGATGACATGATGCATCTATATCATCCTTGCTCGCTTGGCTAGGAGCGTATGAGCTCTTGGAAGGAGATAACCTTGATGTCCCCGCAGTGTCATATTTGTTCTGAAATCCTTGATTGCTAATTGGGCTGCTTCTTCCACTCACATTGCTGCTGGATAAATGATCGACGTCATATGCATGAGGTCGAGAACTAATTGGACGTAGCACAGACGATGATGCTCTAGCTTTAGCAGCCGCCTTTGTTGCCTCATTAGAATCCAATTTCGCAAGTTTCCATGCACTTATCCGAACAGGGCGCTGGTTCAACTTTTTCCCTTTGTCAGGTAGTTGTTGTACTGCATCTGGATCAACAGTGGATGGTAGTCGTCCAGGCTCCAAATGTGGTATAATTTCATCCTGCTTATCCAAGACCAGATAGTTAATCGACTTAAAACAAGAACTTAATTTGTTTCAGAAACTGTGAATAAGCATAGTAGCTGTTATGCAAGTTTTTATTTGGCATGCTTTAAACAATGCACCACTCGTGTCTTCAACTGTTTAACTCTAGCAGTTTTTTGTTTCTAACCACGGAAATGCATACTTACTAAAAAATATAGTACATACTGTTAGAAAGTACAAGGGCTTCCTCTATTAAAGTGTTATGTCATACTGTGTCATGCAAATGTCTGTTCTACTCAACTCTCCTCTCCTATCTATCACCATTATTGTCTGTATGTAATGTTCATAAATGGGTTTATATATCTTTCAATGAAATTGCGGGTCATATGGTTCAGGCAATTAGACAGAGATGGCAGTACCGGATGATCCATAAAGATCCTTGGAGGTGTACACCAGGCCCCTTTGTACTGCAAACTCATTCCAACGGAGCTTCTTCCACTCATTGCAGTGACAGCTGAACTAGTAGGAGATGATGGTAGACTCTGTTGTTCACCTCCATCAACTGAAGGACCAGGTGGTTCACTTAGAGTTCTCATGGCAACAACATACTCGTAAGTTGTGATACCCTGTAAAAGAAAATGTCAACTTCAAATGTACATGTCAATAGGAGGAAAGTTCGCGAATATACCTTCCGTATCAGGATCATATGGAAAAAGAATAATTCTCCCAAAGGCACAGTTGCAAGGAATGAAACTGCCGTGCATATGGCCTGTAAAGGTTTGAAAATTATGTAAAACATAGCAATTCAAAGTTTATTGAAGTTAAAATAAAGACTAAGAAAATATAGGTTAAAAACATCATTTGGGAACAATTAACCGCTCAACTAGTTATTGTTGTCCAAAGACTGGGTAATGATGAGTACTTTCAGTTTACGTTGAATAATTTTCAGCAAACACAAATGATAAAATTTCAAATCAGGAATACTAAACAACAGAAGAACTGATTATTTAAAATAAAGATTTTCAGAGATTCAGTTGAATGTTTTATATAAAAAAACACATTATATACAATAGTGAAGTCAAAATCCACAATTTGACATTTATGCCAAATAAGGGCTCACATCAGTTGACAGAATCAAGGGTTTTAAGTTACACATGAGACATGCGTCAATCGAAGATGCACATGAAAAACAATATTGAATGCCCGTACAAGGCTCATTGTGCACCCTTACTGCAAATAGAACTCATGAGAAATACAAAGGTAGCAGGTCTGGTAAAGTTTATTTCAGTCTATCCTATATAAAAACAGAGAATTAAAAAAAGAGAGCAAATGTACCACTACAGTAGCAAATGGGACCCTGGAGAATCCAGCTCCAAGTTTTTCAGCTATCTGGTGCTCTGTACCTTTCTTATCAACAAAGCATCTGACAAGCACGGCAATCCCAACTCCACATTCAACAATAAGCTGTGACATGCGTGAGCATTAAGTAAGAAAAACAAGTTCTAATCTGGAAGATTTTTCTATATAAAACGGATAAAAGGGGGTAGAAAAAGATTCAAGATGAGCATCTTTATGCAACTTACCCAAACAAGGCTCACTGCCATAAGACACACAAACGTGATGTAATTCTTCTTTCCAACACAATTGTTCAACCACTGAATAAAACAAAGGAAGTAGATGATAATGAATATCTGAAGAATCTAATGGTTAAAGAAGAAAATTGAGCAAGTTAGGACAAGTTTATGGCTGCTCACATCTCAAGTCCCAAACATAACAAAGCTATAGTAAACTTCTAGATAATTCTATTGTAAAAATCCACAGTCTGCATTGCAGCTTCCAAGTATTACAGGCAAAATAACATTTAAGAAAATAACTGTCATTGGAGACGATCAAACAAGCAATCAATCTAAATGAGGGGAAAAATCATTTCTGAAAGGAACACTGATAAGTGTGAGTACAAGTGAGAATTTAACAGATTGACCTGACTATTACTTTTATCAACATTATTTTTTGTTATGACAGCCTGCCTATACCTCAGACAAGACACTACAAAATTGAGTACTTAAAATACACATTAACCGACTTAGGGTGGGATTAAAAGCACAGCTTACCCGACAATGATGATCAAATCCATCAACACATTTGTCACAACTTCGACAATGCTTACTGAACTTCCGCACCTGCAAAATTTAAATAAAAAGACGTAAATATATTGTGGTATGTCAATATTATGGCGAGATATTTAGAGAGAACTCTAAACCTAGACATTTTAAAATATAAAAACGAGAAACAAAGTGAAGTCAAGATGCTATTTTATAATTATTCACAAAAACAAAAATATTAAAACAGAAAATATTTTCTCAAATCAAAGAGACACTGATTTATTGTTCATTGAGAAGGGCTTTGGTTGTTTTTGAATAAACATGAAGCATCAGGAAAGTGACACACACACACACATTATATAACAGAAGATTTTCCTGTTTTGTCTATAGCCATGGCAATTTTGGGAAATAAAATATGGATTTATCTGCATAGATTTCCATTGCATTCGAGGAAACTATGTAACAAATTTCTTTCTCTATGTTCCCTTCAATACTCGCTTTTCTCCGATTGATATTATTTGAAGCAGCATGGAAAAACATAATAATATTTTTCAAAAAGCTTGGGTCAACCTCAGCATTGCACAAAGTGCAGAACAAAGCATCCTCTTCTCCAGATTGTTGCTGTGGAATGCTATCTTCATTACTGCGGCAGTCTTCTCTAACAAGAAAACCACAAAAGAAACACCCAACTTTCGAGCACCAATTTGAATTATGCCGATCAGACATTCCTTCACCCTTTAGTCCTAACTTGCTGGGTTCTGCAAATAGGAGATGCAAATCCAAAATAAACAATCAAATTACAGTGAAATTGCTATTAAAGGCATAGTAAATCATCAATGGCTGACAACATATCCCAATATATTCCCAACAAGTATTGTTGTCAAATCAATTAAGATAAAAAATTCATGACAATCTGTCCGCATATGCCATATAGGAGCTAAAAAACAAAGTGTTTACATAGTCATATTTTCAAAGAACAAGTAAAAATCTAAATGAGCGGTTCTACCAAACCTACAGAAATGCTTAAATAAATCTCTTTCAACTGATATAGGATCTGTATGCAGACATTAACAAGTAACAACATAGTCCAAAAAAATGTCACTGCTACATAATTAAATTTAGAGCAGTTCTTTCATTTTGGTGGTCTACCTCTGTTTGATAAAACCAGAAATATACTAAATTTGTGAGAAACCACTTATGATGAATCATGATTTGAATCTTGTTGAAAAAGAGATACAACAACACAGATAGGATGAATTGCATGATTTGAACTACAGAAAAGAAAATATATTCATAATGAGTCATAAATACAAAGAAAATTACAAAATAATTACAAGAATATACAGTTACTCTATTAACGTACTTAAACCATGTATAATCTACCCTATTCCTATACATTATACATTATTTCTAACAAATCTGATCACAAGAATAAACCAAAAATCAATAGATGCCAGTAGATTTGAAAGTCCAACCTGCCAACTCTTCATCATGTTTTGATCTATTCTTCGACGACTTATCACAGTCAACCGTTACACCCTGATCAGCAGGATCAATGGCAGTGCATCGAACATAAAGAAAGAACACAGAGAGAGCCTGCATTCAAAATTTAAATTCAAGCTAATGAAGGAATATCGAACACCCTATTTTAGAATGAATCTCCCATATGGTACACACAAGAGTGAGGGGAGAGCGGAGAGGAATCAGTGTATTGCTTACCAGTAAAGAGTAAACACCAATAGCCACGTATTCATAGATGTCCTTTCCAAGAAAAGGGGCAAAGAAGGCATAAAACGCAATAGATAGTAAGAAAAATACCGTTATAGCCACGACCTGTTCATAAATCAAAAAGCAGTGAGAAAAGACTTGATGATGATACACAAACCTTCAACTCTAGAAAACACGAAACTAGAAAAAACACATGGCATTTTCAGCATTGTAAAAGCATTTAGGCACACAATATGTTTCTAGTCTTTCAAAAATAATATGTTTAGTCCCTGAAGTGTTAGTCCCTCATAAGGGATGTGTTGCTCTTAAATAATAAATACTAAAAATTTATTAAATTTTTGGAAGACAAAAAACCAACATTTTTGGGATGTGTTACGGTTAAAAAATAGAGACAAAGAAACTATTTTAACCAAAAAATCATCACACACTAAAGAATATGCCGAAAGATCGTGGTCTAATATTAGTAGTAGTGTCATTTCATCTACAAATTGACTCGTAAATTTATCTTTCTCCAGATGACGATAATATGATAACACTAGATTCATAACCAGAAATGAAGAAGCAAAAAAACGCTAAAGTAATTGACGTGGCTTCCATACTGAGAAAAAAAATCTTGGGTAAACGGATATTCGAGTGCGAAAACAGAATCCCCCAGAAAGTGAGAGGGAAAAGGAGTGGACACTACATATACGACAAAACGCATGAGATTCCGCATAAAACTAGAACATGAATTAACGGCGGAAAACAGAACAAACCATGGAGAAAAAAGATGCGGCAGAGTGGGATAAAATGGGAAAGAGTCAAAAGAAGAAAGAGGTAAACGAGAAAGTGAAAAAGGTAGAAGAAGATGGAAAATTGGAGGAAAGTTTGAAGAAAAAGCCCATCAGAAACTCAGGAAAAAAACAAACAAACAAAAAAATAAAGTAGCAGACGAATGAGAAGATAATTGCGTTGCGGCATTGAAAATACAGTGTAGTATGGAGTGAGAGTGATAATGCACCTGGAAAGTGTGAAAAGGAAGCTCCCATCCATGACGCCTAGCCATTACCGAGTGACAAGTTTCTCTAACGAACTACGAAATCAGAAGCATTTGCACAGAAAAGAAGCATCTCCCACACCCTTCAAACTTGTTCTGTTATCACGCAAAGTGGAAAACCGATTTGAAATGACAGAAGAAAGAGTTCTATGAAAATTCTTAGGCTAGGGTTTGCCAAGTCAAATTCAAGAAGAGGAGAATAAGAGAGAGAAAGAGAGTTAGAGAGAGAAAGAGAAAAAGGTAAGAGGTTGTTGGATGATGTGAGAGTGCCAAGAGACAAGGCAGAATAAAGTCACTCACTCTCCCACTATTGTATTGCATTATTATAAATAAATAAATAAATAAATTATTATCATTTATCTTCTTTTTTTTGTTTATATATGTTAATATATATTATATATTTATTTATAAATTATACAGTCACTATTTCTACTCCTGAAAAGTGGTCCCCATTCTATTAACCTCATTGTTTCACTCCTCCACCTTTTTAAATATTTAAATTTGTATGTTTCATTCAAAAGAGAAAAAAATACCAATTCAAATAACTAAGGAAATTTTGATAAATGAATAAATGTAAAAAATCTGATAGAAAATGAAAATTTAAATTTTAAAAATATGGTTCAATTAAAACAAGAATATTATTTTTTTTATTATTAGCATTAATATTTTTAATAAAACCTCTCAATTATATTTTTTAATCTTCAAAACTCAAACTCTGGTAGTAACTGAATTAGTATAGCAGATTTTTCAGTGTCCATTTGTTGAAGTGAAAAAATATTAAAATAATAGTAATTGTATATTAAAAAGTTAGTAGGTACTGCATAATCACCTGTATGCATTAATTGTCAATAAAAAAATTAGGTCTCTTCTCTTTTAATGTGATAGTTATAATTATAATAATTAAATGTATATAACATGTATGTGTATTTTTTTATGCTATGAACTAATATTATTGTATTGCCTTGTAATTAAACTGGCCTCACATGTTTAGATTTTAAAATATTTCAAAAATTATCATATGGCATACCATGATATTTATGTCAACACATATTTCAATAACATAAATTTTAAAATAAAAAATTCAAATTAAAACAAAAAAAAATCCACTTATATATTTAAAGACAAAATTACATTCTTAAATTTAGAGGGCTAACAAAAATATCTCACTAATTTTAGAGATTAAAAGGCAAGTTTTAAATTTAATAGAAAAAAAAAATCAATTTTATATTATTGATGTTGGGTATTACATATTTACATGTGAAATGATAGTTCATCAATCAATTCTCCATTAAAAAAAAGTTTGACTTCCACAAAATCCCTATTCAGAGGCCACTGCTACGTTTTCACCTAATACTGTTTTGTCTAATGCATTTGTTGCCTATGGAAACCATGATGTTTTTTTAGTTAATAATTTTTTATTTATTTTATATATAACTCTATAAAATACTCAGAGAATTTATTTTTTACTTTATTAAGTGAAATACTTTGTTGACTGTTTCTATAATCCCTTTATTAATTAATTTATTTTGTTGTTGAATAATTAATTATTAATGTGCCGTCTTGACATAAAACATGGCAATGATTTGGAATCTTCCAACTAATGATTTTTTTGTGTGGAAGCGATTCCTTGGAAAGTTAGTTTAATATGAAAGTGACAAAAGCAATAGCGTGGGAGAGTTAGCAAAGTCTAATAACATACCCAAAATGTTTGGTATGTGCAAAACCCAAAAAGAAAAAGAACCAAAAGCACTGATTTGACGTACCAACCGCACTTCGATTATTCAATTTTTTTTTTATCAAAAATAGCTCACAGTAAAAAAAATAAACCAGAAAATTTATACTTAGTTATTAATTTTTTTTTTCTTTTTTTTTTCTCGAAAGCTTTTCTCTTTTTCATTAAAAGATACATACAGATTTTAACAGTATTTTTTGTTACAGTCAATTCTAACCAAACACTCGTATGTCTTTGTTTACCAGTGTGTTTAGATTTTTATATAAGTGTTACAAAACATAAACTTTTGTTAACTGTAAACTTAATATTTTTGGGTAGTTATTACATTGTATTTGGTAGTTTGAATCAATATTATCAAACTTGATAGTTTACGTAAATTTTTAAAAGTCTGGTAAACTCGTACAAGTTGAATAAACTCGTAAATTCGATTCATAAATTTAATTCGTAAACTTGTAAGAATTTATTTCAAATGAAAAAAATTATATAAATAATATTTTAATTAGTTTACAAAATTATATAATTTTAAATAAATAAAATTTATAAATATATTGTTCATGAAAATAAATGTTGTAAAACATAAATATGGTCATTTTTCTTAATTTTTTCCCTTTTCAAACTCGTAGATTCGTTCTAATTTATAAAAAAAAACGAGTTTACTTGTAGTTAACTCTGAAATTATGTCTGAAAACGATAAGAATTTAAGAGTTAACTCGAGAATTTGATAACCATCACCACGATTATCATTTGAATCAATAACCACAACTGAAAGCCATTAGCTTGAGAGAAAGGTTGCATATATGATATGACTCTTGTGCGAACTCTGCTATATTAATCATGTTCATTATCTTAAACACAGCTTCATTAGCTGCTATTACCAGTTAATTCTGCAGACACAATCACACAAGTCCTTTCAAAATTGTTCATTTTTAAAGCTTACAAAGGAAAATTCGGTAATGTGAGGTTCTCCATTTCTTGGAGCTTGAGGTGTCTGTGTCTGTATTATTTCATTCAATTGGTACGATGATCCTTCTGTGTCAGACAAGTCGGTATCAGATTGGTATGATCGTGGAGAATAAAGAACAGTATCAGTGTCTGTTTGGTTAGGCTTGTACTTGTGAAGTAAATGTATTGGTGATGATCCTTGGCTTGGTGTTGCTTCCCCACTCATTGTTCCCGAAGGAACATCTACCCCTGCTTTTCTCAACTTTCTCTTGTCTTTTGCAACCCTCTGCCATTTCTTTAGTGCCTTTGCAGTTTGCTCTTCAAAAATTGCTTTTTTCATGTGAGATCCCATCTACAAGTTAACACACACTTCATTTTATGATGCTGAATGAAAAGTTTACACAAATATTGGAGCTAGTTAATGCTTAATCGAGTAATTTTGTATACTTAGTTTGAAACTGTTCACCTGTGTTACTAGGGAGTAGAGAGGAAATGTAATGTAACTACACACGACTTGCAAGACTATTCCAAGGAAAACCCTTGTCAGTATCAGCGGCAAGTTTTCATGGAAGCAAGATGTGATCTTGAATTCATACTGCAATTTGAAAACATCATTAAAACAATGAAGTACTCTAAGTTTGAAAATTAAAAACATCTCTGGTTATGCATGCTACTTACCCATGTCCACAAGAAAAAGGCTATTTGGAATGCATTCTGCAGAACAACAGATAAATAACACACGTCACAAGAGAAATTGCTTGTTTCACAGTCATGGCCTCTCATAACTTCTACTAACACCTCTTTTTCATAAATTGAAAATCTCAGTTATATGACATAATGTGTTAATCCAAATCAGTAATTTTTCTGGTTGCACACACTCCAAATGTTTTAACAAGTGGACTTTAAGTCTAATTCGATCTCAGTTTGTAAAATAAGGTATACATCCATTTATATACGGTATAAATTGATTTTATTTCTAATCTATGTATATACTTGAATACACTAAATTTATGTTATATACTGACACACAAGTTATGACCTCGAATAAGGTAAAGTGGATTAAGAAGGTAATCCACTGGGGCCGATTAAACCAAAAATACTTGTTGTTAGGCTCTACAATAGGGACTCCTCTGACAATTGTGGTTCGATCTTGAATTTCTTGGGCCATTTCCATGATTATAAGTTCGAGCTTGGTGCCCACTAATAGAAGTATCTGCCAGGCAATGAAGTTCAAGGGATGTTAGCATCATTAATTTTCTTTCGAGCTTGATACAAGCTTTTCAATAACAAGTTTCCTTAATTACCACTAGCGGCGCTAACGATAGCCAGGTGAGAGTGTACCATTCTGTAGCAATAAACAAAACAAAGTCAAGAACTTCAATAACAACACGGTTTTGAGCATTGCGTGTGTGAGTTGGAGACTTAAAAGAGATGACCAAGTAGAGAAAACTTACTGTAAACGTTCACCAGCATAAAGACGATAGCGAAAGCCCATAACGGAATACTGCAAAACAAGAACTGATATGGTAAAAAAAGACCAAAATTGTGTCGTTAGATTATTAATGCGTTACAGATTTTTGAGGTCTGATGATTGATACCTTATACCCACGACCACTTTAAAGTCGTCCTCCATGGATCTTTTAATGTACTTTTGGAAGTCAAATTTGCTATTGGGAGCAAAATGTGCCTGCGTTTGTCAAAGTTTGTCACCAACTCAATTAATTTAAAACAGTAACAACATTTATTTAAGGTACACGTAGAACTCTGGCACCCACGTTAATAAATCCATGCCGCATGGTCATGTAATCAACCTTGGTGACAGACGCAAAGAATTGCCTGAAGAATGCTACCTGCAACAAACAATTACAAATATCATTTTGGTATTGTTTTCTTCTTCGTGCTGAACCAGAACAATGAATGAAACTCACAATCCATCGAATTCCCGGCATCCTAGACCAACCAGAGTGACGCCTAACAAACGATGTTTGATGCGCAAACCTGAACCTCGAAGGATCTGCCATAATTACATAAGACACAGCTCCATTACTTCTTATGTTACATATTATATATGTTGAATAACGCGCTTTTTTTACATATATGGGCAAACTTACACAGATATTACGAAAATAAACAAGTCAAAAAGATATTAACTTCACAACAAAATATTAACATTGAAATCATCATGACTCTTAACATCTTCACTTTTTCAGAAGCTCATGAAGATGTCTTACCATTTGTAAATTGATACTCAAGAGAGGATGTTTCAGCTTCCCAAGCTTTCCATTTCTTCATCTGTAGAGCAATGCCATTTTCGTTATTCCTTTTTTTGTGGAAACAAATCAGGTAGAATAATGGAGTCGTTAGACCTTTGTATTTGGAAAAGCAAACTTACTTTTGCTCGGGCTAGTACCATGGTCATTACGCTGTAGAATATGTGAAAAACAGCGAGGACGAAGATAAATATGTGCAACTGGTGCACCCCTGACTGAGAAATCAATGACACTTTACCCTGATTTCTCATAACACATGTAAAGAGAGATAATTAATTACTGTTTAACATGAAAAAAAAAACAAAAAGGAGTATCAGAAGAGATAATCTTCCTCACTTTCTGTGAGCAATAATCACCACCAGAAGACGCAGTTGCTAAAACTCGACGCCATTCCATGTCGTCCTCAAAGTAAAGTAACTTCCTTCCGCCATTTGAATCATCTGGGTCCTTTGACGCTTCCACCTTCTTGCATGGAAGCATGATATCACCAGCTGATGCAGGGATGCATATCTTTGCAATGTATTGTGTACCAAAAGTAAGTAACAGGGATATAAATCCTAATAACATTAACTCTGCAAACAAACAAAAATCAACACATGTATCTGTATCTGTATCGTCAAAATTTGAATTCACATCGGTCTAATTTTGTTCACCTGCTTTGATTTTCTCCAAGGCTTCACTCATGGCTTTCTTATGTCGTTTTTTAAACCACTGTGAGTGAGAATTAACGAATAAAACTTGGTCACGATCCAATCCAATTTCGCATAGCAGTTTATAGTTTATAACAAGTTAAAAAAACCAGAACAAAAATTAACCTTTTCAAGTAAATGGATTCCCTGTTCAATCAACACAGAGAGAATAACAAAGACTGCGCAAACAGCAGCCACTGCCCATGTGGGTGTTTCCTGCAACGTTCTTTCTCCGCCAGATGCTCCACCGGCCATTTCGCCAAGCTTAGTTTACAACATAAGAATAATATTAATAATCATTATTATTATAGGAGTTAATTAAGTTAAACACAGTGTATTTATTGGTATAATTGAAGGTGTAGAGAAGGATGTTTTGTCATGTGCTTCCATGTTTTATCCGCCCAGAACGTAACGGTATTACAGTTACAGGAACCACGCAGTTTCCTTTGAAGACAGAACATGATTAATTAACTAATAAACATGATATAATAATAACGTTAAAGCCGGCCCTGGAAGATTATGCGTGGAGTTTTATTCGCGATCGATTCTGAATGATGAACTATTCCTGACATGTCATTAACTGAAGACGAGTGGGATCTTAGGACACACTGATCAAATAATCAAACATGTTACAATTTATAATGTATTTGTATATTACTATTTGTTACAGTAAAGTTCTCAAAAGAAAATTAATGTGTTCATAGTTTTCATGAATAAAAATTAAATCGGTTAAACAAGTTTATTTGTTGATTAAATTTAACTGATGTTAACAGTTTAAATTTGGTTAAAGTCATGTATTACCAAAAGATCTTTCAAGGATATGTGCATTATTACAATAGCAAGAAGAAAGGCAACTGCCAAACCAATGTGGTTTTTTAAATAATTGTAAAATCAATGTCAGAGTAATACAAATTTGTACGCCTTCTTGGTTAGCAGAATTTATTATAAGGATGAATTTCAGTTCATATATATATATATATATATATATATTAATGATAGTGAGAAAATCATGTGTAAAAGGAGAGGAATGTGAGAAATGTTGTGAAGAATGTTGGTGAATTACACTTTTACCCTCAATATATGATATATATATATATATATATATATATATATATATATATATATATATATATATATATATATATATATATATATATATCCGAATAATAGTAGTTAAAAAGGTAATTTTTGTGAAGAAGACGATTTTTTAGGAGTATATAATAGATAATTATTCATCAACTAGTTCACCGGTTATATTAATTAGAGATGTTTATTTAATTCATAGAGTAATTTCGATTGACTTAAAAAGAATCTCTTTTGGATTATCAAATATGTGAAAATAAAAAATTCAACATCATAAATATTTAATTTTTTAAAGTAAATTTAATCTTAATATAAGACTTTACATAACTCTTAAAGCAACACATTGAACTTTCATCAAGATAAAAATTGGTTTGTCACGATCAATTATTGAGACGAGTCAATTTGACCTGAATAAAAATAAAAACAAACAAACTTGAAAAAAAAATGATATATATTACTTATGTCAAAATTCAAAATGAGTTAGTCCGAATAAAAATTCAAGATTTTTTGTTCTAGATCTTAAATATAAATTAAAAATTGACACAATTAACTTGGAATTAGGATTGAGTTTAATCTAATATCAAAACCAATGATAATAAACTAATATATATATATATATATATATATATATATATATATATATATATATATATATATATATATATATATATATATATATATATAAAGGTGATTCAAAATATATAAGAGATTTAAAACAAATTTAAAAATAAAACAATTTATCTTAAAATGTATCACATTCTACTTTATTTTAATCTTTTGAGATTTTTTTTTTCTTGTAGGTCTAAAACAACCAATAAAAATATATTTAAAACCTTATTTCGGACTTAAAGCCATTAATACTAAAAACAATTTATAAAGTTTTTTTTAAGCTTAAAATAAGAATTTTATCTACTTAGGCGTTAACCAGTCTCTCGATGTATACTTAATTGTAATTGATTGTGTCCTATCCTTAATTAATTATGTTTTAATCAGAATTAGTTATAACGAACTTTGTTTATAATATATATTTTTAGTCGATTGTTGTAACGAAATTACATATTTTTTTTGCATCATAAATTGTGTTCACGGGATATTCATATAAACTTTTAGTTGTTAAATGAACTAATCATTAGTTTGCTTATTTATTTACAATTTACAATTTGAATGTTTAGATAGATGTGTGTATTCGAGTATTACTTATTTACTTACTATTTTACCTGTGGTATAAAAGCATGCATAAATATTTATTTCAATTCAATAAATATTGATATATTTTATATTTAGTTCAATAACAAAAATTATATTTCTAATATTATATTTTTGTTGTTGTTATTTTTATTTAAATTTTACTAATAACAAATATAATTATATATAAGTTTGATTTATAGTAATTGAAAAATGTGTTTATTAACAACAGAAGTAACATTAGTATGCAAAGATTTTAAATTTACAAAAAAAATGAAAAACGTTTTTAAAATTAATTATATATTGATCTTCATTTATTATTTTTAATAAATTATCACTAAAAACTAAATATGTATTTAATTACCTCAGCTATTAATAAAATTTTAATAAAATTAAAACTTTTATATTAAAACAGTGACTATTTTTTTTATTGTATTTAAAATAAAATACGTCTATCTTATATATTAAATAAAAAAAGACGCTAAAAATATTATGCATTTGACATTATTTTAATTATTGTTTTTTTCTAGGTTAAACGGTTGACTTTTAAAATAATTCTGTTTATTAATTTTTTTTGCAATTATTTTGTCAAGTAATAAACTATATTTAAAAAATAGTTTTTTTTTACTTTTTTGAACCAAAAATATATATATTTTAAAAATATACCTAAATATAATTTAGATAATACATTAAAAGCAATTATAAACCTTCGTTAATTTAATCAAATCTGAAACATTTTCTATGCAAATCGGAATACTATACTTTTTATTTAATTCCTCTTCCATTTCTTTCAAACCAATCATTCGCTTTCTACGTCAAACCAAACATAGAAAAGTATTAAAATAAAATTAAAAAAATATTAAGACTGACATTCTTTGGATGCCAGCAGACAACATTTACTGTAAATTTCATCAAATATACAAAGTCTATACAGGAAGAAAGTGTATATAAATTTCATTTAAAACACGTTTCAATTTCAGTTAAGAAAACGTGTTTTAATAAAAAATTAGAAAAAAAAAAGAACACCATTATATTTAAAAACAGTAAAATATTTTTATTATGAGCGGATATTTAGAGAAAGAATAAAAAAATAAAAAATAGAGAGAGATGGTTATATCGGAAGCAGTACACAAGCAGTGATTTGATGTATATATATATATATATATATATATATATATATATATATATATATATATATATATATATATATATATATATATATATATATATATATATATATATATATATATATATACACACACATAAGAAGAAAAGAAAGGAGAAGAGAAGAGAAAGAAAAGAACGAAACAAGTGTTACTTACTTTCTTATTTACTTTCCTTACATCCAAGCTTTGATATTATCACTCACCAATTCCATGGCGGCTGCTGTTTCCACCTCTTTCGTTCTAACCAAATCTGGTATCTTTCTCTCCGAGTCTTATTTTTTCCTTTTCAATATTATTCATTCTTCGCTTTATCTCTTTTTAATTACTTCCAAGATTTTTAATTTTGACCTGTTCAATGCAAAATTCGGCCATAGATAACCCAAGAACCGTTTCCCCTTATTTCGATCTCACCACAATCACAAATCTTTTATGTTTTTTTTTTCACGGTTCATTAGGGTATTACAGTCTCACTGATTTATCGTGAACTTTTCTTGGGGTCTGTGTTCGAAGACAAATTGGATTTCACCGTGCCGCAAATTGGCTGTTACTTGTTAAGATAATCTTGTTTTTCTTGCTTCTTGTTTGTCGGGGAAGCGGGAGATGCGTGATATATATTTAAGATTTCCTGTGGACTTGTTTCATGCAATGTTGTAATATTTCTGTACAACATTAGTGGTGCTTTCTATTATTTTGCTTCTTCCATTTATTATTCTTGTAACCCGAATGAACATGTCTCGCTTTCTAGCTTCTATACTGTGGAACTAGACTCGTCTTGTTTTTGTGAGAGTGTGTGTGAGTTTTTTTTTTTTTTTTTTTTTCTAATCGAGCATCTTGTTTTAAAACTCTTTTACTGTTGCAAAAACTTTTACCAGCATCGTCCATAAACAAGGTGGACCACTCTCTGGTCAAGATTAAACCATACAACTCATGTCTGAATCTAAATCGTCAAGGGAGAATGCAAACGTCTTTAGCAAGAAGGCCTCTGACAATCCAAGCTACATATAGGTATTTCTTTTTGTCTTGTGACTTTGTTATGACTGCTTTCTGTAGTCTGTCTTCACGAGTGCGCTGAATTAGATGGGAAGTAATGCTTTATAAATGTTATTCCTTTCGTTTCTTTGCAAGTGTTCTTCTAGAGAAACCAAGAAATGTAATAAGTTTTCTTGATTTTAATACGATATTTATAAGATTTCTGTTTAATCATTTTCACTTATAAATAAAAATGTGTAAACTAATTAAATATTAGGTGAAATATAATGGTATAAATGAAAAAGAAAAAGATTAATGAACGCCGTGTTGAACTTTGAAAGTGATAGTTTAGTAAAAACAAAAATCTTTAAGAAATGCGATCCTTAAAAAGGAACAGAGGGAGTAGTTGTTATGCAAACAATACATGATAGTGTTGATTAGATAGAAGTTGTGAACAGAAACATGGTTAAGCACCTTTTTGGGGGACTTTTGTTTGGTCACATTTGGACTCAAATAAATGCATGTTTGATCAAGAGTATTAATATAACTTAAATGAGCTAACAATTTAAAAGGAGTTTTATACTTCATCCAATTATAAATGACCGTGTAAAGTAAATTTATAGACTTGATAACTATTTTAGAAGCTGTACCTAGAATGATTTCTATTGTTCGACGACAGTGTAAAATTATTGACAGAGCGTGAAAATCAAACCCTTTAAACATTTATAATCATTGTTATTGTTATTATCTGATACATGCCTTCAAATCACTGCCACAAATAATAATTACAAGTTCACGACTCTAAGGAAAACATAGCTAAAAGAGGAAGAAACAGAACACCAGAAATATTCTTGAATGAGAAAAAGAATTGACTGTGGAAGTTGTTTGATGAATATTTGCGATTAACCTGACCTCTGCTTCCTTTGGCACTACAGTGATGGTGGAAGGCCCAGCAGTGCTGGTATATTTGTTGGTGGGTTTGTCTTGGGAGGGTTAATAGTTGGCACTCTTGGTTGCGTGTATGCACCTCAGGTAGTATTTGCTACTGAAATATACTTTTTCAAGTGCTAGATATTGGTGTCTAACGGGATACGTTCAGATGTTTTTCTTGCTTAAAAACTCATCAATTATGTGACTGCATACTGGAATTAAATTGGTTAACTGCTTGTATTTATCCGGTCAACAACGTATGTAGCATAAATACAAGTAGGTGGCTTTGCACATGTTTAAAAATTTAAAGATATCAGGAAGTGCATCGTAATTTTTTCTTCAAAATTTATATGATGGAGATCGGTATTTTTTTTTATTGCTTGAGTATTATTATTATTTTATTATTCCACAGATCAGTAAGGCCATAGCTGGCGCTGACAGGAAGGAGTTGATGAGAAAATTACCAAAGTTTATATATGATGAGGAAAAGGCTTTAGAGGTGAGCAGTTGCTTGCTCTTGATACCATCCATCATGTTTGTCTTACAAGGGATTCTTGCCAAAGTTGATATTGCTGTAGGCTTTTGCTTAACCGTTGTGTGATTAATTTCATTGTTCTCGTTATCAGTTTTACTTTAGACTCGTATATGCTAGATTTATATAATTGTTGTTCTACTGTTGGAAAAGGTTACGTCCAATTATGTCCTAATACAATGTGGGGAATTGCACCTGTACTTGCTGCAACATGTTGGCTTTAGGAGAGGTTATTACTTCAATGACTAGCAAAATTTGGTTGCTTGATTTGCAGAAAACCAGGAAAGTTCTGTCTGAGAAGATTGAACAACTGAATGCTGCCATAGATGATGTTTCTGCACAGCTACGTTCAGAGGAGGCCTCAAATGGAGTGGCTATTAATTCTGATGAAATTGAAGCTGCCACATGAGACTGCTGCCGAGTGCTGTGATGTCATAGTACAGAATGAACCATTGCTCATTTTAGTAAACAATCTTTTATTGGTACAAAGTGTATTTTGATTTTATTGTAATATCTTTCTATTTCTTAATAATAAACTCTGGTTTTCTGCTAATGGCTGCCGCTACTGTGGGTAAAATAGTCGTTACGCTTTAATGGCTGATTTCTTGTGTTCTATCAGCCATTTAGTTATAGTGAAAAGTTTCCATGATGGGCATGATACTGGAGCAACGATGGTCGTTTTCTGGTTCGGATCATTTAATAATCCAGGTTTGATTGATGATTGTTAATACTAGGATCATGTCACTTTTGCTGCCACCATGAATTCGATGAATGTTGATCTATATGTTTATGCTGTTAATCGTACTTAGACAATAACACTTCAACAAGCATATTGAAAACAATTTAATTAGATTGCATCCCATTATCCTGAAATAAAAATTGTTATAATTCTATACTGCATCAAAATCAAACATGTCTTTAGAAAGAAAAAACGAATCGTGCTTGAAGTTGTTTTTATCAAAAATTAATTTACTAATTAACACGAGTAAGCCTCATAAAGCTTCTTTTCATATTCATCACATGTTTTAGCTTAGATATATGTTACCATGAGGATTACTCGACTAATAGTTGGATAATTGTTTCAGGATTTTTATAAATAAAAATAATAAATTTCTAAAAGAATTAAATCCTACTTATAAATAAGTTATTTTTAATTTATAAAAATAGTAAACTTACTTTCACTCTGAAGAGTCTTAGCATAAATTTATCCAATTAGACTCTTATTATATATATATATATATATATATATATATATATATATATATATATATATATTATTTAATTGTTTTTTTATGTACAATTTGTATTTTCTTTTTTTTATGGTTTCTCGTTGTGATTGATTTTTTTTATTCAAACTTTTTTTCATGCTAATGAAACAGTACTGTTATCTTTTACTTCAGAAATTCTTATTACTCATGAATCAAGGTAATACTGCTGAAAATTATGGGTAATTTACTGAAAATACTAAGGCTTTATTTCATGTTTGTTTCAGTCTTCTACCAAAGAGTAAAATACTTACAATATAAATTGGAGATAAGGCTACAAGACAGCATTGAAGTGAAGAATAATTTGTTGCTATTTTCAATTATAATTTTTATTAGAAACAAATACCTTGACACATTTTAATTTAGGCTGAAGGGATAAAAATAACAACTTTATTTATTTAAAATAAGTTATTTATTAATATTTCCAAATTATTTTAATTTTAAATTAAAACGAAAAATAGTTATTTACCTTTTCACCTTGTTCTTATGTTACACTGTTTGATTTACTTCACGCCTCTGTTGTAAATATTTCTCTCACGTGATGGTTTAAATTTTTATATTACCAAAAAAGTCTCACACTATCAATTCAATTATTTTTAAAATATATTTTATTTTTCAATAATTTCACTACGTTAAATATAATTACTCGTAATTTCTATGTAAGTTACATAACTTTGAAACGTGTGGATGCAAAGTAGACTTTGTGATGACCAAAAATGGAAAAAAGAAAAAATATTTTCCTGTGGAGAAAGTAATGAACGGCCATAATAAGGATACGTGGCTAAAAATATGAAGTGGCAATATTGAAAAACATTGAGCTCCAAACATTATCTTATCCCATAGATTTTCTCACATCTTATTCACCACTCATTCCCGTTACTCCCCAGCAACCATAATTTTCCTTCTTTTTTTTCTTTTATGACAATCTGCAAAGAATAAAACAAGAGGAGGAAATGCAACTTTGTTGCTGATATATACATTGTGATACAGAGTTGTAGCACACCCTTGTTGCAGCCATGGCCTCTCATGCGGCTCTAGCTTCCACAAGGATCCCCACAAACACCAGGTTCCCATCCAAGGCTTCTCACTCTTTCCCAACCCATTGCACCTCTAAGGTTCATTTCTTGCATTATCAATTTCCATCTTTCCTTCTTTCACTTTAATATGTCTGCACACTCTCTCATACATTTCACTTAGCTTCTGCAGAGACTTGAGCTCACAGAATTCTCTGGGCTAAGATCCTCTTCATGTGTCACCTACGCTAACAATGCTAGGGAATCTTCCTTTTTTGATACCGTGGTTGCCCAACTCACTCCCAAGGTTATTATCTTATACTTATATCATTGATTGGATCCTCATGATGAGACTTACTTGTATAGATTATATATATCTATAGACAACAAGCTCTTACTTTCTGTGTTTTTTACAAAATGTTACATTCACTACATCTATGATATAGAAACCATGAGAAATGAACGAGAAATGTTATCTGTATAACACCTAGAGAGAAATACGAGACTTTGTCGTACATGTTTTATGGTATTACTGGTATCTTTAGTAATGAAAAAAGATGATGTGATACACAATATACACATGAAAGTACTTTTGTATAGAACGATGTAACAGTTGTATGAATAACGCTGCTCAAAATGCATGGCTTCTTAATTATTCTTTATGTCTGTTTCTACTTCTAATTTGCAAACTAAA
Source organism: Vigna mungo (assembly GCA_036885675.1). Classification (NCBI taxonomy): domain Eukaryota; kingdom Viridiplantae; phylum Streptophyta; class Magnoliopsida; order Fabales; family Fabaceae; genus Vigna; species Vigna mungo. Next base: position 45,257,690 of record CP144699.1, on the reverse strand, counting down.
AGCAGACCAATGGATCCACTCCTGTGAGAGGAGAAACGGTGGCCAAGTTGAAGGTGGCAATCAATGGTTTTGGACGAATTGGCAGAAACTTTCTTCGTTGCTGGCACGGCCGAAAAGACTCACCCCTTGATGTTGTTGTTGTCAACGACAGTGGTGGTGTCAAGAATGTAAGTCATTTAACGGTCTTGGCTTAGCTGGTTTTATTGGCACAGATATTTTTGTTTCACTAATTCTGCTTCACGTATGATCCAGGCTTCACACCTGTTGAAATATGATTCTATGCTGGGAACATTTAAAGCAGATGTGAAGATACTAGACAATGAAACCATCACTGTTGATGGTAAGCCCATCAAGGTTGTTTCAAGCAGAGATCCTCTCAAGCTTCCTTGGGCTGAACTAGGAATTGACATTGTTATTGAGGTAGCCACCATTAATTACTTGATTTATCTTAAACATCTTGTAATGAATTAAAAATTTGTTTACTGATGAAAGAGCTTATAAAAAGAATGAATGAACTTTTGTTCAGGGAACTGGAGTGTTTGTGGATGGCCCTGGGGCTGGCAAACACATCCAAGCAGGTGCCAAGAAAGTTATTATCACTGCTCCTGCAAAGGGTGCTGACATTCCAACTTATGTTGTTGGAGTAAATGAAGGGGACTACACTCATGAAATCGCTAACATTATAAGGTCTGTGACACTGAACATTGTTTTTGTGCCACTGAACTGATTATTCATATTGTATCCTGCTTCTTGTTTTTTCTTATTGTTTCTTCAATGTGCAGCAATGCTTCTTGCACCACAAACTGTCTTGCTCCCTTTGTGAAGATCTTGGATGAAGAGTTTGGTAAGCAAACACTGATCACACTGGCAGTTATTATTTAAGAGAGATGTTACAGTCTCAAAGTCACTTCCCTTTGGTCTATGTTTCCAGGAATTGTGAAGGGAACCATGACAACCACTCACTCCTACACAGGAGACCAGGTACAAGATTGATCAACCACTGGTTTGACCATGCATTTGTAATTATATGACTATGATTTACACGTCTCAGTTAAATATAGAGAAATGATATCATCACTGCGTATATGATCAAGTATCATGTGGTTGTGCAGAGGCTTTTGGATGCTTCACACCGTGACTTGAGACGAGCCAGGGCTGCAGCACTGAACATTGTCCCAACCAGCACTGGAGCTGCGAAGGCTGTGTCTCTGGTGCTGCCACAGCTGAAGGGGAAGCTGAATGGCATTGCACTCCGTGTGCCTACACCCAATGTTTCAGTTGTTGACCTTGTGGTGAATGTTGAGAAGAAGGGTCTCACTGCTGAAGATGTGAATGGAGCATTCAGAAAGGCTGCAGAGGGGCCATTGAAAGGTGTTCTTGATGTGTGTGATGTTCCACTGGTGTCCATTGACTTCCGCTGCTCTGATGTTTCTTCCACCATTGACTCCTCCTTGACCATGGTCATGGGAGATGACATGGTTAAGGTGGTTGCTTGGTATGACAATGAATGGGGTTACAGGTTAGTTACTTCACTCTACATCTATAATAAACTCATAAAAAAAAAAATGAATTTTAAGTCTAACTCAACCGTATAAACTCTGATTAAGGCGGGATTTCTTACAACATAAAGAAAGAAGATGAGTAATAAGATTGTGTTTTGATGGTAGTTATGAATTGATATTTAGAACATTGGTGATTGCAGCCAAAGAGTTGTGGATTTGGCACATTTAGTAGCAAGCAAGTGGCCAGGAACACCTAAAGCAGGGAGTGGAGACCCATTGGAGGAATTCTGCGAGACAAACCCTGCTGATGAGGAATGCAAAGTTTATGAATAGAGGATCACTAGCAGCAGCAACAACCCATTTTTACTCTTTCTTTACCTTTACCTTGTGTTAAGCGTATCATGTGAAAAAGAAGGATCTTTTTCAGACAGACAGTGTCTGAGGGCAGATTTTCAAAGTTTAAATTTATCTGTAGCCAATAATAAGTTTTGGCGTGATTCATGTTCATGAATACCACCCATATATTGATTCATATTGCATTTCTTAATTCTTGTGACAGAGTTACATAACTCAAAAACAAGGGCAATTGTTACCACTGTAACTTCTTAGATGGGAAAGTGGGAATAATTCAGTGTTGACTACAAGACTCCCTGTCTCCCTGACATGGCTCACGGCTCCATCACCATAACTGGTTTGAGTTTGCTTTTAAAGCTACCATCTCTTCTTTTTGCTTCATTTTCTTTCTCACCATAACAAAGACAAACACCCAAAAAAAGAGAATATTTGTCCTTAAAAGAAATAAGTAAATCATAATAAGATAGTTACAGTAGATTATATGAAAAGACTAATTAGAAGTATTTTATTATTATCGAAGGTTAGATACGACAAATTTTATAATAATTATATTGTTAATATATTATAAGATTATATATCAAATATAAAAATATTAAATTTTTAATATAAAAGTAAAATAATAAATAAAATAGAATGTTATAAAATAATCTATTTAAACATATTTTAAAATATAACATTTTGCTTAATACAATTCGATATTAGTTCTTATTTTAATTTAAATTTTATCTTACATCTAATTTATATTTTAGAAATACTTTTTATATCAAATTATTTAAAAAAACATATTTTATAAATTTTTTAAATGTATATTAACAAAATGCTTCTATTTCATCGATCAAAATACAAAATCTTTGTTCGTCTCTTTTTCGCTTTTCTTTTCTACTTCAAATCCAAACAAAACATAAGTTAATATTAATAAAATTGTTTTATTCCATTAATAAAATCAATTATAAATTGCAAATTTTTTTATTCTTCTCTACTCACTTCTTATACTTTTGTCTCTCCTAATATATATATTTTTTTATTTAAAGATTTATAGAAACGGGTAACTATACATACACATTCCATTTTTTTTTTCTACATCTACTTAACATTAATAAAATTGTATTTTTATTATTAAATATGAAATAATTTAGAAAGTATTAAATAGAAAAGTAAATATACTCAGTTCTTTAGGTACTACTGGATAGGTATTGAAAAATTTAAAGGTATACATATATCATCTTCCTATAAAAAGGACAGAAAACATCTTTTTTCTCTATCTGTATTTAGAACATCTTAAAATGTGTAAATACAATAGCATGTAACAGAACTACCTATGTAATGATGTGTTAACAGTTCATAACATGTTCTCCGTCCGAGGAAAACTTATAACTATGAACATAATCAATAAAAAATCAATGACATCAAAGTGTTAAGTTGAATTAGGTGTCATTTCTGTTTGTAGTTGTAGTTGTACCCTCTTTGACTGCCTTACCAGTTGATCATCAAGTGATCTTTCTCTCTTTCTTCCATTACTCCTTGATGGATCTTCTTTCTCGTCAATGAGCGAGAGAAATCTCTGAAAACGACCAGAAATTGACCAGGCAGTAGTAGAAGATGGAGGTTCAGAAGGAGGAGATTTCCATAACTGGAACATGATCTGCAAAAAATGCAAAAGAAGAGCAACAAAGCAAGCTATCCCGCAAATGAGAAATAGACCCCAGAAGCTTTTAAGCTGAAGACGATCTGAGTCGATTTCAGCATTGTCTAAACAAGAGCTTCGTGTCATCCACTTGTCATGAATCCGCTGTAGATCACCCGTTTCAGAAAGTTGTAGAATGGCTGTTGACATATCCTCAGCCAAAGGGGAGTCCCGAGGGAATGCCTGACAGGCCAACAAAACCAGAATCATGATTCTCATAACCAAAAAGTACCATTTGACAACCTTTTATAGGAGTAAAATGATTGTAACAAATGAGTTCATCTAATGCATATATATATTAGGATTTCAGAAATTAATGATCTAAAAGTAGAGAACTAGAGGTACTCACAAAGCCCCAGCCACTTCTGGTGAACTCCTGACCAACAATTCTGAAGGTGCACTGGCTTGATAAGAAGATTTCAACATAAGGTCGTTCATCAACAATAGCAGCAACACCTCCTCTTTTTTTAGGACCAAGCTTTAGGGCCATAGCATATTCTTCTGGAGTTCCAAGGGCAATAAGCCTGGATTTGGATATTCCAATATCTTGAGTCAGGTAATGTTCTGCAAATGAACCAACTTGGTAACCTATAGGTTCATCACCAGCTTTTAAGCTATCTATTCCATTGATAGGAGAAGATAACTGTTGCACAGTGAGTATGGATGTTAAACTTGCAGTGTAGCTGGAAGTGAGGATCAAGACCACAAATAGCCATAGAAGCATCACAAACCGACCAAGACCACTCATGGTATTCTCTCCTGCAGAAACAATGAAAAAAACAAATAAAAAACTTCATTGTGTCCATCCACCAAACAAAAGAAACCGAGGTTTCACTTACTGTGGGAAAAAAACAGAGTTGACAGGCTAAACCTGCAGGCATTGTTAAAATATGGATCAGACACAAACGACATCACCCAGTTCAATCATGAAGATGATTCTAAAAACGCGTTTTCTGCATCCTATTGATAAGCATAATGGCATGAAAATCCAGTAAACATGATGCTACCGAACAGGAAGGTGTTGCAATGTTTCTCATGGACCACCCACAAGTAAAAGGTATCCAACCATTAAGCCAAGTATAGAAGTAAGATAATCAAGCAAATAACTTACCATAACAAGGTTATAATTTGCTGTCTAGGTGGACCTCTGAACTCATCATTGATCCTGTGTTCCAGAATCCATATAACTATCCCAATGAAAAGGAAGAAACATGCAGTCACAATCCACATAAGAGGAGTAAATGGCTGCAGGAAAGCCCAACCACCAGAATTAATTTTTGTAAATGGGGCCACCACAACAAGTCCCGATGCTGCATATGGTTGTGTAAAATCTACAACCCTTGTCCGATTTGTGACAATAGCAATGTCACCAATGGCACCATCAAAGTACTGTACCAAGAAAATGTACTAATTAGGCAGTTGATTAAAATAACACGCCGCAATATGTTATAGAGGATCAGAATTAGGAGACATAAACATACACCAGTTGTGATCAAACGGATAAGTTCTGTGTAGCTTGGATTTTTGTGTCCGTCTCCAAATGGAACAAATTGGTAAGGAACGGCATAAGGCAACAAGTTCAGAGCTGCTGTGAATACATCAACACAAAAACCTTTAAACATCTCAGTTCCCTTCACTGGTGAAACAAATTCACGATAACTGACTCGGATAGGCACACCAATCCTCAACTGTCTACCATTATTTGGGAAGACCCATCCACGGGGTTTGGATAATGTTTCTCCAGGCCATATCACACTGTAAAGCTTCTGATTCGCACTAGATCTATTAGGTGGCTTTGCATACAGTATCTCAGGAGATACAATTGACAAACCAGAATAGTTAGACCAGTAACCAACCCTCCTAAGGCCAGTTCCAACCACATTAAGCACGTCATAGGCAGGATGAATGATAGATCGATCTGCTTCAAATTTCATTCGACCTGATAGTCCAACAAAATCACTCTGCAATATGTTCTTCAGCAGAAGCGTTCCGTTGTCAAAAATGCTCATTGCATCAAGGTTCAAATCACTTCCCTTATCAGCAGCACCACCCAAACTTGTGTAATTTGTACTCGAAAGAACCCCACCCTGACTGAAAAAAGCATCAAGGGCCCGTGCAACAAGCCACACAGAATCATAAGCGTAGAGGCCATAAGAATGTAACCCCAAAGAGCCACCGGTCAACTTGTTCCACCGAGAGACAAATCCCCTTTTTCTATCTGAATCAGGTGTATGCTGGCGCAGAACAAGTACTCCCTGGAGAACATCCATTGTTTCTGAAGGGAGAGAAGCAGAATCCAAAAGTGAAGAGAGCCAGTCTGTGACTATCCACACATAGCCATTGTTTGTCATCCCAAGATAACGCGCCACATTGAAAACCATAAAACCATAATCAGTTTGTGCATGGAGAACAATGACTCGAGACTGCATCAGTGCCACTTTCACCAGCAAACTAGTAATTTCTCCCCGGTTGACTTCAGTTCCGGAATTAATCCCTTCCTTGAAGGATATTCTACAGCGCCTGGCAGCTAGTTCATCGTCCAAAGCAGCCACACCATTCCGTCCATAATCATCATCCACGTATATTGCAATCACCTCCTTCCAACCATAGTAATCAATGATTTCAGCAACAGCCTTCATTTGGTACAGATCACTCTGTGTTGTCCTCACAAAGAAAGGAAACTGCAGCGATGTCAGGGTAGGGTCTGTTGCGGCAAATGACAACAAAGGAACTCGTAGTTCATTTGCAACATGGGATATTATATGCGCAACCACAGAAGATTGTGGTCCTATTATAGCAACAACATCAGTCTCCATGAACCGCAAAGCTGCAATTATCAGTCAAAACAACATACTTATCACCTATTCTGAGTAACATAACAAACAATTAACTACATAATTAAAACACAAAACTCAGATTCAGTTCCAACTGAGTTTATGATACTGTCTCTCTAATTAAACAGAATGAGAGTAACAGGGTAACACCCAAGAATAAAGGTTTGCATTAAATGGAAAAAGATAATAGCACGGAGTCGAAAATAAATCACCTTGAACCATGCCTAAGAAACCGCTGTAATTGGAATTTTGCATAGTGAGAACAATTTTAGTTCCATGTAGAATGCTAGTGTCGGCGTTAACATCTTTCACGGCTTCCTCCAATGTAATTTTAGCCACTTTCCCTAGAATAGAATCGAGGTTGAAGATTGCTCCAATGTTGACGATGGCGGGTCTCGAGGACGACACGTTTGCAGCCCTCACAAATCCCAGACACCACACCACCCAACAAACCACCCGAAACGAATTCATCTCAATCAAGAACGATTTTTCCCTTCAATTTTTCAAGCATTCACTGATTCCCAAGACAAAAACGCCATCTTGCCCGACCCAAAAGAATGGCCGAGAGAAAACAGTAACAGCAACCTCGTACAAACCACCAATCCCAGGAAAGTATTTCAAAACTTTAAATGCTTTGCTCCCCACTTAGTGAAACAGGGAAGCTTTTCAGATTTGGGTTCCAGAACAATATCCAGGCTTGATTCAATGGAAACCTGGAAGTCGTGAGTGGTAAGGTTTCACATTTATTAAAAAGGAAGCAGAAGAAAATATGGTTGTTTGGAATTAGAATGTAAACAAAAACACAAGAAATAGAACAGTACTACTAGATTTAGAAATTGGATATAAAGGGTGAAGAAATTAATTAATGTCGGTCTGTCTTTCTTGAAGTAAAAAAGTAATAATGGATTGAAGAACAGGAGCAGGTAGTGGATGTGGTATGGGAGTGGGACTCCCACGGCATCATCTGCAAATTGTAAATAATAAATGATAAAGCTTTTTGTAAGAACCTTATTGCTACCAAGAAAAACCACACACCCTCATCCATCCACGCTTTCACATGTACGACATAGAAACAACGTTAACTCTTTCAGGTTGAAACTCCTTAGATCCTCCCAAAACTCCATTTTCAATCCTGCTACTGGCCCGCCAAACAAGCAAGCAAGAAAAAGAGCTCCACACTTTACAATGCAAGAAAAATACAATTTTTCCCACAAATATATAATATCACTATATACTTTTAGTTTTAATAATTGAACCATCTTTATTTAATTCATGTGCTAGGTGGTGGGAAGTTTGGATATGAACAGTAGAATGTTCTAGGTTTAAGACGCTTACTTAACATAATTTTCATACAAAGCGAACATATAAAGTAGATTTGATTGATTTAACAACACTTTTAGAAACTTTATACCCTAATAAGGCACACATTACAAGAATGAGTTGATGTTTATATTGAATATAAGAAAATGGATTTTCTGGGGGTTTTAATTACTTTTGCAGTTATTTTTTTCGATATTCTTTACGTGAGTGCAGTTAAGAAGCTGTCTTCTTTTTCCCTGAAACACACCAGGAATAAACTAAACTGACTCTGAAGGAATGAACACACCAACAGAGTGTTTCATTTTGCTTTGAAAATATGAAATCATGAAGTAAAAACTCTTCCTTTAATTTTATAACTTAAAAATTTGAAATTTACAGGATGAAAAATATCAAAACAAGATGCAAAATTTAAGTATAAATCTGAAAAGGTTTTGGGTGAGTTAAAAGTTGAAAGAAGGAGTTGGTGTGTGTGGGGGAATAAAGATAAAGATCTGTATGGGGACAAAGCAAAGACACAGTCCTTTTCTTCTTTTTATTTGTTTTTTTCTTTTCTTCTTTCTTTCTTTTCATATGAAGAGATAGATGAAAAGAGACCAAACAATGGTATGAGGTTATTGCCGCTTTTTCTCGTACACACAAATGTTATGTTGGAGTGATAGAATCAGTGACATGGAACATAACAAAATTGCAGACTTTTCAATCGTTTTCTTCTTTTTCCTGCTCTCACGTTCATAAACAGTATTCTTTATTTTGTTTACATAATTTCTAATCTTCTTTCTTCTTCTCCACCTTTCATTCTTTCAGAAAGTTAAGATCCAATGTCACCCACTTGCTTCTTTCTACTCTTAAACTATTTTATTATCCTTTAATCTCCTTTCTAGTGTATTTTAAAACTTGGTTTAAAATATATATTTTCTTTCTCCCTCCTTTTTCTTTTTTTATTTTTTATTTTGAATTATTATTTAGTCCATAGAAGATATAATGTGTGCTTTGAACAGAATCAGCAAAATTGAGTTGTAATCATTACAAAGTAGAATAGAAGGTAGTATGAATTTCTTTAATTTCTTCCTTTTTGAATGTGTCATTATTTTTTAACTCATGTGGTATTTATATTATTTGATTTTATATTCTTAACAAATTTTAATATAATTCTCAGAAATTTCTTTTAAATAGTTTATCACCAGCTTTCATATTTATTGAGTGTAATATAATTTATGTTATTTTAATCAATTTTGACTTTATGTATGCAGTAACCACATGACAAATGTGTGTAGCATGTTGTGTATTATATACATGCATTGTTGACTATAAGATAATCTTTACATATACTCAAAGTTTGTGTACCTTTATTATACATGAATTCATCCATGTGTTAAATTGGTTCCTTTAATTCAATGCCCAGTCAACTGGGATGTAAGTGAAAAGACAAAATAAACAAACAATAATGTATTACTCAAATAACTACAATAAGAAAAAAAGTGAACATGTCTTTCCCACTTGTTGAATCAATGAAACAAACAAAAACAAATTTGGTGATAAAAGATGATTTTATATCTTCTTTAATTACAAATCATAATGTATAATAAGTATAATTTTTATTATAATTATTTAGAAGTTATTTTGTCAATATATAATCATTAACTTCAATAAAGAAAGTGTGAAAGACAGAGATATAAAAAAAATATTTAAAAAATCTTATAGATTAAAAAAGTGAACTTTCTAGTATATATATATTTTTTCTTTGCCAATATCCACTTATTGTGTTTTATGTCATTGTACATATTTTAAAGCCCAAATAAAACAAAAGATTGAACTTTATTATTTACAAATATTTAATTAATGTTATAAAAATATTATTTTAAAGAATTTTAAATGAAAAAAAAAAAAACTCCTTTCCATTTCATACCAAATCGAAAGTTTGATTATCTACAAGATAATCATTTATAATAAAAAAGTTATCTACAAAATAAAAAAAATGATCTATAATAAGTTATAAAATTTAATTACATATTATTATAACAAAGTAAATATGCATACGTGTAATAATGTTTTCACACTAATAAAAAGAAAGTTTAATAATATAACTTTTTTTTTTCATTATTATTATGTTTTTAATTTGCATTTTGTTTAACTTATCTTTATTTTCTCAAACATAACATATCTATAAACCCAAACACATTATAGAAATTAAGGAAAAAAAAAGAAAAAAAAAGAAGAGAAAAACAAGATTATTTAAAGTGAGAAAAAAATGAAATAAAAAATTTATAAGGAAGATGTGACAGAAAAAAAATTAAAATCAATTGTATAATATAACTAATTACAAAAATGTATTTAATTATATTTTAAAAAAAGGATAAAATATAAATTAAACTTGGAAATAATTAATTATAAAGTGATTAATTTATATAATGAAAAATAATATATTTTTAAAATATTGCATTTATTTAGATTAAATATATATAATATTTAATTACAGATTAATTTTTAGCATACAATTTAAAAGAGATAAAAATGTGTTAAAAGATTAATATTTAAAATTAATTTTAAAAATATATTTAATAAAACAATAATAGAAAATTAATATAGCAGAACTACTCTAATAAATAATAGTACATTTTAATTATTAAACATCCATATGAATTAATATGAAAACAGTCAAACAAAATATAAATAAGTTCGTTCCAACATAAATACGAACATTATAACAACATAGTACTATGTTTATTAAAATGAAGATACGAAAATATTACTTGTCATTTACACAAGTGTCAATTAAATTATATATTAAAATATTATATTTTAATATAAATTTTAATAAGAGAGGTAATAGTGTATCATGTTCAACAAGTTTTATATGCATTGTCTATGTACAAATACGAAAGAAATCACTAATCATGGTTCTGAGAATCCAATGTATGAACAACAGTTTTATTTAAAAAATAAACATGTTTGGGATTATTCCAAGTAGGCAAATCTTTGTTTGATTAATGTGATGCTGTGCATAGTAATAAGTGAGGGCCCTTTTTACGAGTAAGTGTAGCATTACTTATAAAAGAGATGTTTTGTTACAGTTGGCTAATGCACAGTAAAATAGAATGTATCCATAAATAATAGCTTACACAATCATACATTGAAAGAAACAAGATTCAGTTCTAAGTTTTCACCAATCAACAGTGCACAAGCTAAAACAAAAACTAATTAATTCAGTTTTTTAAATTTAAAATGCTCCTTAAAAAAAAATCCTTCTAAGAACATGTTTTAAGAATTTTAAGTTATGCTCGCAATATAAATTATTTGATTAATTTAATTAAAATATAATATTATTAAATACCATTTTTTATAAGACAAATATATTATCTCTGAACCATCATAATCTATAAAAACATGATAGAAAGTATCTAATACTAAGATCCAGCTATAATAATCCGAGGCTCTTGTCTTGGACACGTAGATAAAATGATAATCCAAACATTTCAAAACCAATTGTTGTTAAACACGTGTACTTTCAGAATCCGAGGACTTTCACTTACCTTTACCACGTTTGAAAGGGCAAACCCATCTCAGCCCTTCATTTCCCTCAACATAGATCCAACGGCTTCCAGGTCATCCATAACATCCAATACAAACTCTCCACGTGGCGTCATTCCCCATCCAGAACCGCCATTGGCACAACATGTTAACCTGGGATCCCCGGTGCGCGTAGGTTTCTGTTCTGTTTGTCTCCACCCTGATTTTGTTGGAACAATAGTAATATAGCAACATCGATTTAGGTTTTCTTCCTTCTTTCATCGATTCAAGACAACAACAGTGTTTTGTTTTTTAGGTGGCTCGCTCTTTTGGTTTGTTATGGACATGAAGGCTTCCTTCAACAGCAATTTTGGGTGCCTTATTTCCAATTTCTAATGTGCAAAATTTAGCATCATTTAATGATTTCACCACCTACTCTCTCTCTTGTGCTTTCTTAGTCTACCTGATCCCAATTATTATTTATTTATTGAAACTCACATCTGTGTTTGTTCCAAGACTTCATCTTTTACATCATAATTGTAATCATTAGACTTTTGGATTTATTGGATCCAATCATTCCTCAGTACTTCTTTGGGTACCTTCTATTTTCAATACCAGCAATCAGTGGCCTTGGCAGAGTTACAATTCACATTACCTTCAGGATCCTATCATTTCACTCTGGATTTGTTCACACCGTATATTTGCTGGGACCCTAATAAATCTTCAGTTCGTAATCTCCTGGGAAATACGCAACCACACATAATTTTAAAGTTGCCATTTTAGTAATTGTTGGGTTTTGTATGCATGATTTGGGAGTGGTTATGCCTGTGGGAATGGATTTTCCTCCTCCTTTTGTTGTGATAGAGGACAAAGACAGTGCATTTGCAATGGAAGATGATAAATCGGGAGATTTGGATAATCTAAAACCAATAGTCAAGGGTAAGCCTCCCCGGCATGTTTCGAGTTTGAGGCACAGCGTTAGCACCACCAGATTGATGGCAGTAGCAGATTTGGTAAGTTTGGCATCTTCATCTGATTTGGCTTTGTGGGTAGATTGAATTTTTTTTTTTGCTAATCTTTTGTCCCATATTTTGTAATTTTGGTTTAAAAAGATTCTTAATGTCACTGTTCTTTGCTCTTTTGTTGCTAGCTGCTATTTTCAGTTAGGCTTTTATCTTCTTTTTCTGTTTGCCTTAAGATTGTGAAGCTTTATGTTATGCTTTGCTCAAACTTTATGATCCATCTTGCAAAACTAATATGAACTTACATGCTGGGAAAGTTTGTTATTCTTTCCAAATGTTTCTGGAACCTGAGTTTGTTTTTAACATTAATATAATTTACTTCTCCATTTCTCGCTGTAATTTGGAAAGTGTTGATCACTGATTTTTCTGTTTCTCTCCACTTTTTTAAGAGTTTGGACGTGGGGGTTACTGGAAGCAAGTCATCCTCTGAAGAAAAGACGGAATTTCTACCAATATTTCGGTCAGGAAGTTGTGCTGAAAGAGGACCTAAACAGTATATGGAAGACGAACACGTATGCATTGATGATCTTATTCAGCATATAGGTCCTGCCTCAACTATTCCTTTACCTGGAGCTTTTTATGGGGTTCGTATGTTTTGTTTATGTTTTACCTGGCTTTATAATTTACACATGGCTTTACATGTTACTTGGATGCATTTGTTCTTCTTTATCCTCTAAGTTTATGTTTCATCAGAAAGTTGTGTTTTACATTCCAACCTTTCTCAGACTGCAATATTATTATTGATGAGATGAAATATGGCTGATGTTCGATTTCTGTTACATTTGACTAAGCTGGTAACTGGGACAAATGAATTATGTAGACCATAGGAGATGATTCTTTTCATTACTAGCAGATACTGTTTTGTTCCATTCATTTTGTTGCTCACATGGTGTGATCGAGACACTATATTGTTTTGATGTTAAGTTCAGCAGTTGATTAACTTCTACTAATTGTTCAGGTGTTCGATGGCCATGGAGGTACAGACGCAGCTGTGTTCATAAGAAATAACATCCTCAAATTCATAGTTGAGGACTCCCATTTTCCAACTTGCGTGGGGCAGGCAATTACAAGTGCGTTCCTGAAAGCAGATTATGCATTTGCAGATTCTAGTTCTCTTGATATCTCCTCTGGGACCACTGCTTTAACTGCTCTTGTATCCGGAAGGTAATCAGTTTCGATTATGATCATATTAATTATTTAATATCAATGATTCTGTATCAGTTCACTGATGATGGCAAGCATTAGTTGCCTTCCTAGCATATCGGTTTTTAGATTCTACTGTAAATTTTATATGTGGAAGTTGCTTCATCATCACCCTAGCATTAACCGATAACATTGTAGTGGGACTTATTTAATCAACTTTCCTGGAAAATATTCCGGTATCTTACTCCTTTAAAGTTAACAATTCACTTTCAAGTATAAAGTAAGTAAATCAAAATAGTGGTTGATGAAGACATTTAACACTCAATTACTACGAACAAATACCTGGTAAATTATAAATGTATTAAAGCTTATAATATCAAAAATTGATATCCTCATCAATGACTGAAGTTATTTACCTTATCCTTATATCCTGAATATAAAGGAATCAGATAAAAAATTCTGAAGATTGATTCTCTCGTCAATGACTGAAGTTACTTAATACTCACATAACCATTATAAAGGAACCGAATCTAAAATTCTAAGTAACTACAGAAGTGAATTGTTTTTTTGCTCTTTGGACATGGGAGGCAAAAGTTAGGGTAAGAAACTTACGAGTTTTCAACATGCATGTTATTGTCCCATGCAGTTTTATTGGCAATCTTTCTCAAGTTGTGAAATTTCATCGTGGACAGGACCATGATAGTTGCCAATGCCGGGGACTGCAGAGCTGTACTGGGGAGGAGAGGTAGAGCAATTGAGATGTCAAAAGACCAGAAACCAGATTGCACTTCGGAAAGGCTAAGGATTGAGAAACTTGGTGGAGTGGTGTACGATGGATACCTGAATGGGCAGTTATCTGTTTCCCGTGCCTTGGGAGACTGGCACATGAAGGGTCCAAAGGGTTCTGCCTGCCCCTTGAGTTCTGAGCCAGAGCTGCAGGAAATCATCCTCACTGAGGATGACGAGTTCTTGATCATGGGCTGTGACGGCCTATGGGATGTAATGAGTAACCAATGTGCTGTGACCATGGCAAGGAAAGAACTAATGATACATAATGATCCTCAAAGGTGTTCAAGAGAGCTGGTCAGAGAGGCTCTAAAGCGTAACTCGTGTGATAATTTGACTGTCATAGTGATATGTTTCTCCCCAGACCCTCCTCCTAGGATAGAGACAGCTCCTTCTCGGGTCAGGAGGAGTATATCAGCAGAAGGCCTCAATTTACTTAAGGGTGTGTTGGATTGTTAGTGTTGTTTCCTTATGATGGTTGTTTAGGTTTAGAAAGCATGGACACTGTTGTGTGTATAAAAAACTGATATTGATCTTTGTTATGGAGGTTGCTGGAGGATCTTGGCTCTCCAGTGCTGCCCCATACATTTCGAGCTTATTTTTATCTGTTCACCTTCCTAACTCCCGTTAGATCTGTCTTGTAGATATGAGATTATGAGATCATAAGTTTCTTCAGTTTCAGGGATTATATTCATTAGTTCCGATTACTTTGCTCTCAAGAGTGGTATAATTCGAGTGAGATGAAATGCGAGATAGGTGGATTTCATTTTTTCTTTATTCTTCCCTGACATTATAAAGAATAAAAGGAGCGGTGAGGTCGGTGAAAGGTTTAACCAGTAAACAGTGAGCCGGTGATAGGTATACTCCGACAATACACATCATGATCAGAGCACCATACTAACTGCTGAATCTTAGAGAATAGGCTGAAAATTTGCAGATTAATGGTCTAATGTGTTGATCTCGGATACGGATCAAACATTTTTCACTAATGTCTTTGTCAAAATTACATGGCCATCTCCAATTTTGATTAAAGATGTGAACTTATTCTGATGACTTTTTGGTTGTAACATCATTTCTTATAAAAGAACTGACTTCTTACATAAGAACTGAATTACTGTTTCAACAAGAAGAAATAAATATGTGACGTGAGGTGCAACTAATTTTAAGAGATAAGGGTCATAGTTCTTAAATTTTACATAGCAGTGTCGGGTCCACTAAAAATAAGATAAAAGAAAATCAGTTGATTTCTCAGTTATGTATCTATTATTTAACAGTAGACGTAATATCTATCTGAATTACGAGGTATTACCAAATATCTATAAAATACAGAAAGCAAAATAAGATTTTAAAAGCGCAGAGCCCAACCCTTAAATTAATAATTAGAGTTCGGTCCACCCTATTGCTGAAAGAGTCTTCCACTGTAACGAGAACAAAGACAATTCCAACAGTAACAAATTATCCCATCCATTCTGTCAATTTGTAACTGCCCCAAAAGCTGGTATTTTCAGCCACCGTCGTTCCATGGTTTTAGAGCTCTTCATCATTCTCATCGTCATCGACCTCTGCCGCATGTGATACACTGTATCAATAGAGCCATTTCTAGTCATCTTCATATAGTGTGAGTTTGATGTAAATGGATTTTTTGAGACTTCAGAAAATAAAATAAAAAGTCCAAAGCAAGATTTAAAGCTAATAATGACAATATCAAAAGCATTATTTATTTTATTATAATCTGAACCCCTCAAAGTTAGTTGTCGGTGACCTTCAAAGTGCGAAATTATCCTACATGGGTCAAAGGTCACTACCACCAATCATCAAAGATGCATTCTATTTGTTCCTAGAAACACTATTACTAGGAAGATATGGCGGAAGGAAGGCCACCTCACTAATACTAAAAGTTAGAATGTGCATAATCAATAACAAAGATATTATTGAACACCCAAATAACCATTACAAAACATGAATTTAACAAATGTATGTCTGGCTTATCAAGCAAACCAATGAGTTAAGATAAATCCCCACAACTATCCTTGAAGTTACCTCGTTTGACTGCAATGTTTGCTTAAATCTTGACAAAGAACTTTGCTCACACCTCCTACTTTAACGGATCCTTTTTTGATCAATTCGGCCAACTGCAAGATAGGCATCATTTGGACAAAAAAAAATCAGCATTGCCATATAATGCAGATGAATACATATGCGCCAAATGCTGAAAAATCAGAACATGAAAATTCACCTCATCCTCTGTGTCTTCGAGTAATCTGGTCATAGTGCAGAGATGGTTTGGGCACAAATGTAATACAAAAGTTTTTAGCATCACTTGTTGCAAAGATAAAGGCAAAGCTTTGATCCTAAATGTCCCTGTTAAAAAGTAAAAGTATACAGATAGTTGCTTCTTACCTTCCACAATAAGAAGATATATCTTTTGAATATGCCCGAGCTTCTTGCTTATCTGCCAAGAGAAGAATTTAGGAAAGAGTATTGTTCAGAAAACTATCATGAAAATGAAAAAATATATAGTTTTTCTATTTGCTGCATTAAAAAGAAGCAAATAACTAAATGCCAACACTGGAATAGCCGTCACAATGCAACAAACTGCAATAGTTCACTGGTTAGTTTGATACAGTTAGATGTGAACAATACCCATCAAATAGAACATGTGATAAAGTACCCAAAAACTTGGGAACTCTCCCTAAAAGCTAGCCATCAATGGAGAATGAAGCCACTTAAGAAATGATAAGTACCCCAAGCACTTGGAAACCCACTCTCAAAAGCTAACTAGTAAGAGAGCGAACAAAACACTCAAATACCTCGACTAGATATGGGACTCAGGCACCCCATAATGATACCAATAGGCAGACTATAGGCAGGCTTTTCTGGTTTACCAAAAACTAGCTCAGATACCAACTGATAACACCTTAAAAGAACCAACGAACAAGAGGGAAAGAAAAAAACACTTCAATATTCCACCATGCTACTCAATTCAACATGTGACTTGAACACCCCATAATATCCAAGTTAAGTTCCTATCAAGTACTCTACCAAGCATCCATACTACTTGATGTGGTACTTGGGCACTCCATAATACCCAAGCCCTCATAAACATGCTACACATTGAAATAAGGATTTCGAAACAAGACATAAGTATGTATCCTAAGTGACACGTTGATAGATTACTATGCAAACATCTCAAACAAACGTACTATTGAATACTAGAATAATCCTATTAAATTGCAGTGTTCTTCTTTCCAGTAATTCAAGAATAGCATTCAAAATGCTAATAAAATACATATTCTTGTCTTGTTTGTGTGAATTTTTAGAATAACTTAAATTTAACAGCCCTATACATTTTGCCCCAACAAGCAATGTAATCGTTAATCTCTTGTAAAGACAGTCACAACATTAAAATAAAGAATGGGTGTTTTCTAAACTACAGTCCCCAGTCATTGTTTGCCATGAAAACTTGAATACTTAAGATTGAAGAACCCATCTGGAAATATATGTGCAGTATAACAGAGTGAGAAATTCCATGTAGTGGAGTATGCTAGATAAACGGTGGATGAAATAGATTACGTACTTGTGAGGTTATCCCAGCTATTCACTTTGATCCATTCATGGGTACTTGTATCTTTCTGCAAAAATAGATGGAAATAGAAAGCCAATAACACCCATTTTAGAGTATCTAAATATGAGCATAAGCAAAGGGAGAAAAGGAGTAGTAGTTGATTCGATAAAAAAAAGTATGATGCATATATAAGTAAATTTCAATTCAGAAATGTAGACACTAACACAAAAAAAGCCACAGATTTAGAAGCTGGAACAGTTAAGAACAAGTATATAACTAAGCACCTTGAGTGTATAATCTTCCATCTTTTCACAAAGGCCATCAAGAAGTTCAACAACTCTTAGCTCGCTAACTCTGTGTATTGTATAAGACAGTTTCAAAGTTATGCAGCCATGAGATGTTAGTAAAAGACTAGAGCAAAAACATTTATATTCGAGAGATCAACATACAGAGATGTAAATACAACTGTTTGAAGAAATCAGATGACCAAATGTTTCAGTGTCAGATGTCAGATTGAATTCTGAAAAATGAAAAGGTAGAAGATTCAGCTGCCAACAACTCTCTACCACACTATTAATTTTAACAATTCCCCAGGCTATGTTTGAATATACAACTGAAATGGAATCATGAAAGTGCACTTAAAAGAACATAATACCTTCCCGAGTCATTATCGTTAATAACAAAATTAACCTCGAGAAATATGATGTAATCAAATACATACATAAACTCTAAAATCGTTTACAATTTCAACCAATGATTTTTCAATAATCAATAATGAAAGCGCACTCCGTCACCTAAACTACACTTTCCTCACTTAAGGAGCCAAACCCAAAAAGAAGATTCATCTCACACCCTCCAGTTGAAAGGAACGGAACCTTGTATCTTCCCATCCCATTGCACTCAATTTCCTCATTTTGCATCAATCCAAACATATTCCCATAAGTAATAAAGGTGTTGAAATTGAAGAGGATTTAAGCACATATTTAGATATACGTACGTGTAATCGATTAGCTTTCCTTCACGCTGACCTTTGGAGTCCAAGCGATGGCGCATATCCAAGTGATTCCGTGGCCTCTCCTGCGGAAACGCAATGACTCGATATTCGATCGTGTAACCAAAAAATAAAGAGCCATATAATTGAAAAAAAAAAAAAACAAATAAAGACGTTACGCTGGAAAGCCCAATCTCCAGCTCCTCCTGCAAGGTGCAAACCATCGTCAGACCTAAATACCAAATGATTTACCACAGCATATCAAATGAAGAATGAGATCAAATCCACGATACGTGATTCGCTAACATCATCTAATAAAAGTGATAGAGAAGATAGGATTAAATGGATCTATATTATGTATGCAATGTTGAGTTTGATTGGGGAGAAAATGAAGACGGCATAACATAGATACCGCGACGGCTTTGCAGGCGGCGCATTTGTCATGAACGGCATGAGAAGTTATTGTTAATATTCCGAGGAGTATGAAGAAACAGAGATGCAACATTGACATTGACATTGACCCTGCCATCTTCTTCTCTCAACCTCAATTCCTCTTTCTCCAGTTAAATATAAATTTTGTATGAAGATATTCAAATCCTTGTCGATCTAATAAACAAATTTTAATATTTTCATCAAAAACAATATTGTTTAAAGTCTTGATTAAATCTTTTGGTTTATACATTAAATAATAAACAAATTTAAAAAAAAATCAAAGTTACTTATTAAATATTAATACGTAATTATTTATTAAATAAGTAAAATTAAATTAAAATTATTTCTGAGGTTAATTAACACTTTCTTAAGTTAAAGGAATAACTTTTTTTTTTTTAATTTCTCAAGCTACATCTTCAATTTTAATACGTGTTAACATAATTAATCGTGGCAGATAATGGAGATAATAATATAATAATATTCATCATACAAGTTTAGAATATATATTGAAACTATCAAAATAAGAAAATGAAGCAGCATAAACTAAAAGCAAAAGATTTAGAACGTTATACTGAGATTTTAGATACTACAATCTTATTGAATTCATAACAACCCTGACACATGAAGGATTTAAACAACTTGAAAACTGAACATAACTACAAGTAAACCATTACAACAACTCAAGTAGTTTGCAACAAATAATCTTACATTCATCAAACAAAATGAACTAGGCAATGCAATATAGACCAGAGGACAAGACTGCAAAACACATAATTCAAGCTCAAGGATGGGTAGCTGGAAATGCTTTAGGAAATTCTGGAATCTTAGCTATCTCAGATAATTTAGGCAATTCTAGAACTTTAGGTGGTTCAGGTTTTGGTATGTTAGATAACTCAGGAATTTTGAATATTTCTGGAACCTTAGGTAACTCAGGAATTTTGGGTAATTCTGGAATTTTAGGTAACTCAGGAACTTTGAGTATTTCTGGAATCTTAGGCAACTCAGGATTTTTTGGTAATTCTGGAACTTTTGGTAACTCAGAAAGTTTGGTTATTTCAGGAATCTTAGGTAATTCAGGAATTTTGAGTATTTCTGAAACTTTAGGTAACTCAGGAATATTGGGAAGTTGTGGCACTTCTGGCTTAGGTAATGTTGGTTCTAGAAGATTGTGGGCTCCGACAATCGTTGTGTGGCTATTTGCAGATAATAATGTTAGAACAAGAACTGAAAAAACCATTGTTGACAAACCGAAAGTAGTCATGGTTGAAGACATGAACTTTGCAAGTGTTTAGGGATGTTTTTTGAGCGTATGCTGCAGATGTTGCATGTGGAAGTTTTATACCAAAACTGTGTCAGGCATGCAGGGCGAGTTGGTGAGATGGTGTAAGAACTGTTAGCTCAACTTCTTAGTTACCCATAACATCCCATATACCAAACTTCAACCAGAACCTTTGTGGGTTAACTAATCTATCTGCATTAGAAGGAACGAAGAAAATTGTCACAAAAGTCAATGTTCTCCATGAGAAAACTACCACAAAACAAGGATTATCAAAGAGATGTTTGCCATGAAAAACTCAACTTGTTGTGGTTGTCTAAACCAACATTAACCACTTTTTCCTGCAATGCCAAATCTGCCTCAGGGGAGTGTGCCACTGTTATTAGTGATTTGTGTAGTTTTTGTAGGTATTTGTATAGTGTGCCACTGTTATTAGGGTGGGGAGTGATCGCCGGTGCAAGAGGTACGAAGTGCAAGAGGCACAAACAAAAAACGGCTATTGGCAGACTTCTAGTGAAGGACACATGGAAGAATCAAGCATACACCGGAGTGAGAGAGATCTAGAGATGATATAGATATGAGATTATACGGTTGAATGATAGCTTAAAGGAATTGTTTTAGCTATTATCAACAAATGCATTTGTTTTTCGGTAACTTAACCCATAAGAACTTCATGGTTAAGTGTGCTTAGCTGGAGTAATTTAGGGATGGATGACCTTCTAGAAAGTTTTCCAAAAAGAACACATTGGAAAACCTTATGTTAATAATCCAACTTGTTATTTAGACTTGGCTTCCTTTGTCTGTGGACCGGTCAGTCCGGTCGGTCTGGTTGTTTACTTTGGGCTTGTTTTGTTTTGGGCTTGTTCTGTTTACGTTGGTTAAATATAGTAACCAACCCTGTTGCGTGTTTACGTTGGTTAAATATAGTAACCAACCCTGTTGCGTGTTTACGTTGGTTAAATATAGTAACCAACCCTGTTGCGTGTTTACGTTGGTTATAAATAGTAACCAACCCCGTCTTTTCAATTACAACTTTCTCATTCAATAATATTCAGTATTCATTCTCTCGCTCCGCTCTCTCTCTTTTATTATTCTCTGGTTCTAAGGTTTTCTTGAAACGCCCCAAGAACCCAACAATTGGCGCCCACCGTGGGGCAAGGATTCAAGAATTCCCAAGGAGCGATGGCAACCAAGTTCGACGTAGAAAAGTTCAACGGCGCTAATGACTTCGGGCTGTGGAAGATCAAGATGGAGGCAATCTTGATACAGCAGGGATGTGATGAAGCGTTGAAGGGTGAGACGAGGATGAGTGGTACCATGACTCAAGAAGAGAAGAAGAAGATGGGAGATAAGGCAAGGAGTGCAATCATCTTGTGCCTTGGTGATAAGGTACTGAGGGAGGTTGCGAAGGAGAAGACTGCCGCTGAAATCTGGGCAAAACTAGAGTCTCTGTACATGACGAGATCGTTGGCTCATAGGTTGTGCCTGAAGCAGCAACTCTTTTCGTTCAAGATGTCAGAATCAAGAACGATAGAGGAGCAGATTGCAGAATTCAGCAAGATAGTTGATGATCTGGAGAATATTGAAGTGAAGTTGGAGGATGAAGATAAAGCTGTCATCCTGTTGAATGCGCTTCCAAAAACCTTCGAGCATTTCAGGGATGCGTTACTCTACGGGAAAGATCAAGTGATCACGTTAGAGGAGGTTCTGACGTCAATTCGAACCAAGGAGTTCCAAAAACTCCAAGATTCGAAGACAACCGAGGAAGGAGCGTCCGGATTGATCTCGGTGAAAGGGAAAGGGAAGAAGCAGTCTGGAAAAGAGAAGAAGCTGAATCCGGACGGTACGAAGCAGGTGCGTTGCTTCAAGTGCCAGAAGATGGGTCATATCAAGAAGTTCTGCCCGGAGAAAGGAAAGGCCGGTCGGCCACAAGAAACCGCTGATGTGGCAGAGGCGTCTGAGGGATATGAGTCGGCTGGAGTGCTGGTGGCTTCGTCTGAAGATCCTCAAAGGAGCTGGGTCATGGATTCCGGCTGCTCCTATCACATGTGCCCGGTAAAGGAGTTTTTTGAGAATCTGGATCAGAAAGAGCATGGTAATGTACTGCTCGGAAATAACAAAGCTTGCCGAGTGCAAGGTGTGGGGTCGGTGAGGCTGAAGATGTTTGACAATCGTGAGATGGTGTTGCAGGCCGTCCGGTATGTGCCCGAACTAAAGAGAAATTTGATTTCTATTAGTGCATTTGATCTTGGAGGTTACACCACTAAAGTTGAAGATGGAGTAATGAGGGTTTGTTCTGGAGATTCTGTGGTTGCCAAAGGCAGAAGGAGGAACGGCTTGTACATTCTGGAGGGATCAACTGTCATTGGTCATGTCTCAGTAGCAAGTGGGACCGAGAATACCGCCCGGTTATGGCACTTGAGGATGGGACACATCAGTGAGAAGGGTCTTGAAGAATTGGAAAAGCAAGACTTGCTTCTGGGAGACAAACTGCAGAAGCTGGATTTCTGTGACCATTGTGTCTTAGGGAAATCACACAGGATACCGTTCGGAAAAGGGAAACACTCAACCGAACGGTCCTTTGAATATGTCCATGCTGACTTATGGGGACCGGCAAGAACCTTAACTCATGGTGGAGGAGCGTATTTCTTAAGTATAATTGATGATTTCTCAAGGAGAGTGTGGATTTACGTTCTAAAGAATAAGTCTGAAACGTTTCAGAAGTTCAAAGAGTGGCACACACAGATTGAGAACCAATTGGGGTGTAGGCTGAAATGCCTAAGAACCGATAATGGGCTGGAGTTCGTTTCAGAGGAGTTTAATGGTTTCTGCAAAGAGAAAGGGATCAGGAGGCACAGAACGGTCGTTGGAACTCCTCAACAGAATGGATTGGCCGAACGGATGAACAGAACCATTCTGGAGAGGGTCCGGTGCATGTTGTTGGGATCAGGGTTGTCAAAGGCTTTCTGGGGAGAGGCTGCCAATACGGCCGTCTATCTGATTAACAGGAGTCCGTCTTCAGCTCTCAATTTTAAAACGCCAATGGAAGTGTGGAGTGGACGACCGGCTAATTATTCACACTTGAGAGTGTTTGGTTCTTTGGCGTTTGCTCATGTCAGGGGTGATAAGCTGGATTCCCGGGCGGCGAGATGTATCTTTCTTGGATACGCCGACGGAGTTAAGGGATACAGGTTATGGAGGTTAGATTCACCTTCAAAACTAATCATTAGTAGGGATGTCATTTTTGATGAAACAAGGATGGCTATGCACCCGGAAAACTCTGGAAGTGAGAAGAAGATTCTCGTGGAGGTGGAGCATACTACTAATGGAGCTGGCACGCCCGGTGGGACTGAGGAAAACCAAACGGGTGAAGGGCAAGTTGAAACCGGTCGGACGATAGCTGAGAACCGATCGGATGAATTTCGAACAGACCTTGGTGATGACACAGATGGTATGTCTGGCGAGGGAAGTCATGGAAAAGCTGCCGGTGTTGATTTGAGAAACTATCAGCTTGTTCGTGACAGAGAAAGAAGGATCTCCAAGCCAACCAAACGGCTTGGAGAGGCGGATCTAATCTGCTACGCCCTGAATGCTGCTGAAGATATTAACCGATCGGATGAACCGAGAAGTTATAAGGAGGCTCTTGACAGCAGCGACCAGCATCTTTGGCAGGGTGCTATGGAAGAAGAGTTGGAGGCTTTGAAAAAGAATAGCACCTGGAGATTGGTGGATCTGCCGAAGGGTAAGAAGGTCATAGGTTCGAAATGGATTTTCAAGAAAAAGGAAGCTACACCGGGCGGTGAGAAAGCGAGGTACAAAGCTAGGCTTGTTGCCAAAGGCTTTACTCAGATTGAAGGCGTAGACTATCATGAGATCTTTGCTCCAGTGGTCAAGCATTGTTCGGTCAGAGTTCTGATGGCAATAGTTGCGCATTGCAATTTGCATCTTGAACAGTTGGACGTTCGGACGGCTTTTCTGCACGGCGATTTGGAGGAAACCATCTATATGAAGCAACCGGACGGTTTCGTTGTGGATGATAGGGTGTGTCTGTTGCAGAAGTCACTTTATGGCTTGAAGCAAAGCCCAAGGCAGTGGTACAGGAAATTTGATGACTTTCTGATAAAGCTGAACTTCAAGCGGTGCAATTATGATGACTGTGTTTACACTCTGAATCATGGCGGTGAAATGTTATATCTCCTGCTTTATGTGGATGATATCCTAATTGCTAGCAGTGACAGGGGCATGATCGGTGAGACGAAAGCAAGGTTGGCGGATGCTTTCGAAATGAAAGAGCTAGGGGAAGCAAGGCGGATTTTGGGCATAGACATTAAAAGGGATAGACCGGGCGGTAACCTTTTTCTGTCTCAGGAGTGCTATTTGCAGAAGGTAATTTCAAGGTATCGGATGGCTGAATCTAAAATGGCCAACACGCCGGTCGGTCAACACTTGAAACTTACCAAGGAGCAATGCCCAAAGACCGAGGAAGAAAGAAAGAAGATGGAATCTGTTCCATTTTCAAATGGGATTGGGAGCATTATGTACGGCATGGTCTGCACAAGACCGGACGTGGCGCACGGTGTTAGTGTTCTCAGTCAGTTCATGGTTAATCCTGGACCAACACACTGGGAAGCGTTGAAGTGGATGCTCAGATATATACGGGGGTCTCTCGGTACTGGATTGTCTTTCCAGAATAACTTTCAAGGTGGAGGTTATATTGAAGGTTTTGTTGATTCCGACTTTGCCGGATGCATGGACACTAGGAAATCCCGGTCGGGATATGTGTTTACACTGTTTGGGACTGCTGTTAGCTGGAGGTCTACACTACAGTCGGTTGTGGCTTTGTCAACTACGGAAGCTGAGTATTATGCTCTTGCTGAAGGAGTTAAGGAGGCACTGTGGTTGAAAGGTTTGGTTCGGGAACTTGGTTTTGATCAGAAGTCTGTATGTGTTCATTGCGACAGCCAGAGTGCTATTCATCTGGCCAATCATCAGATTTATCATTCCAGAACCAAGCATATTGACGTCAAGCTGCATTTTGTCAGAAGCATTGTTGAATCCGGTGACGTTCAAATCTGCAAAATTGCATCCGAAGAGAACCCTGCAGATATGTTAACAAAGCCGCTCGCTAAGGAGAGGTTTCTCTTACTGTTGTCCAGGATTGGGTGTCTACCGGTCGGTCACTAATTGTTTGACCGGCCGTGTCCGTGTGTTACTTTTGTTTTTTGTTTTTGAAGCAAGTCTAGGTGGAGAATTGTTATTTAGACTTGGCTTCCTTTGTCTGTGGACCGGTCAGTCCGGTCGGTCTGGTTGTTTACTTTGGGCTTGTTTTGTTTTGGGCTTGTTCTGTTTACGTTGGTTAAATATAGTAACCAACCCTGTTGCGTGTTTACGTTGGTTAAATATAGTAACCAACCCTGTTGCGTGTTTACGTTGGTTAAATATAGTAACCAACCCTGTTGCGTGTTTACGTTGGTTATAAATAGTAACCAACCCCGTCTTTTCAATTACAACTTTCTCATTCAATAATATTCAGTATTCATTCTCTCGCTCCGCTCTCTCTCTTTTATTATTCTCTGGTTCTAAGGTTTTCTTGAAACGCCCCAAGAACCCAACACAACTTAATGATTAAGGTGAGTACTCATTCAAGATAATAAACTGATATTGAACTAAAATTAAGATTTCATTAATCTTAAATCCATCTAAAAAGTTATGAATAAAAGTAAAAGATAAAAGATAGATTATAGTATTTTCTATGTATTTAATACTTTAGCTTTAACTCTCATGCAAACTATTTGCTGATTTAAAAATAAGGAAAATATTTAAAGACCAATTTAAAAGAAATTGTGGAGGCGTTAGAAATTACAACATCATGTAATCAAATATAATAAGCCTGTTGAATTTAGTTTCTGTATCCTTTTGTTTGGGAATTTATGGCCAGCAGTGGCATATTATTTTTTTTCTGATATACTATTATCATATACTACTTTACATTTTCTTACATATCTTAATTGAGTAAAAGTTTCGTCATGTGTAAATTAATTACACAGAATATGACATTTGACCTGAACTCTAGAACTATTACATACTATTACATTAAATGCTGAATAGTATTAGATATTTTCTCCTATACACTGAAAAAAAAAATATAGCAATATCTGCACGTATACATTTTACTATATATGCATGTTATAATATCATTTCTATCCCGAATTAGGAAGACAAAAAGGATGATGCAAATGAAAAATAAATAAATTAACAGATCTTATGTGTAGTCTTCTGTGCTACAAAAATGACTTTTTTTTTTAGTAATTAAAAGAAAAGCTCGAGTGAAACAAATTCGAAGTTGAAAAAAATAAATTAGTAAGCTCTTAAAAATTTAAAGAGTTTTTTTTTTCTATATAAATAAATGCAAAAAACTAGCTCTGAGAAAGAAAGAAAAAAGAATTACTAAAGTAACTTTTAACAATAAATTTCACATCTTAGTCTTCTTCACTCTTATCCCAAAATAATTGGTGTGAGACAAAACAAATAGTTTCAAAATAATTTTGAACTTAAAAAATTACTAAATAATTTTAATTTTCAACTTTAAAGGACTTTAATTTACTTTTCATGATTGTCTTTATACTTCATTTCATGCAGTATTTGTATTAAATTAAATAATATCTGTAGTTATATATTAATTAATCACCATTTTCTAAAGTAACACCGAAAGTTCTTGGGTTATACTAATATATTTTCAATTTAGCATTGTTACCCTTATGAATAATTTTTTTATAACAGGTATTTATCTCTTTTCTCCTCTCATTGATTAGAAACTTGAAATGAAAAAAAAAAAAAACTCGAAATGAATTTTTATTTGAAATTAAGAAATTGGACACATGCATTTTAAATTGATCTAATATTATTATAACTTTCTTTAATAGTACAACTTTATCGATGTAACGAATGATGTTTTCTCTAAGATAACAGTAGTACTACTATGCTTCTATTGATACCACAAATTATAAAATGCACCTTAAATCTTTAATTTCATAAATTAACTATATAAATTAAGATGAATTAAATATGTTTTATCCTTTAATTTTTTTAGTAAACATTATAATTAATTGTTCTTTAAAACATTTACATTTTAAAAATTACATCAATTAATTTTTTTAACAAAATTTTATTAAATTTATTTAAGATTTTACTAACGTTTCTCAATTAATATTAATGAAAGCTGTGAAAAAAAAGTGAAAGTAAGTTCATATAAAAATATGTTTAAAATATTAAATAAATTTAAAAAGTTTAGTTAAAAAATTAAATTCACATATTTTTTTTAATTAAGAAATTAAATTAAATCAAAATTAAAAAAAGAATAAGTCTAATTTTTAGTAAAATTAAAAACATATTTAACTTATATTAAGATTAATAATTCCATATTTTGGAGATTAAATTTAGATTCAGAATATTTATCATAGGAGAATTTTGAGTTTGGTAAAAACGTAATTAAATTTGTTTCAAAAACATTCCTACAATTTGATATAAATGTTCCTCAAACATCCACTCATCATCTTTTTCAAACACAACCCATACCCATGTTTTTTTGTAATTTAGGGTTTCGCCATTTTCTTCTTCAAAATTTACCTACTTTAATTCTGACCTAGAAGAGAGAGAAACGTGAAAACGTTGCAGAGAGTGAAGTGAAGGGTAACCGTTAAAGGTGAAACGTGGCTTCATTAAATCACACACATGGGGAATTGAATGCAGAGTATAGAGTTATTATTATTACATGACATTTTTTTTATTAGATGTATCATTACAAAACATGTTAGCAGCGTATGAGTGCGGAAAAAAGCATAAAGAAAAAGAAAAGAAAAGAAAAAGTTAGGAAAAAAGGATTAGCTGCAGAATAATAAATAAAAAATAATAATATAAATATTAAAAAGGAGAAATCGACGGGTCGCTTTTCTTCAGTGTTGCAGCAGCGGCTTTACTAAATTCTCGTCCCAACCAATCAAGCCAGAACATTGTTGTTTACTGTCCAAATTTTTTGTTTGTATTTATTTAATTATTATTGATATTATTATTATTATTTTTATTTTTTTTTAATTTTTGGATGTGAAGCATAAAATGGAAAAGGTAAAGTTGGGGTAGGTATAAGAGGAGCATTTCCAATGGAGTAAGAAATTGGTGATTCATTTCATTTCTTTCCCAATTGCATTGCAATGTAAGTCTTCTTTCTTTTCCTTTTCCTTTTTCTCTTTCCGTCTTTGGAATTCTGTGAGGTTTCCGTTATGTGTTAGATTCGTCAAACCGCAAAGTTATGTGTCTCTATGAAATCAATGTCTTTGCTTCTGCGAAATATATGCTACAACTCACTGTTCACACTTATCACAGGGATTTACTATAATCACTCTCTCACAACCTTCTTCCGACATCGCATACCGTTACTTTCCTATTAAACTGCATATTTTAATCATACTTGTACGTTTTCCTTCAGGATCTGGACTCATTGATTGGCTTTGCTAGGTAAAAATCCTTTTTTTTTTAATTTTTTTTTATTTTCAGGATCACTTTCGTTTTCCCTTTTGTTTTAATTATAAAATTCTGGGGTTTAGATGTGAAAAGTTAACCGGGACATTAATGCCTAGTGGCTTTGCAAGGAGTGTGTGTGTGTCTTCTATTCCTTGACAATGCTTAAATCTGTATTTTTTTCTTTCTTTTGATTTGATGAATCGTAGAAGGGGGGCTTGCGTGCTGCTCTATACTCATATTTGCCAGATAGCGATGGGTGTTGTATATTTTTTTGTGAAGAATTAGTGAGCATAATGTTTTCTGGAAGATTGGGGGCAGACGAATCTTATTGTCAAGATTTACAGAATTTGAGTGTGTCAAAGCGACTTGTTAGGAGTTTCAGTCAGAGGTTGAAGAAGAAGAATAACAGGAATGCCGGGGAAGAAGATGATGATGTGAATGGAGTTTCTTTAAGATGCTTAAATCTTTATGGACGAGGTGGGGGCTGCAAGGTAGGTGCTGACACCAGTGATGATTTTGGTGAGTCAAACAGTAGAAGGAGATCTAGTGCCAGTGACGAGGGAAAGGGATATAAGCCGATTTGTGGCCCTGAAGAAACTGCTGTGGATTGCTTTTCATATGGGATGAAGGACAGGTTTTGGAGGAGACACAACCGAAAGAATTCAGAGCTTGAAGAATTTTTGACAAACAATAGAATGCATATCTTTCTTCCTGATGATATTCTTGAAATGTGTTTGGTTAGGCTCCCATTGACAAGTCTCATGAATGCCCGACTTGTGTGCAAAAAATGGAGGTCCTTGACCACCACTCCTAGATTTCTCCAAATGAGAAGGGAGGGTTCCTATCAGAGTCCATGGTTATTTCTGTTTGGTGCTGTTAAAGATGGCTTTTGTTCTGGTGAGATACATGCACTGGACGTGTCTCTCAATCAGTGGCACAGGATTGATGCTCATTTTCTCCGAGGAAGGTTCTTGTTCTCTGTTGCTGGTATACATGATGATATCTTCATAGTTGGAGGGTGTTCTAGCCTCACTAACTTTGGGAAAGTGGATAGAAGCTCTTACAGGACACACAAAGGGGTTCTTGTATTTAGTCCATTGACAAAATCTTGGCGTAAAATGCCGTACATGAAATATGCTAGATCAAATCCTATATTAGGAGTCTCTGAGGTCAGTTTGGATTTTCCAACTTGCCAAAGTCATCAAAGTCGGCAGGATAGACGCTTTCCAAGATCAAGGATTGGTGGCATTTCAGATGTTTATGAGGATCCTCACAAGCTTTCACTGAGACGTCACTGCAGATCTTCCATTAATGAGACTGAAGCTTTGCCTTTGCCCAGTCGAAAGGCATACAAATTCGTTAGACAAAAAAGTGACCATTCAAGCTCAAAGGGCAGTAAAAGGTTCTTGTTGATAGCTGTAGGAGGTTTGGGATCCTGGGATGAGCCTCTGGACTCTGGAGAAATCTATGATTCTGTGTCAAATAAATGGACTGAAATCCCAAGGTTGCCTTTTGATTTTGGGGTTGCTCGTTCTGGAATTGTTTGTGGCAGGATGTTTTATGTTTATTCTGAAACAGACAAGCTTGCAGCATATGACATAGAACGAGGCTTTTGGATTGGAATTCAAACCACTCCAATCCCGCCTCGTGTACACGAATACTACCCCATACTTGTATCTTCTAGTGGCCGCCTTTTCATGTTTTCCGTGTCCTGGTGTGAAGGGGATGGTCAAATTGGGCAACGAAACAAGGCTGTTAGAAAACTATGGGAGTTGGATCTCACGTATCTTAGCTGGACTGAAGCCTCAGTTCATCCTGATGCCCCAATGGACTGGAGTGCTGTTTTTCTGTCGGATAAAAACCTCATTTTTGGGGTAGAGATGTTCAAAATATTTGGTCGGGTGTTAGGTTTTTTCACTGTTTGTGATGTGTCTGATATCACAAAATGGAACCATATTTCAGGGAACCATGTTACTCATGAGCTTGATGGTTCTTCCTGCTTGACCAAATCTGTGGCAGTGCTACACCTTTGAAATCCTTTGTGCATGTATGATGCCAAACAACAGAATCTTAGATCTCCCCTCTCTGTTTTGAGATGCAGCATGACCGGTAAGTCCAGCTCTATATTTGCTGCATATAGTTGTATATGGGCAAATCTTCCGAACTCCATGATTTTCTGTTTCTGTGCTTCTCATGTACCTTTTATTTAATTCATTTCTCACCAATCATAAAAGTTGAATTCCACACTGACTTTGCTCTTGTATTATTTCTCCTATCCATCGAGTTTCTGGGGTAATGGGTTTGTGTTATAACTAGTTGCACAAATGAGTCTCGTTATGACTTTGTCATATCTCTATACTCATGCAATCCAAGTTGGATGTCTTAATTTTGAAGAAGACTTAATCCCAGGGCCAGGGAATTGGCTTAATGATGAAATCGAGTATATAATGTGTGATATTAGGTGCATTGTTGCATCCTTAAATCTGTCTATGCTAATGTTTGCCGGAAAAGTTGCTGGAGATTTTCGTGTGAAAACACATGAAAGAAAGTAGTATTCTCGTATGTCAGCACACAGTTTCAATATCTTGACAATATAAAAACCTGTTTATGTGTTCTAACAAATCCCCCTGATACATTTTTCTCATGAATATTTTCGGTTTGAGTTCTTAGGTTGAGTGTTTTACCCTGGTTATTATTAAAAAGGCAAAGTTCAATTTTTTACTACTTGGTTGTAAAGGATCTGAAATGGCCAATGGGATCTGAGATTTTTGAATCATTGTTATGCGTGTGGACAACGACTAGACAGGTTCGAAATATTAATACAGGAGCATAATACAAGCGAAAAAAAAATCATTTTGGCAATGTGTTTATTTTATACACTCTATTTTTTCAACATCTATAATAAAATAAAACCTTTTTGGGGGTCAATTTTAATAATTGCATAAAAGAAGACATTTTGGAAAAAATATCTGCTTAATTTGATATTTAAAAGGTAATTTAACTATATTTCCGATCATAAACTAATTATAACCACGGATAAATGTATAATTTTTTTCCCTGAAATTGTGATAATTGCACTTAAATTCTATTAATTTTTATAAGTTCACCAACATTTAGGAGTTTCAATTGAGTTTTTATCAAAAATATTTTAGTATCCAAAATTTTTATATTTTTTAATTAAAGTTCTTGTGGTTAAAGTTTGTTATTAATTGAAGTGAGGTAGTTGTTACTTATGTATTACTTTTACTTGTGTCTCTGCATAAAAAAAACTTGGTTAAGTTTTAAATATCTTAATCGTGTTTTTAATTGAAGCTTTATTTTTTAATTAAGTTCCTATTGTCAATTGGGGTGATGACTTAATGTTCAATGTTTCAAAAGAAAATTAAAATTCTATAACCATAATTACTTTTATAAAAAATGATTGCATCAACTACACCTATTTCACTACAAGTTAAACCGAAAGTTCTACAAATAATTATAATAATCCAAAATTAATAGGTAATTAGATCGTGGTCTAGATTTATCCAAGTAAGTTTAACAAAAATCATTTTAATCTAGTACTTGGTTATAGACACAAACATGTCTTATTACATCTTGTTGAAGCAACCATCACTTAACTTTTTGAGTGTCGTGGTGTTCATTATGAAGTTTTCAGCTTCATTAGGAAGTTCATGGTCACCAGAAAGTAGTTGGAGAATGTTATATTGCATGCTTGCAACTCCCAATCCCACCACTCAACACCATTACTAGCACCACAGGATATCTATCTTTGACGAAGCTAGGTCGGTCTTGCAAAAGAAGAGGAAGCTAGAAGAAGAAAGAAACTTGGTTGCTAAGGTCGAGGTAGAGAAGTTGTCACAAGTGATTCAATTGAAAAATAAAAAATTTTAAATACTTGATAAAACAATTTTTTTAATAAAAACTTAATTAAAAATATAATTTATAAAATACTTAAAACTTAGTTAAATGATTATTTTTTAAGGATGGAAGAGTGATATTTTCAAGTAATTATGTCCATAAAATGAATATTTTAATAATTATTAGTTAAAATTATTGAAAATTGAAAAAAGAATAGACTCTTACATAAATAGTGAGACGTGTCTTTCTTTAAAACAGTGTGAGCATTTAAAATATATGATATACGTGTATGTTTAAAAAAAATCAATTTAATTCAATAATTGAAAACCACATGTCCATAATTCTAACAAATTTATATTTCCTTGAAATAATCATTCACTGATGTCTGCTTTATTTTCGATTCAGCCATAATTATAAATTTTCTTACGACGATCAGAATGACATACCTTTCGGGTAACTTAACTTAAAAAATGGAAAACAAACACAAAAATGGTGAGTGAAGTTGTAAAAAGAAAGAAGGAGCAACAAATGAAGAGCTCGTAAAAGAATGGGCAACGTAGGTGTATGTATACAGCAATCCCCAACTGTAGTTGGATAAATGCATATAGTAAAAGGATAACCATAGATACAATCCAAAACTGCTAGGCACAATACAAATTACATACAAATTTTTGTGATGACGATGAAGAGAACAGTGCAAAATGAATTCATCCTAGGTTCTGAAAGATTCCTGAGAAGTTTGGTATCTTATCAACATGTTTGAGAGCACGCTCAGCGGTCTGTCTAGTTCGATAATCACCATGTTGGAATGCATCCACGAGTGCAGTGCTCAGATTCTGGTCTGCAGAAACCTCACAAGCTATATCATCTGTTCTCAACAGTCTCTCCACTGCCCAAACTGCTCTCCTTCTCAATGTCTCTGTTCTCTTCTCAAGTAGCACATCAAGTATAGGCTTCACTCCCTCTGCTTCAACCAAAATTGCCACCCCTTGTTCTATGTCTACTCCATCATCTATCAAAGTCGATAATGCAGCCAGTGCTGCCTCAACCACATTCACATTTGTGTGGTCCAGTAGCCCTACTAACTTTGGCACTGCCTGCCCTTCATACAGGCAAAACGTTTCCTTCAAAGAGCAGATTCCTCTATGGAGCCTACACAATCCACTTATCACTGGCTGCTTGCTGAAGCATGAAAACATCGAAGCACAAAAGCTGGGCGGTGGCACCTCCGGTAATTTGGTTAAGTTTTTTGACTCTATGGATAGATTCTCCAGAGCTGTGGCAGATACCATCTGCACGTTGTCCAGTCCATTGGACTGAAGCAGGTCAATAAAGAGTGCAGCAAGGTTGTAGTCACGGCAGAGTGCAATGGCATCAGGCTCTTCAGCCAAGACATAAGTAACCCTTGCAACAATCTTCACAAGCCCTTCAAGAAATGGTGTGATGAAGCGATTTCCTCTGATCTCTCGCTGTCTGATGGCAATCACCCTGGATATGACCATCACAAAGGCACCTTCATCTAGTAGCTGTCTTGTGAGGCCCAAGTCCCTTTCGGGTAGTTCGGCTAAAAGGCCGACTGCCGCTGCCTGCTCTTCACTGATCCCTGTATTTTCTGATATGACTTTTATTAGACTTCCAAGCTGTCCAACTGAGCCACGTAGTGCATCAGTTAGTTCCTGACCCATATGAGGAGACAAATTCTGAAGAAGTTTTATGGAAGCCAGACGCAGATCTTTCTGTGGTGCTTCAATGAACTGAACTAGACTGATTGTGGCACCAGAGCTTTTGATAGCAGACACAACACTCAGAACTGTAGTTGGAGAAGTAGTAAGTCCAACAAGAACTTGTAGTAGTTTGCACTCTATGGCTGGACCAGTGTTACTTATAAGATGGAGTAGATTACGAACTATATCCTCTGAGACCAGAGTTTGGTGATCAGGTCCAAATGAAATGGAATAGAAGTCTTCTCCAGAGTTTACAACACTGGCAAGAATCGTAGCAGAGATCTCTTTCAATCGTGTGGGAAGCAGGTTAGGACCCACTGCGAAAAGGTCATTGACAAGAGGAGCAAGTATTCCAGCCTCTATTAATATCTTTGCGCTTGGGTCACATGATGATATCTGATTTAGTGCCTTCAGTGCAGCTTCTCTTGATTGCATATTACCACTTTTCATTATGTTGATCAGAGATGAACCCACTCTACTAGCAACAAGAACTTTAACATCATTGTTTAAAACCAGCTCCCCAAGGAATCCCGCCATGGCGAGTTTGGTTTCTGGTGGACCTGCAAACATTTTAATGAAAACAACTTGATACCCCGCATGGAATATGAAGTTCTACAAGCAAGGGACCAATCTTGATGCCAAACATTTAGGGTTTTTAATGTAAATAATTGATCAAATCTAACAGAACACGCTCACACTACCACCGCAATGCAAATTTAATTTACCTTGGGCCAAATTCTCTAATATTTCCATGAAATGATATCTTAATCTTTTTGGCAACGCAAAGATATTATTGAAATTGATCAAAGTACCCTCAATCACAGAAATACACAAGAAGAAAAAAATTACAAAAAAATGCAGACCATTCTGATATTAATCCAAACAAAGGAAAGGAATTTTTCCTGCATACATCTAATTGTTCATCAAGATACCACCAAAAACACACGGCAAGCTTCCTCCAAAATATACAATCTATTTAGCAAACCATAACATTATTAACTTAATTTTTGGTAATCAGTATAGTTTCTGGTGTTTGGGGTGGTCAATATTTTCCAGATGACATTGCTATATTATTTAAGAGGTGAAAGAAATATAATATAAGATGATGTATCACTTTCAACAAAAGTTCTCAACCGAAAATGTTCTCACGGAAGCTGTTTTCCTCAAAGAAGATATTCCGAATCAGCCATAGAAGAAACATAACAAGTACATAAAATCATAAGTGATATCAATATTTGGTTTGAAGCTTGTCTGAAACATTTTTCAAAATAAACAACACTTGTGCAGCTTGTTGAATTGCAAGTCAAAGGATAAAGCATGCTGGTTTTTCAATCATGAAAAGTTAGCTGGATCAAATCATAAGATTCGAAGACACAATGAAAAATAGGTAAAAATATCGTATAAATGTTGTAAGTGTTCAATGCAATGTTTTAAATCCAGGATAGCAGCTAACTCCAAAAGCGCTATAGTAAGATATTGTATAGTCTAACTCCAAAAGCGCCATAGTAAGATAATGTATAGTCACTACTTTAAACATTTTGTATAGTTCTGTATACCGCACACATAAATTCTAAAAAAAGATAAAAATAACTCAAAATTAATAGCATTCATAATTAAAAATAGAAAATCTTAGGTTTCTCAAATGGATCATGATATTTTGACAATTTTTTTTAACAACTTTTTGACAATAGGACATGTGTCATTATTTTATTGGTCTGTTTGAATTTATTTTTAAAAAAATATTTGAAACGGACCAATCACAAACTATCAAAAAGTTGTCAAAAAAAGAATTGTTAAAAGATCTTTTTCCTTCTCAAATAAAAGATGTAAGTAAAGAGTCAAATACAAGTTTCTCATATAGGAATTATCAATCATCATCTTCTAAATCCAAGTCTCTATCATTTTCACAATTATTTCATAGATTTCAATTTTGGAAATTAAAACCCCAAAACAACCTTGGAAAAAGCCCTACGTCTCTATTTAGGAATTTTGGGTTCATCACGTAGCTCCGCTATAACAGCCGCTATTTGGTTCGCTACGGCTGACTCAGGGACAATGAAACAACCAAACACATTCATGGCCCCTATTTCAGAAGACTAAAAACATAGCAATGGAAAACCAAATTCATGCATGCATAGGTGAGTGATGCGGTGAAACCTTATTTCAGAAGAGACTTCACCAAACATCCGATACTACTCAATATGAGACTTAGACACCCCATAATACCTAAGTCCCTATCACCATCTATGGCAAGTCAGACTGTTTTCAAAAGTTCCAAATGTTCATTTCATGAGATTCTTCAAATATCCATACAAGAAATATACTTTTTGCATTTGCCCTCCAAATAATTCCAAAACATCAGATGAAAGAAAACCCATGCACATCATTTTTACAAGAAAATGTGTAATACGCCAGTCTAGCGAATTATGCTCTTTCGAAAATTAACATGAAATGGTGAGCAACTTAGCTAGCCACACAACATTGGTATGGTGCTATAGAATAATAGTACCTTCAAGAAGTTGGGTAAGAAGAGGCTGCAATCTACCACATTCAGCCATCTGCCGAACATTAGCCTCGTACCTCTCCAGATTCGACAATGTTTCCTCAGCCTTATTGACAGTGAGAAGATCTTCTGAATTGCTGCTTGTCATCCCTACTAATATTAGAATGGCTCCGTTGATTGAACCAATCTTCTCACAGAGGGTAGCAGA
Organism: Vigna mungo; assembly: GCA_036885675.1. Taxonomy (NCBI): domain Eukaryota; kingdom Viridiplantae; phylum Streptophyta; class Magnoliopsida; order Fabales; family Fabaceae; genus Vigna; species Vigna mungo. Next base: position 45,220,464 of record CP144699.1, on the reverse strand, counting down.
CTTCGAGAGTTCGTAAAGCAAGGAGACAGCCTCCTCTCTTTCTTTAGAAAGCTCGTGGGAAAGGAATTTCACAATAGTACGCACAGTATCCCCTTCAGCCAACAATTCCTTTGGAGCAAATAGAATATGTCAACATGGATTTGCAACAGTACATTTATGATACCAAAAACCAGAAATAATGACATGAAATGAAATGATAAACATCAAACTATCACAAACCTTGTTCTCATCATCTTCTTCTACCACGACTCTAAGGGTTTCCAGAGCTCTACATCGAACCTTACGGCTTCCACTCTTCAGCATGTCAACAATCATTGGTATAAGCCCTGCATTGCGGACAGTGTGTTTGTTTGATCGACTTCTTCGGCAGATGTACTGCACATACTTTAAGGCCTGAAGAGTTTCATTTTCTGGACTCGCCATATTCAACGACCTGCGAGCCATGTCCAGCTGTGCAGCTTCATTCCTGGCAGTCCACTCTTCAATGGTGTTACGCAAAGCCATGCTTGGATTCAGTTCTGCGCTTCTTAACTCCTGAAGAGTCAAAGGGCAAACCAGTCTCCTTCCACTCTCTCTACACTCCTTGAACCATTTTTCAATTGCTTCACGTTCAAAAGTCTGTCCATTTTCTAAAGTAACAGGATCACGCATCACTTGCTTCGTCAATGGACATACAAAAGCATCATACATAGGCTCAATGTGCAACCTCTCAAAATGAAAACTATCATCTGACTGGCTGCCAGGGTCATTACTTCCATCCCAGCTCGCAGCCATTGTAGATCAACCGATCTGTTGTCACAAACAACACAAGATTAAGGTACCGCCAACAAGCTTGCAATGCAAGATCAAAAAAATTTGATGTAAATGTGTGGCATTCATATAGAATTATACTTTACTACCCTAAGAGTGTGAAGACTTCTTACATGATTTGACTGTAAGGTAACTCTGTTAACTTCTATAACGAATGCTTGGAAAGTTATGCTAATAATGATAATTTGTAATTGATTGACACTAAGTGACTATGCATGAAAATAGAAAGAAGTTTGTATATTTTATATCATATTCAACCAATGGAAGAAAAACACGAGCTACTCGAACAGAAACAGAAACTAATAATTGTGTCGGAGGTTAATTACAATAATGCCCCAATACCAACATCCAAGAAACATAACAAACAGATCTCCCAGAATTGCGTATTCCCATAATTTAAAACAGGGTATGGAAATTACTTCAATCTAACCTTCCTTTAAACAGAAACTGATGGTGTTTTAAGTTTAAGTAATCATCATCACTCAATCAAAAACAGAAACTTTTGACAGAGTAGAGAGTAAGTGCCGTTGGGCGACAACGAACGATCACAGACAAATAAAAAGAACGGATAGTAACGATTTCAAAAACACATAGCAAATCGCAAACGACGGCAATTTAATAAACAGCAAGAAGGGTACCCGTGTTCAAGCTGAGAGAAGCAGCAACCCAGAAGAAAAAAAAAACTACTTTTAGTATTTAATTTGAGAATTAAAGAGAAACCCTTGAAATAGAGTTGATGGGGAAGCGTAATTGGAGTTGGGGCATGGTTAAAGAGTTGGAATTGCAGGAGCAGAAGAGGGGCAGAGGTTGAGGGAGTAGAAGAAGAGAAACACCAAAAATAAGAAAGCAGAAATTGAAAAAACTTGGGAAAAGAAAACATAAAGATATATAAAAAAAAAAAATGTTCTTAGAAAAAATAGAAGATGGGGAGAGAGAAGTTTGACTGGATTGTTACAGTGAGGATGTGAGACAAATGGAAAGAGAGAAGATGGAGCTATCATCCACCTGGGCCACCCAACAATACAGCTTGGCTCATATCATCTCCTAATAAAATAATAACGGACAAATTTAGGTATAGTGTTCTAAATTCAAATTATTATTTTTCTTGCACAAAAGTTTTATATTAAAGGATAATGATATTTAGACAATTTTTTTTTTTACATTTGAACATTGATTACGTGTCAATTTATGATTGGTCAAAAATTACTCCACACACATAATCAATGTTCAAATATTGTAAAAAAAAAATATTGTCTAAATATCATTATCCTTATTAAAAATAGATGTTTATGATTGAATCTGAAGTTTCAAATTTAACTTAAATTAATACTAAGAAGAGACGTAAGTTTTGTCTTAATTTTTAATAATAAGTGTTTTAAAGTGTTCTTATAAACATAAAAAGAAAAAAAACAATTAAAGTATAAAACCGGATAGTTATATTAGGGTTTTGGATTTCTAAGGTTTTTTTCTTGGTGTATGTCTATGACTTCGGTGGCATATATGGTTTTTGTTAATGTATGATGATCTATTTATTAACTAGATATTATCAATGTTGTTTTCAATAACGATTTGAAAAAAAATTATAAAATAACTTTTTAGATTTGTGGTTCGGAAAAGTCTTTTCTATTAATATGTAGTATTCACCCATCATTAAAAATATCACTCCAACATATAAATAAATATTTTGAACAAGGAGGATTGATTGTATTCATAATAAATTTTATAAATATAACAATGTTAGGTATATTAAATTTTTTATATATTTTATCTTTGTTTTCTATTTTTAATTAATTTATTATTATTATTTATTTGTATTTTAAGGTTAGTTCATATTTTTTTATCATAAATACAATACCATATAAAATAGATTAATTATACTCATAATTTGTACTATATTGATACAAACCAAATAAAAATAAACCTTTTGAATAGTCTAATATTTGAATTTTATATTTATAATCCATGATTTTATGTACCTATTAGCAAAACTACTATCACTGTTGAATCATCCAGACGCACGTTTTTTAAATTTAGTAAAGATTTTGTAAGAATATCGTTGGTGGAAATATTGATTGATCTATTTTTTTTTCCAGTGTACATTTTGGACTTTGATCTTTATGTATATTTTTACGGGCTATATTTTTTTATTAAATTATTTATGTTGTCTTTTTATTATGTCTTTAAAATATATTGATTTTAGTATATTAAAAAAAATAATATATTTTAAAACATTATGTTATTTTAAAAATACAGAAAAATACTAAAAATCTAAAAAGAAAACTCAAATTAATTTTTTTGCAATATAATATTCTAAGTATATGTTTATTGATTGTTGGAATAGTACTACTATAATTGAAAGACTCCAATATACTAAAGTATGAACTGGAAGACTTTACTATGAGTGTGTTAATTGAACACCTCCAGCTGTTATTTACTTTCGTGTCTATTGCTGTTATTATTTTCTTAATTCTTATTTTTGTCAGTTGGTAAAATATTACAATATAACTTTTCACTGATATAAGACTAAAACCATTGTTGAAGAAAATTGACATGATAATAAATTTGTAATAGGAAAAAATAGATGATTGCATAAAAGTGTAAGATGTTAGATCGACTAGAGATAAGACCAATTCATAGTATATAAGTAGGTGCAAATCTCATTTTAGAAACCGGTTTTGTGGAGTTGAGTTAAATTTAAAGTCTACTTCTAACATGATTAAAGCTTATCCTAGTGATATTTTTTTTATTGGACATATTGTTTCACTTGCTATCAAATAGCTATCGAATCACTCATTAATGTTTAGTCACACTGTATATACTTCAGCATGAGGAGGTGTGTTAGAAGTTCTAGATCGACTAGAAATAAAATCAATTCATAATATATATAAGTATATGCAAACTTCACTTTTATAAAGTCAATATTGTGAAGTTAAGTTAAGTTAAAAATCTACTGCTAAGAAGAGATTTTGCAGAAGAATTTAGCAGTAAAGTGACGAAATGTCTGACGTGAGAATAGAAACGTGATTAAGTTGCATTGCACGAAAGAAGAAAGAAGAAGATTAAGATTTTTGAAACGGTGGGAACTGAATAGAGAAAGAAAGAAAAATCAGCAGTGAAAAGGTGGAAGAACATAATAGAGAAAGAAAAATCAGCAGCAGCAACAGTATAATGTTTCACTTCATGCTGTATAGTTGCAGCTGTAACATATGTGAATGTTATTACGCAGAACGTGAAAAATATCGCTTTTTTTTCACCACTCACGGGGAACCTGAGTATTCAGCATAATGCATTCGTAATCCATAAACCTTTCTTTCAAAATAATATTTTTCCAAATTATATACTATTTATAATATTCACTCAAACAACATTCTTTATTATTATTCATAATTAAAATTTTATTTAATGAATTTTAAACTTTAGTTTAACACATCGTTACTACAGAAAGTAGATTACAATATTTATCAAACAAATATATTTATTTAATTTTAAAATATATTAATAGGGCAGTTATTTATTGCTCAAATCAAATAATTTAATATATTTTTAAAAAAATCTCAATATTAACCAAATTTAACAATTTATTTAAGTTATTACAAAACAAATTTTAAAGATTACAGATGCTATAAAATATTAGTTATTTGTATTATTATCTTTTAATTTTTTTAATTTTTTTAATTTGTTTTTCTTTTAATTACAAAAATTGGAAAAGTAAGTCGGATGTGTTATAATGGTGGTCATAATTATACTTCAAACTATATGCTGATAGTGAACAGAAAACAGTTTTTTGAATAAATGTTGTAAATAATGTCATTTGAAAAAAAAAAATTATATTCGAACTACTTTGAATTTTTTTTACCAAATTCTAATATAAAAGTAAACACAATTATTTAAATAAATATATCATACAGAAAGATTTTACTGGAACCGTCCTATTTCGAAAAAAAAAAGTGTATGCAATTTAAACTCTACATTGTGATGATAATGAAAAATAAACATATGATCAAATGTTATTTTCTTAAAGTGCAGGTATTATGACGTTAATCTTGAAAACTTAAAAAATGTAAAATTAGTTTATGAATTTAACCATTTACCGTTATTACTTTAATAGTTTTTATTTTGGTCACGTATATTTTAGTATTCAAATACTTGAATTTGAATACCTGTTTAAATTTTCACAATTTTGAAGACTAGAGTAATTTTTTATTCTCCAACATATACTTTAGTTCATTTGTTATTTTTTATGGATGGATTATTTTGTTGTTTGATTCTTCTGCTTTATGATTCTTCTGCAGTAAAAATATAATGAGCAATGTGCTTTGATGTTTTAGTTATTCTGTCTGTGGTAATAGTTAACTGAGAAGCATTGGAATGCATGTAATGAGAGCAAGAAACAAAAACTTTGCATGCAATTGCCATTAAACTCAATAGTACATCCATGATACACAACAAGACATTTAATTTTATCTATCTATCTTTCACACTCGTCCGCGCAGTACAAAAAGAAAAAAGCAGAGGAAAAACTCTCTTCAAACAGATAGATTGATCACACAATATAATGTTACCGTCCAGCTTTTCTTCTTCTAGCTATACACAAAAAAAATAGGCTATCATGAACAATAAAGGAAATGGAAACAAACCTTGACATGCAAGCTAGAATGCACTCCAGTTATCTGAACCCTTTTTCGGAGAATGGTTTTCTGAAGAGACCTTAAAAGGGCCAGAGGAGCCAAATGGATCAGAGTCATCGAATGTGAATGCACCACTGGGACCGAAGTCTTTGGTGCTACTTATTGAGTCAAACCTTGCATGGCCTTGTCCACCGAAACCGAAATCATTGTTGCTACTCATGGAATCAAACCTTTGGAGCTTCTCAGGACTGTACCCAAAATCCTTGCTGCCACTTATGGAGTCAAACCTTGTGAATTGATCATTACTGTTGCCAAAATCTTTGCTGCTACTTATGGAATCAAACCTTGTGAATTTATCATTACCAAAGCCAAAATCCTTACTGCTACTTACGGAATCAAACCTTGTGAATTTATCATTACCAAAGCCAAAATCCTTACTGCTATTTATGGAATCAAATCTCGTAAGCCTCTCTGGCTGTGGAGAATATCCACTTTCGTGCCTGAAGGAATCAAACCTTGACATGTCAAAGAAATGATCCCCCGCCTCACTGTACCGAGGAGAATTTTCGAACTTGGAAACTGGAGTTGCAGGCACTGAATCATCAAAAGTAAATGGGCTTTTTGTCTGGAACGTGCTATCCGTATGTGTAGATCCTGTTCTGATTGGGTTTATACCAAAATCATCAGATTTGAAGAAATCTCCCTGGTCGAAGTCAGAGTCCTACAAAACAGAACGTAAAAAATTTAGTACGTAGTAGCTTTATATCAAAGCAACTTGATCTTTGAAAAATCACGTCCCTTCTGTTCTTTGGTAAATGTGCTTAGAAATCAATTCCAAAAATTATAATGAAAAAAGACCTCCATTGCCTGTCTCACACATCAATTTAGTATAAAAACAATCTCAAAAGAATTTCCCCGAGAACAATTATTAGTCAATAACTGCGACTAATTACGTTAATATCCTGAACATCACAAAATTTATATAGAAAGGGTTACCTTGGTCTTGAAACCCCACACTGAGTCCTCATCATCATTGTTGTCAAATGCCCAGGTCGATTCGTCAAAACTTCTGTTGCCATAGATTATAACGTCATAATTACTAGATAGATGCCTCACACTCAAAGCCATGCATTCAGAAACAAAAAAAAAATGGGAATTGACAAATCAACCCCTCCCCCTGAAACACACCCTGGAGACAAAAATAAAACAAAATACCTATGTGTTTCTGCATCTGCTTCAGAACCTTTTCCAAAGTCAGCATTCGAGAATACTTGAGAAGGACTCTCCAAGGTACTCCTCCCAGCTAGACTATCGTGGGGGCTTCTAGCCAGGTCTTCTTCACTATGTGCGTAATCCTCAACTGTATAATCACCGTTAGCAGAGTTTTCTTGCTTCCCGTTTGCTTTCATAGGTGAACCGTGAATAGAGTTATCATCAGAGAAATTTTGTTCTCCGTCAATAGATACGGGTTTTGGTTTTGAAGATGCCTTTTTGGTGGCAAAAGTAAGATCATTGGCAAATCCTAGAAGTAAACAACGCAATTAAATTAATTCATCAAAAAAAAAAGGAAATAGTTTTGTAAGGATAAAATAAAAAAAGATTATGGCTACCTTCATCCTCAAATTTATCCCACTCTTCATCCCAAAGTGCAGCTCCCTCTGGAATTCCAGGTTGCCAACCTTATAGTTCATTAGGTTCATACACACACACCAACACAACCACGTTAAAGTTAGAATCACAGAGAAATGCATCCACTTGTAACAAATATAAGTAATTTATCAGTTAGTTGATATGCAATGCCCTTGCTTTTGAAAGAGGGTCCTTGGAAAAATACAGTCTTAGAGATCACAAAAAGAGGCTTCCACAGAAGCATTAATATAAAGAATCACATAAACTAATCACACCTATTGAGTAAAAATAAATCATAAAATTGTTGTTGCACAATGATTATTTGAGAATTGACAAAGAACATAAATAATTGATCGAGAAAGAAGACATAATGAGACAAAATGAGATAATAATTACCAGCAGGAAGCTGAACCATTGTAATTGACTTCACATCTATCCCATGTTTCTTGCACCGATCAACTAGAGCCTTAAATAACTCCTCAAGATCTGACTGTATGCGTTCAGCACGGACCTGTGGATTTTTCTAAACATCAGTAACAGGTTCCCCAGAACTCCCCATCTTTATTCCAGAAATAAAATTCACCTGAAGAATGCCATCTGCACTGCCTCCTTGTTCAATTTTGACAATGGCTTGCTGCAGTTCCACCTTCCTTTCCTAAGTATGTACAGACTAATGATTAAAGATGCATTGAAAATTGAAGTGTTTCAACTTTCAAGACATTCATAGTTCACCCAAGACAGGTTTATTGTTGCAATGAAAGGAGGAAAAGGTTGTAGACTTGATCTTAGTGGATAAGAACTTGTCGTTTATGCTTTAGATTGTAAGACCATAAATAAATTTATGCCCTATAAATATAATACACGTGGAAGACTACATGCTTCCTCAGATTTCCACTGTCCCTCACATTCACTTTCATTTGATTACTCTACAAGAAGTGGGGAGCTTCACTCTCTTAACATGCAAACAGACGATAGGAAGAAGAGAAACAGTTACAAAATTTAAGTGGCGCGGCCAAAAGTGAACAGGCCTGCTTCCAAACTCGACAAACAAAACAAAGAAGATTCACTAAAAGACCAACAAAGTTTACAAGGAACTCTTCAAGATATGAAACCATAAAAGAGCATTTACTTCACAATTTAGGCTATTAAGAGATTTGGTCCTAGACAAGTGGTCATTAGTCTGATCCTTCTCAACCCCATTCTAAATAAAAGTTGAATTTTAGCCCAATGTAAGGTGTGGTTACATGTTACGCAAGCTGTTAGGTTCCTGAATTGGGAACCTAATTGCAACTCTCACTTTTACTCCAAGAAACACAGAAAGATTGGGAAAACTGAATGGTATTCACAGTATAATGTCTATACAGATAGAACGCAGAGGCATAACCCTCTTCAACAGGTATGTACCCGTTAACAACTAAACAATCAACAACCCCCATCCCTTCTACCCAGCCTTTATTTATACAATCTCACACGCTCACCACTAACTGTCCTAGACAGTTAGTTTGTTATATTCAGTTATGCTTATTCCTCCTCTCATACACTGTCCACCTTTTCTTATCCCTATCACAAGCAGATTTGGCCAAGGGCGAGGCCAATGAAGCCCTTGCTTTAAGCCTCCGAGAAATAACTTTACTTAGTAATAATATTTAAGAAAAAAAAAATAATACTTACTTTATAAATGATACAAGGCTATTAAGAATAACATTACTTTGAATAGAAAAAGGCCTCCCGAAGTGCTGAATTGACAGTAGTTATAATTAAATGCGTGCACATACATAATAAATTGTAATATATAAACTTTAGTGGTTAAACCTTTCATTCATGACAAAAAATTTCAATTTACTTTCTGAAGTGAATCTATTCTTTGGAGAGTACTGTTATGATCTCTAATCTAAGAACTTTTTCTTGAAAAGAAAAAATCAGTAAGGTGACAAACATCATGCTATAAGAATGCAACAGAAAGCTACAGGATTGGTACAGTTGTCAACTTTATATCTGTTTAGTTTAGTTAATGTAAACCCGTTAAATTATTTATTTTAAAATTGTTTCCTATGTTAAATTAACTTTTGTCTAATATGATTTTGTACATGCAATCATATTAAATTATAGTAGTGAAAACTATCATCCCTCATCTACCATAATAGATAATAAAATGTTTTTTATCGAGAAAAAAATCAAAAATAAACTTTTAATAAAATATTGTTATTATTTTTTTGTCAAAAAAACATGATTATTTTAGAAAGGCCTCGTATCAAAGTTTGCTTTAGGCTTAAAAATAAGTTGATTCAGGCCTATATGCATGCTTCAAGCCACGGTAGTGCTTTTAGATATAAAACACTCTTGAGCTTTAGCCTAACAACTTAAACTTTTAGTTGTTAGTCCTTCACAATAACATAAGAACAACCAATGCAACAAAAAATGTAGTGCATACTAAGTAAGCAATAACTCACCATTTATGAATAGCCTATTTTTCAACCATTTAGATTTTCTAATTACCTGTATATCACGAAATTTAGCTTCTTCAACAGTCAATTTTGATGCTATTTCGGCTACTTGTTTGTATTTCTCTTCGTATTTCTTGCCCAATGATTCTGCCTGTAACACACCACCACATGGTAGCTAATTCTTTTCACATAAACATTCATCACGTTTTCAGAAGAAAGGATTATACCTCCCGCTTATCTGCAGATGCCCTTTCTGTTATCTCATTTAATCGATTATCACATCTACTTTTGTATAGAACCTGAAGTACAAGTAAACATAGGCGGGGAGCGAGTAAGTGCTTCATAGTTCTTTGATCAGATTCATATCATGCAATAAAAAATATTTAAAAATATCATATTGGATTTTACCCTATAAAATCCTTAACTAGATCCAGTTAAAATATCAACATTAACTTTATTTACTGAAAATCATCTATTCCTTTCATGCATAATTCCAGTTAGAGTTTCTTGGGTTGAAAGAAAGAGGTTCTTTGCCCTCAAAGTTTCCACTCTTCTTCCTAACCAGAAATCAATTCCTAGGCTTCAACCAAGGTTAGCTAGAACCATAAAACCCTAAAATTCCGTCACTGGTAGGATGATTTGCATTTGTCATAGTAAACCAAACCCTCCAGCTAAATTGCACAGCTCTAGTACACTTACCTTGTTTTTTGAATTAGCTTGTATTATGCTTATAAGTTATACTAGTATAAGCCAGAGAACTATTTTGCTTAGAAGTTATTTTCTGTAAAAATCCGAGCAACACTAAACATATTCATATAACTTCGCCAATAAATTTATTTTCAAACACAGGTTTACTTGAAAGTGAGCCACCGGCGGTATGGCCTGGCAAGCCTACTAATAATTTATTTCAATCTAATATAAAAAATATAAAAGAAACAAGATATGAATTACAAACCAGCTCCTGCATTTTGTTCCGGTAAAGCTCCATCTTCTCCTTTGAATCCAAAATAACGTTCTGAGCTTCTTCAGACTACAATGGTAGAAACAAAAATTTATTTATAATTTCTCAAAATGTGCAAGAGAATCAAGACCATTTATAACTGAAAAGATCTGGTCGAGAATATTATAAGACCCATAATTCATTTCAATTTTACATGTGAAATTATAATTAACAACAAAAACTAACTTGGGTCCACCCACCAAACAATCATCATTAATTCTGAAGGGAGTACCAAACAACTGTGAACCTGTACTTGTGTGTCCTTTCCTTTCTACTGGAACAAGATTTTGGCAGAAACAAGGAAACAGCCGTTTTATAGGAGGCTGCAATTTATACAATTATTTATGTATTTGGTTGGGAAAGAAAAGCCTCATAATTTCAAAGGTGTCTCTTTACCTTACACTTGTTTGTAGATATATAGTTGAATCCCTGGCTTTAGGATGAGTTTTATAATTTTCAATTTCTATAAAATGGAACTTCAAAACAAACATAAATAAATTAAGATGAAGGAATGATAACGACAAAGGAATAGGAGAACAGAACATCTTCCTTGATGAAAACAAAAAACAAAAGCATCAAGAAAAAACATTATGGATAACCTTCACTTTCATAAATATATTTTCACATGTGGAGAAAAATTACAAATGCAGAGTAAATACCTTTTTCTCTGCAGTTGTTGCATCTTGAGGCTTCGTGTTCGATGTATTCTGCTCACCACTATCTGTGCGATTCAGAAAGGAATCCTCCAACACAGGTGTTCCTGACTTTTGCTGGTTGGGCTGTGTAGTGAAATCAGCCTGAGCAGAACTTCCATGGACTGGTGGCCTGAAACCAGCAGTTGGTACCACTGGCCGAGCACCTGGCATCCCTTGTTGCTGCTGCTGAAAACCTTGAGATGGAAAAAAGTAGACAAACTCATCAACAGAAGTCCTATATAAGAGAAAAAGAAAAGAATGTTGGAGATAGAGTAACTAAGAGAAAATACCTTGGCTGATACCCCAGGCTGCATTTCCAGGAGCATTTTTTGGTTGGCCTGTCATAGACATCAACGTCTCATCAAACATGACATTGCTTGGAAGAGACTGTGGAAGAGGACGGCCTTCCCTGTACCGTTCCATCAAATAAAGAGCAAAGCAAAACTCCTTCAAAGAAAGCATGCTATCATTGTCTTGATCAGACAAGTCCCACACCTTCTTTAACACCTCTGCACAAAGTCCACGGATTACGTTATTGCTTTCAGAGAAATGCTAAAAAGGTCATCCCTCTCCAGGAAAATTTCAAAAGTAGTGAAGTTAAGAAACAGTCTAAAAAACATAGTAACATCTTATCAGTGTACATTGCTTAGTAGCATTTGAGAATTGAATAAATAGGACAGTTAGCATGCTTAGCAAAGAAACTGGCTGTCTGATCGAGTAAGGGAAGTTAGTTAGGACAGTTATTTTAGTTAGTAGGAAGATATTTGAGCGGTAAATAAATAAATAGGAGGATGATATTCAACTTTTACTAACAAATTTCCAACATAGCCAACAAGATAGGATTTCAAGAGGGTAGTAATATCAGGCGTGAGTTTGGATAGTTATTGTATTTAGTAAAAGGGTTAAGTCAATTAGATGCCATTTTAGAGATAAATAAGTAGGAGGCAGACGTAAAGGAACAGATATTTTATCTTGTATTATATCATTTGAGAATTCAGCAACTCTTATTCTTTGTTTGGATGTGGAGTGAAATAGAGAGGAAAGAAATACAAAGCAATAATAGAAATATAGAAGAAGTAAAATAGAAAAGTTATGTCATTTGGACGGATAGAAACAGGAAGAGAGAGAATTTCTTCCCCTTTGTTTGGATGAATAGTAAAGAGAATGAAAAAAAAAAAAAACAAATTATGTGAAAAATATTTCAAAATAGTTAAAAAGTATGAAGTTTTAATACAATATTTTTTATAACATAAAACAAATTATTATTTTTTAATATTATATTATAATTTTTAAATAGTAAAGCAAAAAAGATAGATCATTTCCCCATCCATTTCATACCACTTTAGGAGGAAGATACTTTTTGTTGGTTCATATGAAAATAGATTCCCTCCTTCCTAGTTGTCTTTTCAAACAAACTGCGTTTTATTATACTTCTCTCTTCATACTTTCATCCGCCCCATTTCCACCAAAACAAAATAGAATTAGTGAAAGAAGAAATCGTCTGTCACCTTAAAAGAAAGATCTCTCTCTCTCTCTCTCTCTCTCTCTTAATTTCTGTTATTTTTCAGTCAAGAAAGTCATGCTTTCTTTTCTATCTTCCATTTAAAAATACATTTCCTCACAGTATAATAATGTGAGCCAAGCCAATATGTTCTACTTAACATAGCAGATCATTAATTAGCTGACAAATAAGTAATTCATGTAGGATGAATGAGATTTGGACATGGTTGATTCTATTGGTTCATACCTAATGTATATATAAATGCGGAGTTTATATCAGGTCTAGTCATTTTCCCTTGAAAAGTAAACAAACATAACACCAGGAAGGAAAAAAACAACGCGGAATTTGGCTTTAATAGAGTTCTTGTGGTTTATAGCCTAGTAAATTTCAAAACGTTGAGTTGATCTATTTCTCAGGTCTAAATCAAATGACTGTCATCTATCATGGAATCCAGCTGAAACTCAAGCTATCAATATTTTGTTGTTATTCTCCTAGGAATTTGAATTATTGTGATTCTGAGGTCAAACATGAGGATTTGGAATTGATAACGATTCTTGGTTTCATAACCAAATACATTTATAAATTTGTAGTTGATGATCTTAGGTCTAATAACTATAACCCACTATATATCTCTTCTCAAATTATCAATATCTATGTCACCCTTCTTTCTTAAAATAATTATCCATTATGATACAAAATAATTCATAGTATGAATGACTTGGATTAAAATGGGTGGGGGACTGCAAACCTGCAATCATTTAAACTCATGCAAATCCATGTGATGTTATTACAAAGAAATGTGTGTTTTTACTACATGTTTCTTTGGATTTGAGCGATAGTTATTGCATCAGGTTCTAGGACAACGGTGGGAATATTTGTTTCATAGAGGTTTTCCCTTGCTTAGATGATGCTCTTGTATGCATAATTTTCCATCAACAAATTAATTATTCATATCTCTTGAACTATTCACATTACTAGAAATCTAATTGAATTAGAGGCCCTTTCACTCGATTCTATTCAGTGCGACTAATATACAAGAATTTCAACTACAAATTCTTCAAATCTCTTTTCTAAATTCTAATAAATTATTTTTCAGCTTCTAATTTATTCTCCTAAATCATAATCCTTTTAATCTGCATAACAGTACTTTACAGAACTGATACAAATTAAGTGTTGCAGATTTCTAGACCTCGCCCTGCTCTTTCTCCTTATGTCAGTGCTATTTTCGAATAATTGAAAATGAGCAATCCACATTACCACTTAATATGTCCATTGCTTATTTAAATCTATATACATATATATCAAATTACTCTAAGTCAGTTATAGGTATTAAAAGTTTTGTAATGAACAACCAGATGAATAGGAATTGACTAAATTTAAGCATATATATGAGAGAAAAAATTACAAGTAACAAAATGTGAGATGATATTTGGGAGGAAAGTATAACAACAGCAAAATGTTGCATTTGATGTCAGATAAGTCAAGTGGCTTATTGAATAAAGTAGATTAAGAGAAGTTCCACTCTGTATTCAAAACAGGGATTGATACTTGTCTGGGGATTCTCAAATAATAAAATCTGTTTCCTCTCAAATTGTGCGAATTCTCAAAGGATTTTGATGGAAAAAGGATACTACAACTTTAAGGCATGTAGTTAATGCAATTGTCCAGTATGGTCAGTGAAGACCACTGATGTTTCCAACGACGTCCTCTTTGCCCTTACATTTGCAATGAGATTGTATTACTTTTATGCTTACACCTCCAATCTTTCTAACAATAAATACTGTTATTAACCCAAAAATAATTACAATAATAAAAGAAGACAATAGTGTTGAAGAGCTCCTCTATTTTAATGGGTGTACCATACGTTAGTGGCGTTTTGTATGTTTCCATGGGATACTAGTTTTCTTGGTAATTTTGTTCAAGAAAGAATACTTATCATACTGTCTTTATTCCGTTATAGTGAAATTGTTCATTTAGTTCGTTGAATTCAAAACAAGAACATTTCCTCACTAAGCGGGTTCAGCAACATGGACCAAACAATGACACTATATTTTGTCAAAACCCAACTTAAATCTAGGTATTTTTCAGAGCATTATTTTACAATTTTCCTTGTTCTTCCTCTACTTCTACTTACTTTGCTATCCTCCATATAATGAACTCTTCTTACTGAGACTTCTATGAATCTTATCATCGCATGGCCAAATCATCTTAGGCAAGAGATAAACTCTTGTAGCAATTCATCACCCACCATTCAACACCATAAAGCATTCAGCCGTAGTTTGCTCAGTAAAAACCAATAAAAATTCCAGTATCAGGGCACAGTAGGTTGCTCCTTGTCAACCATAAATAGCCAGTAAGGCACACCCTTCCCATCCCAAAAAATTATGAATTCAAGAAGCTAAAACTATAATTTTAAGGTGACTATGGTTCTTCTTATGTTTCTGACAAGCTAACACATCAATGTACCAACTTCCATGAAGATTACGTCAAAAAGGGTCAGTCAGAACGAAACAGGCTTACCTATTGGTAATCTCCAGCTTAAAAAAAGACTGCGAGCCTGCTCGCCAGTGATCTTCCCATCCCTGTCAGTGTCAACTTCCAAAAACACCTTTGTATATTTCTGCACATCAGTAGGTTTCATTTTTGGCCAAGAAAGCTGCACATTGTCAGAATTTGCATTTCCAACCCCACCTGTCATCCCAGATGGTGTATGTGGCGAAGAAGCTTGTGGTTTAATTTGCTGGTTTGGTGCAGACTGTGGCCGCTGAAACTGACTATTTGCAGGCAGCACCGATGAGAATGCACCCTGCAATGAATCAAGTGAATTTTGCTTATTTGCAGGCTGGGGACCAGTGGAAACAGGAACAATGGCTGATGAGACATTGGTAACAGAATAACTGTGTCCAGCAGGTTCTTGTTTCGGTGTTGATGAGGCGGCAGAGAAAAAATCATTGCCCAAAACTGGATTAGAAGAGAACCCATTTCCAGAAACACTCAATGCTTTAGTGTGAACAGTTGTTGACTGGGGCATTGGTGAGACTGGGGATAACTGTGACATTGGAGAGACTGAAGATGACTGGGGCATTGGTGAGACTGGAGATTGTGACGTCTGTAAGGCAGCCGACGGGTTCATTCCTGCAGGTCTGGTGGCCACCATACCAGGCCTGGCTTTATTCCAATCATTTGATAGCCCAGGATTTGAGAAATTGTGACCCCCCATGTTAACTCCTCTAGAAATATCTGGGCCTGCAACACCCTGATGCGGATGCGGAGCGCCGGAAACAGGCATGGATTGATGAGGTCGGATCGCAGGATTCTGCTGCGAAGGATGATATTGCGGGTTTGCACCAGGACCTGCTAACCCTTGTCCTCTATAGGCAAAACCTTGAGCCGAATTGGGTGCAGTAACACCCATCTGCCCAACGGACACAGCATGGGGCCTCGCATTCTGGACAGGTTGAGGTACAGAAGCAAGATTAATCTGCGGCGCAGGGATTTTAGCGGCAGCAGGACCATATAAAGCTGCCTTCACAATGTCAGGCGTTAAATCTCGCTTACTCTGAGCCACAGTAACTAACCTCAGAGCATTAAAAAACTCTGCGCGTCCAAGGAAACCAGTTTTGGCCTGATCAGCATACGCCCATACCTGCAACTCGCACCGAGAACACGAAACATTACACAAGAATAATCTAGATCGGTAAACATTTCCAAGGAAAAGCGAAATGAAGAATGGACGAAAGCCTAAATAAACTATTCTAAGCGCACAATAACGAAAGCATAACCATCGATGCTGAAAATCCAATTACTCCAAGGGAAAAGACATACCGAAACAAGTAATTTAAGTGTAGTGAATTGAAACGTTTGCTCTAGATTAGAAATTTGAAACAGAATAAAACCTGAGCGAGAACTTGTTTGGGCAAATTGGATCCCATGAAAAAAGAGACGGCTTCTGCTCCACTGATTCTGCCATCTCCGTCCAAATCTGCTCTCCTGAAATACGCTTCGAACTGATCCATGTTAGGAGCCGCCATTGCACTCCCTTCGTCTTCGACCGGAGAGTAGATCGGAGTGGGTTAGGGATTTGTTTCGTGGAATTGAGGAATTGCGGGGGCGAGGGAATTGGATTATAGCGTGTTTGTGCGCGAATTGGCAGATTTGGAAGAAGCAAAGGAAGGCCAAAACGTGAATTGAGAAGTGCTTCTATTTTTATTCCCGGCGAGGTGGCTGAGATGCGGCTTCTTCTCCAACTGCAACGACCGCAGCACTGGCTCTGTCTAAACGGAGAAATACCAATTTCATTTTCATCTATATGTAAATCTCTACATATAGTAATTATCCCACCGTTCAGACACTTTAACAAAATAATAATGATAATAATAATAATAATTACATAAAAGAAATTGATAATATAATAACATAAGTTTCATAACTAATTTTGATTTTAATTAAGCCTGTATATTATTATTTATGATGGAACTGTTTTACACAGATGTTTAATAAAAAAAATAGTTCTGTTATTATATAATTTTCTTTTAATAGTAATTTCTTAAAATTTGAAGATTTATAATAATTATAAATATATTTTTCTGATAATACTTTTTTCATTAAATTTTTCATTTCTGCTTATTTTGATTTTTTTCTAGGGAAAAGAGAAAGATGGACCATTTATTTAATACTTTGATTAGTGTTACTATTAATTTTTTTAAGCCCTTTTTATTTTCTGTCGTCGTTTTTAAATAAATGAGTGATCTTCCATTCTTGCATTATAAGAAACGTGTCATTTTCATGAAATCATTAATTAATGGTAAAACCAATAAGAAGTCAATCACCTGACATTTGTTTTCTAATATTTTTTTCATTTTTATTTTTTGCGTCTTTTTTACCACTCGCATTAATTATCAAATTGTTGGAATTTTCAAACTATTAAGCCAGTTGTGATCTACAGTAAACATTTTTTCTTTTGCTGTTTCATTTATAAAAGGTCTACAAAAATTATTTTTAAGTCATTTAAAAAGTTTACGAATAAAGACATCAATGTGTATGATATGATATTTTGTTCTTTAAGTATGAAGTTAATAATTTCATGCGAATAGGAAAAAAAATGTTTAGAAAAAGTCGACATGGTTATTTTATTTTTTTCTAATGACCATCGGCATTAATCAATGACAAACTCGAAGTAACAAATAAATATGCGCGGAAATAAATGTCAGTAACTTAAGAAAGTAGTTATGCAATTATAACCTGAATTTAAAATATTAATGATAATTTAAATATTTATTTTTTTATATGGTATTTTATTTTTTTATTTTTATTTAATGTAAAATTTAGACTTGATTGAAATTTTAATAAAGAATACAAACAAAAATGAAGAAATGATAAAAATGTAAAGACAGATTAAATAAACAGTTCTACAGAACTTACTAAATTCAGATTAAATATTAGTAAGTAAACTATACTAATATTTAAAATAACATTAAATAACTAATGTTATATATGAAGTATCTTCAACCGATGCATTCCACAGATTTTGTCAAAGAAAATAAGAGCCGTAACAGCCTGCAACATCTATTTTACTCATCAATTGCTCAAATCCTGCATAAAAAAAATGGATCATGTTCTTAATTTTTGTATGAATGTTTATTGAAAATTAATTATCCTAATAATTGAAAGATTAATTAATAATACCTAAGTCAGGACTGTGGATGTACATGTCCTTGATCCTATGAGGTGATGAATTCTCAAAGGGTTGAACAACCTGAACGCTCTCGGCGGCGCGTATCTTTTTCTCTCTCGGAGAATCGACTTCCGTCTCGGTTTCTGGCTCCGCGACATTTGCTGCCGGAGCGAGTTGCTTCCTCTTTGAACGAGCCCTTCTGTTCTGGAACCAGTTATACACATTCGTCTCTGATATTTGACCATGTTGGCCCAGTTCAATTGTTATCTCCTTGATCTTCTGCTTGCTTGGAGTGCCATTTCCCTCATCAAAAATTCGCTCCAGAATTTGAAGTTGCAGAGGCGTTGGAGTCCAACGCTGCCTCGCGGTTATCTTGTGTCCAGAACACGCCATCAACGGATCACAGTACAAATTACCCAGCCTCAGTCCTGACCCAAAACATCACACAATCCTCTGTCAAATTGCAGATCTTAAATTTACTACCAGTGTAACAACTTTATGAAATCAAGTCCCACATCAAATAAAAATAATATAACCTATAACCATCGTTTTGTATTTAAAGTAAGTGTTTGTTCGCTCAGTTTTCTGATCATTATCTAAGGAGGGTGAAACGATAACATGCACTGTTTTGAGTTGAGAAAGTTAGATTCAGAAAAGAAGCGAAGAAAAAAAACCTGCGAGGTCCTGTTGAGTGGTGATTGCTTTGTGCATCTCAACAAGCTGTTCGCAGATGGTGGCGTAGACAGATATCTGTTGCCTCAGCAGTTCCATTTGTTCGTCGGTCATCACTTTAACGTAAAGGCTTCCGATAGCGATTGAGGCATCTTGATGATGCTCTGCTTCCATTTCTTTCTCCTTTTTCTTTGCAGAAACAAGAAAATGACTCAGTTTTGTTTTGGATTCGATTGCATTTTGCAGAGACGGAGAGCATCCTCAGACCTCAAGTCAATGCTTAAAGTAGCGTAGTTTACTGCGCGATTTAGCCTAATACCGCAAATCTCGCAGGTTAGCCTCCTTTCCTTTTCTTTCTTTTTTTTAACTTTAAGCTTACTTTCTTTCATTAAAAAACATTTTACTTGATGAATATCATTTTACCTGAAGATCAGTTTTAGTAGAAGAAGGTCTTTATACGATTTTCTCACCGATAATATCACGTTAATTGATTTTTGTTTAATAAAGCATTTATAATTTGTTTTATATGATTTATTTTGTAAGTTTTTAACTATTATAAAATGTGTTATTAAGCATTGTTTTACTATAAACTTTTGTGATTACAAGAGCATTACAAATTACAACTTTCTCTAACCATTAATCAATGAAACAGGCCCATTTTCATTTCTGTTTAAGCCCATTAATACTGTCACGAGGCCCATTAATAAGTGTTCTGAGATACGTCGACAGTTATAGTCATAACTTTTTCCTGTCATGAAATGAACATTTTTCTATTTCTTTAATTTTAACTTATTCTTTCATGCTTGGTTGACATTTTTAAAAATAATATTTTTTTATATATATTTACAATTTCCAACCTTTTATTTTTAAACAATCATATATATACTCTTTTAAGGATATGATATTTTTTTTAAGTCATTATTTTCATATTTTTTAAAACATTAGTGCCAGTGCCTCTCGTCTTTTACTTTCTAACATTTTACATATATTTTTTATTTTATTATTCTTATTGTTACTTTACTCCGTATATCTTTTTTCCTTTTTTTTAATGCTTTGTGTTAATATATATATATTAATTGTTACGTAAGGTAACCTTTATGTTAATCACAACCAGTCTTAAAATTATAATTAAAATTATTTTATGTCGATCGAGTACATATAAAAGTATTCATATAATAACAAAAAGATATTTAGTAAAAAAGAATCTCATATTCTAAATTGAATAGAATAATATAAAAAGATAATTACAAAACATTATAGTTATATATTAAGTAGTGGCTGAAAGAAGGGTAGAGATGGGTGTAGTTATTGGACATAGAAACAGTGGAATGAGTGGATTGTGTTTTTAATAATAATAGGAGATAATGTTATGATTGCTATTTATAATAATTCAATATATTCATCACTTTCCAACACTGCTAAATCCATCAATACTTTTCTTTCTTTATTTTTTGCACGAGTCTTTTGTCTTGATCAACTTCTTCACTAAAATACAAATTCATTGTTTTTTTAAAAAAAGGTTATTTATATAATTGAGCAAAAAAAATAACACCAACATACAAATAATTTGATATTTGACTTTGATTGAATCTAATCAAAGAACTATCATTATTACAAAATTTTTTAAATTTAAATTTTTATATGAAATTAGAATTTATTCATATTTTAATAAAATTTGATTTTCATTTTTAAATTAAATAAACATAGCTTTTGTAAAGTCGAATTTTGTTTGAAGTGACGTTTGAATTATTTACATTTTTTAATATTATTTAATATGTAAAAAAATTAACATATTTAAATCAAGAAAATTATATTTATTTATTTATTTTTAAAGTTTGAGACATAAAATATATAATTTGAGAGTTTTAATTTTTTATTTAAATTTAGAAAGTAAAAACATATTTAATAGTAAAACTTTAACATTCAATCATATTTATTATAATATTTGTTCAAATAATTATTTTTTCATTATTTCAATTTACTCTTTAAAATTCTATATTTTTTATTTGAATATGTATTTTTTAATTTAAGCCAACGAGTATTATTTAAATTTAATTTTTATTGATTTTTAAAATTTTAAATTATTTATTTATAAGTTAAAAATATTGTTACATTTATTCTGTAATATTTTTTCAAATTAAAATTGTTTAAAAAGCTAAAATATAAATTAACAAATACTACAAACAGTGTAATAAGTAATTATGTCTGTAATATTCAAATGGATAATAATAAACAAAACTAAACTTAAGGATAACAAAAAAAAAACATTTAAATATGAAAAATACTAATGAAAATAAATAAATTACAAGAAATAATTTATAACTTAAAATTTAGGAAATTAGGAAAATAACTATTACATTTAATTTATAATATGTTTTTTCTTTTATATTACCAACAACCATGTGAATACTTAATTTAATGAATAAAGTATTTGAATATTTTTAGAATAATGTCAACATTTATATGAGAGGAATGAAAGAAGAAGCTAGTTTTTAGTTGGAGAATTGTGGTGATTATTAGTTTAGATTGCGTGGCTCTTCCACCATTTTTTTTTTATCACGCCATACCAGATTTTCCTTTTCTTCATTATTTCTTGCACTCAAATTTTTTAATATATTTATTTTGCCTTTTCTAAAAAAAAAAAACTACAGGCTGGGGAACACTAAGACTCTTTTATTCTATAACAAATATATAATTATATATGAATAATTAACTTTAAAAATTACTTTAAGAAAATATTAAAGATGGAAGTGGACATGGCAGTGGCTTAAGTGACAACACAATACAATAATTACACTAATCATTATAATGGTGTATAATTAAATGGTATTATAATTTTTATATTATTAATATTTTATATGAAGGTCTCTAACATTTTATCAATGGTTTAAATTCTTCTATGTTATCTATTTGAAAAACATTACACTAACTTTATAATGGTTTAAGGCTAAAATAATATAACTATAAAAAGCAAACACGGAACTAATCAGACTCAAAACATTTAAATGAATGAATACTATATAACAATTTAATATTTTTTAAAAATACAACCGTATTATTATTATTTTATTTATATTATTATTATTATTATATTTGTTATTAATAAATGAAAGTTTGATATATTTAAAACATAAAAAAAATTTGACTGTGGAAACTATTTTATTAATCTTTAGGTTGATAATTTACAGTTCAGCAGTTTAAAATAAAGAATCACTTTTTAAAGAAACATTTTTCCAACACTGCAATTAAAAATCTGAACTTTGGCATCTCTCAAATATCTCTCTCTTTAAATAAGCGACATAAGTAGATATTATACATTTGAATTTTTTTTAGTATAAGAAGGAAGTACAAAAATCTAACAGATATAATGTAAAATTGAGCAATACTATAATGTTTTTATAAGCAAATGAAAGAGGTGTGTTCTTCTTTCAAAAAATAACATCTCTTAATATAATCCAAAAAAAAAATCATAAATATAAGTATAATTTCCTCTAGTAATATTAAGTAGTAGTGTTTAAAAAAAAAATGTTTTTTTTTCAATTGCATAAACCTTAAACTATAAATATTAAATTATAAATAAAGAGGGTAAATTGGGTTGGAAAAGCATCCATTTGAATGGAGTCATTAGTCCCTACTATCCGATTTTAAAAGATTAGATTAACACTAAGAAAAAATAACATTAACATTCAAATCCTTAATTAAGATATGCTAAATAAATGGAGTATATCATGAAAGCTTTCACTCTCCACCCAAATCTTATGACCTATCACAACATACCAATATCATAAAAGAAAAAGATATGGTAGAAAAAGGACCTTCTCCACTCTTCTTCCAACTTTTTCAATTCTCTCTTACCCCCACCAAGCCATTCCTATGATATTTATTTATTTTATTTTTTTCATTAATTTCAACAAATTTTGAGTTTAAATATGGGAAAATCACATATAAAGAATTGGTCTTCTCAACTCACATGAGAGAGAGAGAGAGAGAGAAAGTGTTAAGGTTTCTTTTCTCTACAAATACAATGCACAACAAAACCATTCAAAGTATGTGAGTGAAAAAAATAAATAAAAAGCTAAATTAAAAAATGAGCATAATTTAAAAAGAGAATGAGATTATGTTTCATAGGAGTGGACATCAATAGGGAGAACAGTAGAGGATGACTAAAACCAATGATTATATAATATACTAAAATCACTTTCAATTATTCTTGACAAGATACCCATCAGAAAAAAAAAATTCATATTTGGACGATTAACTCTAATATCTTCAATTGAAAGAGTGATGATAAACATGCAAATTCAAGGTTTATTTATCTTTTTATGTATGGGCCTATAGTACAATTATTGACTAGAAATGAACTTTAAGAGTAACTTGTTTAAGAGTAACTTGGTATCTTCATTAATTGAACATATTTTAACCATGTCTTTTAACCTAAATTCTGAAAATATGTATTTTATTTCAATCAAAAACCATCTCAAAAAGTTAAAAAAAAAATGATTATTTTTAAAAGGAGAAAAAAAAAATTCGATAAACATACATGTGTTTAACTATTTTCCATTTTTTAATATACCCATTAATATTTAAATTTATTATGAAACATTGTGCATGGGGAGTATATATATATATATATATATATATATATATATATATGTATATATAATACTGTAGGACAAACAAAAAAAATAACTTAAATCCTGTGGAAAACAATTAATACTAGAGAAAGAAGAGATATTTTTCCAAGAAAAAGAAAGAAAAGGTATAATAGTTCAAATAAATGCAAATTGAGTAACTCAAGGCAAAGTTAAAGAGAATTGAATTGTTTCATAAGGTGCTCATATTTTCTTTTCAGCTACTATAAGAATGAAGAGCAAGAGTCCACACGTTCCATCACAAATTCTGATCTGCCAAGGTGGGAAAAGAAGAATGAACAACACAATAGTGGAAGAGAAGGAAGATGTGATCAATGGAAGGGAAGTTATACCCCTTCTCACCCCATTCAAGATGGGAAAATTCCACCTTTCTCACAGGTAAATTAGCATCATTATCAGTGTATAGAAGAGGAATGGTTTATAATATAAGAAACTTGCTGAATTAGTCTCCTCAAGTTGTATTGTTTATATGTATTTGTAGTTTTGATTTGTGTGTTCCATGGTGTAGGATTGTTCTGGCACCATTAACAAGAACAAGATCTTACAACTTCGTGGCTCAGCCTCATGCTGGTCTCTATTATTCTCAAAGAACAACAAAGGGTGGACTTTTGATTGGAGAAGCCTCAGGAGTGTCAGAAACTGCACAAGGGTAATCTGATCTTCCATTCTGTTCATTTCTTTGTGTATTTTTCTCAAAAAGCTTTGATATCTAAATATTTGATTATTTCATTTTTTTCCTTGTTAAAGGTATCCAAATACGCCAGGCATTTGGACAAGAGAACAAGTGGAAGCATGGAAACCAATTGTGAGAGCTGTTCACGAGAAAGGGGGTATATTCTTTTGCCAACTTTGGCATGCTGGAAGAGTCTCCAACTATGGTATTTCTATTTCTATTTAATTACTTATGCCTATGCAAAACGCTAAACATTTACATGACAATGCTATATAGTATATTCATTTTCAACTTTCATTAACTATTTTCAAGCTTGACACTGATGATGCAATCACATTTAACTTTTTTGTATCCATGAGAGAAGAGAAATGATACTTTGATATCCACAAGTTTTGTAAAATTCAATTTTTTATAACTATTTTATCCTTACACGTCAAATAAATGAATGTAAATGTGTGTTATCGTCGTAATAAACACTGATAGTATACAGTGATCAGTGTATCAGCCAAATGGACAACCTCCAATTTCAAGCACAAACAAGGCAATTGAAGGAAGCAACACCAAATACCCCTCTCCACGTCGTCTCAGAACAGATGAAATACCTATGATTGTCAATGACTTCAGAATGGCAGCCAAAAATGCTATAGAAGCTGGTACCAACCTTTGCTTAACAGTTTCTAGTTTTTCATTCAAAATGTAATAACTTCAAACTATCTGCATGCATGTGATATATACTAAATACTACTGAACAAGACAATGAGTCAAAACTGATATAAATTTATTCAGGCTTTGATGGTGTGGAGATACATGGAGCCAATGGATACTTACTTGACCAGTTCCTAAAAGACCATGTGAACGACAGAGACGATGAATTTGGAGGTAGTTTAGAAAATCGTTGTCGATTTCCACTGATGGTCGTGGAGGCAATAATTAACGAGGTTGGATCAGACAAAGTTGGTGTTAGACTCTCTCCTTTTGCTAACTACTGTGATTGCAAAGACTCTGATCCTCAAGCACTTGGCATTTACATGGCTCAATCCTTAAGAAAATTGGACATTCTTTACTGTCATGTCATTGAACCTAGGATGGTTACAATGTTTGAGAAGTGTGATACCAATGTGTCATTGTCGGATATTAGAAAGGCTTTTGGTGGAACTTTTATTGTGGCTGGAGGTTACAATAGGAGTGGTGGAAACAAAGTGGTTGCCAACGGTGGTGCCGATTTGGTGGCTTATGGACGCTTGTTTTTGGCTAATCCAGATCTGCCGAAGAGATTTGAGCTTGATGCTGAATTGAACAAGCCTGATAGAAGCACTTTTTACACCAGTGATCCTGTAGTTGGATATACAGATTATCCTTTTCTTCAACATGATCACTGAAACAGCCTATGAAATTATAACTACATGTGTCTATTCAATAAAGAGCTGTGTTAATACATATAGATTCTGCAAAATGACCTACACCAATTTCATTCAACTGGTTATGATTTTTTGTCGGATACAACATGTTATAAAACAACAATGTAGATATTCAACTTGTTTTGAGATAGATGGGGTGAAAGGAAGAAATAGAAAGAAAACATGATCAAGTGGAGAATATGTTTGTGTTAATATAAGTCATTATAATGTTTTAATTAAGGAAAATGTTTTTTAAGAACTTTTTTTTTACTTCTTAATTGTGATTGATATGTTTCAAATATACAAATCAATGATACATCATTTATTGTTAAAGAGTTGTTAAAAGAACATATCATGATTTTTTAACTAATACTTAAAGAAATATAATTAATCAGAATGAATGTTCAAACAGTGAAGAAGATCATAACCAAAGACATTTTTTTTATTTGATAGGAATTAAAGAATTTGTGATGAAACAATTCATAATCCATAAAATCTTTCTTGTTTAACTAAGTTATTTTTAATTTAAAATTATCGTCTTTTAAATGAAAAATATTGGTAAATTTTTCTTTCATTTGGTTATGTTTCAAAGTACTATCTTGCCCAATAAAAATGACATTTAGTTTGTCTAAAACTATTTAATGATGATAAAAATACCAACTTATATTTAAAAAAATTTATAATTTTAGATGTCAGGAATCATTTTTTATGATTTTAAACTTGTTGGGTATAAGTTTAAAGAATTAAACATGCTGTTTTAGAAGTTATTGAAATAAACCATGTGTACAAGGTCTTCAAGATTGTGGTATTACTTGTTAGCAAAAGTTGAAATAATGACCATCTTGTTATTGATATATACTTGAGAAAAATAAAATAATCAAGTTAACCAAAAAAATAAAATTTAAAAATTTATTTTAAAAAATTAAAACATCACATAAACCTAAACAATACTCTTAAAAAATATAAACTAGATAATTATTGAAATTCAAATATAATTGAAATAACTTTGCATCCAATATATAGAAGAATTCAATACCAAATAAAATTGGAAAGTTGGTTGAAATTGTAGAAATTAGATGTAATTTAATATAAAATCCAAATCATACCAATGGTCATTTTTAACAAAAAGAATTATATAAACAATTTTTCCCAGAGAACTTAAAATTTTTATAATAAATTATTATTATTAAATAAACAAACTGTTTTAAACTACTTTAACATAATTATTTTTTCATAATTCCAATTTATTTTCACATTTATGAGTAAAATATAAATTAAAATATAGCTTTACTAATATAGATTGTATTGATCATTTGGTATCTAATTTTAATAAATATAAATTTCTAACTATATACAAAGAGATCCATAATATTTGCTGTGCATAATTTAACGTAACAATTTTTTTTCTCACAATCTTCTTTACACTGTTATTCATTAAAATAAGAAAAACACTATATATTTATTTTGTAACATTATCAATAAACAAAATAATAGTGATACGTTCTAGTTAATTCTTTGTCAACTGTAAGCAAATAATGTATGCAAGTATAATAATATACTTCATTTATTTTTATTATCAATTCGAAATCTGAAATAGCTGAAATAGCTGAAAATTAGTTAATTCTTTGTCAACTGTAAGCAAATAATATTTATTTTTATTATGAATTCAAAATCTGAAATAGCTGAAAATGATATCAAAACAATTATTACACCAGACGCATATAAAATACCTATTAAATTATAACATAATAAAGGCAACCTTATTAAATTATAATATAATTTTGAACTTCAAAATAACAAGTAAATGAAAAACAAATAATAAATAATGTAAGAATATGAAAAATGAAATATATTAAACATTAGAGATATTTTAACCATTTTGATATAACTAAATTTTAAAAAATAAAATCAAAAGAATTTCCAAAAAATTCTTACAAAATCTTTTTTGTACAAATTCTTACATGAGTTGACTGATATACAAAGAATTTTACCTTACTTCAGAAATATTAGAAAAATCATACAATCTAGTTTAACTTCCGATTAATATACATAATTAAATTTTTATATACCCAAACTATTTGCACTGATATAATTCAATTATTAATATCAGAAAAAGCCTTAAAACAATTTACCTTTACTAACAAGTTCAACAATCATATTGTGGTGATGCATTTTTAAATAGCCATATAATTTATTTATGAGCTATTATCAAATTTTTAATATCCAACGGTCACAGTTGCCTAATAAAATTCATTTATGCAAACCAAATGTAAAAAAACTCAAATGAAAAATGTTCCAATAACTGTTTCTAATATCCAAATAATTTAAAATAATGCTTTAAAACACTTCTATAGATTAAAAAATCACTAATAATTTTAAATCTAAAAGAATTTAAACTAAAAAAAATAAAAATTCAATTGAATAAAACATACATTAAAAAAACAAAAAAATGACAGTCAGAAAATACATTAAGACAGGACAACAAATCAAAGTTTTGCATTCAAAATAGAAACAGTAAGACGGGTATATAATGCATTACAATACTAGAAAAAATATTAATGAATTAACTCAACTATTTTAAAAAATTGTTATTCAACCCATTCATAGACCGAGAATCAGTTGCAAAAGAAACTCCTAATTCTAAGACAATAATATGAATTATGCAACTGGCACACTTTGAATAACAAAAAACAGTTAAATAGTCAGAAAACTACAGTTCTTAATACTTTCAACACCTCAGAAAATGTCATACATATAAACTGTTTGCATAATAGAAGATCTCCAAAGATTCTAAAATTTCAATTAAGTTTTATCAGATGCATTTTGAAGATTTTAATATTGTCACACTTATGTCAAATTAATGCTGATTATAATTCACTGTTGACAGCAAAACACGGTTTTTAACACAGTTCAAGTTCCATTTGGGAAAGTCAAAAGTACAGTAACATTCGTCCACACAACTGTACAGCAGAACACAACACCCAGATCAAATCAAGCATACAATAAAATCGAAAACAAATAAACACACACATCAAAGCAGCATTAATGAAGGTCTGACGCATCATAGCATACGTGTATATATACAGCAGAAAAGGGATGATAAGCCAATTATATTCATACAAACTTAACCAGATTTCAACAAGAAAACTAAATCAAACTAAATGCTCTACAAAAGATAAACACCCCTTAACTAAACAGTTGGATTTAGAAGTACAAATAAAGATCTCCCATCTTTCAACTATTCACGTTTTGGACAGACAAAACAAATTTACGGAGGGAGCATAGAAATATTTTCTGGAAGCAAGAAACATGTTTGTTTATCAGGAAATGACCAGACCACCTACAAAAGATGATCAAAATCATCAAAACCTACATAAATGGTTATCAGTCCACTTTCTAATCGTCATCTTCCTCCTGCACGGAAAAACAAAAAAAACAACACCAAGTAAAGACGAAGCAAATAAATACAATAACCAATAAGAGAAAGGTGGAAAAAGAATAAAAATAAACCTCGGCACTGCCCTCCTCGTCATCATCCTCATCATTCACCTCAGATACTGACTTCTCAGACTCTTCTTCATCTCCACCAGTAGGACCTTCCGACTGACAACATCCAACAAAAACAGAAGCACATGAGAACAATAAAAAGCACATCTAATGAATCATATCACCAACTAGGTATTGCTATAATAAAAAACTTTATCAGATATACATCAACCTGTTTCTTGTTGTAGGCTCTCATGCTTTTCTCATACTCCACCTTTCTTTTCTCAGACTTTGCCACATAGGGTGCTTTTTCCTGAACAATCACCCAACATTTCAATAATATGTTCAAACTTATTTCAGTTTACAATTTATGATCAATAAATTGTCGACTACATACAGCATCAGACAATGACTTCCATTTTGCTCCGGCAGCTTTTCCCACCTGGAATGTTCAATTAAAGTCAGACAGCTGAAAGATAACTAGATCTGTACTACATAAACAATAAAATACAACAATAGAAGTCACTTACAGCGGACACAGCTTTGTTGTCAGGATGTTCCTTGTTAAATTGTTTCCTAAACTCCTCCCTTTAATGATAAAGATATTATAAGAAACCAAACACAGAAGAAGTGTACAACATCAGTGTTAAAAGAAAATGCACCAGATAAATATATTAAGCCTTTAAGGTGCATGCATATCCAGGATATAAGATAATCATCATGCATGATTTTTCTACTTTATATTTAACCAAAAAGAAAAACAAATCCATAGCAAACAAGCAAAATTATCAAATATACATAAACAGGCAATTTTTCATTGGACAACTATAAAAGTTTAGACGCATGAAAAATATACCGCATGCATGAAAAAATAACAGGACTGTAAAGAACAAAAAAAATATATTTAAAATTACATGAAAACAAAGAAAGCACTGGGAGGCCTCTTTGGCTTGTTAGGGTCTTTAGCAGCCTTGCCCTTGCCTGCGGGTTTCCTGGCCTTGGCTGGCGCACCCTTCTTATTCACAGCAAGTCTGAAATTCGGAGCAAAATCAATGAAATCCAAAATCAACAGAGATCTCAGATCTGAGATCCAGAAAGTCTTAAATCAAAATTCTGTGGTATATTCGCTGCAGGAAACATATGGTAGGCATACAAGAAAACTTACTTGGCATCGCCTCTCTTAGATTCGGTTTTTGACTTGCCTCCTTTCATGACGGATGCTGCAGTAACACAAGGAGATTAGTTTTATTGGTTTGAAGTCACAGAAGATAGATGAAAACAACGAAAAATTGATAAAAAATTGAAAAAAATTGAAGGAATTACATACGGAGAGAGTGGAATAGGGTTGGGAGTTAGGGTTTGGGTGGAGAGAAGAAGAGAGAGAAAGATAAGGGAATGGTATGATATACTATGACATAAGGCTATAGGCACATATGCGGAGAGATATTAAGCTCATTCAGAAATCAGAAATTGAAATTCAATTGCAAACGAAATGAAAATCAAAGGGATCAGGGGTTTAGGCGGGAATTTAAATTTAATGCCATGTCATTGATCCGTGCCCTTATTTTGTGTTGGGTGCGTTATTCCTAAGCTTATGTCTCCGTTACCCTTTTGTGTTTTCTGTGTGCTTTCTTCTGAAATCGCGATCTTCTTCATTTTACTTCTATTTTCCGACTTTGATTTGGGCCGGCCCACCTTCTTTCTCAAACCCAATTTTAATCTGACTGCCTTCTCCCAAGCCTACTCTTCTTTTATTTTTTTCGTGTAATTGATAAATTATATTTTAAAAAAGATAAAATAAAAAGAAACAACAAGAAATTTAAGAAAATAAAAATCTGGATGACAGTTAAATTAAATTATTAAATTACATAACTTATTTGATAAATTTAATAATTTATTTAGTAACCTTTTTTATTTCAGATGAATATAAAATATAAAATAATTAGGTTAAATTATTCATTTTTCTTTACTTTAACTTAACGTTTTAATTTTTTTTCATTATCTTTTATTTCTGGATCAAATGAATATGATAGTAAAATATTTTATTATCAAATTTATATGAATGGACATTTTGAAGGTATATAGTTTTTTATGGTACATTGCTGCACTTTAAGATTGTTTTTATATGGTAATTTAATGCTTTTAGTAATATATTTCCATTACATGTGAAAATTGTGAAGAATCAGTCTAAAAAATAAAAGAATAACTTTACATGTATTAAATTTTTTTTTTTTTTGTTATTGCATGAAATTTTTGAATCTTAATCACATTGTGTTGTGTAATAAAGGAAATAATAATATCAAATAGGTTTTGGATCACACATTTTATTATTTTCATTCCTTTTTACAAAGTCATCTAGCCTAATATATTATACAGTTTAATGGTTTTGAGCATTGTTTATATAGGAAAAAAATGAAAAGAAAAATAACTTTAGTAACACGTAAAATAAACAAAAGTTTAATCTATTAAAGATAGTATATATTACATTTCACTTAAATTCGTAGTCTATCTCACTAAGTTTCTTTTAGATTACAATTTTAATTAAACTGTATTCTATCCTTTATTTATAATTTTTAAAAAAAAAAACTCATCACTTTAGACTACATTTATATTTTATAAAACTCAACCACTAAAATTAACTGTATAATAGTATGAAATAAAATATAAAAGACAAAAACATGAGTGATGTTAAAATATTTTAAACATATAAGTTATATTTTATATTTATAATAAATAATTTATATTTTGAAACAGTATTATTTTAACTATTAATAATTTATTTCCAAAATATTAAAATTTTATTTTAATTAAATATAAAAAAAATTGAAAAGAAAGATAAGAAAAACAAATAAAAGAGCCTTACATATGTATTTTAAAAAAAAACTAAAATAAATCTCGTAAGACATAATTAACTAAATAATATATAAGATTATATCTTAAAAATATGATAAAAGAAAAAAGTACTTTTCAATAGTTTCTTAAATTTATATATACCTCTTTAATAGAGAGTACTATGTAATTACGAGGTTAATAAATCATATTATCAGGTTGTTACGTTTTTTACATGATCTTTACATCATTACTTAATTACAAATTATATATATAAAAAAAAATTGTGAGTAGACCAAGAAAAATTATATTAAATCAAATATTATATTAATGTATAACTTAAAAGATCATTTCAGTTTTTTCCCAATCATATAATCCAGAACTGTTATAGTAGATATTTTGCATGTGCTATTAGACAACTGTATAACTCTATGGCAGTACAATCCTTTTTCTTTCTATGAGAAAGATGTGCATGTATAAGGGTATGAATTGGAGTGTGATTGGCCCTCATAAACCAGTAATCAAAATGCCAGTTCTTTATTATGGTTCATTATCAAAAAATGATATTATTATTCATAGTAACATTTATGAGTCCATACTTAAGCATGAAATTAAGGACTTCAAGTAGATACATGTATCATTTTGAAGTTTGTTCCAATCATTAATGAGTGAGCATATGGGTGAGTTTTTAAACTCACAGAAAGTCTGATTTAATTAAACTTGTGGATAGTTGGTGCTTAAATAAATAAATAAATAAATATATATATATATATATATATATATATATATATATATATATATATGTGTGTGTGTGTATATTCGTGACAATTAGATCATAGCGAAGGACTTGTTCATTGTGCTAAAGGAAAAACTGGGTGCAAATTTTAACTCCTTCATTTCTGAAAAACTGACTCTGGTACCGGGGGACATTTCCTACGAGGATTTGGGTTTGAAAGATTCAATTCTGAGGGAAGACATCTGCAATCAGACGGATTTTATAGTCAATTTGGCTGCAACTATCAACTTTGATGAAAGGTACAAGATTAAGTTTCATACACATTTTTTTTGGGTTAGATTAAAATTTGTATTAATTTTCTTCCTTAAAAATTAAATGCATGTCATGAACTTTGCTAAACAGTGTACTAAACTGAAAGTGCTTGTTCATGTATCAACAGGTTAGGATAGTGATCCATCTGAATATATTAAAGAGCACTATTCATGAATAAAATAAAACAAAAAAGCATTAATTGGTCTCACAAAGTGGTGTTACACCTCAACTATTTCAGCCCACGTATGTGGTGAGAGAGGTGGACTCATACTAGAGGACCCCTATCACTTTGGTGAAACACTAAATGGAGTGTCTGGCCTAGACATCGATGCAGAAAAGACCGTTGTGTATAACAAATTGGATGAACTAAAAGAACAAGGAGCCACAGAACGTGATGTTAAAATAGCCATGAAGAATCTGGGTATCAGCAGGTTTGTCACAACCCTACATGCTTTATCATATACTGTCATATATTGATAATTTTCTGATTAATATTAGCAGCATTTTTACCTCATCTCCCACTAAATGTTCTGCATAAACTATTAGAACATGATTAATCAGTTCTGGTTTTCTATAACATAACTCATAAAAGTGTTTGGTAAAGAAAAACAACTTATAAAGAGTGAACCAGATATTAACCTTTTCAATTAGCTTAAAATCATTTGCAGAAGCTAAATAACCACGACACAGTTTGCTGCCGTTTATATTGCCACCATTATACCCAAAGCAGTTAAAGGACAAGTCAAACTAAGGGCAAGCCCATGGAAAGATTTATCATGAAGGAGGAGACCTCTCTTTTCTTTTACCACTGATGCAAGTGGCATTGTTTTCATCGACTTGGGAATCCAAGCAGCTACTTACACCATTGGAAACAGTAGCGACAGCATCATGACCACTTGGCCGGGTAATGCAGAGCCAACATATCGAAGACTCACTGCTAGTGCCCGGTGCTAGCGGTACATGCCAATAACCTTTTTCCGATTCCTGAAACATTTCAAGAACAGCATGTAGCAAAAGTGGTCAAGAAACAAAGTTCTGAATTTGACGAGGCATGGTATACAAACATTTTGGATCCTGAAGTATTTAGGATTTTTATGTTTGCAAGATGCCACGTGAATAATTCCAATGCTCTTATACAACTTGTTATGTTTCACTAATAACAATCTTCAGATATACAACTTCAATTTCCAAACATACAACTTCCCTATACCCTCAGTCCTCAATCTTTGGGTCCCCAAGTCCTAACTTCCTACCATCTCCCCTCGAATACCAAAGGATCAAAACTACTAAGTTGTCACATAGAACAGAATGCAAGCGCATCCCAGAAGGAACAGTAGAGTGGTCACTCCAAGCATTACCTGGATAACCAATGAATACGATGGAGGCATCTGAAGCTTTAGGTTTCCTTTAATAAAAGTGTAGTGAACCTATATACAAAGAAAACAAGATAACTAGTAAGGAAAAAGAAGGGTAAGCCATATAAATCTTGAATATACATATTAGATGTTGGACTATACACAGAAGAACCTTAACAGCTCGAAACAGAATCAACTATTCCTATGTCAAACATAGGAAAATGTCCTAAAGGGAATAACAAACAATTTAAAATTATACATAACTTTTTTTTCACAAAAACTACACACACCCCTCCCGGAAAAATCCCAATCCCACATAAAACAGGTACAATAAAATTTAATTAACACAAAATCATAATATCCAAATGAAAAATCTCCTGAACTAACCTTATGAGTAATCAATTTCAGAAAAGTGCCCAAACATGACACAGATATAATAAAATTTTAAAACTTAAATTTATAGGGAAAAAGATCCCATAGAAGACCCATTTTTGTGAATAGGCAACCACTCACTCATATATTGCTAAAGTAACCAAAGCCAGGAAAATAAATAACTTACCTGATGTCTTTCTTTCCACAGGTTAAAAAAGTTGCTTCCTATGAGTTCAAATATGTGATCTCGCATTTCATCATTTGTCACAAGCAAGCACCTAAGTTTTACAGCTGCAAAGAGCCAATACCTGCAACCCAAAAGATTAATATATAAGTAAATGAGTGATTAAACTTAACAGATTGAAACTAAATTTTAAAAATACATATGAATCCATACCAAACGGAAAATAAAAATGTTATAACATATTCATGAAAAACACAAGAATTTTGACTAAATTAACTATTAAATATTTGAACCTCCAAAAGTTACAATCGTTTACATTTTAGTACTTAAAAAGTTTAGCTTTCACTTAGACCTCAGTTATTCAAGTCTATGTCCACTTTGGTTTCACCAAGAGCTTCAATTGTCTAATGCAGAAACATATCATATACGGGACATTGAATGTGAATTAAGTCCCACACAAGATTATACATATTGCATAGATAACATGATAAATTCAAGTTCTAAATGCATACACACAAAACTGAATGCCAACAACTAATGTAATGACAGTTGAAAAAAAAAATAAGGGGCCAAAAGAAAGTGAATATTTTTAAGACCAAAACGTAAATAATCATTTCTGAATGTACTTTAAATAAACAGTCAAACAGATCAAGAAACGATATTGTTGTCCAAAGATTAACAGTAAAAAACAAATGCAATGTTTAAGACATTTATTTGGAAATTCACCAATCATCATTGGACCCATTAGGAGTTGTATACAGTGCACCATTATTCATCCACTCCTCCACCAGTTTCCTGCTGGAAGGATTTTCCATCAGTCCTCTTAGGCGCTTGTTGTGCAGCACAACGAGCGGCCATTTATTCCCACTTTGAGTGTAAAGTTCTTTTACAACACAATCAAGCTGCACTATTACAAAATCAACAATACAACCACAATTAGCTGCAAAAGCAATCAAGCAAAATTATCAGGCAAGAGCAATAAACATACATAACTTGTTAAGACAGTAAAATTAAAGGAACTGTATAACTTAGGAATACAACCTGAGAAATGCTAAATCCACCATCAGCAAAATTTTGTTTGTAGAGCCCAACATTTGCTCCATCCACTATAGCTTCATAAGAGTCATGTTTTTCAAGCCATGCCTGTAAGGGATCAACCACAACTATAAAAAACGAGCTATTATAGCTAGACTAACAATATCAAGAGTAAATAATGGATGTATCAATATTGTAAAGGGTTTTTATACGAAAGTAATCCAATCACAAATTGTCTTGCATATTAAGTTTGTTGACTTTAACAATAACTACCCTAAAAAAGTCATACCTATCAAGATTCCTGATTGATACCTACCTAGCACAGAAACTAAACTCTAACAATAATATATCATCATTCATCTCATTTAAAATTGTGTTGCATTGCAATGAATGGAGAGATCAGCAACACCTGAAATTCACTAAAATTGGCCATGACCTCTCGTTCCAAAGCCAAGCCAGCAACAGACCCTGCAAACTTCTCCGTCTCCACGGCATCAATATCAACACAAACCAATTGCTCCCCACAACAACAACAATGTCCATCAGCGCCAACACTTGTTCTGCTGACGGCCCAATCCCCTTTACCAACCCATCCCTGACCATGCCACCCTCCCCCATTCCGCAAAACCCCCTCTTTGACCCGCTCCACATCAAATTCCACCTCACCAACCTCAGAGGCCTTGGCACCGCAAAACCACTCCTCAACAACCACCGCAGTGGACTCACTAACACACCTCACACAGCTTCTAAGCTTATGCAAATACTCATACACCTTGTCCGCTCTACCACTCCGCGCACTCACCTTCAAAAGCGCGGCGAGTTCCGCCTCCTCCAAACTCACTCCAACGCCATTCATGTGCTCCTCCACCTCGTAGGCCTTATCCGCGTCTAGCATTTCACAGAAGCAGAACAACGCAGGATCGTAGGTTCGCAGCCTCGGGGTAGCGTTGTTGTACTTGCCCATGCCCTTCACCAACTCGAAGGCATAATCGGCGTCACCCTTGGCCGCAGCGAGGCGCGCAACGGCGGTGACGGAGGCCTCATTGGGAACGACGCCGAGAGCGGACATGTGGCGGAAGGCGCGGAAACCGTAATCGAGTGCGGTGGTTTTGAGCGATTGGTCGGCGACGGAGTTGGAGCAGAGGTAGAGGAGGGCATTGAAATGGTGTTGGTTGAGGCGCGTGCTGTTCAAAACGGCGCCGTCATAGAGGGATATGGCGCCTCGCAGGTCCTTAGCCTTGGAACACGAATTGAGCTCAAATTGGAACTTTGCTTCAAGATTTTGACTGGTTTTCTTCTTCTTCTTTGGATTCTCCATTGAAGCGCAAGACTGAGAAATTGGTCCAAAATCTTGGTTATAAATGGACAAAAACCCTAAAAAGTGAAGAGGTTGGTCGTGGAGAAGATCGAAAGCTGACTTCCTCCTTAACTGTCAAAATCTAGCTAAAATTTGAATGACAAAAAATAAAAGTATTTTTATAATTTTAATAATAATAAAAAGAAGAAGCAACAACATAGAGATTGAAAAAGAAAATGGTATAGTGGTGGAATTAAATGGGTATCTTACTTTATGAGTGAGGCTTTCAAATTCCCAAACCTTGAATGTGCAGATTCTCACTGGTTAGTAGCACTAAGAAGCAAGAAAGTATATATACAATTATTTAAGCACAAACAAACACAAAGAAATTGTAGAATATTGGATTTTTTCAAAATAAATATGTGTGATGTGATGTTTCTTTGCAGTGTCGGGTTTTAGTTTAATGTTTACTTGTTAGGGAAGAATTTAACCTATTTAAAATTGATAAATCCATACACTAAATAAGGTTATACATTAACGAATTATTCTTACATGTTAATATGATATATATAAATTTATTATTAATAAGAAAATATAACATTAAAACTAGTAAAATAAGCGTCTTCACAATATATTTTTTTAAATAATAAAATTATAATCAAGTAAATATAAATACTTATTATAATAAAAAATTAGTTTTATTATAAAAAACTATTATAAAGAGTTATTTTAGTTTTAAAAATTTATTAAAATAAAAAATATCAAATAAAAAATAGTTAAATTTTAGAAATTGATGGATTAAAAGATAAATTTGACAATTATTTTAACTTAAAATTTATTTATTGAGGGTAAAATTGAAAAAGGAAACATATATACCAAAATTGTCAATTTTCTTTATATAATAATACAAAAGTGTAAATACTGCTAATTAAATTTAAAATTATTTTTAATTTTTTTAAGAAGGTATAAAACAAAATATGAATATTAAGTGTAATTAAAATAAATAATCTAAAACATAAAATTAAAATCACTTTCAATACACATTATAGAGCACAAAAGGTGCTAAATGTTTCTTAAACTGCCTACAATTAACGAAAGGTTGTCATGAAATCCTCTCTTAACATTCTACCATTCATCACAAATATTGCGATATTGCATCTCATAGTATGATTTAGTATTACGATAATTAATTCTACAAACAAAAATCACAAATCTTACTATCGAAAATTAATAACCCTGTAGCAACATTACAAATCCACTTCAGAAATCTAGCACAAAAGAGAAAAAACTACGACAGCTTACTGGATTCAACCATCGACACAGAAATCAATCAATCTCAATAACGACAATTAAACAAGTAGTGAAAATAAAGCTTGAAACTATGGCAAATGGAAAATTGTGAAAAATAGTGAAAAAGCAAAAAGGAAAGAATGTTGGAATTGAGAAAATACCCGCGCCAAGGATATTTTTTATATCACTTGCAGAAGGACCTCCCAAACTGCAAGCAAATAAGCACCCACAACCTTCATATCTGAATTCAACATCACAACACAACATTTGTTAGTGACACAGATCAACAACATAGCAAGACATAACATTAATTAAGTGCGAGAGAAGGAAAACCCACTTTCTGAATTACTGTGATTTCGCTTCTGAGTTTGGGATTAGGGTTTGAGCATAGGAGAGGCGCTAAAGCTCACAACAGAGACCTAATATAAAACTAGGGTTTCACAATTAAGTAAACTTCTAATTTTTTTTTTCTTTCATTTTCTCCCATAGATAAAAGACTGTAAAGAAATTTTATGTAAAAATAAAATAAAATAAAACATAATTCTACAAAAATAAGATTTTTTATTGTTCCCTCTAATTTTTTAAATTTTTATTGTTTAGTTATTTCTCTAATTTTTTATGCTACATAAATATGTTTTCAAGTCCTATAAAATTAGTGGTGATCGGTGAGCTAAGACTGTACAAGGGAACGGTTGATGAGTATAAAACTGAAACGCAGGGGTTTCCGGTGGCCTTCACGATTGTATCTATCTTTTTTAATTTAATTCACAAGCTAAGGGAAGTGAATGGAGGAATAAATGGTGAGTGAAAAAAAAAAGAAACAACCAAGTAATGTGAGTAAAATCTTTTAAAAATATACCAAATGACTAAACAAGTATTTTACCTTTACGGACATAGTGTTTCAACATTTCTACAAACACCACCTTATGGCCATATAATTTCTACAAATACTAAATGAAATGATGATGACCCAACATTCTTAAAATGTGAGGAAAGTGAAATCGGAGCACGCACCGGAATGGGAGGAGGAGGCGATGCGGCAGGCGAGTCTGATCAGCCAGGACTTGTCGCTGGCTAGGGTTGTTCAGAGTAAACGGTAATTGTCCAGAGGTGTCTTCTTCTTTTACTGCCGGTTGTCGGTTACCGATGGTGTTTTCCACCCGCTCGGTCTTGTTCCTGTCCCCGTTTGTTCTCGTCTCTTCCAGCTTCCACGTGCGGTCAAGGGCACTGTTATGCTCGGTTGTTCCCTCCCGGTGAGTTCGCGCCTGACTGCTCTCCCCCTCCGCATCTCTCTCATTAGT
The DNA here is from genome assembly GCA_036885675.1 of Vigna mungo. Taxonomy (NCBI): domain Eukaryota; kingdom Viridiplantae; phylum Streptophyta; class Magnoliopsida; order Fabales; family Fabaceae; genus Vigna; species Vigna mungo. The sequence continues at coordinate 45,180,492 of CP144699.1, read as the reverse complement.
CGCCTTCTCCTTTCCTTAACTCCTTGTCGCTCTTTCCTGGGCAATACGAGCTATACACTCGGCCCTGACGGTCGATAACTCTTCCTCATGTTGTCGCCGCATGTCCTCCATTTGTTGCTGCAACATTCTAATTGTCTCCATCGGGTCCTCCGCGGTCATGTTCCTTGTGACGGCCATTGGGTTTGGACGCTCGGCCCCATGGTGGACGCCAAAATGTTCCGGTGTGAGGTCAAACTACACAAACCCTTCACAATTTCTCCTTAGCGATTGTTCGTTCTCTCCACTGTCTTCTTGATGACCGTCCGTCCCTTCTACTGTTCGCCTGGGAGGGTACCTACTAAAGACACTTCGATGCTTAAGTCAGTTCAAAGATCCCTTCGGTTATTCAAACTTAGAATTGAATGTGCAATAAATGAACATGTTTACCTTGTGCCTTTGACCTCTATTTATAGTGTTGGTTATGGGCTTGGTGTTAGAGTGTCCTTAATCAAGGCCCAATATCGGGCCAATAACTTTAATTATGTGCTTAACTTTATTAAATTGGTGCTACAATACCTCTATGTTCCGTGCATCCGTGTCGATCGTCTACCTCTACTTGCGATGACCGACCGTTATGTTTGTTCCAATCTTTCGTAAACCAGCCTATGTGATGACTTGGGCCAGTTGATTTGGGTTAAACCAGCACAAGGAGAAGAGTATAAATGTCAAAGAAAATGAAGAATAAAGTTGCTTGCCGCACCCCCCATTTTATTAAGCACACCGTGTCATTTCTTTCACATTTAGGCATATGTATAACGTGTAGCTTAGGAGTTTCTGGCATCTTATGCATTTGCTACACACTTTCAATGCTTGGACACGTGGATTGTGATCCACTTCATACGAGATTCATCCCCACCGCATACAACTGGGAGGATTTACTATAAATCCACCATAGCACCCTGCACCCTTGTATAAACACTTTTGGATGTAATGAGATTTCTCTCTACTGTTGAAACTTTCCAGCATCTGAAACTCTGGCCGAAAGTCCTCCACCATCACCAAAGCTCACCATCACTATGGTGGATTTATAGTAAATCCTCCCAGCTGTATGCGGTAGGGATGAATCTCGTATGAAGTGGATCACAATCCACGTGTCCAAGCATTGAAAGTGTGTAGCAAATGCATAAGATGCCAGAAACTCCTAAGCTACACGTTCTACATATGCCTAAATGTGAACGAAATGACACGGTGTGCTTAGTAAAATGGGGGGTGCGGCAAGCAACTTTATTCTTCATTTTCTTGGACATTTATACTCTTCTCCTTGTGCTGGTTTGACCCAAACTGGATCAACTGGCCCAAGTCATCACATAGGCTGGTTTACGAAAGACTGAAACAAACATAACGGTCGGCCATCGCAGGTAGAGGTAGACGATCGACACGGATGCACGGAACATAGAGGTATTGTAGCACCATTTTAATAAAGTGAAGCACATAATTAAGGTTATTGGGCCGAGATTGGGCCTTGATTAAGGCCACTCTAACATCAAGCCCATAGCCAACACTATAAATAGATGTCAAAGGCACCAGGTAAACATGTTCATTTATTGCGCATTCAATTCTGAGTTTGAATAACCGAACAGATCTTTGAACTGACTTAAGCATCGGAGTGCCTTTAGCAGGTACTCTCCCAGGCGAACAGTAGAAGGGACAGACGATCATCAAGAAGATAGTGAAGAGAATAAACGGTCGCTAAGGAGAAATTGTGAAGGATTTGTGTAGTTCGACCTCACACCGGAACAATATATATAACACACATCATGATAAGTATTGATTTTGTGATTCATTAATTTCATCACTAATAAATATATAAAATAAAAATTTAATGTAAAACACATAGGAATTATGATTGGAAATGAGACTATTTGTGGTTGTGGCAAAGTTAATAGAAAATTTCATGAAGTTAGAATCTCTTTTTGAGAAGCAAAGAACTTATGAATAACTTTGAAAAAAAATTAGAGATTTTAAAAATTATTAAAACATTGATAACTGATATACTCAATGTGATGCTTATGGTTGTATGAATCGAGGTCATAACATTAAATTGTTGTCATAATATTATTATTATTATTCAAATTCTCCAAAGTTATGACAATAATCACTTCACAATCAATAACTATTAATCTTTATTTATAATATTATGAAATTTTGAGATTCTGTATACTTTGAATGAATTTATCCTTTACACGTGACACTAAAATACTGTCAAATGCATGTTATAAACAAAACAAAATAATAACCAGAAACTTGAAAATGATTTATAAGAAAAAAATAGCATTTGATTTGTGTGGATACAATATTTCTTTTATTAAGGTTTCACATTAGAAACCAAACATTCTCATTAAAAAATAGATTTTTTTTTTTTATCATATCTACTCGATTAAACTTAGACTAATATTAAGTTCACCTAATTTAACAAATTATGTTGCATAGTCGAGATAATAATATAGGAATCCAAAACCATCCCTTTTGTGCTTTACGAGTAAATATCTTGTTATTTTATTATTCTGATATAGTAAAAGTTATTAAATTAAATGAGTAACTTTACAAAGTGTTAGATAGAGATATATATATTATTATTTTTTATAGTCCAAACTCTCGTTGTACACATAAGAGAAGACGTAATTTAATACATTTTTCTATAGTTGTTTATTGATGTAATTTTATCATGTTATTAAACATTATTGAATACGGAATTTAATCAATAAAGAAGTATTGTATCATATGATATGATAAGTTATCACAAAACATATTTTTTTTTTCATGATTGAAAAGGATCATCAAAAATAAAAACATCTCAAATGGTTTAGAGGAAAAACAACACTCATATAGGATTTAGTGTGGGACGGGCCGGATGGACCGACCCACAATGAAAAGAGCGGGCGGGCTAGGATTCTAAGTCCAGATGGTAAGCAACTACGTTTTGATAATGTTTTTTTAATAACACACCTATAAATAATAATAATAATAATATATTTTTTTAACTTTAAAATATTTAAAATTGAAAGACAACGAATTGATTTGTCGAAGAATTTTTTTTTAATCTCAAAACTAGTATAAAAAACATCTTCATTACACATTAAACAGAAAATTAATATAAATATCGAACAGCCGCATATATAACTAGAAAAAGTTGGTGAAAAAGAGACAGGAGGAAAATATTTCCATTAGAATGGAATATTGAAATTAATATAAAGAAGCACGTAAAATTTATAAGAAAACATTTATATTTGTAGAAAAATGGAAAGCTTCCCATAAAAAAAATAAATATGAATTTATGAAGAAGAAATATATATTTTGTGCCATATAAAAACTATATTTTTATAACAGAAGGTAGTTATAAGATTTGATGGTTAGTTATTGGAAGAGTAGAAGAAGCATAGTGATAGTTATAAGTTAAAAAAGGTTATTGTGGGAAGAAGAAGAAAAAGAAGGAATGTGTAGGAAGAAAGAAAAGGTGGAAGGAGGAAGAAAGGGGAGATAGTCACGTGAGGTGCACGCGTGGAGGAGAATATAGATATTTTGTTTTATGTATTTATAATTAAATATTAAAATAATTATAAGAATTTAATAAATTTGTTTTTGTTAAAAAAGGGGAGAATAGAGAGAAGGTGTTGAACGTGTTTGTTTGTGTGTGTTGTTTGGGGAGAGCGAGAAAAGAGGAGGAAACAATGGGCGAGGTATCTGAAACGATGACGAAGAAGAAGAAGAAGGGACGCCCATCTCTTTTGGATCTTCAAAAGCGATCTCTCAAGAAGGAACAGCAACAGAACCACCACCACAACCACCGACAAAACAACCCCAATTCCACAAATTCACACTCAAAAAACACCAACGTTGCTACCCACGACGACGACGACGACGAGAGAAAGGAGAAGAAGCACAAGCTCCTCGTCGGGCTCAATTCCCATCTCCACAACCCGACATTATTCCCCAATTCCCAGCCATTCAATTCCGATCCCAAGAGGCGCAAGATTGACCCTCTCCACAACCACCAAACGGTGCGTTTCGCCATTCCTCTCACCCATTATTACAATCTCTCTGTTCCGCTCATCCGATTTGTGGGGTCTTCGTGTTAGAACGCCGATTTTCTCTATTTATTTTATAATCTTTTGGGAATTCGCGCGTAATATTGTTTCCTTTTTTCTTTTTATTTTAATTCGCGGTGAACTCGCTGAACTCGGAACCGGTGGATGTGTTTGTTGGTTTGACCGTTTAGGTTTTCAGTTTTCGTGTAATTTAATTTAATTTATTTGGGGGAAAATTTATGTGGGGCACTGGCACTGGTGGGTGCTTCTTCTTTCTTTTTGGCCCTAGTTTTAATCTTTCATTATTGGCTGTACGCCAGATCGAGCCTTCGTTTATGCACGGATATGAATAAAAGCTTCAATTTGTCTTTTCTCCCAGTATTGTTGGGGCTATTCATTTTTTTAATTTTCTCTTTTATTCCTTGCCCTTCAGCACAAGACTCTATAGCTTAGTAGCTTGCTCGTGAGTTGCGCCTTTTTTTTAAAAAAAAAATAATAGTAATTGTTTTTGGGGGGGTTGATTTTCGATTCTCTTTTGGAGGACTATGGATAAAAAGTGGATGTCTGTGTGTGGCAAAATCACACGCACATGTCTTTTTATGGTATTTGATGATGGGGTGATTTTGCTTGCAGGATGGGAAGGTTCCGAAAGCGACTGACAGTAAACATGGTATGTATAAAATGAAGAGTTTTATGAAATGATTTCTCAACGGAGGTGCAATGGCAGGGGGCGTACATAGTATATAGTATAGTGGGGGAATATTAATGGCGACTTTTATATTATGTGTTGACAGGTTCGCAGGGGGAGTCCGGTCCCACTACACCTTTGCCAGACAAAAAGCTCTTGCTGTTTATCCTTGACAGGCTTCAAAAGTGTGTCTCTTATAGTCTTATTTGTTTCTTTCTTTCTTTTCTTTTTCTTTTTCCCCCTTGTTTGTTTTTTTTTTCAAGTTGGGTATTTGATCTTTCTTTACTGCTCAACCTTCTTGCAGAAAGGACACACACGGGGTGTTCTCCGAGCCTGTGGATCCTGAAGAGGTGCAATTTTTTATAAGATAAAAGTGTACTTGCAATTGATTTCTTCCTGTTTGAATGCTCAGCACCTTACCCTTGTTGCTGCAGCTTCCTGATTATCATGACATCATTAAGCACCCGATGGATTTTGGAACTGTGAGAAAGAAATTGGATGGGGGACTTTATACCGACTTGGAACAATTTGAGGTTGGTGCTACTATTTTCTGTAGCAACTCTCAAAAGCTCTGCTAACTTTCTTACTGGACAGATTCTATGTGATTTACTTCTGGGTCAGAATTCCCATGGCATTCTATTATATGACTTTCGTTTTTTTCTGGAAGTGTTTAACTTTCAGATAATGTTGCATACAGTGCTGATTTCTTTATTCTTGCTAAGTAACTAATGCTACTACATCCGTATCTACCTCTCCTTTTTTGTTGTTCTTCCCAAAAATCATTACTTATCTATGTATATATTTTATTATCATGACAGGACACCTGGAATGTAACTATAGACTAATGCTTCTTAATTATGGTTGATGCTTTCTTGACAATTATGTAGAAGCTTAATGTAACTATTAAGAGTTTTTGAAACTAGTGCTGAATGTAAGATTTAAAAATGTTTCTTGTGGGAAACCTACATATATGACAAACTGATACTTTGTTACATCGTTGGCATGCTCAAATTTTATCAAGGACGTTATTCCTGATATGTCACGTGCACTGCAGTATGTAATTCTTTGTCTGTGATTGTTTGTTATCTATTAAACCCATGCATTCATATGACCGATGGCTGTTTCTTGACATGCTGCCCTGTTTTAGATTCACTGATAAGTCTGATTTCCGTAAACTTTAAATTTCTGGTCATTGTAGCTTATCTTCACTGATTATGCAACTCACTGTTGTGTTAGTTTGGGTGGGTTATTGAGTGGATGGTTTGGGTTCCATGTACTATTTTGATCATTGAGGAGAATATTTCTTGTTAGTCTGATACAATTTTGAAATACTGTTGCTTCATTCTTGCAGAAAGACGTGTTCTTGATTTGCTCTAATGCAATGCAATATAATTCATCAGATACCATTTACCATCGACAGGTTTGGTGATGTTTTTAACCAAAACTAAATTGTTTCCATCCCTTTGTGGTATTTGTTTAGTGTCTGTTAAAGGTAAATATTTTACTTTTTCTTAGGCCCGAGCCATGCAAGATATCGCAAGGAAGGACTTTGAGAATCTTAGACAAGATAGTGATGATAGTGAACCGCAGCCCAAAGTTGTGCAGAGAGGAAGGCCACCAGGCAAGCCCTCAAGAAAGTCACTAGGTATGCCTCCAGCTGAGCGCGTTGGACCTGAATCTTCTTCTGATGCAACTCTTGCTTCTGGCGGGGATATTGCTAGTGGCTCCAACGGTTATAATCTCAGGAAAGGACCAGGCAAATTTCAGCCAACAGATGCAATTGCTAGGCCCTACAACAACACTTTTAACAGTGGAGGGTATAGTGGTTGGTCTGAATGGGAGAATGAATTTCCAGGTCACTGCCTATGTCTACACTTTCCCACTGTTCCATAACTTCTCTATTAAAGTAGCGGCAAACAAATGCATCCATCATTTTATTGGAATTATTCAATTAATTATGTCTTTGTTTGCAGCTTCTGTTGTAAAAGCTGTGTTAAGATATGGAAAGAAGCAGTTTGTAGTTGATGAGACCAGGCGCGATTCTTACAAATTACCAGTAACTTCAGGAAATGAAGGACCGCTGTTGACCACAGTTGAAGATGAAGTCAAACAACTTCTTGCTGTACGGACTTCTGTTTTTTTTTTTTTTTTTTTCTTTTTTACTCTTTCCTCTTTTCTTAATCATCATACTTAAAAAGTCTTTTATTGTCTCTATCTAGTCTATATGTCATGCTTAGTCAAATTCAAAAGGTTTTTATTTGGCCACAAAATTCACGCTCGCCTCTTTTTGTATAAATCAGGTAGGTATACACATGAGGCATAGTTATGCAAGAAGTCTAGCCCATTTTGCTGCAGATCTTGGTCCTGTTGTTTGGAAGATTGCTGCAAGTAAAATCAGCAGTGTTTTGCCTACAGGACATGAATTTGGTCCTGGATGGGTAAGTGAAAATGACGAGCCACAGAAACAGCACTTCCCAGTTTGTGACAAGGGTAGAACTTCAGACCCTCCCGTAGTAGAGGATTGTAAAAGTAGATTTTCTTCTCCATCTGGATCACTTCCCCTTGCAAATAGATCCTGCTTGCAAAGTGTTGACATGGTTATAAATAATTATCAAAAAGAATTGAATCCGGCAATCAACATTGCTGGTGGATCTGAGTCCATAACTCCTGTGAAGATTCAGCAGGAATCCATGCCGCATCCTGATGATTTTGGTTCACATGATTGGTTAGGTTCTAATTTTTCACCACAAATGAAGATGGTAAGACTTGCTGACCTAACTGGGTCACCGAGTACTGGGGTCGCTCCTCAAATGGATCCCATAAGCAGCCGCATTGCGCAGACAAATACTAATCCTTCTCTTTTGGGACAGTACGGGAGCAAATCAAGTCAATTAGAATCCGGTAATTTATTGGCCCGGGAATCTGGGTTTGAGCCACGAAGTTGGTCTCAAGGAATTGCTGGAAAATCATCTTGGCAGGGTTTGGAAGTTCCCACTAAACAGAAGTCTTTTGCACTTTCTAATGACTTGAATGGAAGGATTGGAACTACAAATTCACCTAGTAGTTCCAATGTGGAGGCTGGTTCTCAGTTGCAGCCTAATTTGGCATTACAGCTCTGATGATATATTTTTTCCTTTTTTTGGGATTGAATCCACTCATTGCTTACTAACATGATATTGTCATGTTGTAGGAAAGAAAATACCCTATTTAATGGACCTTTCTTTTTAAAATCAGAAGCATTCAGAAACAGTCCTTTCTTCTGAGTTTTTTGTTTTTTGACTTTATAACATAGGTTGGCCACTCCATTAAGTATACCGGCCAAGTCTTTATGACACAGTGCGATTGAGACGTCAAATGTTTAATTATCCTTCTCATTTACTATACTGTTTTGGATAACATCCTCTTGCATTTTCTCTGTGTCAACTGATAATTTAGTATAATTAATGTAAGTCAGTGTCAGCCAAAGTGGCGGTTTTTTCTGCAGCTTTGTAATGTCGGTAGTGAAGTTTTCGCCGTATGAAATCTCAATTATGAAAATATAAATTACAGTAATAAAAGTTATTAGATAACATATTTTAATAACTTTTAATCTGTTAATACTGTAATTCTCTACATTAAAATTTACACTTGAAAAATTCCCTATCCATCTTATATATACATAGGTGTGTAAACGATTTTAGTTTTTTCTTCTTTGTTTTGTTTTATATTATATCGGTAAATACTTTTTCTATTTATTGCTCAAACATATAAAATTTGAAACTGAAATTAAATTCCTTTAATGATATGAAGTTTTAGTTCAGATGTATTATTTGTAACATTTTCTTGAAGATGTTCACTAATTGTTTCCTTATAATTTAAGAAATTGTATGTTAAAAAGATTATATTAAGTTTTGTGAAAAAGGAAGATTATATAAGGAAAAAGTAATGATTCCCGTGCACCGTTATGTTAAAAGAAATACTGTTAAATGCTCAAGAAAATAATTACTGTTGTGACTTTACATAATTAATGTATATGCTATTTTCACTAAAAATTGATAAAAAAAAATTCAAAATGAAAATTAAGTATTTAAAATTTCTAAACAGAACTATGATTACAGGTTTTTAAACTTTAAACAAAAAAATATATAAGTAATTTTATTTAATCAAATATTCAAAAATTTAATTTAAATAATTAAGTACTTGCCTCGTTTTTTTTTTAACTGACATATGCTTTTTCTCTGTTATGTTTATCATATTATTTTCAATCCAGTTGAATTTAATTTTTTTAATTAAATCCAATTACACAATACTTTATTTAAAAAGTAAATTCAAAATTTCTCTGAAATTTTCTATTCTTTCTATCAATATCCTTATTTTAGTGAGTGTATTTGTCAATTTAAAATAAAATCATATTTAAAAGTTTATCCAATTTATCTATCATAGTCAACTTCCATGGAAAAATTTCATTAATATATTGAATTATGATAATTACTTATTGAATGTTTTACTTAGCAGGTAAAACAATAAATTTAGAAAACAACACATTTTATTAAGATAACTTTAATTCATAATTCTGATATAGAAGTATATTTTAAATTTAATTCAATCTTATAAAACTCATTATTATCAAACTATTAATTAATACTTAATTTACATTTAAAATATATATATACCTTAAGTTGAAAATCTTTCATTTATTATAAATAAAACTAATTTACAAGTACATTTTTTTTAAAAGTTAAATTTATTAGATTAAGATAATTTAAAGTTCGTGCAAACATATATGCATATAAACTTGCTATATATACTTAACATCACTATACGCAACCTTCTGGCCAATTTGGATGTGTCAAATTTTGGTAAAGTTTAATTTTATACTCATTGGTGCATCCAGTAATTAATTTGAAAAACTTTTGTGTTTCGGTAGGGCTGGGATCCCTAACTTAAAACATTTAAAGTTTTCTGCTTTCGGGTATATTAGTTTCTTTATTCCTCTTGTCTTAATCGTGGGAAAAAATGTCTGTAGAAGACATTATAATGCTTAATTTGTGTAATAATATTGTAATAAAAATTAGTAATTCGAGTTAAATTATCTGTTTTGTTAGACATATATTTATAAGTAAGGTTAAATATGTTTTTAGTCTCTTAATTTTCAGTGAAAATTGGAATTAGTCAATCTTCAAAACTTTGGTCTAATTTAGTCTCCCAATTTTAAAAATGTATGAATCTAGTCCTTTTAACTAAATTTTGTTAGATTTATTTGATGTTTCAAGTACGTTTCTCAGTTAACGTTGAAACAAAAATGTGTCAAATAGTGTAAACAATCCAAATACTATCATGAAACGTGTTTGAAACATCAAATAAATCTAACAAAATTTGGCTAAAAAGACTAAATTCACACATTTCTAAAGTTGAAGGACTAAATTAGGTCAAAGTTTTAAAGATTGTGAAAAATGTGTCAAACAATGTAAACAATCCAAATACTATCATGAAACGTGTTTGAAACATCAAATAAATCTAACAAAATTTGGCTAAAAAGACTAAATTCATACATTTCTAAAGTTGAAGGACTAAATTAAGTCAAAGTTTTAAAGATTGTGAAAAATGTGTCAAACAATGTAAACAATCCAAATACTATCATGAAGCGTGTTTGAAACATCAAATAAATATAACAAAATTTGGCTAAAAAGACTAAATTCATACATTTCTAAAGTTGAAGGACTAAATTAGGTCAAAGTTTTAAAAATTGACTAATTCCAAATTTCACTGAAAGTTAAGAAACCACAAACATATTTAATCCTTATAAATATTATAATGAACTTCTCATTAAATCTCACTCATTAATTATTATTTTATTTTTGTTAATTGTTAATAACTATTAACTAGCTATTAATAATTATTATTCCTTACAATAATTTCTTGATTGAAGGACCATCAGTTCATATGATCTATCACACCCATTTATTTACTAGAACTGTTCATTTAATTATGTCACTATTTGCAGTCTCTATCAGGAAAGCCGTGTTAAGGATATGGATAAAAGCAGGCGCATTCTTCCAAAAACCTTCTATGTTGTTTATACTTAGATCAAATACTGTGTATTACGATGGATTTATTTTTGTTTTACATGCATCTTTTTTCCAAAATATTCTTACTTGAGTACAGATAAATACTAAATATGAATATTTAACTTCAACACTGGCATGTGATGAATTTTAGTTGAAAGCTTGAAACTTAAGCTTAAGTCATGAAACGATATTATGTCAATTTTTTATTATTATTTAAATCTACGAAATCTAAAATTTAGAATCAATTTATACATTTTGATATGTAATTTAAGTTTACTTTGTTGTTCATATTTTTATTTTTTTTCATTTACTTAAAAAAATTTAAGATGCATTTTTAGAATTTAATAAATACCGTATGTTAAAAGGCGATATAAAATAAAGAGTTTACGAGTTATGTTATTTTAGAATATTAAGGTTGCGTAAAAAAGTCTAGCAAATTTTAAAAAGTTATGTGAGAATTCTATAACTTATTAGAATTGTCAATATTTTTATGGTTAAGCTTTTACAATTTGCATTTTAATGGATTCAAATATTATATTCATGAATTTTATAAAATAATTAAAATTGCAAGACACTAAAAAAAGTAAAGACAAATATAATTTATATATTTGTGTATTAATTTAATTGAAAAAAATATTAATATGATATTTTTCACCAAGAAAATTATTAAGTACCATCCTCGACCATAATGGATTATTTGTGATAAGAGAAAATAAAATCCAAAAATGAAGAAAAAAAAAAGATATTTTATGTAAACTTTACCATTGAGGATAAACTTGTTCTCATACGCGTTATTATTATTCAATGTAACTAAACATAAAATCTTAGAATAATGATATTTGACATACACAAAATTTTTACATTTATTTTATATTATCTTTTATTACTTTTTATTTTCTTATTTCTTAAATATATATATTATATTAAATAAATGTAAAAATATATTAAATTTATCGTTACTTTTAAATCAATCACACAGTATGACAGTACATCATGTCGAGAACTCATTCAAATATTCCTGTCAAATTTTATCAGAATTCTTATTTTTGTGTTTTTCAATTTAAATTGAAATCATTTTTTTTTTCTAAAACAACTAACAGACAATAAGAAAGAAAGTACTTGGTATATACTTATGTTTGATAAGTGTGATTTGAAACCTCAACAACTAATATAAATTGGAGTATGCTTTACTGATATTTTGGTTTGTTGACTGTCAATTTCTGTTTCATATGTTTGATTTGTGTTTCAGATCATAAAATAAGGAAGAAAAGGAAACAAAATCAACCCACAGACCAAAATGAGAGGGAGAGAAAGCATGTCAAAATTGAAGAAAGTGAAAGAAAACGACATCAATGCAAAAATGGAACAATGACAGTTCCTCCGAGAATTCCATTCCTCGTACAAAAAAATTGAGGAATAGAAAATGAAAAGTGGAACAACAATGCCACACGAAATATATCTCAAACCTTCTAGTTTTTTCTACATGGAGTGAGTGATGAATGTGACATGTAAACAAAAGGAGGCGATGATTCTGAATAAATTTATCACTGTACCATAAAAGCTACGGTGTTTGTGTCGAAACAGGAATCATCGTTTTTGCCATGCCATTCTGTAGCCGTTGGGCGTGAGCAACCGGAACCATTTTCGGGTCAAGAACTTCAACCTCAGGTCTGTAACTTCACAGAATCTCTGTGTCCAATCTTCGGGTTCTATGGGTTTGAATCCCAACCCAGGAGTTCTATCCTTTGAGGTTGGGTTCAACTCTTGCTTCCAATCGACAACATAAGCAGAAACCCTCCTTCGGAACTTGTTCTTGAACTCATCCCATGCTTGATACTTGTAGTGATTCACCAAACCCTCTTCCAAGCTAACCTGCTTCGACACGAACCCCTCCTTTTCGTTCACATAAAAATGGTGTATCACGTTCCGCAAACTGGGGTCCACCGCATCCACCATCACCATCGATTTGTGCCTCTGCTCCGCCCTCATCCGACACGTGTACCCCTGCGTCACACCTTCCTCTGGGTGTCTTCGTCGACCCGAAGGCCCAAATTCCAAACATTTCATCGACACTTGTCCCACCTTGTTCCTTGTTCCTTCTTCTAATGGCTGTTTGTGTGGTAGCAATGATTTTAACGAAGGGTTGCTTTCATGTCCCCAAGAGGGAGAAAACACGAACTCGTCAACATCCACGTACATAATCCATTTACACAGTCCCTTTGATTTCGAGTACACGACACTGTGGGAAAACCCGGCTTCTTGAGTCTTTGGCCAGATCCAAAACACAGTGCTAATGTTGTACCCTTCTTGTCGGAGCTCCCTGATCAAACTGTACAAATCATCATCGCTTCCATTGTCGTATAAGATGAAATTATCCACACCAACTTTCGAATGATACATAACCCATTCTCGTAAGAATTTTGCCACGTTGTGAACCATGGTGCAGGCACATAAGACATATTTGGGTTGTGCCTGCACCGAGTCTCCTTGTGCAGCGACGGCGTCGAGCTTGGGCTTAGAGCTAGGAATGTAATACGCCACCGAAGGGACAACGGTGTTTTCCGCAACGATCTCAAGGGAGATTCCGATTCTCTGGGGCAACCCATAATAAGAATCCAAAACCGGCTCAAAGTCTGGGTGGGGGCAACGAAACACTTCTTGGACGGAGCTCGTGACGGCGGTACGAACTCCATTTCCAAAGTCAAAAACGCAGCGGAGTTCCCCCGGAGACCTGTCGTATCCATTGCGATGGTTAACCCCTTTGGCGAAAACAACAACATCATTTTCCGTGGAGAAAGACTCGAACACGAGAAAGTTCCACTTCATGAGTTGAGGCATTGGTTTCAGCAACTCCGTCTCCGATGTTCCCGTCACAAGCGTAGGCTGGGAGAACATGCGATGTCGCCGGACGGATTCCGGCATGTCGCACTTGAAGGTGGCTCGATTGGTGTAAGGTAAGACGCCGGAGAATCTTGCCAAAGACCTGGCCTTGTCGGGGAAGAGGCAATGGTATTGCTGGGAGGAGGAAAAAGGCGTGTTTACGACAACGATGACGAGAATCTCCCAATCGGGGATGAGAACGGAGACGGTGGATAAGGAGTCCTTGACAGAGGATACACGACGTGTTTGGCGGGTGAGTTGGTTAACGTTGTTACTCTGGACGACATTGTTGTTGTTGGTGTTGGAGGTGGTGTTAAGAAGAAAGGCTTTTGTTTTTGGGATGTCGGAGTAAGGTTGCCAAGTGGAAATGGCATTGCGAGAGAAATAAAGAGAGAACGAAGCGAAGGTGATAATGGAGAGTATGGAGACAATGAAGGTGGTGCGGGGTCTCCGCCGCATGATTTCCCCGAGGAAAGATAACAAGGACGACGACGACGACGACAAGTTGTTGGTGAAAGTTGGATTGTTAATATTGTGGTCGAAATGGGATGGTAGCAAAAGTTGCGGTGGAAAAAGGAAGAGTAATTTGAGGTGGGAGAATGGTATTGGAAAAGAGAAAGCTTTTTCATTTTCTTTATTAAGAATCATGTTATCCTATGAGGTGAAAAGCTTTTGAGTGTTTGTTATAAATAGTTGAGGTCCCTTTTATATATATAGAAACTATATACATTTGCGTCTGAAACTGAAAACTAGGGATGAAAGAAAGATGGTGGGAAGAAAGTGTGCATGTTGTGTTCTGGGGAGAAAGACAGACAGAAAAAAAGACAGAAATGGAAGAAACAGAGATGATGTTATGGTCGAAAGATGTTTGTGTTGTAGAGGACGATGCAGTTGAAGATGTGGAGGTCAAAATGGCCAACCACAAGGGTAATAGTAAACTCAATCCTTGTTCTTCACGTTGCGAACTTCTTGCGCACAGAATGCGCGACAATACTCTTCTGTCGTTTTGACCTTTTTCAAATATTGAAAGATGTTGACCACGATGGATCTTAAATTTCAGCTAAATTTTATATCAATACCATTCAATTTTTCTATCCCGTTTCATAAAAGCTCGTACTTTTCTTTTTTATTTTTATTTTGTGTTCATTAAACTATTTTATATTTTTAATTAAAAATTTAGTTTTATTAGAATGGTGTGAGTGTAACGTAAAAATGTATGAATTTTAAGTTGTAAATATAACATTTGTAAATCCGTAACATCTAAAATATATGAATTAATTTACGAAAAGAAAAAACAGGCATATTTTAAAAGACGTCTATGGATAAACTTTTTATCTATAAAAAGGCATATGTATACTCCATTATATCTTTGACGTAATTAAGTTCATAAATAAATAAAGCAATTCAATGTAATTATTCCCAAAAGCATATTTATTGCACCCATCACGATATTTTAACAATTTTTTTAACAACTTTTTGATAATAAATTGTGTATAAAAAATTGTCAAAAAAAAATTATTAAAAATATATTTTCCTTATTTTTTAGCTTTAATTGTAGATATTACACAATTAAATACCAATTTGTATTAATCACTCTTAAATAAGAGCATGCACATACTAGCAATTTTGTTTTCATGGCATACTTAAATCTTATAATATTAAAACATCGAAATATATTAAAATATTAATTACAATTATTAGCTTTTAAACCATACGTCTCTTGTACTATTGACCTTCAGAAAACCTAAATGTAATATCTATAGTTAAATTAATCTTATCAAATTTGTACTTATATTGTTTGAAAGTTAATATAATTTCATATAATTTTTAAGTTGGTCAAATTTATCAATTTGTTGCAACATTGTATTTTATCTTGTGTAAATAATGTCTAAAAGTTAAAAATATTCTACAACGCCTTCTATATTTCTATCTGTTTGGTCACATTCTCGTAGAAAAATCTCTTATTTAATTATTTATTACATAATATTAGTTAAAGATTACATACACTTTATGTTATTTTCATATTTATATATTTGGTATGTTATGTAAAAGTTTTAAGTTTTTTCTTTGAGTTTGGGTCTAAAGATATATTGGATTTTTCTTGGTTTTATATATATATATATATATATATATATATATATATATATATATATATATATATATATATATATATATATATATATATATATATATATATATATATATATAAGATTTTCACTTCGTAACACAATTGTTTCATGTAACATAAAAAATATCTCATAGCATTAAATGGCATGTTCATAATTTTCAAGTTTAATTTTCTCTTGTAAATGTATCTTATTGAATAAAATAATCAAATATTAAATGTATATACACTTTTTGTATCACGTTTTCTTAGTTCATCACATTAGAGTAAATGTTAGACTGTTTGAATGAAACAAATTAGTAATGAATTGAAGTTAATTGCATAAACTTAATTATTTTGAATAAAATTAAACCAAGTTATTATTTTTATTTAATTTTAAAAAATTAATTACTTATAGCAAAACCACTCGAATTACAGTTTAAAAAAAAAAATTAAAAGTATGTTTTTAAATAATATATTTATCAATGATAGTTTAAACAATTTTCAATGTAAACCGTTGTAAAATATTTGAAAATAGTTTAATTTTGTTATATTAACTCAAATCATAATATAACTCAATTCATTCGCTTAATAAAATACACCGCATAATTTTATAGTTCATTTAAAGTTTAATTCAATTTATTTAGATATAACTTGCCAATATTATTTAAGCTGAATTTTTCATAATAAAAAAATGTATATTTTAAATATTTCTGTCTAGATACAATATGTAAGATGTCAAACTTTATGAAAGAGAAAATAATTCGTACGTATTACAATTCAACCATCCAGCTGTATTTACTAACAATATTATTATTATTATTATTATTGTCCTTATCACTTGTCAGAAAATTATTATTATTATGCATATTATTATTCTAAATTATATTTCTAAACTAAAAGAAAAATAGATTTATTCAAACCACCAACATTTTCATGTACGTTTTAAAAAATCTGTTTCAATATAAAATTTACATAATAAAAAAATCTTATTTTAAAATATCCAACTAATTCAACCACCAACATTTTGAAAACGGTGAAAAGTGAAAGGGGTTATTTGAAATGGTTTTCCAGGGAGTAACGGTCTAGTAGTAGACGCGGCGTTAAAAGTTAAACAGAGAGAAGAGCTTTTGGTAACGGTTCGATAGGGATTGGTGAAAGCAAAAGACTGCAAAACGAACGGAACAGCGAGGGTGAAAATGTAAAAATACAAAGGAAACGATGATGACTGGGACCGTAACGTTTATAAATGCGCACTGGATTGAAAGAGAAGGGTTGAGTTGAGAGCGACTCGCAGCAATCACGCGGAGACATAAATGCAACCAAAGCGGAACTCGAATAATTCAAAACCCAAAACAAAATAAAAACGAAAACACTTATTATATTTATTTTACCTTAATACTAATATAAATTAAAAAATCCAACTTGGAAATTAATAAAAATAAAAATAAAATTAAAAAAAAAAGCTATCCACTAATTTAGATACAGTGTTCCATCTAGTTCCAGAAGAAGGCTGAACTAGCAGACAAAGTAAAACCATATTCAGATTGTTTCCTACGCGTCTTAAATTTTATCTTCCAGAAACCGCATTTTGCTTTCTCTTTGAATTTTGCGGATCTTGTTATTATTTTTATTCTTATTTAATAGATTTAATATTTAATATTACTATACTTTCCATAATTATTATTATTTTGGGGACTGGGCTCAGTGATCCCTAGAGAGGGGAATCAGAAATGCAGAACATCCTCTCTCTGATTCACTCCTACGGATCTTGTTTCTTCTTAATTGCTGTTATTTGTTATTCAGTTTAAACGAAATTGAGTTCTCTGAAGCTATGAGTTGTTTTTCGTGCTTTGTTTCTCGCCGGAAAGATGTGAGGAGGGTTGAAATTGACAATGGCACTCGATCTGCTACTGCTGCTTCCTCGGGTTCGTTACGAGACTTTTTTTTTTCGTTTTTTTTAGTTTAATTTGTTAAATAGTTTGTTTAATTTGAATTGCAGAGGGTGAAAGGAAGAGAGAATCGTCAGAGGCAAAGGGGAAGAGTGTGAGTAGTGGTAAAGGAAGTACAGCAGCTGCTAGTTTTGGTTTCCGCGAACTCGCTGCGGCGACGAGGGGTTTCAAGGAAGTGAACTTAATTGGGGAAGGTGGTTTTGGAAGGGTTTACAAGGGTCGACTTTCAACGGGCGAGGCAAGTTTTATTTTTGCTATTTTCGGTATTTTTTTCAATTTTTTTTTGGAATGTTAGTTTCTGGTTTGGGGCATTTGGATATTTCGGTTGTTGTCTCGTGACAATGATTTTTTTTTTTTTTTATCTAAAAAATTTTGCGCAGCTTGTTGCCGTGAAACAATTGAGCCATGATGGTCGACAAGGTTTTCAGGAATTCGTGACGGAGGTTCTTATGTTGAGCTTGCTGCACCATTCTAATCTTGTGAAGTTAATTGGCTACTGCACGGATGGAGATCAGAGGCTTTTGGTTTATGAGTACATGCCCATGGGTTCACTGGAAGATCATCTTTTTGGTAAACTTATTATTGCTTCTTTTTGGTAGCCATGAGTGGTGTACTTTCAGCATTTAGAAGTTGCTTTCTTGTGTCATGTTTTCTAGTTCATTAATTTGTATTGTATGTATCCTACATTACAACTTTGACTGCGGGAAGTAATACAAGCTTAATGTGTTTTTGGATTCCCGTTTTACACCTTTGTACTCGTGTGTTTCTGAAGCATAACAAGGTTGTTTCTACGGCTTTTCAAGAATTTGATGCTAAAGTGTGAACTCATACCTGTTCAAAACGCCACACGAAACATGCTGTTAAATTTTCTGGATAGGTTCTTCAATTTTGGATTTTTCCTGTATTTGTTAGTCAAGAATCTATGCGACTATGCAAAATTGCACATCTTGTTCTTACTGAGATAAGGGTTGTTCATTTGTGTTAGCATTACGAGATGATTTTTAACCTTAGGTATATCTCATTTGTTTTCTGTTGATATTTTATTGCTATTAACTCCATGCTAGTATTTCTAGCTTTTGTCGACTTCCTTCTTGAAAAGATTCTCCGTTACTGATATAAATTGACTGGAACTGGTTTAAGGAGAGTCGCCCCAATTAAATTGGTCCACTATGGAGGAAAAAAATCCATTCTTTGCTTTCTAGTACATCACGACAGAGTCTCTGACTCATTTTGTATTTATGCAAATATATGAATGAGCATAAGCCTTATGAAGAAAAGGTTTTTCTCCCTCTAAAGGAGGTGTTAGTTGTTTTCTTGTTCTGGGATTTAACTATTTTAGTGTAGGGGCTACAAGCAGCTTCTGGAGAGTGTCATAAATAGTTGCATTATGGCGTTGTGGAATTCTTGATAACTTTGATCACAACTCCGTCCACTATGGGTGTTGTGGTTGTGGCAAGTGTCCTATATCCTCATCTCTGACGACTCACCAACCAATTGACCGTGTATTGGCAAACACACTCTACTGCATCAAATAGGAAATAGCAGTAGAGAATTTGACTTCTATTTGATGCAAAAGGGTGTAGTGTTGCAGGTTTGAAGAAGTGGAATGCAAAAGTGGTCGTGTGCTTTAGTGCCTGTGATTTTGAAGCAGCACTGGAAACCAAACTTTACCCCTTTTTTGGGTTTTAATATTTTTTTTTTTTTTGTCTTTCCGGCACCCCTTTTTGCTTTATTAGGTTGACCCTTCTCCCATTTGAACAAGTTGGCAAAAGCGAGTCTTTGATTAGTATCGGATTTTAATGTTAGTGATATTGGCAATGGATTTTGATTATTGATTATGATCATGTCTTCAAAATTGACTATTTTTAGTATTTATGTGTATGATATAAATTATGCATATTATTTTTTAGACTTTGCATTAGTGATCATCTTCCTTCCTGGTATTCTGCTTTAGAAAATTTTGGAGTTGGCCGTTATGCGCTGCTATCCAGGGTTGACTACTTCAAATTTTTAACTTTTTGGTTAATATTATGACAATGGTATGCATACACAACTCACATTTTTATATTTCAACTGCTATTTGCCCTATAGCAGATTAATGGTTTTCTGCAATCTGCAATCGATAGCATACCTGTTTTTTCAGCAGAGGTAGTTTTGTTCTTGAATTATTCTGTATGTACTAAAAGAGATCACGGTTATTTTTATTAAGTAGGTCAAGAGGTGGTAAATTTAAGATAATAGATATCTTGGCCTAAATGTGAAGTTATGAGAAGATCGGTTTAGTTTTGATTAGGTTGCATGGTTATGAAGTCCTCTTGAAATATATCACTAAATTAATTTTTCCTTCATGTTATTTTACCTCCTACTTTAGATGATTAAATATACTATTACTAATCAGGTTATAACTTTATTCCTCCTTTCAGATCCGACCCAAGACAAAGAACCTCTAAGTTGGAGTTCTCGAATGAAGATTGCTGTCGGAGCTGCTCGTGGCCTCGAGTATCTCCATTGTAAAGCAGATCCACCTGTTATTTACAGAGACTTGAAATCTGCTAACATCTTGTTAGATAATGAATTCAACCCAAAACTATCAGATTTTGGGCTCGCTAAACTTGGACCTGTTGGAGACAATACCCATGTTTCAACCAGAGTGATGGGAACATATGGCTACTGTGCACCTGAGTATGCCATGAGCGGCAAATTAACTCTTAAATCTGATATCTACAGCTTTGGTGTGGTTTTGTTGGAGTTAATCACTGGACGTAGAGCAATAGACACCAGTAGAAAGCCAGGAGAGCAAAACTTGGTTTCGTGGGTAAGTGTTTGATTTGTACAGCTTCTTTTAAAGGAAATTCCCCTTTAAGTTAAGCGTGTAAGTTTGTCTTAGCTTTGCCTGTAATTGGTTCCTTTTATGATTTTAATATTTTCTCTACGTATTGAGAACCATCACATCATTTTATATGGAAAAGTGTGCAAAAACTAGTAAGTAGATAATGTCTCATTGTGAAAGCTATAACGTGTGATCATAAGTTGTTTCTTCATCAATTATAATAAATCATTGGGATTAACTGACAAGTAAAATGTTTTTTTATATTTTTGTGGATGACTTTATTGAAATGAATCTTCTTCACATATAGGTTTACTTCTTATACTTGGTATTTTTTTTTTCCAGTCTCGTCCATATTTTAGTGACCGGAGAAAGTTTGTGCATATGGTTGACCCTCTTTTACAAGGCAACTTCCCCTTGCGCTGTTTGCATCAGGCAATTGCCATAACTGCCATGTGTCTCCAGGAGCAACCAAAATTCCGTCCACTTATTGGTGATATTGTAGTTGCACTGGAATACCTAGCTTCTCAGAGTATTACTGAAGTGCATAGACATGGTGGGCGCAGCTCACCGCAACAACGATCTTCGGAAATGGACAGAAATTAAGATTGACAGGTATCTGATTCTAGCCTGCGTACAGATTTCCTTAGCGGTTTGGTCAGCGTAAAGTACCAACTTGGCTATTTTAAGTGTCGTGTTATTGCTTTCAATGAACTTATTTGGCAGTAGTGAAGATAAACTTGGTGATATAGTATTAGTGAACATGTGAATGTATTTAATTAGAATGCGTATGATTTGTTGTTGTTTAGGCTTAAACATCCTCGAGTCACCTCTGACACGCATCTTGTCTTTTCAACCAAGGGTGGAGGTGAAGAGTGTTTTTACTTGTTGCTTTTGGAGGTGAAGGTATAAAATGAAGGGTATTTATTTTTTATATATTTTAGTTAATAGAGAGGGAATATCAATGCTTCCAAAATCTTCTTTATTCTTTAGTGTTGTTTAAGTATATAAATTAGCTTGTACATATGTTGGTCTATGATCCTTCATTCTGTCTGTTGTGAAAGAACAGCTAGTTCTCCACTTGTATGTCTAAAACTGAACCTTTTTGTTATGGATCATAGTATTTTAACAATTATTTTTACAACAGGACATACCGCATAATTTTATTGATTTGTTTGAATTTATTTTTAAAAAATATTTAAAACGTACTAATCACTTGTAAAAACTGACAACTTGTCCGTTGTTAAAAAAACCTTTTACTTTTTTTGTAATGAATTTTAAAACTAATCTGCAGAGGCTCAGAGAGACCTTTCTGCAATCTATTATAATATAAAAATAATACTAACAAATTTATTTTATTATTCCTTTTATTTTATTGATAAATGGTTTAAAAATTAGTTCTTCAATCATTCAACATTTTTTTATTTTTTCATTTATATTTATTTTGTTGTAAGGGGGTGTCTGAAAATTATTTTTATTTATTTATATACATTTTGTCATCACACGTGAAGAAAATTATTTTATTTTTAAAACGACTTTTTATTCTTAATTTTATTTTTTGTAATTTTAATTAATTAGCCATTTAATAAAATATTAAAGAATAATTTATAGTTAAAATATAAATTTTTTATATTATTATTTTCATTTTTAGTTTTATGTTTTTGTGATTTAATTATTTAATAATTAATAAAATTAAATTTGGAAAACTCATTTTATTTTCATTTCTTAAACTAATATTATTTTAAAATTTGTTTATATACATATATATTAATAGTAAATTGTCTTTTAAAAAGTTACTTTATTATTTTATCTATTTAATTTATTTTAAATAAGTTTACTGTAAAAATAGAAATATATTTCAACTATATTATTTAATATCCAATAAACTATTTTTTAATTCTTAAATAAAATTATTCTTTTCTCAAATTTGAAATTCTTATATCAATCTTTAAAATATTGATTATATAAAATTTAATTCATGTTATGAATTCTTAAAATTATTTTAAAATTTTTTAAATTTTAAAATAAATAAATAAATACTTATTTTAACGTGTATCTTTAAACATATTTTTATTAATAGTAAAAAATTATAATGTATTATATTCATTATGAAATAGTAATTTATATTTAAAATATTTACTCATTTGTTTTTTTCATTCTTAATTTTATTCATTTAAAAATATTTTTATTATTTTGTCATTTAATTAATTAATTAATAAAAAATTATATTAAAGTATTAATTATTTTTTATTTTTAACTTTATTCTTTTATGATTTTTAATTATGTAGTTAATCATTTAATAAAGTTAAATTTAAAAAAACATTATTAATTAAATAAATTCATTAACTCATAACGATCGAATCAATTGAATCAAATTATAATATTTTTTATTCATAACTTGATTAAACTGATTTATTTTTATTTTAACATGTAGTAAATCAATCATTTAAGTAATGTTCTTTTGGACTCTCAACTCTCAAGCTGAAGATAAATATTTTCATAATTATTGTCATCCATTTTCTTTTCTTTTCAAAAATATTGTATTACCATATTATGTAATAAAATTAATATTCACTGCTAAAAACCACCCAAATAGATTTTATCTCTTTGAATTAAATAACACACTCTATAGACAATTAAAAATGAAAATTGTTTTCTGATAACCGCGTTTTCAAACCACCAACTTTAACTTAATATTAAAATTTTATTTAAATAGTTAAATCTTACACTAGATCGATTAATTCAATCTGAATTGATTTTATCTTGTTTGAATATGTTGAATGTGTTGCGTATGACTAACTTAATCTTTTATAACTATTTTATATTTTCAAAATTTAAAATTTAGAAATATAGATTTAGATTTAAACATATCTATTAAAATAGGTTTAAAATAGCAAAATTTAAATAACTATAAATTGAATTTAAACAGTTAAAATTATTTTCGAAAGGCGATAAAGTTTTTCTTCTTCTGCGGCTTGTAGTTCATATTTTAAAGATATTTTTGCTTTTAGTATACAGTACGTCCAAGGAATGCAGAAAGAGATGTCACGTGGGCGATTCCAAGGGTTCACACACACATTCATTGATCACGTCTGCATGCATATCATTCTAAATTCAATTCATTAATTTATTCTCAACAATTTCAAAAATACAAATTATATATATATATATATATATATATATATATATATATCATTTTTATTATTGAATTTAGAATATATTAGCATAACAATAAATTAAAAAAAATATATTTAATTCTTATTTTTTGATAATATTTTAATTCAATATACATGTTATTTTCTTTTTGGTTTATTATTCATTTATTATTATTGTACTGATATATTCTAAACTTAATTAGAAAATAACATGCATCAAAATATTATCACAAAAAAACTATGTTAACATATAATTGTCTATAACAAATAAATCATTAATAGAAAATGATAAGTAGTTTTAGAATGTTAAATGTTTTTGTCAAAATATCTTTTTTTTTGGTATGTAATATGTTAGTTTAGATATAATGATGGTGACATAGTCCAAACAAATTAAGACAATCTAGGTCTTTCACAGTCAGAAGCATCTTCAGGATTTACTTTTTTCTTTTTTTATTTCTTTCTCTCTCTTCTTTTACATTTTCCACATGTGAGATACATAATTCTTAATGACATGATTAGGATAAAATATAAAATTAATAATAGTTTTTGTTTCAGTAAATTATAATTTTGGTTTCATTTTGATATTTCATTCACTGTTTTTTTTTACTTCCTTTTTTTTTATTAATTACTTTTCATTCGTGAAAACTTCTCCATTTTAATTTTTATATGATTATTTTTTTTATATTTCAATTATCAAATTATTTATTGATGATACTTTAAATTAATGTATTACATCGTAAAACTAATGGTATCAAAGTAATTAATTCGAAGTTTATCTCGAGTTAAAATGATTTAATTTAATTCAACTCTTATTATGGTACGTGGATTAATTGATTTAATAATGTTTTATTTTTTTATTTTATATCATCATAATACAATTAAAATGAATTAAATTTACTTAATTTTCTTAATACAATCACAATACTCTCCTACTCCATTAGTTAAAAATATTAATTTAGAATAGATTAAATAAAAAGGTACTCTTTCAACTTCAAATCATTTTGAAGTTTGAAATTTTGTTATAACTTTATTTTTAGAAAACGTATCATGAAAGACAAAAAAAAGTATTTAAATTATATTTAATTTTAATTTTTAAATAATATGAGAGTACCTTAAATGTAATGTTTTTCTAGATTTTCTTTTCAACCCTGCATGCATTTACATTGAATTTCCAGAAAATGGAGTTGAAAGGGCGCCCAACCCTTTTCCCTTTGGTCTCGAAAGTGAATGTGTTTGTGCAATGTCCCCAACATTCATTGCATATGTTTACTTTCTTACATCAATTTTCTTCTCTCAAATTATTCTTAACATTAACACAAAACTGCACAATGCATGCATTCTTCGAGTAATATGACACACTTTTATCGTTTATTTGACACAAAGTAAATAGATAAAATGGTCATAAAAATGTAAATTTTTATATTTAAAAAAAAAATAGTGTTAAATGAATATAAAAAATTTAGATGTGTCAAATAATCATTTTTATGTATTTTTTGTTTTTTTTTCATTATAATCAAATAATGGTACCATAACATGATACATTTTTCCATTCATTTGACGATAATAGAATAGTAAAATAGTTATAAAAATATGATTTTTTATATTCTTTTTAAAAAAAAGTAAAAAAAATATCAAATAAATATAAAAAATTTATATTTGTCAAAAACATCATTTTTCTAACCCAACAATCATAAGATTCTCCTCTAATCTATCAAATTCAAAAATCTCTCACTTTCACAACCATATACCAACAAAACGTTTACCACACAAACACCTAATAAATTTGTACAACACATAAAGCCAATCATTTTATTCTTTAACTTTTTTTTAATAATTCAAATATTCTTAAACATGAATTGTGTCAAAAAAAACATTTTTTATTGTTTATTATTTAATACGATAAATCTTACAAAAAAAACGAGTCCAGCGTAATAACAATAATTGCATTATCAATAAATTAAATCCTAAATTATTTATTGAAGAAGGAGAGAGAAATTAGACAATATTGAAGACAAAAAACATATTAAAAATAAAAGCATTTAGTAGAAACTAAAATATTATATTCTTTTAAAAAATTTGCATCGCAGTGTGAAAACGAAAAGACCGTTTTGAAAGTTCTTAGAGGAAAAGTTCTTATGCTTTCTTTTTCAAAGAATCCAAAGCTCAACAAAATTAATATACGTTCTGACCTATTTTCATACTATAACATACCGTATAATTAATAAATAACATCTGCTAGCTGTACATGGACTACTTTAATTCTGTAGGAAAAAAAAACTAATTTATATATTAATTAAACTCAGAATTATTTTGGCATATTGTGTATTTTTTGATACATTATGTGTGTGTATATAAATAACCAAGTCAAGCCTTGACTACATAGTTTAAGAGGTCTCGGTTTTGAGAGGTTCAACGAGCCATTATTATAGATGGCCACTATATTATATAAACTATACCAAGTCTTCAACATATATCTGCTATTTTTCTTTTACTTTCCTTAATGTTTAGATGAATAAGTCAAACTTGAAAGATATGTTACAAAAACTAAAATGTCCAAAATATTTGTTCCCAAAGTTTCAAAAGCCAAAAATGTTAACCTAGTTTTCTATGCATGCCAAGCTCATATCTTTGAGTATTGAGATTAAGTTTAAATCTAATTCAATCTAAAAATAACTATTATTTTCATTTTTATGTTATTTTTTTTTACTGTGAATTGACCTAATTTTTTATAATAGAATAATATATATATATATATATATATATATATATAATAAGGATATAATAGTAAAAAAATGAACTTTTATAATATTAAGAGGAAAAATAAATAAATAATAAAGTGTATAATATGATCATCGGATCAGTTTAATAATTGGAGGTTAAACTAATCCATGATCTCATATAAACAAGTTGGAAAACTTGTCACCAGATCCGAACCTAATTTTGATACCACTGTTGGAAGAGATTCGACACACATATAAATCTCCACACTTAGTAAGATAGGATTTATTTTTTGATACTATTTCAAAAGGCTTCTTACTAATAAAGGTATCTATGTTTATATAATCGCTTAATCAATTTGAGACTTTGTTTCTTCTCTCAACAAACTTGAAAATCCGAGATCATTACAGGAAGAAAACTTAACCTCAACTCACCGAAACAAGAAAAATAGAGTCAAATGTAAAGAAATTGTGTGACATCGAATCTAATCGATATAAGAATTATGGTGGATTTATGATTATGTCTAGTGGATGAAGAGGAACCAGAAAACATTTGCACAGAAATTATGAATGGTTTGTAGATTTTGTCTCAAAGGAATATGTTTTGAGCGAGTTCATTCGCTCACTGCATTAAGGATCATGGTGTGAAATGTTAACGCCAAGGCTGACTTTGACGGAGTAGTCCATTTGAACTGCAAATTTTTCTTATTGGAGGACCATCATGCACCGGTCCCAGATGGTGTTTACCGTGAGGTTTAATTTGGAAATCTTTCGTTTCACAAACCTGAATTTCTTCCAGTTTACAACAACGATTTCAGGTTACACGTGTAAACAAACAAGCCTTAACTGCGAAGTCAATGTGGGACTAGGGAATCCTTTCCATTATTCAGTAATCATAAACTATTATTTACAACTTACAAGCAAAAAATCAATACTAGGGAGAAACCAATGTTACATACAAAGAAAAAGTCAAGAACCACACTATTCTCCTTCCTTTCAATTCCCCAATTAAATTTCTCTCCCTCAGCCCTTTCTTTTCAACTTCTCCTCACTTTCGTGGAAAGCCTCTTCCTTACTATATCATAACTCCGCAACTTTGTCAACTTCATATTTCGATCACATAGACTTGTTCCAAACCTCACCACTGTGTCACTCATGGGAAACTGTTTTGGAAAGACAGATCATGGTAACAAAGAAATTCGAACCATCAATAAACTTCCCCCAGGTACATATGATCATCATCCAATATGTGTGTTTGTGTGTATCCCTCACATGAAATAAAATAAAGCCTTTCATTATTTTTACTTGCGAGCTATATATATATATATATATATATATATATATATATATATATATATAAAAGTTTCTGTTTTCACCCTTTTTTTTGTTTTCTTAGTATCGTATGTGTTAAACATAGGATTGTTTGTGTGGATTAATGTTATCCCCACATTGGAAATGAAGTCATTAAGTGATTAAATGCAGGGAGATCAGAGAAGAAGGAAACGATGGAAGGAAGAACGGAAGAGGATTTGAGGAAACTCATAAATTACACGTTGGATGATTTGAAAAGTGCGACAAGAAACTTCAGACCAGACACGGTCCTAGGTGAAGGTGGTTTTGGACGTGTTTTCAAAGGGTGGATTGATAGCAACACGTTCAAACCTTCGAGAGTTGGAGTTGGAATCCCCGTTGCTGTGAAGAAATCTAACCCCGATAGCCTTCAGGGTATGCAAGAATGGATGGTATGTTCCCTTCTGATTCCTCAAGATTCTTGTCACACTGATTTGATTTCGTTATCTTCAATTGTGCTTTTGTGTTTGTGGGTGTGCGCCAAAAGCATAAAGTCTTTGCTTTTCGTGATTGGGTTGATCAGTGATAATTTATGTCTTTTTCAACTTGCTACATGTTCCACTACATGAATATGCATCTATATTGGATTCTGAGTTGTGTGTATAAAACCAATACATAACCCACCTCAAACTTCGACTATTTCATTTTGGTGACTTCAATTGTGTCTCCACTTTGTTCCAAAACTTCGTATTGGACAAAAATTGCCTCCCTCGATCACTGGTGTTAATTTCTCACCGTTGTGTATGGATAGAGATGATCGAAGAGATTTGAGTAGTTGGCGTGAGATTGAATATTACATTATTGTGTATAAAAAAGCTCTTAGACAACCATGTAGAGAAAAATTAAGAGACAATCTTGGGGCAGCTTTCATGTGAACAAAATCTCATACCAAAAGGGTTGAGTCCAGAATTAAATTTGAATTTCTGTTAAATAAAAAGTGTTTGTATCTAGATGTGTTTTTAAATAAAGTTGTATGTAAAAGAGAGTGTGAGTAAAACAGAAAATTCCCAGACATAGTTAATAACAAGAGATATCTTAAAAAAGTAACAAAGCTTATCCTGAAGGGGTTTGGATTTTAGCTAAATCTATTTAGTGATTTTGGTTCCAAGTAGTCTGCCATTGCAAGAATTGGTCCATATGTATATCCAAATGTCGGTGTCAAGAGATCATATATATACTAAGGGGGTCAAGTCAACTTTTGTAGGGCTGCAATATTTTACTCACACATGTTACATGCTGATCAATGTTTAATATTTCAGAAAGCATTAATGTTCAATTTTTTTTCTAAAAGAGTACCACTGTAATTCATAACTAATCTCCAATGTACTTCATATTTGGTAAAAAGGAATCTATTGTCAATGTTATGAGTATTGTAAAGCACTGACAAGACCTTATATATTGATAATATTCGGATGCAGAGTGAAGTGCAATTTTTGGGGAGGCTCTCTCATCCAAACCTAGTTAAACTAATTGGCTACTGCTGGGAGGATAATCAATTCCTGCTGGTGTACGAGTACATGCAAAAGGGAAGTCTTGAAAGCCACCTGTTCAGAAGTAAGAAATAACATTAATTGTGGCATAGTAAAACTAAAATACAAAGATATTCGTCTGTTCAAATTACCGTTGTTGCAATGTTGCACTTGCAGAAGGTCCAGAACCACTCTCATGGGATATAAGGCTGAAGATAGCCATAGGAGCTGCCAGAGGCCTAGCTTTCTTGCACACATCAGAGAAAACTGTCATATATAGAGACTTCAAGTCCTCAAACATTTTGCTAGATGGGGTATGTATATATATGTATATAGATGTATATCTATGTGTGTGCAATGCTAATTCCCTCCTCATTCAATCAATAATCACAACCTTTTCCCTCTTTTTGTCACATCAAATTACTACCAACATTGATTATTTTTCTTTTTCCTCTTCTACACCAAAGTGTGGTGAGGGGTGAGAAAATTTATCATCCATCATTGACTTAACCTGGTCCCATTGTTGTGTTGCGAATTCATTAGGATTTCAATGCAAAGCTATCAGATTTTGGGCTGGCAAAACTTGGCCCTGCCAATGGTAAATCCCACGTAACCACGCGGATCATGGGCACCTATGGTTACGCTGCACCTGAATACATGGCCACAGGTACCCTCGTCAAAAGAAAATTATATGTCAAAAAAATGATGATTTGTTGATGAGAGAAAACGTGTATATAAAATTTGCAGGGCACCTGTATGTTAAAAGTGATGTGTACGGATTCGGCGTTGTTCTGCTAGAATTGCTAACGGGCAGAGCAGCTCTGGACACAACCCTACCCACAGATATGCAGAATTTGGTGCAGTGTAGTATGTCATCTCTGAATGACAAAAAGAGACTGCAAAAGATAATGGACCCAAAATTGGACTACCGATATTCACCAAGGGCAGCGTTTCACATAGCCCAAGTTATCATCAAATGTTTAGAATCTGACCACAGAAAACGACCCTCCATGGTGGATGTTTTGGCAACCTTAGAAAAAGCACAAAGTATGAAGTACAGACCCAAAGGGAACAAAGCCTCCGCAATTCGTCAAACATCAGACGTGCATCACCCGAATTACCCACGTTCTTCACCATCACCGCTTCACTACAAAAACAACGATTAGGTTACACACCACAAATCACCCACTCATTCTCCTTCGCACCACCATATATTTTCTAAGCACTTGTATTCAAAATTTATCTCTTGTACCTCTACAATTTTACATTTCACTACATCAATCTAAAAACCATTCCTTATAATCCGTTTTAGTTCTTGCAAATTTAGACTGTGTGCGCTAAAACAAATTAAAACTCCAAAGATTAACAACAGTATTCTTTTAAAATATAAAAACTAAAGAGTAATAAATCATTATATATTATAAATGTCAGATATTTATTATCGATTATACACACCTCTAATCTTCCTCTTTCGGTCATAAATGTTTTCATTGATAGTGTTTCACTCTCATAATTACTTTGATAATCAAATCCAGAACTTTTATTTTTACAAGCTCGTCCCGAATACCCACAAAACATGTTTTTTTGGTGTTTTTTATTTTACCAATTTATCACAATTTAATAATGAAATTACCAGTATAGTAATATAGTGCAAGTTTTAAAAAAAATTAATAAATAAAACTTCGAGATAAATGGTATGAATGAAACATTACTATATAAAAAAACTGTCAATCTGACCGGACTACGTTGGCATTACTTACCTCAAGTTATAATTTTTTAAAATTTGTATTAAATTGATAATTTTAACGTTAAATTGACCTCGATTGATTAAAAAAATTCCTCAAAACACTCCTATCAAGTTTAATGTAATAGTGTATATTATTTTGAAATAAACAATCTTAACATACATAAAAAAAATGGTTAAATCACAATATAGTTTTTGTTTGCACTACTTATCCTGTCTGATGAAATTTTAAACAATTTTATCACGTACTCGTGGCATGAATTATTCTTTAAATTAAGCTATTTTTATCATATTGCTCAAAAGTAATTAACCAAATTTGTTTTAACATTTTCACGAATTATTGGAACTTTTTTATGAAAACCGAGACTTAATTTTAGGCGTGTTTCGATAAAATATGACTTTTAAAATCTTTAACTAAAAACTAGTCCAACATATTCAAAGTTAATTAAAAAAATGATGAAAATGTTTAAATTTGTTTAAAATACACCAATATAGTACATTTATTTTAACTTAATAAGCAAAAAAAAGGCCACATAAGTTATTTGACTGTTTTTATAGGTTTGGTATTTTTATAATGATAAACATTTTTATTTTCAATAGAAAAATGTTTTTATTTCTATTTTTCTTACCTATTAATAAAGTTACGTTTATTTTATTTTTATTTTTCAACTTTTCTTTTCTATCTTTTCCAAAAAAAATTTCATTGCCAAGAATAAAAAAACGGCTCTTTTTTTCTGCACCTTCATTATTACTAACTGCACCACTGTACTTTGAAAATTTTGTCCTTAAAAGCTCATTCCAAATTGCATTACGAGTGCACTAAAAAAAATTCTGTAAATTTTGTTCCATAAATTTCATTGCAGAAATCATAATTTGAAAATTTCAAAAACTTAGTTCGAGCTTATTTAAGAAACAAGTAATCCAATATCACATTTACGAAGAATAAAACAATCATTTTAATAATTTTAGAGATCGTAGGGATGTTATGGGGGTGCAGAAAGAAAATGGTAGAAAAACTGATAACATCATCTTAATGTCAGGTCCAAAAAAACCTACCAGAAGACGCAAACAAAGGTTCAAATTATAGCACTATATGCATGCTGCAAAGTGTACACAGAGATGATAAGTTTGTCGGATCACATAGACATCTTCTACCTGTTGTTTCTTTCATGATTTTTGTTGGAAAATATGTTATTTCCATGAAGGAAGGTTCCTTGTAACTGTCACTTTCTTGCCTATCTTCGGTTGTTTTCCATGTCAGTGTTCCATTATACATAAGAAGGTTTTCTGGTGTGTGTGTGTGTGAACAACATAATAATGTTCATTGTCAGCTTTCACAGATTTGTATTCACATTGCTTCATCCTCCTTTGTTTGGATAGTTGGTTGGTGAACTTTCCCATATTCATGTTAGTACAACCTTTGGAAGTGAACCAAAACAAAAAGTTGGAAATACCTTATTTGGATCCTATGGATTGATTGTGTTTTGTTTTAAAAAAATAAAATAAAATCAATTATATATATATATATATATATATATATATATATATATATATATATATGTGTGTGTGTGTGTGTGTGTGTGTGTGTGTGTGTGTATGTATGTATGTATGTATGTATTTGTTGGATCTATCAAGGAGTTTCGTATAGTTGTTCATTTTAATGGGACTTGTTTACCTGAATACTCTGTCAAGAAGACTTTCGATATAGGAATCATTATACTCGTCTAAGCTGGTCATCGAGACGAACTTTTGGCTCTGATACCATTATTGGGTCTATCAAGGAGGAGGTTCACAGGAGAGACATAAACACCAATGAGATCTGAGACCAACCATATAAAGGATTGATACCACTATCTACCTAAAACCTTTAAAACAATGGATTAATAGGTTTTTCACCTTTATATAATATTTTACTTTCTCATTTCTATTTAATATAGAACTTAGACTAATACTTATATTTTCGATAGTATTTACATATTTGTATGTGCAATTATCGTTATAGCATGAATTTTCTTTTATATAGTGTCTATTTATATTATTTCAGTGAATTTAAATCTGGATAGATTAATCAAGTTTATGATTATTAATTATCTTATTAATCTTGCATGTTGGTTAATTCAGAATAATCTTATTTAAAAAAAGAATTCTAAATGCTACGAGCATGTGTATTAGGACCATCTCAGTTTCATATCATTGGGATGATACAGTGCAAGTAAAAAATTGTTGTTTCTAAAAATCATTTAAGTTTAAATTTTATTTCACGTTCATATATTTAAAACTAATTTCTTTTAATTTGTATATATACCATTGCAATTCCGGTTAATCTCTTTATATAGAGATGAACTATGAATTGTTTACACATAAAACTTATTCAAATTATATTTTCAATCATTTGTGGGAAGTGAAAATTGTATTTTAAAACGTCATTTAACATCTAAAAGAAAATAACTATATCCAAATTAAGAAAATTGTATACATTTATTTTTAAAATTTAAAAGTAAAAATATAAAAAAAAAAATTGTACCAATAATAAATTTTAAGCATTAAAATATATATGATTAAACTAATAATGTTAACATATTGATAAAGATATAGATGTGATTTTTGTTTGAATGAGTATATTGAAATTAAATGTGTGTGATGTTGCTCCTAAAGCAAGGTACAAATCTAACTGGCATGTAGACTCCTTTTTGAGGAGTTCACCGCAGAATTTGCTTTTGAAAGGATGCGCCTGTGAAGCAGCGGCGTGTGGCTATGTGCATGATCAAGGCGTGTAGGTTTGTTTGAGTTGAGAGATAAAGAAAATATATAATAACATCTTATTTAAGCAATTATGACGGCTAATGGCTCTTCTCTTCCAAAAGCAAATGACCCCATTATCATAAAGTGCAAACCATTCACTCAACAACTTATTTAAGCAAAACATAGTTTATTGTTGACGAGCGAAATGATATTTTAACAACTCTTTTTTAACAATTTTTTTATAATAAAACACGTGTTATTTCTCTATTTATTTATTTAAATTTATTTTAAAAAATTATTTGAAACGAACTAATTAAAAACGTATGAGTTGTCAAAAAAATTCTCGTTAAAAGAGATTTTTTCCATTCATGAGTGGGCGCAATGCGAAATGATATATATAAGGTCCCACATCTACAAACTCACTCTTCCTTGGCTCCACTTTCACACTCACCATCATTATTTCCACTAACTTACCTCCCCAACTGTTAACTACACCCCTCAATCAATCATTCAACTCTTTACTCCTTCTTTTACCTATTTCTATATTTTACACCATCATCATTATCATCATCTATCCATCCAATCCCTTTGACCAACGCATTTCTCTTTCGTTACCCACATTTAATAAATGATAACTATAATAAATACATTTTCGAATCAATAATATCCAAACAAATAAATATCTTATGAGGTATATTGTATGATCGTTAGGTCATTCTTAGATCAGTTGGTTCAGATGGTTAAATATATCACAAATATAATTTTAAATATAATCTTAAAATTATATAATAATTATATTTACTTATCATTATTATCAATTGGACCATAATTTTATTGTCATTAATTTAAAATTTAATAAAATTTATAAATACGAGTTTGAGTTAAATAACTTTTATAAATATAAGTTTGAGTTAGATAAATAAGTGATTGTATTTAATATATACATTAACAATTTAAAGGAATTTTTACTAATTTTCACATCATGTAACCACTAAATATAAAAGTAAAATAGTTAAGAAAACATAAAAATAAGCATTCAGACCTTTGACAACTCCTGAAATAATAAACCTTTGACATCACATCATATTCGAAACAATAAGTAATTTTTAATTTCACATTACTGACTATATGACATTTATACTCACTTATTATATATTATAAATTAATGAGATTTTTAATTATTATAAAACTTTTAATTCATCTTCATGTACAACTAAACATTAATAAATAATTTTTAATAAAATAATAAAAAGAGTAAAACAATATTTTTTTATTATGATATTATATTTAAAAAAACGTATTTTTAAGTTGTACTTAACTTTATAAAATAAAATAGTTAATTTTACTTTTAATTGATGTGGAATTTTCAACCAAAAGTTGTTGTTGAAATTAATGATAAAATACTGGAAGCTCCACGAGAATACTAGAAGCGTCGGATCTAAGGCGGTTTGAAATTATATGATTTTGGATGCATGGGGTTGAGGCACAGGAATTAAAAATGAAGGTGTGATTGCAAAAGCCGAAAGAAAGGAAGAAATGTGAGCACGCTGATTAGGTAGCTCAAGTAAAATATTCTCATCATGCGCTTTTCCTTTCACAAAATCTAACAACAAAAATCATTAATTTATATTTTCTTACTTCTTTTTATTTTATTTTTTAATACAAACTATTAATTTTTAGGATTAAATATGTTTTTAGTCCCTATACTTTGGACGATTTAGGTTTTAGACAATTTAGTTTTTCAACTTTATAAAACTCTAGTTTTAGTTTTTTTTACCAAATTTTTTTAACTTTATTTGTTGTTTCAAACGCGTTTCTCAGTTAACATTGAAGCAAAAATGTGTCAAACCGTGTAAACAATCCAAATGCTATAACGAAAGGTGCTTGAAACAGTAAATAAAGTTAAAAAAATTTGGTAAAAAGACTAAAATCAGAGTTTTCTAAAGTTGAAGGACTAAATTGTACTTTAGTTTGAAAATTGATTAAAACTAAAATCGTCTCAAAGCATAAAAACTAAAAACAAATTTAACCCTGATATTTTACTCTTATATTCTGTATAAAATAAATGTAAAAATATATCATAATACACGGATTTAACAAGGAAGAGTGTACCCTTTCTACTTTATATTTTTATCTAACGGTTAGTTAACCTTTACACACTACTTAAATGTCTCTCTTCGATAAGGGAAAAAACAAATTCCATTCATCATCATCAATGCATTTCTCACCTATAATATACAACCGATTGACCCTATCAATGCTACAAATATACAAAAGCAAAAGTCAATCACAAATCATGATGTTATAGCCTCAACCATACGAATCAATCATCACCACCAATACACTATCATTTCCCTAAATTCCACTTTCTGTAAACCCTGATTCCTCTTTTGCCTACTTACATTATTTATAATTATTCTCATTTATAACCGTTGAGGTAATATATCATTTCGTTACATGTTTCAAATATCAAAATTTGGTTGCATGTAACACATGGGGTTTCTCATTTCTAAAATTGAATAATTCATTTATTTGTTTGTGTATGTGTGTATATACTATATAAAGTATATGTTGTTGGAAATGCAAGTGTGAGTCCAAGTCATACATTGGATAGAAATGAGAAAGTATAATACTATATAAAAATGAAAGATCCGTTAACTCATTACATTAAAGTTTTAGGTAAAGAGTGATATCAATTTCTTATATGATTAGACTCATGTTTCATGATTCTTGGCATGTCATTTAAGATTAATGCAACACACTGTCATACCAATTCCAGCAAGCAAATTAATAATTGATACGTTAAAGTCTGTGTTTTTTGCGTGAAGCATTGAGCTATGATCAGTTTTAAAATATACTTTTTGTTAGTATGTATGCAACTTAATCATACACGCGATTTGTATGATTTAAGAATCAATCGTCTCAAAGTAAAATTGTTATTTGGTAAATAGAAACAATAATACGTCTATAAAAGAAAGAACAAAAAGAAAAAATAATACGTGCACGCAGAAAAACATTACTTATTCCGAGTTAACCATTCAATATGGTTTTCTCCATTTGTTATTGTTCTAATCACTCGCGTTTTAAATTTAGTTAGTATGACCTCACCACAAAATTAAGTTCAGTTCGTTAAATGAAAAGAAGCACGTTGAAAAAGGTCTATTAACTTCTCTTTCATAGATTAATCGTTGATTAAAATTAATTAATGTCAATGTATAAAATACATAAGCCTATACAATGGTTAAGTGGGTTAATTTTAACATGGTTACTAAAATACATTAACCAAGTAATTAATGATGGATCTTGCCTAACAAAAATGTCGGGTCAAAATGATATACTGAACTAAACGTAGTTTTAATGTTTATTTTTCATACGAGATCACATGCTATATAAGATAGCGAAGGCGACTTTTTCTTTCTTCTGTACGCATACTGCCAAATTACTTTATACGTAAATAATTTTATAAGAATATTCAATTATAGCTTAGATTGTTTATCGAGCTATCAGTAAACACGAACATTAACTAAACAAATCAATTGTTCATAAATTAGATTGAATACGTTAATTTTAATGTTGATAAACTTAAGAAGTATAATTATTTATAATTAAATGATAATTAGATCAATACTAATTAAAAGTTTATTCTAAAATTTATAAATAAATATTTAAGATAAAGAAATAGATTATTTACAAATTCAATTAATTGAACACTTTATTACATATATGTGACAAGAAACTCATTTTCTTCTATTAAAGAGATAAATGCTAATACATCTAGGATTCAAATTCTATCATTAATATTAATAGCAAGTTAATCATTAAATTAAGTAAGAAAAAGTGTTATTCAAAAGAAAAAAAAAACACAAAAATTGGAACAAAAGTGGTACTTGATTCGTGGATCTTAAAAAAAATAAACAAAGTTCCAAGTAATGAAAAACAAATCATGAAAAATTGCTGCATTAATATATATATATATATATATATATATATATATATATATACCATTTTATTGGTTTGTATATTTTTAGGTAACAATGGAATTTTAAAATTTTCAATCATATTTATTGTAATTATATCATTAAATAGTATAAATGGAAATAGTTTAAGTAAACCTATATATTTCTATTTTACCATTTGTGTATACTTTTAACCAGTTATCTTACGATTGTTTTCAAATTTTAAATTTTAAATCTAATCATTAGACAAATTTTATTATGTTTTTAAATAATTATATTTTACTAAATTTATTTAAAGATATTGTTCTATCACAACGTGAACTCTTACTTAAAAAAGATTATCATATTTAAAGTTAGACATATCTTAATGAGATTATTTCCAAAAAAATAAAAATAGCTATAGAAAGAAAAAACAACAATTAGTTTTTTCTTCTGGTACTCATAGTTTACTATATTTTTATCGTTTCCATTAATAAAACGAGAAAAAGGTAGGTTCATGCACTAATAGTACAAAGGTTTCTTTATTAAAAAATTGAAAAGAAAACGTGTGTTAAAAATCATAAGGTTCGTGAATATTATTTTATATAAAAAAAATATAAAAAGATAATTATTAACCCTTTTAAAACTAAAAGTGGATTACGAACATTTCTATATAGAGAGAATAAAGTAAGTACAATTATTCTAATTAAAATCTTTAATTTTAATTTTCTCCATTTTCATATATTTTTTTATTAATGCATTACTTTAAAATAAAATACAGTTGGTCTCTTTCACTCCATAAAAAAACATAGATGAAAGTATTAAAATCACCTAAAAAAAGGGAAATACAAAATCTCTTGTCTTATGTAATTAATACGAGGAAGTTTGTTTTGTACTATTGGGTAACGTTTTACTGTTGGCACCAATTGAAGACAAGTCTTTTTCCTTCACCTACCACACTTCACAAGTTCCAACAATCAACAACATTGAATATGCAACACACCAATCCTTAATATTTAATTATACTAATGCTAATTAATTATACCGTACCAATTAATTACACTGCTTTTAATTGGATGTTACATTTCAACCCTATGCTTCTTAATGAGAGTTCTCCAAACTTATCTTAAAACATTAATTTATTTTTAGTCCAATCAATGACACTTGTATATACAATATAATAATTAATTCCATTCAAATAAAATAAGTAAGTAAATGGTCACTTTTTTTAATCAAATTAGTTCATATATTAATGTGTTAATTAATTTAATGTAATATTTTTAATTTTATAAATTGATGTAATAAATCTATCACTTTAAATATTAAAACATGAAAATAATTATCAGTTATTTATACGTTATATGATATTATTTATATATTTATTCAATTTTTACTTACCGAATACACACACGTGTGTGTGTCTATATATATATATATATATATATAACATTGTAATGTGTTTTTTTTTTTCATTTTCTCATATGTTTCTAACATTATATTTATTCACAAATTTAATAGCAAATATGTAACTCATGTGAAATACTATGATAAATATAAAATATAAAATATAATAATCTATACAAGATTAAAGTTTTGTATTTGACTACATGGTTAACTATCAAGAAAGACGAGAAAAAAAAGATATGAAAGAACAAGAATATTAAACAACACATTATTGTTAAATTTCTCTACTAAATTAAGTTAATGTCTTACTATTATGATTTGTGTTAACATCATATAAAGTATTTTCCAAAATAAATTAAGAAAATAAAAATCTATAATAAGTTACGATACATACATAATGATGTCAATTTTTCATGTTTTCAAAAAAAGAAAATTGAAACAATTTATAACCTCTTTTTTATATATTTTTAATCAACTTAACTATTATAGTATTCATTTTCTAATCTAATATATAACCACGACTTTAAAATTTCAATATTACTTTAATTTGATCTTCAAGATAAAAGTAAAGTTAAAAATTAAACTAAAAATATATGTAGACGTCTTAAATTTTATATGTATGTATATATGATTTGTTAATTTGCTTACGATTATTTTTCAGATGGTACATTTTAGTAATATATATCGAATTTTAATAAACAAAAATATTTTAATATATCATGGATTTTAAATTTTAAAAAGTTAAAAATATTTTAATAATTTTTATTTTAATGTACTGAAAACACACATACATAAATTAACAAACTTTTATATATATATATATATATATATATATATATATATATATATAAAAGAAATAATAACACCACTTTCAATCCAATTAATTTTTAAAGATAATGAGTCTTTGAATTTTTATTTATTTATTGTTCATCTCGATCAAAATAAAATTTCTAGCTTCAATTTTCAATTTCTCCAAACTGAAATTTTATCAAATTTGATATTAAAACCAACTATGCAAAAATAGTACTTTTAGGCTATCTCCATAATGTGCAAAGGACTATTAATATTTAATTATTTTACAGTAAATCTCAAATAAAATATTAATAATGTACGTTTAATATATATCAATACAAAATTAAATATAAACGAAAATATTAAAATAAATACAAAACGTCTACTAATTACACATAAATATATCTTGAAACGTCAACTAAATTGAATAAGTTCCCTTAAAATCTTTTATAATTATCATTTCATATAGGTTTGTATTTATAATTTTTATTAAATGAAATAAAGTAATTTAGTCCCTGTAATTTAATTAAGGTAATGTAATGTCGTGAACTAGAGTATTTTCAATGAATTTAACTTAATAGGTGCAAAATCATTTCTTCATTTTTAGTTTTTATAATTAAGTTTTAGAGTCAAATATATAATTAATTTGTTATAATCTAGTCGTGTAGTTTTAAATAATTTGAGATTTTTACTTACAATAGAGACTAAATATATATTTTTAGGGACTAAAGATAACTTTTTTACTTTTATGGAGTAAAATAATTTACTTCATACGACTTCACACATTTTTTTATTCTTAAATTGAAAAGGTATACTTCCTTTATGGAAAATTTTCCAAAATTTGAATATCAATCATTAATGGAAAATTTATATACAGTATTTTAGTTCTGATTTTTTTTCAGTCTTTTAACATCCCAATAAATCCATAACAGAAGCTATGATTTATTTTAGGAGTTAACGTGAATAATAATAAAGAATAGTAGGAGATAAGCACATATGTGGATGAAGAATAAGAAATAACACAGAATTAAAAACTGTACAACAGTTAAAAGTCTGAGAGTCAAAGACCGAACGGTCATGGTAACAGCTCAAGGCCAAACCTAGACCGAACGGTTTTACAAAATAAGTAAAAAGTAAAATCTAATTTAAGGACCGGACGATCCTGCACAACTCTCCAGCATAACATCCAAGGGTTGCTCTGACTGCAGGGCATCTTCCAATGTATCTTCATGATCACCCTCTGCTCACACCCAAAAGGATGATCATTGCAGTGAAGAGAACAGACCGGACGATTAAATACCGAATGACAATATGGACAAAGACATAACAAATAAGGGTAAGCTTATGTAAATTTAATTAATGATTTTCAATATACTTTTAAAACATACACATGAATCACATACATTGATATCTCAACCATAAATCATGAGTCAAGTATATCCGATTAAAATCGAACGATAAACATCATCGTAACCACTTTCTCTTAGACATTGTCCGGACGATATGATTATGTAGCATCGTCGCTCTCTGCACCCGGGTGGACCTGACTGGGATACACTCAACAGACCGCCACCTGAGGTTAGTCCAATGGAACCACCTCGGTATAGAATTACCAGGCTAAAGGACCTCTTGCCATTCCCACACATGAGTTACCCTTCTCTACCTGAGAAGGCGTAATCAAGGAATATCAAGATAGAGCAGAACATGGGTCTAGCCACAGTCACACTATACCAAATAAATTTCAAATCGTGAGATATTCCTCCCTGGAATACTCTTAAAATCATAATGAATTCATCCAATTTACTTCTTTTTCTTATAGACAATACGGATACAAAAATGACCAAACGGTGATGAGGAGACTGAGTATCAAATGAATTTAACAAGTGACCGAACGGTCAGAGACAAAATAAGAGACTGAATTAAACAAGGGTTTTTAATAGGCGACCGAACGGTCTGGCAGAGAATAAAACCGAACGCTTTTGAAAAACAAGACATGCAAATTTATACATGAAGAATCGAACGATAAACAACCTAAATAACTTTTGAAAAGAACCGAATACAAAGTTTGTTAGAAGTTTTCTTCAATAAAGCGAGTGACGGTACCAGACCGAACACTCTTTTAGGAAATTAAGTGTTAGTGTAAAACCCCACACTTTTTCAAATAAATAATCTTATAAACCGAATGTTTTAAGAATTCAAGTACTGGTATAAGACCGAGCACTAGATCTATGACCGAATGCTTT
The DNA here is from genome assembly GCA_036885675.1 of Vigna mungo. Taxonomy (NCBI): domain Eukaryota; kingdom Viridiplantae; phylum Streptophyta; class Magnoliopsida; order Fabales; family Fabaceae; genus Vigna; species Vigna mungo. Next base: position 45,138,379 of record CP144699.1, on the reverse strand, counting down.
ACATGAGGGAACGTTCTCTGGATGAATAATAATAATAATATGAAACCGGATGCTTCATAAATTAAGTGTCAGTCTAATATCGAACACTTGTATAATCGAATGCTTGATTTATGATCGGACGTTCTTAACATATTATAAATGCTAAAACCGAGAGGGAATGACTCTCTTGAATTAATAAAAGACTAGATTAAGCAAAGTAAGTAACAAAGCAATATGAACATCACAAGACCGAACGGTTTAAGGGAAAACCGAAAGGTCCTAATGACCCTTTGATTACAGATTTAGATTTTCACTAAGTTATGTGACCTTATGAAATATTTCACACCCAAAAATATCAAACATGCAATTCACAACATCAAGATCATGCATTCAACAACATATACTCATGAAATCATGCATACAAAATAATCATAATTAAATTTATAAACTTCCCTTACCTTATGATCCAAGCTAGGCCTCTAAGTCTCTAACGTTCACTACTCCTATGGTTCTCAACTTCAAAGTAGTCCCAACGAAGATCTGATTGGTGCAAATGGGAAGTCTCGTCGCCGGGAAGGATTAATCTGAAAGGAGGCTGGTGATAGGAGGAGAGGAAGGGTGAGAAATCTTAGAGAGAAGTTGGAGGTTCCAGAGAGAAGGAGGAGAAAAAGGTGGTTTCTGGAGGTAGAAGATGAAGAGGTTGCATGCAGAAGTGGTGCCAATTTTCGAAAATTCAACTTTAAATATGGTCACTTAAACTGGCCGTTCGGTCCACTTACAACATGCCACCTGTCTTCCACTATCTAGAAGCTCTCATTTCTCTGCTGCCGCACAGATCATGACGACGGGAAATTAAATGCACTGCGCGGGCGTGACACGTGGCTTCCACTAAGATGAAAAATTAATAGGGTGTGATAGTTTTCTCTTTCTTCTTTCATCTTTTAAACCTTAAAAATAAAAAATTATACATTGATAATTTTGTTGGATATATAAATATGAATTTTAAAAAAATATATATTTTATAAAAATAAATATCCATTAAATTAAAAATAATATCAATCACTTATATAATTGATGTTGGATATCATTAATGTTGTGTCTTCGAATTGAAGCTCTTCCTAACTAAATGTAACCGTTTTCCTTAGCCAATAAACTTCCATAAATGCTATAGAAATGTAGACAATTTCATGTTACAAGCATATCCAGAAAATTAAATAATAATGATTTCGATAAGCTATGATATTTGTTTTAATTAAAATAGAAAGATCAAAAACATGTCACACAGGCGATGTTTGATGTTTGTATCTATAAATCAAACAAATATATCAATACACATGGGAGTATTTCCCAATTTGCATTTCCATTTTTTATATATAATAGCAATAACCAACAAAAATTTTAGTCACAGAAAATTTCTGCAAATGTTTAATCATAATCATACTTATAAATTAACAGTTAACGTTTATTTTTATGCAAAAATCATGTTAACTTTTTCAAGCACTACTTATTTTTATTTACTAGAGAAGACCTGTTTCTAACTTAGTAAAAACCTTTTACATATGACCATTTATACACTTTTTAGTCAATGGGGAAAAGTGATACGGCTCCTTCCACGTACAAGTTTTATTAAAAAATTAAATAACTTATTTTTATTTTTAATCTTTAAAAAGACGTTACATATAACTGTCATTTATTAACACTAATAAAATTGTGTTTTTATTTTAAATTATGAAATAATTTTTTAAAATTAAAAAAAATGAAAAAATATAGTTTTATTAAGTTCTGAATTGGGCAGAAAAATTGAGAGGAGTAAATGTATAATTTTCCTTTAAATTGTTTTAGTAACAGTAAACAAATTAGGACAATATTAAATGGCGGGGTTGAGAAAAATCTATAATTCAAACATTAACACCCTAGAAATAAGCAGCGTAGGCTACGTCACCCGAGATACACAGAGAGTCTTAGTCACATATGAGTTGTTCACTCTGTAATCTTATAAATGTGGTTTTTGACTTGCTGTGTGTCACAACCGCAAACGGTTTCAAGCTCACTCACTCTGTCACTGCATTTTAAGCTTTTCTTTCACCCGAGCAGAGCTCTTGGAAGCGACCTACTCCGTTATGGATCTTCGCCTAGGGTTCTTCACCTTATTAGTTCTCTTACAGGCAACTTCTCTCTCTCACTCTCTCCCACCTTTTGCATTTTTCCTTCCTTCATTCCTTACAGACCTTCTTCAATTGGAATTATGTGCCGAGTTGGTAATGGTTCCCCTGATTCAGAGTGTACAATTTGTATTTTGTCTATGCGCTTGTATTTCTTGAATTTCTTTTTATACTCTGTTTCGTTGCCGAGAAAATTGAAATAAAGGTGAAATAATTCGTTACTAAGAACTTGCTTCGAGATTTCGGAAATGTTGCAGAGTAAGAAGAGAACGCTCTGAGTTCTCTAATTCTTCAATGAACTAGGAAGGAAACACGGTTCTGTTCTTTCTTGATCAACAGCATGGTCTTTTTCATCACGCGGCTCACACTGTGATCGCTTTACTGGCTTGAAGCTGATTTGGAAGTAAGAGAATTAGTACCTGATTTGGTCTGATAGCTAACTTATGTGGTTTGTGTTTTGCAGTTCTTTCTAATTTTATCTTCAGTAGAAGCGGACAATTTGTCCACAAGACTTCTTTTGACATCCAATGCCAACACAGCGGGGTATCTACAGTACACAGATTCTCTTTTTAGTAAATTTTCTGCAATTCTACAATACATTAGATGAACGTAGTTATAAGACAGGAATTGACTGCTCGTGTTTTTCGATCTGAAAGCGGAGAAAACTTCATTTCCATTTTTTTTATACAGGGAAAAACATTCCCAGGATTACTGTGCAATGTATGACATTTGTGGAAAGCGCAGTGACGGTAAAGCAGTGAATTGTCCATATGGTTCCCCAGCTGTGAAGGTATTTCTAAGATTTATTTTCTGAAACTCTTTTTGCATTTAGATTTTTATTCTGTGATATGATATTTGATATTGCACTTTGATTTCTTATATGTTAATCATAAAGGTAAAGTTGCATCACATCCTCTAGTTTGAACTTTTAAAGATTTAAATTTGTCTCTATCTCTTTTCCCCAGCCAGATGATTTGCTCTCATCCAAGATCCAAAGTTTGTGTCCAACAATTACTGGGAACGTTTGTTGTACAGAAGCTCAGTTTGACACATTAAGGACGCAACTCCAACAGGTCAATCTTCAATCTTTCTCTCTCTTATTATAGATGCAAGTTCGTCATGGTTCTAAGACTTGAGTTTATCTCGCAGTCTCTCACTGTTTTCAAAGATTTTTACGGAATTATGGAAACTAATATTTTGACTAGTCATAGTTTGCCTTTATACGTGTCTAAATCTTTCTAGTTAATATTGCCACAAGATTCTAAAATTCTGTGCAACATGCCTTTAACACATTGTACATTATGGCAGGCCATTCCTTTTCTTGTAGGTTGTCCAGCATGCTTAAGAAACTTTTTAAATCTGTTTTGTGAGCTTACGTGTTCTCCGAACCAGAGTTTATTCATCAATGTAACCTCAGTTAACAATGTAAGATCCTACACATTCCAAGTGCTGTACTTTTGTATGTTCAGTTTTGTTATTTATCATTCCTTTTAACCACAAGAAATTTATAGAAGGAGCCTATTTGATGTTGTTGTTCTTGTATATTAATATTGTCAGTATCTTTGATGCAAATCATAGCATGCTACCATGTTTCCTTTACAATGCGAATGCTACTAATAAACTTCAATTATTACAACTTACAGATTGATGGTAATTTGACGGTGGGTGGGATTGATTATTTAATAGCCGATGCTTATGGTGAAGGGTTATATGAATCATGCAAAGAGGTAAAGTTTGGCACAATGAATTCTCGAGCTCTACAGTTCATTGGTGCTGGAGCTCAAAATTTTAGAGGTATTGTACTTTTAAGTCTAACTAAGTATTGTTTCTTCTTACTCACGTCATGTCTATGATTTCAGACCACTTTGTTGAATTACAGAAACGGAGAAATATATTATTCCACTCTTTCCATTTGTTTTCATGTTTAAGGTTGTTGCACATGGATTGAGATATACTTAGTAGATGTAAATTTGAACTAAAAAATGTGTCTTACTCATTAGTAATAATGAATTAATACTCTAAATTCCTACTTTTCTCTACTAATTCCAATAACGAGAAATGTGAACTGGTACTAAAATTTCTACTACCTTCCACCATACTTATTTTTATTTACTATAGTATTTTCCACCAAATTGTCCAATTCATGTTTCTCACTATTTTTTTCCCAAAGTGGTGTAAATAGGTATGGTGTTCTCTATGCATTCCACTTGCTTGTAAACATAAGACAGATAAATTTCAAATAATTCAGAGTTTTTATGTGGAGGATAGTTGAGAAAAATAAGTTAATGTGCCGTTGAAATTCTAAAGCATAACAATATATGGGAAGGAAGGAATATTTCTTCTGAATTTTAAATTGTAAAGCCTGAGACTGAAATTGACTTGTATAATGCTTTTTGTATACTCTGCATATGGTTTACCAAAATATTATTGTAATACATGTGCAAGACCTCCTTAATTATTCTCTCGATCTCTGTGTAAACTGGCATGCACCGATGCATTAGAGTTATTGGTTTGTGATTTTTTGTTGCCTTTTGTATCTCTAACATACATGCAATGGTGGAAACAAACTTTTCGTCTTAGTTGTAGTGGAGTGCATTTGTTTTTGTTATCTGTTATATTTTATTTTCAAGGTTTTTGCAGGATTTTCCTCTTGAACATAATTTGATATTCTCTTATAGCCCTGCCTATGCAAAAAGAAAACTTTTATGACTATCATTACGGTAATTTGACTGACATGTGATACTAGCAGCATAGCAAACGTAAATGTTCCTCTTGACAGGGAATTAGTTGTGTAAAGTTATTTTTAAGTTCATTGCTTGAAAGTTTGATGCTTATACTGAGAATACTTTTCCCAGATTGGTTTGCTTTTATTGGTAGAAAAGCAGCTCCTGGTGGTCTTGGTTCACCATACGCGATTTCATTCAGGTCAAATGCAACTGAGTCATCTGGCATGAAACCTATGAATGTTTCAACTTATTCATGTGGTGATATTTCTCTTGGCTGTTCTTGTGGTGACTGTCCTTCATCTTCAGTATGCTCCGTTTCATCTTCAACTACCACCAGTAAGAAGGATTCATGCTCCGTGAAAGTTGGGACTTTAGTGGTAAGCTAGCATATTATAATGATTATGGTATTTACCAGATGTATTTGCTTGCTGTTCATAATGGTGAACAAATTGGGGTTTGTGGAGGCTACTGTGTATTATTAACTAACTTGGTTTTACCTTTGGCATTTGTAGGTGAAGTGTGTTGACTTGATTTTGGCAGTCTTGTACATTATACTGATTTCTGTGTTCTTAGGTTGGGGACTGTATCATCGGATAAGAGAAAGAAATCCTACATACAGAACTAAATCAGTGTCTAATGTCATCAGTGATGGTGCACTGTATACCCGTAACAGGGAGAAGGATGAGAACCTCCCAATGCAGATTCATGTTAGTATGCTACTTTTTAATCTTGGCATGCTTGTCTATCATTTCTTTTTTTCAACTTAAAAGGATAAGTTTTGTTTCTTTTCCTTCCTTATGCATGTTTCTCCAATTCTGACTTTGCTTTAACTGATGTTGATTATAAATAAGATGATGGAAGATGCTCGAGAAAACAGACATGAAGTCCGGCTCTCTGCTGTGCAGGGATACATGATAAATTTTTACAGGTTACTGTCTATGCTTCAACATATATCATCTGAAGTAGAATGTCATCTGACCTCACTTTTGCAAATAGGAAATATGGATCATATGTAGCTAGACATCCGATTGTGGTGTTGGCTTCATCTGTTGCTATTGTTCTTCTCCTTTGTGTTGGTTTAATCAAGTTCAAGGTTGAGACACGACCTGAGAAGGTAAATATTATATAGTTGCTACACTTTTTGTTTAAAATGCTGTCTCAATTTGTTATCTCTGTACAAGCTTTTCCTGTTAGATTTTGTTAAATGATACAAGTGCAATTGATTTCCCTATTTAGTCAATGAATTTTTTCACCTCACTTCTGAAGCTTTTAAGCAACTAGCTGTCTGTGGTTAAAAAATGTACTGTTTTTTTATTTGCTGATTTTCAGTGCTCGTTTTATATATGTAGCACAACTCTTTTGCTGGTCTTTTTTGTCCTGTTGGCTCCATTCACTTGAGTTTTTTCCACTTTCATATAATAGAGGAAAGTTTTTGGTTGAAATTTTTTCTAATAAGAGTATCAAGAAATCTAATGTCTGATTGTAATTTTTAATTCAAAATGGAAATTGGGGGGAGGGGGTCATTGAAGATTTGTTTTGCTACAGCATGAAGATGAAAAATGAACAATTAAAATTTGGAAATTTAATGTAATAAACAAACACGTATAGGCTGGGAAGAGGTAGCTTTAACATACTGTTATCATGTGTTATGGTTTACTGTCAGGACTACTTGATATCTGAATAATATTTTTTTTTATCTTGATATATATTTTTTTTAAATTACTCGGATTTGGAAAAATAACTTCCTACACTTCTTAGCTCTGGGTAGGACCTGGAAGCAAAGCAGCACAAGAGAAGGAGTTTTTTGACAGTCATCTTGCTCCATTTTACAGAATTGAACAGGTTCTTGTCTTGACCCCCTTTACTTCGTCAGTACAATATGCAACAACTCCTCCAAGTGAATTGTTTGCTAATTTTATTTTATAGTCACTTCTTTTTTTCTCTTGTGGAAAAAGATGTATCTTTCTATTTTATTTGGCTTTAAGATTCCTTATCTTCAGAGTTTGTTTATCAGTGCAATATGCAACAACTCCATCCTGTGAAAGTTTTACTATTTTTTTTTTGTTCAGTTACTTCTTTGTTTCACTCATGAAAAAAAGATGTGTATTTCTTACTTATTTTGCTTTCAACATACATGCATTTCCAGTAAATAACATGTACTGAAAGACAAACTTGTAAGGAACAGAAACTCCTTTTTCTCTATTAAAGCTTTATCCTACATGCATTTTTATCAAAAAGGGCATGATGCGATGAAAATGTATAATAGTATAATTGTAATCCGCTCTTAAGAGGTTTGTTAGTTTTACTTTCATATCTTAAGGTTGATATCGATTTTGTCTTCCCAATAATAAGTCAACACTAGTCTGCATTTTGCAACACGAGGCAATTTGAAATAATCTTCAGGCTAGACTTTTGTTAACTTATCTTAATAAATGACAGCCACTTTTTGTTTACAGCTCATACTGGCAACAGTTCCAGATAATGGAAATAGTACATCACCAAGAATTGTGTCAGAGAACAACATTAAGTTTCTGTTTGAAATACAGAAAAAGGTGTGGGTTACATCTTATAGTACTACTGAAATATTTTGATCATTATGTTGCATTGAGGGATTTGCTTTCAGGTTGACGCAATTCGTGCTAATTATTCTGGTTCGATGGTATCTCTGCAAGACATTTGTATGAAGCCACTAGATAAAGATTGTGCCACTCAAAGTGTTCTACAGGTATAGTTATTGATTTGTAGCCACAAAACTATAGTGTTTCTTCATATTTGTTGTAATGAATTTGCATTTTAAAAATTATTTGTAGTAATTTTCCCCTTTTGATTAACAGTACTTCAAAATGGATCCCAAAAATTTTGATGATTACGGGGGAGTTGAGCATCTGAATTACTGTTTCGAGGTACCAAATTTTAACTTTAGATCTTCAAGTGGATTGTGGTTTTAGTTATTCTTAATTCTACTGTTGTTTTACATATTCAGCACTTTACAGTATGCTTTAATTTCTTGCATAGAGTAATTAGAGAAGTAGAAGCATGACAAATACTTGGAATACCTTTTTGGTGTGCATTGTACTAAATTTAACTTTAATATCACGCAAGTTAGTGGCTGATAAACTCGTTGATGTGGATGTCATTTAAAATCCTATTGAATGTTATGGGATTTTTTCTCTGGAATTTGGGGGAAGTGGATGGTCATGATTAGATTACCTTGTACTTCATTTTACGGTACACATTGCATCAAATCTCTCTCTGAAGTTTTACAGACTAATAATGAGGGGTAAAGACATTTTTCTGTCTGATATGAATACAGTGGTATATTTTTCGTTCTTGCAATCTAGAACTTTTATCCTTGATTCATATGGTAATGGTGATGATTAAATATTATGGATTTGACTCCTCTAAAGTCACTGGCTGCACTTTAGATGATGAAAGTATATTTATACCATTGATTAGAATAGTAATTGTTGAAATTATGATATCGCAAACTTCAAAATTATTAAATCTCAATCCTAGATTTTCTACACTGATTATAAATGCACTATTATCTAAAATGCACTTCCTTATTTTAGAGGAGTCAATATGATTTCAAAATGACCTAATTATTTTCTATTGTTGTGGTCGTTCAGCATTATTCCTCAGCAGACCGATGTATGAGTGCATTTAAAGCTCCACTTGATCCAAGCACTGTATTAGGAGGATTTTCTGGAAATGATTATTCAGGGGTACTCTCTCTTTCCTTCTATGTTGTGAATGATTGAATTCTGTTGAACATATGATAACTACAATGTGATTTATTCAAGACAGGCATCTGCATTCGTTGTAACTTATCCAGTAAATAATGCTGTTGATAAAGAAGGCAATGGAACAAGAAAGGCAGTTGCTTGGGAGAAGACCTTTATTCAGCTGGTGAAGGTTAGTATCCTGTATATGGGCTGCAGTTAGGCACCATTAGTCCCACCTTGCTAGTCAACAATCAACTGTATATTTTAAAGCTTTGGTTTCCAATTTGGTTCGGTAGATATAAGTGCTTTAGGTTGTTGCAATTTCATCCATTCCTAGAAAATACTTTATACGGGTATGATTCCTGATGAGTATTAGTGTTCACATTTGTATTTTAATTTACACATCCCATAACTGGGTCCAAGGTCTTCCTTTGTGGAAAGTACAAAGGTGCATTAAATGTTTTAGTAATATGTATGTTTGTCCTTTGTGATGTTATATGATCATGTATAATGGAATCAGGCCATCACTATTTCTACCACTAATTTTAGTTCTCCTGATTTCCTGCATCTATGGTGTCCTTTATGATAGGATGAACTGTTACCAATGGTACAATCAAGAAATTTGACACTAGCTTTTTCATCTGAAAGCTCTGTTGAAGAAGAGTTGAAAAGAGAAAGTACTGCAGACGCTATTACTATATTGGTAATATTATGCTTTCTATTGTTGACACATGGTTGTCCTTAGTACTTTAATTTTTCTTTTGCATGAGGCATGATTATGGATTTATCTCAACAAGTTCTATGTCATGTATTTCCAAAATTGACATTTTCTTTTTGTAGGTGTAATTTGTTTAATTCTTCTGTTTTACATTATTTTATTGCAGGTTAGCTATCTTGTGATGTTTGCTTATATATCTCTTACTCTAGGGGATACACTGCACCCTTCATTTTTCTATATTTCTTCAAAGGTGCTGTCTCAACCACAATATCAAGCCACCTTTCCTCCCCTTCAATTTTTTTTTTTTCTGTATCTTTCCTCCTCCCTAATCCTTCATCAGTATTTACTTATCGAAATCATTTCTGATTTTAATCTCCAATGAATTATTTTGGATTACAGGTGCTACTTGGCCTTTCCGGAGTCATTCTTGTTTTGTTGTCTGTCCTTGGGTCGGTTGGATTGTTTAGTGTGCTTGGTGTAAAATCTACTCTGATCATCATGGAAGTTATCCCTTTTCTTGTCCTAGCTGTAAGTTTTGTTTAGCTTAAAAGTTATAAAACGATGGCTACTAATGAAACATATTTTTATAATTATTTTTTAGTTTATGGTATTTGTGTTGGTGGTAATGATTATCATCACTTTCGTGAAGCTAGTCTTTATTTTCTCATAATTAGATCTGTTTGATTCACCTGGATATGATGTTTTACATGATTCAGTGTGTCATTTGATTTTCATTAACAAAAGCCTATAGAGCATTTTCCTTTATTAATTGCTGTAAACTATCACTATTTTGATAAGTTTACGGAAGTTTCATGATGTTGAAAGGAATTTCTCATTTGTATAATGAGTAGAAAATGAGGAATCAAGTTAAAAGTACTGAGGCTTCCTTAATGTTTAGAAACAAAGAATGTGAAGTAAAGTGCGCATTGTTGGTTTTGTAACATGATACAAAACAACCATATAGAATGCTACCAAGAATTATCTTTATTTTTCTCAAGCCAGATGAACAACATCAATGAAACTGGGACTTTTCTTCAAATTATTGTTTTCCTGGCTTTTCCAATGTGTCATTTGATTGGCTACAGTGCATTTCTGTCATCATTAAACTTCTTATAGAAATGAATTTGTGTACAATATATTACCCAGTGACTGGTTTTGTTAAATCCTTATATTATATTACAATTTACCAACTTATTTTTTTTTACAGTTCTTCACTTCCTGTTTTTCTTTTTGAATCTTCTTAGGTTGGGGTGGATAACATGTGTATACTAGTTCATGCTGTAAAAAGACAACGACTGGAGTTGCCCTTAGAAGAACGAATAAGCAATGCACTCGTTGAAGTTGGACCATCAATAACATTGGCTAGTGTTTCAGAGGTTTTAGCATTTGCAGTTGGGAGTTTTATTTCCATGCCTGCAATCCGTGTGTTTTCCATGTTTGCTGGTAGGTTTTTATCCTCTTGGAAATTTATACCTTTGCTTCTGTCACAGTTTTTTGTTTTGTGTCTAATGCCTAATCCTTAGCTTTCCTTCTCACTTTCATTCACAGCATTGGCTGTTCTTTTGGACTTTCTCCTGCAAGTTACCGCTTTTGTTGCTTTGATAGTTCTTGACTCTTTGCGGGCAGAGGATAAGAGGGTTGACTGTTTTCCATGCATAAAAGTACGTGGGGACCCTGATATAGGTATGAGTCTATGACTACATTTTAGTCTAAGATGAAACTTCTATGTTTATCATTGCATACTTTTATTTTATTTTTTCATTTTCATCGTAAGCTTTCCCTCTTTCATTGAAGTTCACGTTTTTATAACTTCTCAGGGATTGGACAAAGAAAACCTGGCTTATTGACTCGATATATGAAGGTAGTTATCATTGTCTATGTCAACAGTAATGTTTGGTGATACTTGTGAAAGCATATAGGATTTACTTTCAACCTAGATATAATAATAAATTGAACAGTCATATTAAGAGATTAATTGTTATGCTACATCCTTACTTAGGATTCAAATTTGATTGCTATGTTGAATTAATCTTTTAGTCCTTCAATTGTTTAAATATTTTTAAATAGGTTCCTATACCTTAATAGTTTGTAATTAGGTCTCCTGAACTTATAATTCATTTTCAATGGGGTCTGTAGCTAACCTTCTGTTAAGGTTTTTGGTAATTAGCAGGACCTGATTGAAAATTCTCAAATAGTTTGAGAACTTCATATTGAAACTTGTGACTTGGTCCTTAAACTATTTGAGAATTTTTAGCTTGGTCTTTGTACTTGTTGAAACCCTGGCTACCAACTAGGAACCTGATTTAGAATGTTTTATATGTAGGAGGATCTATATTAAAATATTAAATATAAAATGATTAAAAATATAAGGACCTATTTTAAAATTTCTGAAGATTTTAGGGACTAATATGTTAATTTAATATTTTAAACATTTTGGTAATCTTCCAGTAATGAAGACGGAATCTTTTGTCAAAATTTTGAGTTTATTTAGTCATTTTTAGTGTTTTTACACGTCTTTTGAATTCAATGACAATTAGTTATACTTAGCTTCTTATCCTGCCTGTGCATTTTCCCTTTCAGGAGGTTCATGCTCCCATTCTGAGTATATGGGGTGTAAAAATAGTTGTCGTAGCTGTTTTTGTTGGATTTGCATTTGCTAGCATTGTAAGTATTTGTACATGTTTCTACTACAGTTTTCGAAAGTAGTTAAACTATACATTTGTGCTTCTAATGCATTGCTTTCCTTATCCTGCCCTTTTTATTTTATCTATATCTGAACTACAAAGGCATTGAGCACTAGAGTTGAACCTGGATTAGAGCAAGAGATTGTTCTTCCTCGAGATTCGTATCTTCAGGTTTAAAGTTTGGCTCAGACTTCATGTTTCCTTTGAAATTTTATCTAAGTGCATGTGTTCAAATAGTATATTTATCTTTCTGCAGGGTTATTTTAGTAATGTTTCAGAATATCTCAGAATTGGACCTCCTGTGTATTTTGTTGTGAAAAACTATAACTACAGGTAATTTGGACCTATTGTGTCTTGTTCTCCATCCACGGTTGTGTATAGAGAAAATTAGTATTTGCAGAGTTTGTTAGTTTGCTGGGAGGCAAGTGGTAAGAATATTAATGCATGGTTATTTTGTGTGTATTGCACCCAATTTTATGTTTATTTTTAGTTGTAGTACCAATATTGATAACTGCCAGTCATGGTCCAAACTTACGAATGAATTAAATTCTTAAATCGTGATATAATGTAATTTTATGCTTTCAACTTCTGCAATTAGTCACACTATAGAGTATTTGTCATTGTTTAATGCTATATTTTTGTAATATTTCTTTCTTGCTTGTAGGCTTTATACACGAATAACAAAACAAACTAATGTTACCATAACATGAATCAAAGAAAATTGTGTTTTTCTAAATTCATCTTCCTTGGATACGAGGTGGTATGGATCACAAGTTGTTTTCCCCAACAATGGTTTTATGAGGTTTTGAATTCTTTACTCCATCTTCAATAGAGATCTGCTATTAGTGTTTGAACAGCTTAAGTTGAATATACCACTGGATGAGGAATGTATATGCCTAACCTTGGCTCAGTATTTTTAATGTTAAGGATGATTTGTTCTAATACTATTTTCCTCACTTCAGCTCAGAATCTCCACAAACAAACCAGCTTTGCTCCATTAGCCGATGCAATTCAGACTCTCTTTTAAATGAGGTATGTCTTATGTGACTCTGATCATTCTGCATGTATTTTCTCCATATATGTGAGAGTGTTTATGTAACCATTCTTTTGGTTATTAGACAATTGTTATTACAAATCCATCATTTCTTAATTAGGCCTTTAGGAGTTCTTTTTGCCTGTAATGAGTGCCTAGGCCATGCTATCCATCTACTTGTGTGCTAAATTAATTGTTGATCTTTTCCTACATGTGATAACTTGGATACTCCCTTTAATGGATGAGGTCTCTTTACCTTGTAGATCGCTAAAGCGGCCCTAGTACCAGATACAAGTTATATTGCCAAGCCAGCTGCCTCATGGCTTGATGATTTTCTAGTCTGGGTATCTCCAGAAGCATTTGGGTGCTGCAGGAAGTTTACAAATGGGAGTTATTGCCCTCCTGATGATCAGGTCAGGTGCATATGATAGTAAGCTATTGATTAATGTGTAAAATCTTATTCTGTTATAATACATGTTTCCTTATACTTTTTGTTAGAGTTGCTATGAAAATGTTCACGATGAATTAATAGATAACTTGCCTTGATCAGAGGGAATGTACTCAATAGTGCATGAATATTAATGATCATAGCTTGGAGTTTACTGATTTACTTAATGTGTTAGAGTTGTATAATCTAAGATTTTCAGTTTTGTTACTTTATTAGTTGTATAATCTAAGAATATTTTTAAATGAAAAATTGATATTTTCAAAGAAATGGTGCTAGGTTTAAAATTCTGTACAAAAGATCGTGAGAAAAGATGTAGACAGTGGATATTTTTCTAAAGCAGTCAAAGCATACAATAACTTAATTTTAGCTGAAAGATTTTTTGTTTTCTTTCTAGCCTCCTTGCTGTGCTCCTGGGGACAGCTCCTGTGTTTCAGTTGGAACATGTAAAGATTGCACAACGGTAATTGAACAAGTGTTTTTCAACCTCTTTATTTTATTTATTGTTTGAATACTTTATTTTTTTCTTTTGAGACCTTACTCCAGCACTTTATAAACTGTGCAGTGTTTCCGTCACTCAGATCTCCAGAATGATCGTCCATCTACAACTCAATTTAGGGAGAAACTGCCATGGTTCCTTAGTTCTCTGCCATCTGCTGATTGTGCAAAAGGGGGTCACGGGGCATACACCAGCAGTGTTGAACTGAAAGGTTCATTGATTTAAATAAACTTTATTCACTTTTTGTCTGGTTCAAATTATGTTCTGTAAGTCCTGAAGTCTGAATCAGTTTAACGTGTAATATGGCATGAATTATTTGATTGTGTTTTGGTTGTCAGGCTACAACAATAGCATCATTCCCGCTTCATCATTTCGTACATATCATACCCCACTTAACAAGCAGGTTGTATTTCTATGTTACTTGTTCTATAATTAGTTATTTTTATTTGTATCAAAGGACTCCATGTTTAACTGTAAATATGTTTTAGATTGACTACGTTAATTCTATGAGGGCTGCTCGAGAGTTCAGTGCAAGAATTTCTGATTCTTTAAAGGTAATGTAATCAGTTCACCCTCTGAATAAAATATTTTTGGCCATTTGCATAATGTGGAAACAGAAAGTATTCAATTAGATTGAACTAAAGTTTCAAGTGGCAGATTTAGATCTTTACCACATTTTCTATATCCAATCTAACATTCCTTTTCTGATGCAGATTGAGATCTTTCCATATTCAGTGTTTTATATGTTTTTTGAGCAATACCTTCATATATGGAAGACTGCACTGATCAACCTTGCTATAGCTATTGGTTAGTGTTTAGACTTGAGTGGCTTTCTGAAAGTGGTCTGATAAGAATTCTATGCAAATATATTATTTTGCATTGTCGTTGCTGTACATTGTTACTTTCACGGCAAACAAAATTGTGTTGAGGGAACAGCGAGGATAAAATATATCTTATGAAATTTTTTAGAAGAATTAGATTATATAATCATGTATTTAATGAATACAGAGTGTAATATATTAATTATGTATGTTGATATTTAGCCTATAAAACATTATCTTAATCCTTCAAGATGTAACAGGTGCAGTTTTTATCGTGTGCTTGGTTATCACGGGCAGGTGAGCATGAATTTATTTTAGCAAATGGTTTAAGATGTTTTTTACTTCAAACTTCCTGAATTAGATAGGGGTACCAACGAGTTATTGTTTGATGAATTAATCAAATATTGGTCTGATCCTCTTTTGCGTTCAACTTTTATGCAGTTTTTGGAGTTCATCAATAATTTTGTTGGTCTTGGCAATGGTTGTTGTTGATCTTATGGTATGTTACCTTTGTTTTAACTGTTATTTTATTTTTCACTTTCTTGCTAATCGACTAGTGACAGTTATTTTTTCTTTCCGACATTTATGTTGGTGCTTGATATCTAGAATTTGAATCACCTGGTTATTTTTTTAATTACAAGATTTTGCTTTGTAGGGAGTGATGACCATTCTGAATATCCAGTTGAATGCTCTCTCGGTGGTCAACCTTGTTATGTCAGTGGGCATTGCTGTTGAGTTTTGTGTGCACATGACTCATTCTTTCAGTGTTAGTATTACTCAGCTTTCCCTTTTACATTGCACGCATGATGCACCTCTACCTAATTCATCATCTAAAAGTTTAAATCTAACATTTCTTCCCTTGATTTCAGTAGAATTCAGTGAGAAATAATTTTGTAACTCATCATTCCCTGTTTTCCATATATTTCTCCCTCATGCTGTTGAGTCTTTTTTTAAAACTTGATCTCATAATTGTGGGTGGTAGATGGATAAAAATGCTTATATGACTACTGTAATTTTCTAAGTAATAATAGGATTAGTAAAAAGCTTTGAATTCTGTAATACTGAGCTCCATATTATCATGTTTTCTATGAACTAGTTTTTATCAGTTCCACATGACCAAATCTTGTCATTACAGGTAGCAAGTGGAGACAGAGATCAACGTGCTAAGGAAGCTTTGAGTACAATGGGTGCTTCAGTGTTCAGGTGATTTTGTGCTAGGTTTTTTTTTAAACTTCAATTGCTTGAATTGCACACATGCATGCGTACAATGAAGAAGTCATTCTTCCCTCTCTGTCTTTCTAGTGAAGGAAATAAATCAAATAGTGAACATATTCTTTAGTTTAGACTCATGAAGGACTAGATGCAGTGATCCTTTTTACAAAATCATGCATAGTTTATTCTTTCTAGTTTGCTTCTCAACGTATTTGCGAACACCAATTTCACTGCGATTGTGCTGCATCAGCACTTGCATCCCATGTTTTTGTCTTAAAATGGTGTGCTGTGTTTTTTTTTCTTCATAAGATTTACTTCTTCATGCGATTGCAGTGGCATCACATTAACAAAGCTGGTTGGAGTTATTGTTCTTTGCTTCTCAAGAACAGAAGTATTTGTGGTATTATGAATTTAAGGCCTGACTGTTATATTTTCTATTACTTCTTTTTATGCATGTTATATTTGCTATAACTAACCTTTTCATTTTGCAGATTTATTACTTTCGGATGTACTTGTCGTTAGTGCTTCTTGGCTTCTTGCACGGACTTGTCTTTTTACCGGTCAGTGATGTATTCTTGATTCGTCCTTTTCAATTATTGTCTTCTCAATTTATCGTGTTTAGAGCTTTCAATTTAGCGTCGTTAAAAGGATTTGCTTCTAACTCACATTATTTGACTCTAACCCACATGGAACAACATAATTCTATTGGACTAGAAAACCCGTATAAGAAAAAGTTTACATGACCAAAATAGTAACAAAAGCAACATGAATAAAGACCGATCCATGAATCGATCTGTGAGAGTCGGGTCTTTGGTTAAGATAGACAGGGTTAACATCTGTCAACTCGTAAGATACTTGTACCCAGAAAAAATGTTCCACAACTGGTGAGATACTTGTACCCGGAAAAATAATGGTTAAAATTTGTCAGAAAATCGATGATGGGGTTGTATTCCCAGCAGTGGCGGATCTTACTTGGTGTGTTATGGAAAAACATTTTTGTAAATAGATGTTTAACAATCTTAGTGACTGTTAGACGTTTATAAGACACTTTTTAAATGATAACTTTTAAAGATAAAATGTTTTTCAAACGTTAAGACACGGTTTAAATGACAACTTTTAGGTCTTATTCACTTGAGTGGATTTATGGGAGAGTAATTGAGAAGATTTGAAGGTAATTTTTTTGTTGTTGTTTATCTGAATAGATTTAGAGGTAAGTGAGAGTAGATTTTGAAGTAAAATTTGTGAGAATCAATTTAGGATTTAATTTATGTGACAGATTAAAAAAATTTACTTCTAAATTGAGTCTCATTTACCTCTAAATCTATTCAAATAAACAACAACAAAAATTACCATCAAATCCTTTCAATTACTCTCTCATAAATCCACTCAAGTGAATAAGGCCTTAGAGATAAAGTGTTTTTCAAACGATTAACAAAACTACCGAAGCTTTTAAAAAAGACAAGTTTTAAGAAAAATAATGTTTATCAATAGGTAATTTCGTAAGAAACGGGTGTTTATAAATAAGGTGTCTTGTAAAGCTAAAACAGTAAACACATAATTATTTTATAATTAACTATGTCTAGCTCTCTTTTAAAACCTCTTAAGAGTTTCCTTATTAGTATTACTCTTAGTTATACTAATCAATCTTAATAGCACATGTTAAGTTAATTATAATTGAGAATTAGACTATATTCCTGACAACCCTACTTAATCTTAGTAACACCTGTTAAGTTGACTAGTTTACGTATTTTAAACTATTCTTGGTTACCAGAGTTATCGTTACTCTGACTAGTTCAAGTATTTTAAACTATTTATGTTCCCTAATCAATTCTGATAACACCTGTTATATTGACTAATTCATCTTTGAATTTCTTTTATAATTATAATTATAAGTATATTACAATACATATTAGTGACAATGATAAATATAACCAATTTGAATATACTATTTTAGTTTTCAAAATTAATGGTCAAGATGTGCTTTCACTCGTTCTCAGGATTTCATTGAATTTATGCCATAATATTTGAACTTGGTTCGCGATACTGGACATATAATTTTATGCCTTTCTTCTCCTTCTGGTGCAGGTGGTATTAAGCATCTTTGGTCCACCTTCAAGATGTTCTATCACTGAGCAAGGGGAAAATCGTTCATCAACATCTTCACGGCAGTAAATTTACAGGCATTGAACGATGGGTTGCCCGCTACCAATGCAAAAGCATCTGTAAAGTACAGAATTTTACAGGCCAAACAGAAGATAGGAAATACAGCAATTTTGACATATCCCCCTAACTTGTTTATCATTATTACTCTTTGTACCTATATATAATAATATCTTCTACGTAATGTAATGTGAAATTTTGTGAAAAAACAAATTAAAGTGTTAATTTAATATATAGGTCATAGTTTTATTTACTCTTCACTTGAGCGTCTATGTATCTTTTTGTTAGAAGTAGTTTAAATTTTTTGAATTAAATCCTTACAATTCTAAGTTTTTAACATTAAATTACATTTTTTAGCATTTATACTTAAAATTCAATGCACTTAATTATTAAGATAATATGTAGAAGAACAGTTCTGTATGAATGGGATTTATATCGATTTAAATCTTGTCAAATAATAAAATTTAAATCAAACGTCTCATTAAGAGATCACTTGACTTTAAAAAATAATAATTTCCAAAGTGCGAACAAACCTGAGTGACATTTATCATTATATATATTAAGTTTTTTTTTTTCTCTCACTTCTTATTTGGCATGTTTATTATATTAATATAAAATATTTAAGTAAAATATTTAAGGATCCATTAGAAATCTCACCATTCAAAATTAATGTCTATTACAATAATTAAACTTGAAGTCCGATTGGAATTACAAGACATTTTAATTCAAAGAAGAAAATTAATTTGAACATCAGTTTTAAAGTGAAAATTACTCTGAATTAGACTATTCGAAAGAGAGAGAAAAAAAGTTAGGAAGGTCGTTTATTAGATTATCTATTATGTTGTTTAATAGTGTGTTAGGCTAGACTCTCTAGTGATGTGTTGACAGCTAAATGGTGTAGTATTTTATGACTTTGTCTTACACTTCAAACAAGTATTATTTTATGTTTTACTTATGATTTCATATTTGATTCAATAGTGTTTTTTTAAGGGTTAAATATCTTTTTGATCCCTTAATGAAAATTAGAATTAGTCTCTCTTCAAAACTTTGGTCTAATTTAGTCTCCAAACTTTAGAAACGTGTGAATTTAGTCTTTTTAACCAAATTTTGTTAACTTTAATTTATGTTTTAAGCGTGTTTTATGATAGCATTTGGGTTGTTTACACTCTTTGACACATTTTTGCTTCAATGTTAACTTAGAAATGCCTTTGAAACATCAATTAAAGTTAACAAAATTCGGTTAAAAGGACTAAATTCATAGGTTTCTAAAGTTGGAGAACTAAATTACACCAAAGTTTTGAAGAGAGACTAATTCCAATTTTTACTTAAAGTTAAGGGACAAAAACATATTTAACCTTTTTTTTATTCTCTTATAATTGGTTGTATCTATGGAGAGAAGAAAGAAAATAAAATAAAAATTATGAAATATGATTACCAAGTTTGATATTAAGAAATTTTTGGAAACAACAAGATTGTGCTGAGTTAATAAAAGATGAGGCAAACATATATTTCATTTATCATAAAAGGAGGAGATTAATATCATAACAAAGTCGGAAGCACACCATGGGAAAGTCACAGAGGATAATACTATTGTAACAATATGAATAAATCTCAAGTTGCAATAGCTATACTCATCCATTATTACAAAATTAAGAATGTTAACAGAGCAACTAGTAGATTTTACTAAATATAATATTATGATTTAACAATTGCATAAATTAAGTATTATTACTTTTTCACTCATACATACTTTCATAAATAGATATTATATGTTTTTTTTTCATTATTTTTATCTGTTCCAATTGGGCTCTTCTGACGAAAGAAAATATGAGTAGACTTAATCGCTAATACATTAATAATAAAAAAAAACAATTGATATATGACAACAGTTGTACGGTAGTCACCAACTACAAATTTTTAGGTGATGTATGTATGCATTCATAAATAAAAAATGAATAACTATTTAAAGTATAACTAACATTTGCACCTCACCTTTGATGATGCACTACAATTAGACACATTGAAGAGTTATTATCAATTTACACTTACTTAACATGTTATAGTATTAAGAGTTTAACTTCTCAGATATAAGACACTTAATTCTTAATTTCTAAAAATACATGGTGTAAAAAATATGTCTAAAAATAATTCTTAATACAATTCATTATTGACATAAATTAGAATAAATTCACATAAAAAATGTTCCATTTAATATCTTATATTTGGAACCATGAATAGTAACCCTGGAACCCTGGTTGGTAGTTCTCAACATCTTATCTTATGCATGTGTCGTTGTTGCAACTTTATTAAACTAAAATTTGTAAGTGCATCATGGATATGCATAATAGAAAATAGACAATCTTAGTGGAATTGTGACGATAAAATTAATGAAAACGACAACTACAGTACATGGTTGCTGCGTTGGATTCAACGTTCGACGAATCTCTCTGAGGTTTTGGTTAAATAAACCATGATTCAGCCAACCATAATATCAAAATATTATTTGCCTTCGAATTATTTCCTCACCAAAACTGAACAAGTACGATAGGCTTTAACAAGTACTGCGATAACATCATTCAGAATTTTCTAATATGTAATCGACAATTCAAAATGTTTGAGTTTGTTTTTGCTATCATTCTTCCACTTTCCGATGGAATCAAACATAAAAGAACAAAAAGAAACATTAAATTAATGTTCTTTTATGTTAGAAGTTTCTAACAAAGATAATATCAATTTAAAGTATATATATAAAAAAGTTAATTTTGTAAAATCAACTCAATTCTAACTAGAACAACTCATCGAGAATTAAATATGACGTATCAGAATCTGCTTATTGCGTAGAGCACAAGGAAGTTTATCCTTACATTCTGCTGAAATAATCACAAGAAAAGAATTATGTATTCTCTAAGACTGATTCACATACATGAAAAAGGATCTTATGATTTGCAATGAATCTGTTATCTAAATTCTAAAGAACTTCTCAAACTATGACTAGATTTTTGTAGGCTTAGTTTGATGGTGGCATTCTCAGAAGATCGACAAACATCAATGCACTCCTCTAAGTCAGCATCACAAGTGAGTAGTACCCACTCACTGTCATCATCCAAGTATTTCACATCAAATTTGCTCATTTCACTCACATTAAATCTCCTACCAATTTCCTGCATAAGATCTTCATAGCCCCACTTCTTGGGCATCCGAAACCGAGATTTTTCATCACCGTATGTGACTTTTACTCTGTGTGCATCCACCTTGCTACTTGTTTTCAATAAGGGTCGTTCATACTGGTTTTTTGGGTGCTCACCAAGTGTTTCCTGGCTCAGTGATCTTGGCAAGAGCCTTGCTTTATCCTGATTCAGGCTTTTAAGCTCTGCTTCGCTTCTGATCCTCTTCAGTGCAACATCTGCAGAATCTTCACCAGCCATGGTGGAATCTTTGTTACCTGCAATGTTGGTTGTGTGATGCTGCCCCTGTAGCTCTGACATGCTGAAGCAGGAATGGCTTGAAATGGAACTCTGACCACAGGAGGAAGAGGGAGATTTTGATGTCCCTTCTGGACTCAATGAGCCAGGATCTGGCTGCGTGCTTATTGAGTTTGGATTATCAGTTTGATTCAGAGTCGAGAACATGCTTGTTCCTGATAAGTTTGGAGAAGCTAGTTCTGGGAAGTTTGAATAGAAGGAATCGATTTGAAATGCCCCAGAAGCACCTTGAACCGAGTCAATCACAAGTTGAAGTTTCTGTAAGGAGTGACCAACCTTTTTGATCTTTCGGGAGGGCCAACGCTTTATCCCGTGTTGCCGGCAGATCCTTTTCAAGGTTGTAGTACACACTGCCACATGTTTAAATGTAAAGCATGCTTATATGAAATGAAAGAGATTACTACTAGATAACCACAGAAAAGCATTGCCATAGATGTATATAATCGCAGCTTTTTCTGTTTTTGCCATATAGTAAAACCTAATAAAAACTACTGGTATAAAATAATATGCCAGAAAACTTTTCCGTATCAGATGAACTTTTCAATGAGCACATGTGAAGGAAGTGAAACGAATCAAACTCCTTGCAAAAGTTAAAATCTGCATATACACTAGCTTCTTTAAAATGTGTCTAGTAGACATATCAGAACGGAAAACAACAAGGATATAAGGTTTAGTTCTATGTTTGGTGCACTTTATAAGAATAAAACACTACAAGAGGTTGAAAACGTGGCTTGTGTTGGTTCTAATAGTAAGGATGGAACAAAGTAGTATAGAATAGAACCTTTCAGTTCCATTCTGTTCTATCTGCATGGCAAACAGCACCTAGTGTTTGCACACAAAAACAAAAACAAAAATGTAGAAACATGCTCTTGTACCAGACTTACCACCGATATTCTTTGCAGCATCTTTTAAGCTTCCTGCAAAATATTGTCTAAGAACTTGCAAAGTGATAGTTTTCTCTGCTTTGGCCCGTCTTCTCTCTCCCATTTTACTCATTCCCACACTTGATAAGTTACCCTGAACAGAAGTAGAACACTCCCTGACACAGTCAAGGTTTCCTTTAAAATTAGGACTTTCTTGCTGCTGCCTTGGGTCAGAGAACTTTCTACCAGTTGTTTCACTTAACTTTTCTTCAGTATCCAATGAGGCAACCATCCCTTTGTGTTGAAGTTCCTCACAAATTACAGTCCTATCAAATCCACCATCTGCAAGGAAAATCATTTCATCAATTGACGAGTTAGCTTCCTCCAATTCCTTATCACTTATAACCCGCAAGCTTCGACAAAGCCTTTGTATAATGATGGACAACGATGTGAGCATCTTTCTCTGCTCTTCACTGTCACTGCAATCTACAGGCAAGAAGAACTCTAAAACAAAGTCATCCGTGTCATTCAAGATGCTTCGAAGGCGTATGGCAACAGCAGCACGCAATCCAAACAACCTCGCGTAATGAGACAGTGGATAGTCTTTCTTGCTTAAGGATGTTATATCATCTGAGAAACATGGTTGGTTGGTGACAAAAGCTCCCCCAGCAACACCTTCACCCTTCAACAAGTGGTGTTCAGTGCAAGACTCGTAAAAAGGCCTGATTTTTGGATCACCAACATAGCAAGCATGCTCCACAGGAGATATACAAAGTAGATAATTATCTTCTGAGTGCCGACATCCCTCTTTGCCTTGTTGGACACATGGGATCCAAGTTTGAGCTAAAGGTAATCTATGCATTTCACATGCAGATCTCAACACCAGTTGAATCTCAGGTAGTACAGCTTCGTAGGATCTGTTGCATGCCTGATAAAATAAAAAAACTTGTCACAACGAGAATTACAAACTTAAGTTCATTAAAAATCCATCCTCTCAGTTGGCTTTTTCATTTACCTTCACATTATGAATATTTAATTGTTTTGAGCTTCTAAGATCAACAGCCTGCATGATCACGCATGTCTCTAATCATCAAACTGGTGTTAATGAGTTTTGACGAGCTTTTCATATTGGGCACAAACATTTCTACTCAAATATGTAAAAATAAAGCAACTCAATCACAACTCACAGCAGTGAAAAGTGGAAAACATCAGATAAGCATGAAAATATGGACTCACGAACAAAACCATGCCATATTCTGTAAAATCCTAGGGGTACCAGGGACAAAAGGGACATACCGAGAACACTTCTTGAGCATATGTGTCCCTTCAGAATCAGCAAATGCATGTTCAAAACAACCTAAGATAAAATCTCACTATTCCAAAACCTTGGTTCAACTTTTCCTGGGATATTTATTTACCTACACACTGCTATATTGTAAAAAAACAACAGAACAGAAAAAGTGATGCAAATGGGAAAGGAGAAAAACCTCAAGTGCTTTGCAAACACTCTCAAGTTCATGAGTATAGTTGATCTGCTGAGTAGTCATCACAACCTCAATAACCCCCAAGCACATCTTGCTGCCTTGCTCAAAGATTGGTACTGCTAGTGACCCACGCACATCATACTCTAGAGCATGGTCAACTCGCGGATACTCGTCACTCCTAAAGAATCTAACATCAGGAGTCCACTCAGGAACCTTGTCTCTGAACACTCTACCGGGCAATCCTGGCAACAATTCCTTCGAGCCACCTTTCTCTGCTGGCACCAACTCCTTGACCTCGCCCTCCTCCGCAGAAAACTCGTACCTCACAGAGATTTCGCGGTACTTTGCAAGGTTTACAGACCTTGAATCGAGTGAAAACAGAATATCATTAGCTGCGAGAATCGGTCTACCCCCTCTATGAACCGGCACCCATATCTGTATAAGCATGTTTTTGTTCCTATTGTAGTCTTTGATCCACATGAGGGCCCTTATTAGCTTCTCCATTATGGAAGGTCCAGGTGCAGGAGCAGGTGTGGGTGCAAACCTCCATCTTCTCACCCCTTCGGATGCTCCTTCAGTTGTAATAGTTTCAGGCTGCAACTCTTGACCACCACCATCTCCACAACCAACAACAACATTAACCATGTTGTTGTTGTGGCCTTCTTGTTGTGTCCCAGAAGCAGCACCCTGGGATTCATTGTGGTTGGTCTCCAAGGCAGGCCAGGAGAATGAAGGGTCAAAGAGGGGATTGGAAAAGGAAGGACTTTGCGGCAAGAAGTCAGATCCATCAACAGAGGCTTCCAACCAGCACCCATCTGAGAAAAGCTCACCCATGTAGTCAAAATCCATTGTTGTTGTTGTTATTATTCCATCTGGTGGTGGAGCTTCCATCATGGAAGCAGATGATGATGTCACACCACCATCTCTCATCATGGGTGGCTGCTTCAACAAAAACAACACAAGCCTCAGCTCTCAAACAGATCTCAAAATTCTTGTCTCGTCAAAAGAGAACAACCCAGGATTGGATTGGATTGGATAATATCTGTCTTCACTCCTCAAACCTTGTCCTCTGCCCAAAGTTGTCAATAATGTCTACTACAGCAGAATATATATATCTATATTATGTTCTCTTTTCTACTGAATATCTCAACAAAGTCAAAATAACATCAGTGGTGACTTTTTGCAGAACCAACCCGAAATTTTTACACCCTCGTAGAAAAAGAATATATACCCCCTTCTAAACCATGATCAAAAAGGAGGGAGCGAAAAAAGGAAGGAAGTTGGACCGGAAAAACTGTATCAGTGCTAAAAAAGATTCTCTCCCAACAACACTACACTTTGCTGCAGATGATAAAGATTCCAGCAG
Source organism: Vigna mungo (assembly GCA_036885675.1). Taxonomy (NCBI): domain Eukaryota; kingdom Viridiplantae; phylum Streptophyta; class Magnoliopsida; order Fabales; family Fabaceae; genus Vigna; species Vigna mungo. The sequence goes on along the minus strand of CP144699.1, from coordinate 45,113,020 downwards.
CCTTGTTGAAAAAGGAAACGAGCAGAACGAAGCTTGGTGAAGTAAAGCTGAGAAGGAGAAAGAGAATTTGAATAACTGGACATGTAAAGATTCTTGAAGATACCCAACTTGCGTTTTCATTTTTTATTATTTTTATTTTATTTGTTTGCAGTTTGCACACTCCACTGTTATCCGTTTACTATAATGTCCCCCCATCCTAGTCCATGCTATTGCTAACAGCAAAATAATAATATAAAAAAGAGCAAAAAATAGAAGTTGAAAACAGAGGAGGTAGTAAAGTAGTGGCAATGGTGAAAATGAATGAGTAGGAAGGACAAGCCCAGAAGAAAAAAAGAAGAAAAGGTTTGGTCTTGGAGAAATAGCAGTAGGAAGGAAGGATTTGTATAGCAGTACGTCAGCAGAAGGAGCCACACAAAGTGATGATTCCAAGCAAAGGGGGAGAAGATACTGATGCAGACTCCTACCCCACACACACACACACACAACGCATTTCTCTCTACCTTTGGAACTCTCGTTCTCCAGCTAAAGTCAAACCACAAATCCAACATAACTATGCTCAAACACAACACAATCATACATTTTAGTGTTATACTTCAAATATGTTTAAGTTAACCTAGGTTAAACATGTCTTTTTAACTTAATCTTTTTAATAAAAAATAAATTTAATTCTTTTCGAAATTTTAGATTAATTTAATTTTTTATTTTAAAACTACGTAATTTAATTCTTTTAATTAAATTTTATTTAGTTTATTTAATATTTTAAACATGTTTTTAATTAATATTAAAATGAAAATATATCAAATAATATAAATAACTTAAATGTTATTATTATAAAATACAACAATAAAATTAATAAAATTTAATTAAAAAATTAAATCTACATATTTTTTAAATTAAAAATTTTAAATTTGACTAAAGTTTTAAGAAAACAAAAAATATATTTAATCCTACGTTTTATTCTTATATACTTTATCTTTTTATGGTAAAATTTATAAATATATAAATAATTTGAGGGGAATTTGAAATCCGTGAGGAAATTAGTGGAACTTTTTATGGAATTCTTAAGCACTTTTTGACCCAAATTTTCATGAGGAAATTGTATTACATTATTTTTATTGTGATCCTAAAATAAGTTATATTTGGTGGAATGAGAATCCTTGGGAGAATGGGTTAAAGAAGTGTTGATGATCTCTGCAATTTGCCGATTCCTTTTCCATTTTTTTCTCTCTCTTGGTTGTTTCATCTGAAAGCCCCACAAATCTATTAAAATGCAATTTAGAAAATAAATAATTCTGGCTCACGCTCGTATGGGGCCCGTGGGCTTTTTTTTTTTACTTTACTTTACTTTACTTCGGGAAGATGACCTCAATTACATAAATAATTAGTTTTCTCAATTACATAAAATAATATAGATAATTATATTATTTTTATTAACATTCTCCATCGCTTCCAACTATCTCCAAAATATCAACATAATGTTATTTTATAATATTTATCAATAATGTTTAAATAGATTACTTATAACAACTCAGTTAATATTATGCATCAATAAGTTCAAGTGTAACCGTAGTTAAATCTTAAAAAAATTATTTATCCTTGTATTGTCTCGTATTTATTATATTTTTTATATTATTCTATTTTTAATATTTTATTAATTTTAGCATTCAAGAGTATTCAAAAAATTATTTATCAGCCTTGTATGACTTCTTCGTTTGACAATTCAATACAAAGATTTTTTTTCTTCTTTTCAATAATTCATCTAGTGGAAGTTGATTTTCTTTCATCAATTTTTCATAATGATATCAATATATCATAAATTATCATTACTATGTTAGTGTCATTTGTAATCAAATGATAATTTAAAATCATGTAGACTAGCATATAAATTTACTAATTCATTCATCTGTTTGAAACTTGACACTAATAATGTATTTTAGTATGAACCATTGCAAAAACAAGCCACACTCCAGCTGCTTTAAAATTGACTTCTTTAATATTTCTTTTGTTTTAATTACCGGAAAAATCAACTTCTATTGTCTAACTCAAAAAACAAAAATATCAAGAATTTTCAATAATTATGTATCCGATACATGGACTGAGTTCAAATACTTGAAAAATACACTATCGCTTCTTTCTAGATATCTGAAATTTAAATTTTTTGCATGGACTAAGAAACACAAACATTTGTCCTAAACTATATAAATAAAACTAAATATGGAATTGAATTACGTTTTTTCTGGAACTGTGTGTTCTTTATAGCTTTTTATTGTAAAGAAGAAAATAAATACATCATTTTATACTATTGTTTAATTCTTTGAAGAGAGTGTGTAGAGAAAAAAAAAAGACAAGGCTAGTAAATTGTAAAGATTTTCGTGAAACTTAAAATTAGTTTTTTTTTTAATTTTGGATTAATTTAGTTTTTTATCTTAAAAATGACATGAATTTAATTTTTTAAATTAAATTTTTTTAAATTTAATTAAGATTTTAAATGCATTTCACAATTAACATTAGAAAAAAAATATATCAAACAATATAAACAATTCAAATATAAATGTTAAATAAAAGAATTAATTAAAAAATTTAAATCCACACATATTTAAAATTAAGAAACTAAATTAAACTAAAATTTCAAAAAAAAAAGATTAATTTTTATTTTTATTAAAATAAAGAACAAAACATATTTAATTTTAATATAAAATAATAATAAAGTAGTATTTTTTTGCATAAATTACAAGAAAAATTGATATTTTAATTTGACACTTTTATTTTGAATCGTACAGGATCATTATATTTTAATAGTGTTTAGACGAATTTTTGAACTTAATTAACTAAAAACATGAAAGAACCAACGTCACACGTAGACTAAATAAAAACTATATATATAAAAGTTGTTCATCTTAGTTGGTTTCATTTCACCGTTAACAAATTTTAACTAACAATTTCCCACTAATGACGTGAGGAGAGCGTGGACCGAGTCACGCTCATGCATTATAAATCAAAAGAAAAAAAAATGTTTGATTTTGCATATTATGACGTGTGATCATCAGAATTTCTTCAAATTTTATTACCAGATGTACAAAGATCTGAACTTTTAGCATGAATCTTGAATTTTCCATTGAATCATCACAAACTGCTAGTAGTATTTTTAAGGATTACGTATCATATTTCATTGGCAGAAGTTATACTTGTCGGAGTGAAACCGACATTAGTAGTTGTTTATTGCAGTTTAAGTCATGCGAAAAGAACATATATTTAGTAAACTTTAACACGATTAAAAAATTAATTTAAAATTGATTTTCCGTCACGGTATACGGAAATAAAATATTTAAATGGATTTGAAATGTTGCAGGGAATAACTCCTCCTTAATCACACAGGGAAACGAGATCGCGGTGAAGATTTGATGATATTCTCAATAATAGTAAGAATCGAATTCTTACATTTTATAATTTCAGTATAATTTGAAATAAATAAAAAATCATTTAAAAAAGGGAGAAAAATAAGAGTGGTCCATTTTCAATGTGGGGTATGAAATATTTATTTATTAAGAAATTGGTGGGTTTGCGTTTAGGAGTGAAAATGGTAAGTTGATAGAGAGATTCCCAATGATATAATTTAAAGATTAGGGTTTTAAATACCAAAATGGGAATAAGAATCCATCCCTACCAAATGCTTTTAATTGGTTTGACGCGAAAGAGATCCAAAAGGCTGAGATCCACTATCCACCACATATTCGGTCTCATACGGCAACCCGAACCGATTCCTCAAAATCAAAACCGATGTCACTTTCTCTGTGCTGGAAACATGACGTTCAAATAATAATCAATTTCATTTCATATGCACCAACTATATTAATAATAATAATATTGTTATCGTTATTAATTTTAGGGTTTGGTTTGGATGTATACGGCATTCGGGGTAGCATGTGATGTACTTCTGCATGTACTATACAATGTTGTTACTGATTTTGCTTTTGCTGCATGCCAGCAGCAGACATCATGGGAGTGACTAAGAATGTATATTGTAACATCCCAATAATTTTACTATACAAGTATTGATTTATTTAGGAGTTACAATATAATATAGAAAGCAGTAAAGAATTTCGATTAAAAAAAAAGGAAGGTGGATATGCTAATATTAACATTGAATATAGACCGGATACAATCAACACAGCATAAAACTGAGTTAACAATTTAGATTACAAAACGAGTATAGACCGGTCGGTCAAAAATAAAAGCAAAACCTATACATAACAGTTTATAAACTAGTGCAAAAGAAACTATCTCTAGAGACCGGACGGTCCAGTACTAAACTCGGGGATTTCTTCAAAATGCTCTTCAACTGGTACCACGTCTGTTAAAGGCTCTTCCAAAGCTGCTTCCAAAGTGACTTCTGCTCACATTCGTAAGAATGATCATAGCATTTGAGAAAGAAAAGATGACCGGTCGGATACCGGACGACAATGTACAAAACAAGAAAAATAAGGGTAAGCTTACGTACATTTAACTTATCCATTCAATATACAAACAAACATACTTCACAAGAATCAATCAACACAACATATCATTCTCATACATCATATTAATCGACACGACACTGTCCGGACCGTATGAACGTGTAGCTCGGTCGTCCCTAGCACCCGGGCGGTGTAATAACTGTTCCAACAGCTGCCGCCCGAGGTTAGCCCTCAAACGGTTATACTCACTTATATCCGCGGGCCTCCCGCCATTCCCACACATGACCGACTTCTCTCTATTTGAGAAAATGTCCTCACGGAATATCGGAAACAAGGACGACACCGGAGTCATTCCCACATTCATACTTTACCAATCAAATTTGAATTCATGAGACCTTCCACCCGAGGAATTCTCTTACTTAGTCAAATCTCTTATTTATTTTCACTCTCATAAACGAAGCTATCGGGTCAATAACCATATTAACCACAAGGAAATCACTAAATATTATAAGGACGAAATCTAATGAAATCTTTGAGAAGAAGATAAAGGACATTGATAGGTTTAGACAGGCATTTCTGGCAACGGATAACTACTAATCATCAAGGACTCGAGAATAACAAAAATGACCGGGCGGTAGAATCAAGGTGATATTGGAAAAGAAGAATGATTTGTTGAATACTGAACCGACAATGAATAAAGTATCAACCACAAAGTTAACTATTACTATTAGTTACCCGGCCGGTTATGATAAAGAATAAAATATGTTATAATCATATTATAAGACTGGTCTATGACCGAACACTTATCCCAAAAATTAATATAAGTAAACACACCGATCGGTCAAATAAATAAACTTTACTAGTCAATGTGGTCACTAAGTAACCGGACGGCTATTTACAGAGAAGGAAGTTATGTTTATAATTTTTATAAAATTTTAAGTGTCAACCAAATGTCAAACACTTTCCAGAATAAATGTTTAGTTATGAATCGCTTTTAGTAAATATTTTATACTGAGACTCTTAATGAAACAATCTAAAGTTCAACAACAAATTGGCCGAACAGTCCAATTAGACCGGACGGTAAAATAGGGGAAGAATGAATGATCCTAATGATATTCAATCTCAACTCACATTCTCTAAGTTTTTCCATTTGATTTATTTCTCATAACCCATATAACAACATTCAGATCATGCATTTCAAACACCATACTTTATAAATTAACATACATCGAATTATTCACATTTGCATTATACAGAACATCAAACTTAAATGTTCATAAGCTTCCCTTACCTCTTAGTTCCAGCTAAACTTCAACAGTAGGTTGATAACGACTATCTCTTCTAAGGTTTCAAAGTCTAGAGTGAAACACAAAAATATAAGTTCAGAGAACATGGTCGACAGGTGCATGCAAGCTTTAATGGTGCATGCATGTTGGAAAAGAGAAAACTTTAAGTCAGAAATGAAGTTCTTAGAACTTACCGAATGTAATACAGAAACCAAACGGTTCAAAGGTAGGGAACGAGCTCCAAGAGTCTTTAAAAGTGATCTGAAGGTGATCGGAACAGTGGTTTGGTTAATATTTTAGAGAGAGAAAGGTTGAGTTTCTAGAGAGAAGGAAGAGAGTTTGGAAGTTCAGAAGTTGACAGTGGGGAAGAAGATGAAGATTTTCATGCAGAAAGAGTTTTAAGATTTTCGAAGTTTCTACCTTAATTGTTCTTCTAGAATCGGACAGCTGGACATTTCTTCCGGTGCCACGTGGTTCCCACTAACCCAAAAATCCTTCATTCCCTTTTGCAGCCGGACGCATCCCGAGGTTGGGGAATTTATTGCTGCTGCAGAGTTTGTCTGCCACTTTACTGAGTTCCAGTCTCTGCACGGTTTTCGAGAAAAAGAATTTTAAAAACTTTGCTGTTTAATAAAAAGAAGACCGGCCGGTCGCTATTGGCCGGCCCAAATTTCTGGGTCGTGACATATATTCAACATGATTTTTGTTTTTTACATTGTTGGAGGTTTAATCGGGTTTTATTCGAAAAGATAAAACTCATTTTGTTTATTAGAAAAACGGTTTTGATAAATGTTTTATGTAAATTAAGAAGCATGTTTATAAGTAGATGGCAATGAAATGTTTAATGAGATTTGTGTAGAAAATATATGAAATGAAATAAAATAAAATAGTTGAATTAATAAAAAAAAAATTATGGTTGGATTGAAGGAGTAGAATGGGACAATGAGGCAAGTTGTAGGAGAGGCCAAAATGGCTAGTGCTGTCTGTTGTTGCTATTGTTTTCCAATTTCCATAGAAACGACGTCGTTGATAGGATCATTTCTCCTGCGTATCACAACACAACTATAGAATACTGATGGGTGTAACCAAGTTGGTGGCGTTAACCGACTAAGACATGTTCCTTCTGTGTTTTTGATGGAACAAAACAAAGACATTATAGGCCCAACTAAAAGTTCACCCAGGCCCATTAGTGGGCCCAAAAGTTCTCCCAATCATGTTGCTCGTAACTAACTATAAGGGACAGGTGTTCCTCCAGGATTGGAGGGATGAAATGATGTAATGAGAGAGATTCTGTAGCGATGGAGAAAGGTACTGGATATTCTTCTACACTTAGAATGTTCCTAATTCCTTCTCTTATCACTACTCCCCTTTGGTTTTGCCTGAAAACAAAGAGAGTTTAAAATAAATTAAAAAAGAAAGTTAAAATTGAAAGTATCTAAATTATATAATTTAACAAATAAATTAAATATTAAAACTATTCAATCATTATTGATTAATATTTTATTGTTTTAAATAATTAAATTATCAACTTATGTAATTAAAAATAGTAAATATTTTTAATAAAAAACTTGTTAATAAAATATAAAAGACTAATAAATAGTTATTGTTTTATTATTGGTGGCTCGTGATAAATTTACTTCGAATTCAACTCAAACTCATTTAATCTGACAAATAAATTAGATCTAATTTTATTCATATTTAAAAAATATAAATATATTTTTTTTATCCGACCTAACTTAAACCCACTATTTTCACATCTTTAATTAACCAGATGTTATGTTGTTTGGAGCATATTTACTCTCACAATATTAGAAAAAGATTTAAACATTCTTCATCGCTGCATCACATCATTCAACCACTGTCACCGCTTTGGTTACCATCACTGTCGCACTGCTGCTGCGTAGGAAGAAGAAGAGAGGAAGCAAGCTCCAGAAGAAGAAGAAAGAAAATGCAGAAAAAGTTTCGAAAAGTTTTTTTCGAAACATATTTCGTGCGTTTGGAAAATCACTTTCTAGAACATATTTCATGTAAGATTGTTTTTAAAGACATTATATGAGTTCTAAAAAGATTTTTCCACAAATCCCATTGATGAAAAATTATTCTTGAACACATTTCATAAAATTATGTTTCGAAAATTTTGTTCCGGAAAATGTTTTGAAATTTTGAAAAGCTTGTACCAAAAAGTTTCCGGAATATGTAATCGAGTGTTACTTTTCCTGAAGGGTAAAATGGTTATTTTAAGAAAATTTGAAGGGGTGCATGAAGAAATTTTGCGGTGCAGGAAGTAAAAGCTTATTTTTCACGTGGATTATTTGTTTTACCAGTACAACTCGTGAGTTAAATGAACTTTACTTTTGGAATTCGTAGGTTACCCAAGGGGAATATAATCGAGTTCAATTTAATTAAACATTTGATTAGTTGTGCATTATTTAATGAATTAATTATGCTATTAAAATGTAAATAGATATTAGAAAATCTTAATATATCTTTTCGAACGTGTACCGATTTGTTTAATCAAGGAATTTTGGATACCGTTTTAAAAAAATTAAAATTGTTTAAAATATGAGTTGCACATACATGTTTTTAATAATACAATGTAGATGCAAGATTAAATGGCATATCCAACTCTAATTGTAAGATAAAATTATCAGTGAAGAGGGAGAACCTTTTTATTGAAAAGTGAAATAATAATTATCTCAAGAATTATAATACTTTAAACAATAATTAAGAAACCACTATTATCTTTTATTATTATTTTTACTCTAAAACTTTTATTGGAATATATGGTGAATTAATCTTTTTACTTAACCAAAATGATGTTCAACAGGTGATAATCCATGGTATTAAATAATAAGAAGAATTTGTGTACACACCGTTTGCTTCATTCACTGTTTTATGTCTACTAAATAAGATTTTTATGGATGATAAAATTCTTCAAACCAAAATTTATAGCTTCATAGAATTATAAGAGTTGCATAAATAAATAAGTAAATAACAAAATGGATGAGCCTGGAAGATTCTTCAATATTTTAAGAGAATACTTGCAAGAGAGGTAAATGAAAACGGTGAAATAAGAAAATGAGAAGATAGATGATGAAAGGGGATCCTCATCGTCGCCAACCAGAAGAGAGAATTAGGACAAAGCCTAAGTTTTTGTTGTCTTCGATTAAAATCAGTTTCACTTTGAATGTATGTGACGAATTTCAGTGTTGTTCCAAAGTTGCTCCAATTGTTATTAAACATAACACAACAAGCACATTAAACAAATATCGTATTTAAATTTTGTGCAAAAATAAATACACGGGAATAGACTTCAACAGTGAGGCTTAAATAAGAGGCAAATGCGGAAGAAAAATAAAAGCAACGAGTTTGCATGAAAATGACCAAGAGTTTAAGGCTCAAAGCTATCTGTCGGGGAGAATGGAAGTTCTAATCAACACAAGCCACCCTACAAATTCATGGTGACATTTTGTTATTAGTCGATTTTCATTTTTAATTTTGAACAACCTTTAAACAATAAAATGAAGCAGCTTCATTGGACCCTTGAGCCTCTAATATAAATTTCCCGCTGATCATGTCAGAGTATGCCTAACAATTGAATCATATGTGCTTAGAATAATTTCAAATTATGGTTATTCTTTTTATTCAATACTTTCTTAATAGAATAGCAAGGAGGAACACAGTCCACAACAGTAGCAGGGAAACATGCCGATAAGGTAAATAAATACTAACACACAAACGGCATCAAGATAGCTCAACGAGTTGCATGCATGGAGACCTATAAGTTATACAACATAATAATGCAAGAAAAGGATTAGTCCTTCCAAAGGTTTCAAAATCACATTCTTATCGTACTCTTTACACGACTGCAACTCTTGCAATCATTCTGGGGTTGGTAACAACATTAAATATTTGGCCTCATGTTCAGATGAGATGCTATCTTTTGGCCAAGAGAACGGTCAGCCTGCATGACAATTCCAAGAAAAGAACATCATGTGAGCAAACCATACCCAGTAGTTCATACACTTCTAAATTAACATGTCTAAAGTCTAGATCTCATTATCTCACCTGAGACCAGTATGATATCCAGACACTGCGGATTTCATGGGTGACACGTGGGTCAGATAAAGCATCAACCCATCGGCGGATAAATCTATCTTGCCTGCACAGAAATAGGGAACCAGACATTAGACATCACCAAACATATTTCGCATTGATCATATCAGTAGTTTATAACAGGAACCTGTCAGGTGCCCAAGATCGGAATCTCTCTCCAGCCTGCTTGAAGTTGTTCTCCTTCTCAATTGCAATCTGCATTAAGAAGTAGAGTTGTTCATACATTCGTCAGCATTTCAACAGTTTTACCAGACTATTTATTGTTTTTCAAAATCTTGTCATTTGTTTGTAAACCATTAATCTCTTCTATCCAAAAGCAATGCTAAAAAAGAACACAACCTAATCTTGTAATTTGTTTCTTCTACAATGAAGAAACATTAACAATGTTATGGATCCACTTCTTTGCTTCCTTTATTGTCAGATCAGTTTAAACAATATATTTGCTCAGCAACGGTACTTTTTCTAACAGATTAGAATAGAAAAACATATCAAAGCAATACACGTTTTGACTAATGCTTTGAAGTTTGAATTTTCAGAAATTTTTATTAGTAACTCTAGAATGTGTAATTTGGTTTCATAGTTTTTTAGACAAACAAAAACTGAAAGGAACTCTGCAATCAAAACTGAAACTAATGGCGGGTGGATTTCTTTGCTAACAGGTGCTCCACATTTGCATATTACCCAATTGATAAAATCTAACCTTTTCACGCCTTCCAGAGAAGACAGCAGGAGGTATGGGGAACTTTTCTGCATGACGAACAGGATCATACCTTGAGGGGAAGTAATTGACCTATAAATTGGCAGAATTTAGTCCAAAGAAAGAAATGTAATAATAACTAAAGAATTGATAGCAACATCACCCAATCGGGATGTGCGTTAATAACTTAACAGCAATAATTTACTTAACAATGCAATCGGCTTCTCATGCAGGAAAAAAAAAAGAAAATATAAAGAGTTAAAACTTTAACCTACCTCCTCATCCCTGTGGATGAAATTCATGAAACCTTCATGGTGATTGTTGTGGTGAGCAGACTTGGGAGCATTGGCAGGAAGTAGCAGATAGTTTGGTCCAAGCCTGTGCCTCTGTGAATCAGCATAAGAGAATATCCTGGTTTGAAGCATCTTATCATCAGAGTAATATACACCAGGAACTATTATGGCAGGGCAAAATGCAAGTTGTTCATTCTCAGCAAAGAAGTTATCTATGTTCTTATTCAGGACCAAGCGACCAACAGGCTGCAAGGGTATAATGTCCTCGGGCCAAGTCTTGGTTACATCAAGAGGGTCAAAGTCAAATTTGTCTTCGTGCTCAGGATCTATTGTCTGAATGAATAGTTTCCACTCAGGATAGTTACCAGCAGCAATCGAATCATGAAGGTCTTGTGTAGCATGGCTATGGTTGGCTCCTCCCACCTTAATGGCTTCTTCCTCCAATAGACACTTCACACCACTCGTGGTCTTCCAGTGAAATTTCACATACACTGCTTTCCCAGCCTTGTTGATCAAGGTATATGTGTTAACTCCAAAACCATCCATATGCCTGTAATCTTGTGGAACACCCAAATCATCAAATAAAAAGGAGAACATGTGAAGGCTTTCCGGAAAGTGAGAGAAGAAGTCAAGGATCCTCCAATTCTCCTGGATGTGGTTCTTAGGATTGGGTTTAAGAGCATGGACCATATCTGGAAACTTCATGCCGTCACGTACAAAGAAGACGGGAAGGTTGTTTCCAACAAGATCAAAGTTACCCTGTTTCACAAGGCAAAATTAGGATTAATTTACAATACCAACGCACTACTACTGCCATATTTCTTTAAAGGTTAAACTAAATATTTGATTCTTCTAGTTGTCCCTGTACAAGAAAGTTTTAAGTTTTAGCTCTACGATGAGCTTAGTTTTAAACATAATATTTTTCAACATAATATTTTTCAACAACAGCAGCTGAAATGTTTGGGAAAATATTTCCTAAACATGTTCTAAACATGCAATATGTTCATTAATCTATACCTCTCTGGTGTAAAATTTCACAGCAAAACCTCGAGGGTCCCGCAAAGTTTCAGGGCTACCACGCTCATGGATGACAGTTGAAAAACGGACAATTACTGGTGTCTGAACTCCAGGTGCTCGAAGGAAATCTGCACATGTCAGGTGAGAAACGTCATGTGTGACCTCAAAGAAACCCTTTGCACTAGCTCCCCTGGCATGGACAACTCGTTCTGGGATCCGTTCCCTGTCAAAGTTTGCAAGCTTTTCCACAAGATGATAATCCTCCAGGAGAATTGGACCTGCCAAAATGGATAAAATAATATTCATCCGAATTCACTACAGATATAGAACAGTGTGACAAACACATAAATAAGCCAACACCCCATCGGCACCCTCGCAAAAGTATAGAAAAAAAAGGACGGAAATCTCGTAATCCTTTTCCACGTAATTGTAACTAACAAGTTGCAACGTAGATAAGTGAAATCAAAGTTTAAACTCTACATAGACATACAATCTCTATGATAGAAACAGTGCAAAGAATCAATACATGCTAGAAGGATTCTATTTGGATAAACTTTTTCATAAATCGTAATAAGGAAAATTAAACAAGTTCTCCCACAAAACTCAAATTAATTTATTCATAAAATAAAATGAACTTTTGGTAAAACTAAATGATAGCACTTTTACAAATTAATTAATGTATAAACTAACCTATGCCAAATGGAAGAAACTTAGTTCATTTTTTTCTCTTTTTTCGGGGAAAAAATATTTTAGTCTATACTTTTTGTTAAACATGGTTAAGATCCTTATATTTTTAAAAATTGATAAATTTAGTCTTCCAAAGAAATTAGTTCCTCCTTCCTAAAAATTCAACATCTTTCTAAAGTTAGGAGAATCTAAATACACATTTTTTTAAAGTTCGAAGACGGGATAAAAAGAGTACATGGACCTTGATCATGTTTAACCGAATATTCAAGAACTAAAAACAGTGTATATATGCTTGTTGAAATTTTTCTCAGAACATGGCTTAGATGTTGCATTCTGAATATTCAGTGAACTGTAACAACCAAGGGAAATAACCAACTGTCGAAACCAGAGTCAGCTATAGTCTATACACATACTCATTCATATGGCCCACACGTCTTGCACTAATTGTTAAAGGGAGTTGAGTTAGGATTAAATCCACTTTCTAATACTAATAAGCTTCAAAACACAATAAAGCCAGCAAAATCATATTATTTATCAGAATTATAATTCGCTGGCACAAAAAAAGTTAAAGTTGAACAATTCCAGCAAACAAGAAAACATTCAAATGCGTGATTATGCAACAATTTCAGCTAGAACCGATACCTCTAGTTCCAACAGTTAAAGAGTTGTTGTTGTTCCAAACAGGAGCACCAGAATTTGTAGTCCAGAAGGGAGAATTAAAAGCGCTGGATGGCCGGTACTGCATCACACAAAGCACCAGTAAGCAAACAGAGTCTAATAACATATTCACACCACAGTAATTGCTCCACGAAGCACAAATTTCAAAGAGTTCACAAGTTATATTTCACAATCAAGAATGGAACACGTTGAGATAAATGAAACAGCGAAACCGAAGAAGATTTGGTGAGTTTACTAACGGTGCAGTGCAGTCGGAAAACATTAGGCAATAAAAGAAGAGAATAGCTAATGGCAATACCTTGTAGGGATCCATGGTAACGGATGAGACTGAGAGAAGAAAGAAGAGGATGAGAATGAGATTAGGAAAACGGCAACTCTGTTTCGTTTCGTGTGGCAATCGCGAGTCTTACGGCCTTATAAAGACATTATTTTCTTTTTTCTTTTTCTTTTCTGATATTTCATATTTGTCTTCTTTTTCTTAAATATAACATAATTATTAATTATCAATGAATTTCTGAGACACGAGACATGGCCTCGTTGGAAGATGGGAAAGGAAAAATGACAAAAAGTAATAATGATAATATTTTTAAATAAAGAAAATATTAAAAAGTGAGATTTTAAAATTAAATTGCCATCTCCGATTCTTCAAGAACAATTAATTATTATCCAAGAGATAGAGAGAACTTTCTGAGTGTATTATCTAAACTTATTGAAAGAGGAAAAGAAGCAAGATAGCCTATTTCAATTAATATGCTTCTCATAAGGCATTATATTATCAAAAAAAGTTTATATTAAATTTGAAAAACATGCAGATAAAGTGAATAAAATTCTTATAGTTAATATCGTAGATTTTTTTTATTATCTACACATATTTATTATATGTGAATAATAGATAATAATTATTTTAACATCACTTATAAATAAATTGAGTATGAATATTATATATTCGTAAATATTAATTATTTACTAAAAATTAAAATAAAAATTTAATTTAAACTTTATTAACTTAAATTAAATTATAATAAGAATTAATTTATATCATATATATACGTTTTTTATTATAAAAGAAGAACGTTTATTTTATGAAAGAATTAATCTAAAATAAAATAAAACACTAATATAACATGGAATCATTATATTTATATAGATATTTTTTTATAAATGTACATCGATTTCATTAGCTTTCATTTATAACCAATTATTTAATTCATATTTCTAAAAAAATTGTAAAATAATATTGAAAACGAATTTTTGCAATTGCACTGAGTTTACTAAATGTTTTATCCCAGAAAAACGTTTAAAAAAAACATATAAGATAATAACTCATAAATAGGATTAATGTATACATCCCGTTTGACATATATATATATATATATATATATATATATATATATATATATATATATATATATATATATTAAAAATTCAATAGTTATTACTTAATATTCATAATGTGTCATTGTTTTTCATTTTCTATTGAAAATCCAATACGGATTGTCCGCATATATCATGTTCGTAACAGTATTAAAGGATGAAGTGTAGGATGATAACGATGAAAAATGGATTATATTAACGGGTGACAGTAAATCTGACTTTAATTATATTTTACGTCCATTTTAATTTCACTTTTTGCTTAAAATGGATCGAATCCAAGTATACGAGAATCTCACGAATAACTCGGCGATATTTCATGGGATGCGAGAACTGAGAACCACGGATATTATTATTAATTTGGCATAATATTTTATGGTGAGAATAAAAAGCGATAGATAAGAGAATGGATTAAGTTGAGAAAAATTATTAAAGTATTTGAGAACGTCGTGAACTGGCGCTTCCTTATCTCTGTTTCGGCCTTTTCTTATAAGTTTAGCCTTAGCAATATGTAAGATAGTGACGTGGACCATTCCTAACATCACACGCTACCCAATGTTCTCCAAACGTGGTCTCCCACCAAAATCGCTTAAATTAATTCAAAATAAATACTTTATTATAATTTTCGTATTTTATATAATATTTTTAATATGTTTAAACTTTCAGCCTTGATATAACATAATCAAAATTAAATTTTCTGAATTCATTTGTAATAATATTTTTAAAAAAGCATATAAAAAAGTTAAGAAAAAAAAATAGATCACTTGCTACTTATAAGTAACGTTGATTACGGAATGTATATAAAATTTTGTTTATTACATCAATATCTTTCTTTTTTTTTGTTTTTTATTTATTTTACTACTTATCCCTTTAAAATTCGTAATGAAATAGTGTAATTTTTGTGGATGGAATTTTATTCAAAAACTTATAGCTGTATAAATCATAGATCCGTCAAGGTTCTTAAACGCACCCAATGGACAAATTTTGTTTTGGGGTGCATGTTATGACAACCTTCTAGTTCGTCCTTGCAATTTTCTTTTCTACAAAATTCAACATATTTATTATATCTGTTTATCCTTTATTGATTAATAATATAAAAATCATTTATAATATTAAGAAAATAATCAAAACAATTAGAGTGAAATATTAATGAAATCAAATTATTAACAGATGATTAGTGAACATATTATTGGAGTGCGTATACGTAAATGTTTTGGTTTTCTAAACTCTATTTTATTGCTACTTTTCTCAAAATTTTCAATTAAAGTTTATATCATTTAATGTATTGTAGTTCCGAAAGTTCTTCAAACTTTTAAATCCGTCTAACATTCCATTTATTTATATAATATTATTTAACTTAATTACATTAAATTTTTTGACATGTCAAAAGTATTTTTCAATTGACATTGAAACAAAAGCGTGTGAATATAAATCACTGAAATTCTAACATCAAATATGTTTGACATAAAAAAAACTAACATAATTAGATAGTCATCGTTTTTTAAATTTATAGAAAAAATATATCAAAGTTTTAGATAAATAAAAATTTCAGTTTTACGTTAAAATTGAAGAATTAATTTGGACAATTTTATATTATCACTATTATTTACGATGATATATCATTATAGAAATATATATTTAATAATCATTTATATTGAATAGAATCATAAAGATACATAGAATAATGTTTTACACCTTAATCTCCTTTATCTTAAAAGAAAAAAAAAAGTTGCATTCCAATAAGCCATAACTCCAAAACCAGTACTTGAATGTTATTACCTGTCCGCAAGTCACGCTCAAAATCTCAATAAATTCAATAACAGTTTATAATTATAATTAGATAACAATGTAACATCCATTACATATATATTTATTCAAATTAAAAGCATCCAAAGGTGAAATTTTGAAACACCAAAAAGTCAGCTCTAACAAATTGGGAATAGTTAGGGCACGTCCAATACATAAAATGTGTGGTAGGCGCTATTTTTTTAAAAGCTATTTGTTACTAGGGTTCACGTTTAACGTGGAAATTAAGTGATTTTGGTAAGAACACGATATGCTTCGAAACACCCAAATTAGTCGTTGTCATGAGTTTGTACGAATCTTTGGAGTATCAAAATGCGTTTTTGGTCCGAATAGGGATATTACAAAGCAAGCAAAAAACGTGAATACAGTATCAGTGGATGAGATGAAGCCATGTACTTTGCTAACTCACCTTCACTTCTATTCGGTATTCTCTTCGCCGAATATGGAAACATATGGAGATCAAAAGGTCCAACATTGACTTTCTTAGTTTCCTCTTTTCTTTTTTTCATACTACACAAACTTTATAATTGAATGTTAAATCATTTAAAATATCTGCATCGTAATTTCTTTTAATCCAAAATTAAATTCATGTCAATGAAATTATAACAGCTCGCACACCATGTAAAATCAACTTAGCTAAATCTCCTTCTAATATTGAAAATTGCTTAACTATTTTTTTTAAATTGTTTTAAAAAGGAATATTTCTGTAATCATGTTCTTTTGTTGTTTAAGTTGGAAATAAATACTTGTGCACGTAATTTGTTTATAAATCATTTAACATGTATATCAATTATTTGAAAGAATATAGAACATGGAAGAGACTTTATATATATATATATATATATATATATATATATATATATATATATATATATATATATATATATATATATATTCATTTACAAATTAATTATTTAATAAATGCATACAGTAGTCTTCTTCCACTTGAGTATTTTAGAGATACTATTGCTAATCTACTACAATTCAAAATTAATTTCAAAATAATATTGAAATCAGCATTATACAATAAACACTATAACAAAACCCACTTCAAAATATTAATCAGAGTAGCACAAATAAATATACCAAGTAAAGGAAACATAATAGCATATCTCTTACTACAATTAAAAACATTTAAGAATCCAAAAACAATGGATAAGTGTCACAATACATTTTTATTTTTTGTTGAATTTATTTTCTTACTTGTATGGTAAATATATTAGAATAGTAGATATAGTGGAAGTATAACAATAATCCAACAACAAATAAGAAATTAAACATATGCATATGTATGCCAAAAAAGCAAATTGAAACAACATAATAAACACCACAGCTTGAAAACAATCAAAACAATTATTTTAAATCATGAAGCAAATATTGAACTCAATATATTTAATTTTAAGTTATTATGCCTTCATTCAATGGAACTTGCACCTAATATCTTCTTTTTTTACAAAATTACAATGCCACAAATATCATAATAGAAAGTAAAACCACAATCAAATAAATAAAATAGTAACTAAAAAGTGTGTATATATATTTACCACTCGTTGAACTAATTTCTATTTTAACCAGTTTTTTTAAAACACATCTTAAACAAAATTACTAAGTGATATAATTACGGAAAGAATAAACCTCAAATGCATATATATAACTCTTTTTGTTAGAATTGTCGAACTAAAATTATTATTATCATGTAGACAACTGTATATGCAGGGAGTATAATATATATAGCATGTAGAAGCCCAAAAAGCATATAAATCCAAAACTTTTACCTAAACAATGTCCTCGTTCTTTCCCATTTCAAGCTTCTTTGGTCAGAAGTTCAAATTGTAAACATGACTTCTTTTTTTGGCTAATAATAAGAAAAAAAAAATAACGATCTCTCGTCTTGCATGCATGGAACAACTTCTCTATAAGAAAACAAAACTTTAGCAAAACCTCAATAAACCCTAAATCTAATGTTACCTTTTGTTTTTGTATATGCTCTTTGCTTCAATCTCAAACAGAAACATTGTTTTTGTCTTTAATTAGTTTCTTCAATCAGAAGTTTAAATCGTAAGTGTAGGAAAATGTTGATAATGGAAAAAATAAACGGTTGCTCTGAATAAAGAAGAAAGCAACTAGAAAAACAAAACTCATCCTATCATGTTCAATAGTTACTGTTTCATGATATATTATTATCCGATTGTCCGATTATATAAGTTGAGATGTACATGGTTAAGATTAATCATCGTATATTTAAGGATAATGATATTTAGATAATATTTTTTTGACAGAACATTGATTACGTGTCAATATGTGATGGGTAAAAATTTACTATATAATCAATAATAATAATTATAAACATTATGTGGAGTAATTTTTGATCAATCACAGATGGATACCTCGTTGTCAACAAAATGTTGTCTAAATATCATTATCCTATATTTAAATTTAAAGTATTGTTCGTTTTGAAATATAAAATTCTATTATAATTTTACTTTTAAAAAACATTTTGAATAATAAAAAATATGTATAGTTAAATTATCTTAAATTCAACTTCGTTACACTATACATATGCCAATGTTTTGTACTAATTTTAAATGGAAAATGATATTTTAACACCAATTCTTGACACCATTTTGACACTGCACACGTGTCAAAATATGGTTGGATGATTTCAAATTAAAAAAACTAAGGCAAGAATATATTTGGAAGGAAAAAATCAAAGTTTTTTTTTTTAATTTGAAATCGTCCAACCATATTTTGACACGTGTGCAGTGTCAAAATAGTGTCAAAAAATTTGTGTTAAAATATCATTTTCCATTTTAAATTCTGTTATTAACTCAAGAGAAGAAGAGAAACTTCATTCACCGAGTAATCAAAACAATACAAGTTAAAACACTTTTCCAGATCAAAATACAACCTAATTAAAGTCTTAAATCTTCATAGGCAAAAATAAAACATAAAAAACGGAAAAACATTTCACATATCTAAACAGAACCCATATTCAGAAAGCACCATCTCGAAGCAGAAAACTCGTAGAATCATTAACCTGACAGTAACGTCTTAATCTACCAATTTAGATAAATGCAAACATCATTTGAAGTTATTTCTTTTGTATTTTCTAAAATAGTGGCTTCTAATTCATTCACAATTTTATTTTTGTATCTCATTTTTTTAAACTGCGTGCTCGGTTAAATTTACTTTCTCATCTATCATGTGAAATATGAGAAAAATGGAAAAATATATGAAGAAAACATGTTCTATTTTATTTACGCAATACAAAAATTATATCTATGACGAAGAAATTTTCATAGCATGTCCAACATACGCTGTGTGTTACATACCACGATCTTACAAGAAAGCTCGCCACAAATGGCGTTCAACTTCTCGTGGTGTATAAGTGAAAAAAAAGGTTGGGATATTGCAATTCTAAGTGTTTACACTTCGACTGAGCATGAAAATTTCTCACTATTTGAAAAACTTGGCCCTTTTCAACTATGATTCTGTGAAACTAAAGAAGGGTGAAAAAGAAAATCAAAGCTCGAATTGACCTCACATTTTGCAGTCGAAGCTGAACATGGTTATGCAAAGCTACATTAAGAAAGCGAGGTGAGTGGTTGGCACGGCCGAAGGTTATGGAATATTGTGTGAAGCATTATGTTTTTTTCCTTTTTTTTAAGGTTTTACAATGAGACAAAATACTTAAATAAGATGGCAGTGTAACTTACATAAGATATTAACCTTATTTTTAACTTAAAATTTTAAAATATTACTCTATTGTAAGTCGGTCTATCTCGAGTTACCAATCAATTAGGAGAAAAGACCGGACTTATGATCCTGAATAAGTTTAAGCATAGTTTTAATTAAATTTATTGGTCAATTTTCATTGAGTCATAATTATTATTTTGGTAATCAAAAATTCATCTTGAAATTTACAAATACATATTTAAAATAAGGAGATAGATGATAATATTTATTACGAATTTAAGATTTTACTGTAATATCTTATAAGTTATATTATTGACTTGAATGTCAAAATACTTTAAGAGATATCTATCCCTACATAGTGCAGTCGAAACATAAAGGAAATAAAAGAATTTGACTAAATATATTCAAGGTAATATAAGCTTATAAAAAACAATTAGTATATAGAATTTTTTTTTACATAATATTCAACTTTTTTTATTCTGAAAAAGAAAATAGTGATTCAAAGCAGATAAAGAAAAGGCAGGGGACATAAACATGCAAGTGTTGGAGGCTAAGGTAAAGGCTAAATCTTTGTCCGTTTATTGTTTTCTATAAATGGTTTGGATTTTGTTTCCAATTGGCGCCTTCTTTTTGTAGGCACCTAAATTGAAACAAGCTTTATTTTTTTCACTATACTGCTTATTAATCAATGAGGTGAATGACTCAATAATCAATTTATTAGTTTTCAAGTCTACATCAAATTTCAATTTCTACATACATTACTGCAGCAATTACCCTGTTGGATAAATATAATAAATTAAAGGTTTAATGTATAATAGGTCTGTATTTTCGCTCAAAATTTCAAATAGATTTATTTCTTTTTCGAAGTCTCAATTAAGTCTTTACTTTTGTAAAATTGAATTAAATAAGATTTTTCCGTCAAATTAATATGACGCCGTTAAGAAATGTGTGTTGACAGTAACATTAAAAAAGTGACTGAATTGTATTTTTATAATTTTTAAATTAAAAATAAAATATACAGAATATACTTCATTTTTTAATTCAAAAATTAAAAAAATACAATTCAATTACATTTTCAACGGTAATAAAAATTACACGGTCAAGATTATAGTATTTTTATTCTATTTACATTTATGGGGCCGTTTGAGAAATAATAAAAACATGATTAACTTTACTGTTATTATTTTCTTGACAAACATGATTAGAGGTTTGTAGAAGAAAGAGAACGCATGAAAAACAAACAGATGGAAACTCTAGCACCGTTGCTTACTTGGTTCTTCACGTGGGGAAGGATATGCTTTCTTTCCTCTGTTTCTTATTTGTAATTTAGCAATGAAAAAGACGGTTAAGGGTAATGATTCATGCCAAAGTGGGTCCTTCACTATTGCTATTTAAACAATCAAACAATGCCCTTCTTCTTCCATACTCTTCGCTTCATCATGTTCACGGACATTGCTTGAAGCTCAAGTCGAACTTGGCCAACTTGATCGAAAACCGTTTTTGGATCTCGGGGAAATGGTTAACTGTTTGTGCCTTAATCCGTTCATTTCCGTCTCTTCAACCGTTGCCTGCACCTCTCACGTAATTCACCATCTTAAATTTTTGCTTATGCTGCATTCTTGTTTCTATTCTCTAGGAATTTTATGTGCCTTTCTTCGCAATGTTTTGGTTTCAAGCTGACCTGCATTTTGGTTTCTTTTTATTTGTTTTCTCATCCTTAATGGAAAAAATTTAACCCTAGATTTCTCACGGTTCCTTCTAGAATTTATTGTCTGACGTAAGTTGTCAGTGAAGTACTTATTTTAGTTCATTTCTATTTTTATTTTACGAGGAAGAGGTTTTTGAGCATCGAATTATGATTACCGCAAACACCACCCCGTGTTTGTCAAAATCTAATGTGAATGATAGCTTTCGATACTCTCTTTCTTTGGGCAGACTGTAAGAAGCAGGCAGCATCTTGCACCACAAAAGTCAGTTGATCTTGCTCTTGGCTATCGGAATCCACTTGGATATGGGTTTGGTTTTGGATTGAGAGGATCACTGCACGAGATGGTATGTTTGATCATGTTTCATGTCTTTTTATTCCAACAATTACACAATTAGGGTCAATGTTTCCTGAGAAACTTAAGAACTGTTTGTTGTTTTTGTTGGAATCAATTTTTTTTTTTAGAATATTGTTCGGTGTGTTTGGTACTGTGGTGGGCAGTTCCTAATTTAATCATGGAACCGTAGTTAGTTTAAACATGGACATATTAAATTAAAGGTAACGGCTAACAAATTCAACGTGTTTTATAACGTGCTAAAACTCTTGTCCTTTTCTCTACTTGTCACGTCCAGATACAAGTGAATGATCAAAGTGAATTCTTGAAATGACTTTGAATGCTTAGACTCTAGTCGGGCATATTTGTCACATTTGTTTAGAAATGAAAGTTTCTATGTCTGTTATACGCATATGCGAATATCCTGCATGTGGATAAGTTGTCTCGGTTTGTTTTCCTACAACTAGGTGAGCTCTCGTTTCAAGGGTGTAGCTGTTATGACTGATGACAAATCAACAATATCATCCACTGAGGAATACTTAGAAAACATTGGCATCTTTTCTATTGATCCGTCCCTAAAGCCATATAAAGATCACTTCAAATATAGACTGAAGAGATACGTAGATCAGAAAAAGCTTATTGAAGAATATGAAGGAGGTCTTGAGGAATTTGCCAAAGGTGGTTATGATTCTTGGCATTGTTTCATGTTTGTTTTCCTTTTCTATATATCTGTGCATACACAATATTATAGCTGCTAAGTACAACTAATGTTTATCCATGTCTTGTATCATAACTGTGTTTCAACTGGATTGATCTCTTTTAAAATGCCTCACTCATTTGATAGATTGATTCTATCGAAAGCTTTGATACAATGTTTTCCTTCCTTTTTCACTTCCCCTTTCTGCTCAGGTTATTTGAAATTTGGATTTAACAGAGAAGAAGGTGGAATTGTGTACCGCGAGTGGGCACCTGCTGCTCAGTAAGTTATATATTTGTCAATTATTTGTCATTGTTTTATTGAGTAATCTTTTTAGATTTTATATTTCTTTTAATGCAGGGAAGCACAAATTATTGGAGACTTTAATGGATGGGATGGTTCCAACCACCAAATGGAAAAAAATCAGTTTGGTGTCTGGAGTATTAAGATCCCTGATGCTGATGGAAATCCAGCTATACCACACAGTTCGAGAGTGAAGTTTAGATTCCGCCATGGGGATGGAGTTTGGGTTGATCGCATCCCTGCTTGGATCAAATATGCCACTGTTGATCCTAACAGATTTGCAGCACCATATGATGGTGTCTACTGGGATCCACCACTTTCAGAGAGGTAACATTATTCACCTGTTGAATATCTTTTGACTTGGTTTCTTTAATAAAAACTAATTATTGCATGTGAACGATCGATATTTATAGGGATTTTGGTGTATGCCACAGATGAACTGAATTTAAAACTGTGTAAATAATTTCTTACGGTTTCGTTGGAGATTAAAAAATTTTCATAGCTTTCGGTAGTTACAATTAATTTAAAGGTTTGGATCAAAATGAACGTGGTTATTTTAGTCGCATTATAAATAAAGTCTCATCTGAGGCATAAATGAAATATAAATGTACTGTGATATGTGATTTACTGTAAAATAAAATATAATTTGTTTTTGGAAATGAATACTACCAAAATCCCATCAAATGTCATTATTTGAAATTGTCACTTCAAATCATGGTTGGTAAAATAACAAATAAAGATTTCAAATGTGAGTTGTGATAGAATCCATGGAGGAATCAACGGAGTTTCACCATTTTTATATTCCATATACGCTAGCATGTTAAATTCCACTTTTCTGACTGCTCATTGGAAAAAAAACTTTTGTTTGTTGGGGGTTTAGTTTGAAACAGAATGAGGAAAATGTCTATTTGATTTAAACGTTGTAAATTGCTCAACTGAATCCAATAATCCTACCATTCTTTTATATATATTTGTTATCTATATTTTCCGCACACTTAACTCTGTAGGTTATGTACAGAGAGAATTATATTCATTTGTTCACCTTCTTTTCTGTTCTGCAGATATGAGTTTAAATATCCACGTCCACCAAAGCCAAAGGCCCCACGGATATATGAGGCTCATGTGGGGATGAGTAGCTCTGAACCTCGCATAAACTCTTACAGGGAATTTGCAGATGAGATTTTGCCCCGTATTCGAGCAAATAACTATAATACAGTCCAGCTGATGGCCGTGATGGAACATTCTTATTATGCATCGTTTGGATATCATGTAACAAATTTTTTTGCTGTGAGCAGTAGATCTGGAACCCCTGAAGATCTTAAATATCTGATAGATAAGGCTCATAGCCTAGGATTGCAGGTTTTGATGGATGTTATCCATAGTCATGCCAGTAATAATATCACCGATGGACTCAATGGCTTTGATGTTGGCCAAACTTCACAAGATTCTTACTTCCATACTGGAGATAGAGGTTATCACAAGTTGTGGGATAGTAGACTATTTAACTATGCCAACTGGGAAGTTCTTCGTTTCCTTTTATCTAATTTAAGGTGGTGGCTCGAGGAGTTTAAATTTGATGGATTTCGATTTGATGGAGTAACATCAATGCTGTATCATCACCATGGAATCAACATTGCTTTTACAGGGGATTATAATGAATATTTTAGCGAAGCAACAGATGTGGATGCTGTTGTCTATCTGATGCTGGCTAATTCTCTGATCCACAGTATTTTGCCAGATGCAACTGTAATTGCTGAAGATGTTTCTGGCATGCCAGGAATTGGTCAACAAGTTTCTGACGGTGGAATTGGTTTTGACTATCGTCTAGCCATGGCTATCCCTGATAAATGGATTGATTACTTGAAGAACAAGAATGAGTGCACATGGTCAATGAAGGAAATCTCTTGGAGTTTGACAAATAGGAGATACACTGAGAAATGTGTTTCCTATGCTGAAAGCCATGACCAGGTATGAGCTCTGCTATTACCTTTGTGATGGAAATACAATAAGAATTTATGCAAAATTAAATTTGTGAACAGGAAAATGATGGAAACTGGAGAGGTCAAATAATCATTAATTTATATCTTTCATTGTTTTTAATTCCACTACTACCAAGGTTATATAATTTTTGCCTTGGACAGGCCATCGTTGGTGATAAGACTGTTGCATTTCTCCTAATGGATGAGGAAATGTATTCTGGCATGTCTTGCTTGGTTGATCCTTCTCCTATCGTTGAGCGAGGGATTGCTCTTCAGAAGGTCTTTTATCTATTGATTGAGATCACTGCACTGCATCATTTATGTAGAAATTAGATTACAAAGATGCTAATGCAATAGGTATTTTGGTATATAATTTCATTCTGGTCATTGTTGTCTCAATCTTTTCAGATGATACACTTCATAACCATGGCATTAGGTGGAGAGGGCTACCTTAATTTCATGGGCAATGAGGTGTGCTTACTGCTTCACTCTTCTTCCT
This sequence comes from Vigna mungo, assembly GCA_036885675.1. Taxonomy (NCBI): domain Eukaryota; kingdom Viridiplantae; phylum Streptophyta; class Magnoliopsida; order Fabales; family Fabaceae; genus Vigna; species Vigna mungo. The sequence continues at coordinate 45,087,402 of CP144699.1, read as the reverse complement.
CCAAAACTGCTGTTCACTGTGTTATTATGATGCATCCAACCGTTGTTTTTTTTCTGTAGAACATAATGCAAATTGCATACGAGCAATCAACTCTTACTATAGTTGTATTTATGCATTAGCATTTTTTTTTAAGTTAATAATCATGAGGTCTTTTTTAGTTTGGCCATCCGGAGTGGATTGATTTCCCAAGAGAAGGCAATGGATGGAGTTATGAGAAGTGCAGGCGCCAGTGGAATCTGGTGGATACAAATCACCTGAGATACAAGGTAATTATATATTGATTGATTTATTTGAGTTTTAGTGGTAGTTTTTTATGGCGACCGGCTGTGATTTATACCCATATGTATTCACTGAACAACACAGCATCGACATCTCTTTTGTGGCTTCATTTCTCAGACTTCTTCAAAAGTTTTATTAATTTTAACATCATTGGAGTCCTTGAATTGTTGTTTTGCAAGGATGAAGCAAGTATATTCTTTAAACATCAATTCCTTTGAATATGCATGTGTGCTCTAAACCATTTATTCAAATTATTCAAATTGCAAAAGCCCTAATTCATAAACAAATGAAGAAAATATAAATTTGAAAGCTACAAGGGTTTTCTTGTTGGCATGTTTTCACGTATGATTTTAGTACATATGATAAAACAATGGAGTAAACAGAAATGTGTAGCATTTGAATTCTCAAAATTCATAAATTAGAATTTATCCTTACAATTGAAGTATCTGTGTTAACTTTGTTAAAATGATATGGTAGGGCTTAGGCATGATTATTTCAGATCTTCATTTTCCTCATAATAATGTAGTAAAAAATGGGCACTGTCACTCAGAATATTTTGGTGGGATTCAGGAGAGAACTGCGTTATTTTATCTTGTGGGCCCCCCTTTTTCCTTTCTGCAGACCTCTGTTTATTCTCCTTTTCTTCTACACGTGTTACTTATCTGACATATTTGTTATGACTTTGTTTCTGAAACTTGTGCAGTTCATGAATGCATTTGACAGGGCAATGAACTTGCTTGATGATAAATTTTCGTTCCTTGCATCAAGTAAACAAATCGTGAGCAGTGCAGATGATGAAGACAAGGTGAATATGCCCCCAAATGTGTCTTACTATACTCATCATAATTTGATATTTTTTGCCACTTGCTGCTATTCAATTAATTGGTTTTCCTTATGTCAAAATTGATCAAAATAATACTGCTTTCAAGTTTCAAGAAAATAATATAGGTATTGTGTTGAGAACATAATGCGAACAAATTCCTCAAACATGTATGACCAAAGATAGTTGTCTTCTCTGGGACTTCATTTGCTATTTTATAATTAAGTGCCTAATAATTTTTACTTTAATAGGTTATAGTCTTTGAGCGAGGAGATTTGATATTTGTATTCAATTTTCATCCAGAGAATACATATGAAGGGTATGCAGCCAATGTTCAGTTTTCATTTTTACTGTAGTAATGACTACTGTAGTATGTTAACCAGAAATGACTACTGAAACGATGAACATGCAGGTATAAAGTTGGATGTGACTTGCCTGGGAAATATAGAGTTGCATTGGATAGTGATGCTGGGGAATTTGGAGGTCATGGAAGAGTAAGGAGCCCTAACCTCTCTGGGGGTAAACATGAGTATATATAAACTATGGTCAGTCCAAGGGGGATGCCGTCGTTCCAAAAATTGTATTGAAATTGCAATGGATCTTTCCTTAAGTTTTTATGTTTAATTAAAATATCAACCATTAAAACTTCATTTTACCTCCCACACCTTCTCTATTCTGCTCGAGTCTAATGAATTATTAAACAAGTGGCACTACTGTACATCAGTGATTTCAGCTGGGTGTGAATGGGGTTGGAGAATAACTAACGAGGAAAAGGTGGAATTGCTACTTTAAAATCATACAGATTTTCCTTGAAAATGATATTTAAGAATAGCTGAGAGGTGAGGAGTGAGGAGAGAGGAATGGGAGGGTCAGTACATGCACAGGGCTGTCATCTTTAGAGCTCAATTCAATTGCTATTATTTGATGGTTGACCATTTCCACTGTAATAGGTGGGGCACGATGTAGATCACTTCACGTCTCCAGAAGGCATACCAGGAGTCCCCGAAACAAATTTTAATAATCGCCCTAACTCATTCAAGGTCCTCTCCCCAGCCCGTACTTGCGTGGTATGCATATACTGTCCCCATTAAAACCTTTTATTCTATGTTTTTAGTTGTCCTTCTTTGTCTGGTTTATTTACACAGTGAGTTTTTGCTTTTTCCGTTAAATACATGTGCTATTATACCTCCATTACAAATTTAGTTTGGCTGGAAATTGAAAATAACAAGATGAATATGAAAGGAAGAATATCTATCAGGAAGTGGTTTGTGCTCAGATTAAGTTTGAGCTACCTTGTCAAGGTTTTCTGTTTGCTCTTCTTATAAATCCAATCGCTAATTCAATTTAAAAATTTCCATAGGTATATTATAGAGTGGAAGAAAGCCAAGAAGAAGGCAGCAATAACAGTTTAGTTGGGCGAGAAGACACTTCTGCTGCAGTAGATGTAGCAAAAATTCCTGATAAATCTGCTTCTATAAAAAGTGAAGATAACAGTAATTTGGATGGGGTGAAGCATACATTAACTTAAGCAGATGTCTCTGCCGAAGTTGAAAAAATTTCTGAGAAGTGAAGGTAGAAATTTGAACGAGGGGTGAATTTAGTGTTTACTTGTTCCTGAGCATGGAATCCAGGGAAATGAGATGGACAATGTTTTGCTCTTCAAAAATCATGTATATTATCTAGAAGATGCAGGGATATGAGAATCTTTTAAGATTGTAAATATTAGCACTTAACACGGATTTGGCATAAAAACTCAAAAAGACCGTAAAAGATAAAAACGAAAATTTCAACAGCATAAACAGCATATAACATTAAAGTGATTTTTGATAACATCCAAAAAGACAAAGACTACCAGTTCTTGGAATTTGATAACATTCTGTCATTTGATTGATGATTTATTGGAGACTCAATTTGTTTTCAAGTAAGTTACGAAACCCGAGTAAAAGGGAGAAACAGTAATATATGTAAACTGTTAGATAAATAAAATTAAGAATCAAATACATCCAAAAAGAAAATCATCCAACGAATAATGAATCAGAAAGAAGATGATGTATATACTACCATACAATTAATTATATGTGAATCAGAGAGAAGGTGACCTCAAATAACTGTAACACTTATTTCAAACTAAAAAAAAGTATATAACCAGACGAGAGAACAAGATTCAACCTTTAACAAATTAAATCAGGTTCTCTTTCTCCCCTCCCAAATAGAAATAAAACCTTCAGTTTTAAATCCTTCTTGCTCTTGTTCCCATTTTCTTCTCCCCAGGCATGGCAGATTTGTCAAACTTCGTAGCGACAGGAGGTTTTTTGTTTTCCTTGGTCATGCTTCTGAGCATGTACCTTGGTGTTTCACTCACTCCAGCAGAGTAAGCAGCGGAAATAGATTTTCTCAAACTTCCAATCTTTCTCACACTATTTTTCTTTCCAGATTCCACTGAAACCCCAAGATTGCGAACCGGTTTAACCTTAACTTCATCCATTGCAGTTACGCCTCTCTTTCTCATGAGCCTCTCGTTCCTCCTAGCAGAATACTCCTCGTATAATCTCCCCCTCTCGAACAGAGCACTTGATTTCACACCGCAAGAATTGCCACCCGCCGCTTTCTCCAGATTCACGTCCCTGACTTCGTCGTTGACCATCCTCGCCAGAGCCCGTAACTCGGACGAAATTGTGAGGTAATCCGGTCGCATATTTGGAGAGAGAGCAGGCTTCTGAGATTTCGTCAAAGAACCTGCTTCAAATCAAACACGTAAAAAAGGTAAACAAGATGAGAAAGAAAGAAAATATTCAGGGCTTAAAGAAGAAGAAGAAGAAAGACCTGGTGGGGTTTGAAGAGAGAAAGAGTTTGATGAGCGGAGAGCTTGCGGCGGTCGAAGACGCGACGGAGATCTGGGCAATGGAGGCTTGTTCATGGTTGAAGTTGAATACATGATTGTTGAATGAAAGAAACAGAGTACTTGAGAGTTCGCCAATGTTGGTGGAAACAGTGCTAGTCTCCCTTTTATTATTTTATTGATCAAGAGAATGGGTTTAAATTGAAACAGATGTTGGAGCGTTTACAACGGTCATATTTTGGATCACACGGCTCACGCATTCTTCGTTTGAAAGACTGAAATCTAAACGTATCCCCTGTAATCTCTGTTTATTACTGTTATTATTATTATTATTAAAGTATTAATTAATGCTTTGGATTTATTTTATTATTTGCTTGTCTATCTTCCTTATTGGTCTTTGACATTAAACACACTATACCCAAGTTGGTCCATTTAAATAAAGATGTTTGGATAGGGTGGGTTTGATTTGTGTGATGTTGCTGAGTTTTAGTGTGGCGTGCCTGCCGTTGACCCATGATCTTTCGCTTTAAACATTTTAGTTCAATTATTCTTTTTAGTGCATACAAAAATTATGTGTTTAGTTTTGCTTCCTATTTCTTATTTTGATTTTTTTTTCTTGGCGTCACAATCTTTTATATTCAATTTAATTTATATATTCATTAATTTTATTTAATTTAATTTTCTTAAAAAATAATATTTTATTTTTTCGTAACAAAATTTAATTTTTATATAAACGTTATACTAATTTTTAAGTTAAATTATTTAATTAAATTTTAATCTAGAAAACATATAAAGTATTAAATAGTTTAACTTAATTTTTAAATAAAAATCATAAAAAGTATTGAATAGTTTATGTGATTTTTAATCTTTTAACATTTTAAACTAATAATATTAGTCTTCATTTCTAAAATTTTTATTCTAATTTTAAACTAATTCTACTATAAATTAGAAATATTTAATAAAAATGTGAATGATTTTGACATAGTGATATTTTTTGTAAGAGAAAATATAGAAGAAATTTCACACCAATGAGATGTAAAAAATAAAAAATACCACTTCAACTCAAGATCTTAATTTGATTTCAATTTAGAAAAAAACTAAAATTGTTCCATTTTAAAAATAAATTGAATCTTAATTCAACAAAAATAAAGACCAAACTAAATATAATATATGATACTGACACTGACATGTTATTGACATCGATGCATGTCACCAAGCTTGACATGTCACATTGTTATTGTCATATAACACAATGTTAACTTGATGTATAGACATTTTTTAAGCTAAAAAAATAATTAAAATAAAATTAAAATTTTTGATACATAACATACACAATTAATTATTTAGACAATGTTTAAAAAATATATTAAATTAAGTAAAATTAACACAAAATAAAATATTATTAAAAAATATTAAGACTAAATTGACCAAAAATAAATAAATTAGTATTTTAACCTTAAAAATAATTATATCGAAGAATGGTTTTCATTGCCACGTGTTAAAAGAATATATCTCACGTATTACAAAATATTTGATCTTTACAATTTTAATAATAATGCAATTTATATGATTATATTTTTTTATTTATGATAAAATTTAACTGTGGAAAAATAAATTTATTTTGTGCATTGATAAACTAAAAAGATTAATTTCGAGATCTTGAACAAAAAATTAAAATATGTAACAAATAATTAAGAGTCAAGAAAGTGAAATAATGAGCAATTATTTTAATTTTGAGTTTCCATTTTGGGTATACAATCACATTAAATACGGACATAGTACGTTGGTCTTAGTTGTACATAATTTTCCCTCTAAAAAGATAGCGTTATTTGAACTAACAATCAAATCAAAATAAATTTGAAATTAAAGTCAATAAATACATTTAAAATATTTTATAAAAATATAATATGGAGGGAACTCTTAAAATACTTTAGTTTATGAATAACTTTTAAACTCTTGTTCTAAAAGCAAACTTTTAAAATGCTTTCATTTACTAATAAAGATTTATACCTATAATATAAATGTGACACTTATATATTTGTAATTTTCATTATCACACCAGTTTCCTTATATAACCTTTCTTCTTCTAATATATATTAATTATTAGTTTCGTGTACAAAACTATTAATGACAACACGACATAGTCTTTACAAACTCTATATTAAAACCAATGTTGATTTTTATATCTCTCTTTGCCAAGTTAATTAATTTTTTATAATTGTTTAGTGTACAAATGAAAGTTAAAATGACATACAAATTATTAAAAAAATAATAATTTAACATCATCTACATTTTTGTGTGATATAATTGATTTAAAATTATTTTATAATTAATAATAATAATCATAAACTTTCAATTATATAATAACACATAAATAATAATAATTATAAATGATATTAAAATATCATTAAAAAAATGTGGTTAGAATGTATCCTCGTTATTAGGATAACTCCAGAACATCTTTTTCACATTTTTCCCATTCCTTTGGCACAATAATGCATAAATTATTTATTTTTCTGTTCAAATGGCACCATTCTTATAAAATATAAATATATAAATGAATGTGTGAGGTGACCTACCAACAACGATCGAGACCGTTGAACATGGAAAAAAGTGAAGAAGGAAAATAATTTTATAGTGTGGAAACACACTAGAGAAAGATGATAAGTTAATTATTAATTAATAAGATATATATCAAATCAAACATACATTACAATGAAAAAACTGAAATGAAATTTAATTTGTTGTTCTGGATCTTGCCATGGCTCTTTCAGTTTTCCTTCTGCTCTCAATTAGCATCTGCTACCTCGTTTTTTTCCAAGATCTTCTTCTCTCTGTGAACGCCTCTAACGCTCAATCTCACAATCTCACTCAAAATTCAGTCACGCCAATCAACTACGATCTCTACCGTTCCAGGTAACTCATCGCGATGCCACCATCCGATCTACTTTTTTCAGCATCCATGTGTTCGAACCGCGTCTGTTTTTAGTTTTGTAATGGAATTTGGAATTCGCCATCTGATTCGTTTTTTTTTTTGGCTTTTTTCCTGTACGTAGAGTAGATCACGTTTTATTTCACCTTTAAAATTAGGTTAGCATTTTGTTGAATGAATCTGAAAGGCGCTTTCCAGTTTGGAAGTTTCCTTGTTTGGCAGCTTTACTTATTGCACTTGTCTTATTGAGTGTTCGGTGAGGAATTGACAAATTATATTCGAGCAGAACTATATCCGAAGAAAATTGATTTTGCAAATCGTCTATACTCTTAAAGCAAATTAATAGAAAAATTCAACATAAGGTTTTTGATCCAAAGCAAAAGTTACCCGAAGTTACTTCAACTCAATGAAGTTTAGACTCAACATTGATTCCTTAAAGTCGAATCTAACATGCGAATATTGGTTTTCAGTCATGTTAACTGATACTTTTAGGTGATTTTAGATGATCTAGCGTCAATCTGAACATGTACTTACTTTTTCAATTATTATGCTCTTGTTGTGCTAATGAATTGCTGTTTGCTGGTGAAGCAATGCTTTTGAAGCTATTTGACCAGCTCATTTGATTTTATGAAATTGTTTATTTCTTTGCTGAACCCTTTTGTGGGATTCTGCAGTCGCAATTTGATGGGGGAGATCAGGGCTTTGGTCCGCCGTCACCCGGATAAGCTCACTGTGGGTCATTTATGGTGTATCTAGAGTGCCTATTGCGTGTGTCTCAGTTTTCTAGGATGAATAATTTATTATATTTGATGTTTCTAAATAGATGGAGACACTTAAAGCTGCAAACAAAGGCTATGGTGCTCAGATTACCGTGGTTACTTATGGCAAAGAAAAGGAAGAGAAAAATAAGAGGTCAAAGCTTCGGATTCTACTTGTAAGTTTTCTACATTCATTTGTCTTAATGATAAAACTTTCATGTGATAAGTGGTTTAATATTGTAAACAATTGTACGCAAGACGTTAGGCTCTTCTTCAGTCGTTGAAAGCCTAAATAAAAGGGAGGAAATTATGATAATAATGATATAATTATGACTGGAAGTTCATATGGGAGAAAGCTATAATTTGGCATGTAGTGGATAGTTATCTCAAATTGCTTATTCTGGTGTTTTTGACAGATGATTCCTTGTCTTCCAGAGTTTTGGGCAGCATGGAAGGGAGCTGATTACCACAGAACTTGCTTTAAGGATTTTGTCAATCTTAAGTGAAGAAAAACTTCTACCGAGCACGGACCAAGCTTCCTTAAACAGTGTACTTGACAAGCTTGTCATAAAGGTTAGTTGAAATTTCTACCGTAAGTATTCGGACGGTAATTGTGAAATGCATCATCCCATCTGGAACTCGATTTTGATTATCAGTATGCTAGTAAAGTTTCTGAACACTTCATGAAGTATCCCGGTTGTTTCACACTTTATACTATCCAGGCTTACTGCGTTACATTTCAAAATTTCACTTTCTGTTAGGCATAATCATTATAATTTTTTAGGTATCTTCCATTCATATTTGAAGTTTTACAATTATTTTTTTATCAGCAAAAACATGTTTGTTTACATTATGAAAATCTATTTTTTAAAAGAAGTTTATTTTTATAAGAAGTTATTCAAAGTACTTTTTGATTTTAATCATATCTTATATTCTTTTCTGTAAAGTTGAAACAAATGCAAGAAAAACTTTTAACGGTGCTTTTTAGGAAATTTACAATATCTTTATTTATATCTTGAAGCTAGTTTATGAGAGAGATTCAGATGGGAATGTATATGTATTCGTGTAAAAGGAGAGATGTAGTATCTATATAACGCTGAGACCTATTTATTTTCAGGTGGTTCCAATGGAAAACCCCAATGGCCGCAAAGTCGTTGAAGCTGGAGATCTCTGTGAGAGAAGAAATGGTATTGTATTTCTCCTTTATAACCTTGTGTATAATCATTGACTCGCTTTGAAAAAGCCTTAGTTTATGCTATGTAATGTGCAGGAAGGGGAGTGGATCTCAATCGAAATTGGAGTGTAGATTGGGGCAAAAAGGAGAAGGTTCGTTTTGCGTCTTCAATATCTTAGTTCATTAATACAATATTGTTAATGGTTCTTTTCTTGTCTCCGTTATGGACTTGTGCCTAGTAGATAGATAGGTTGTAGTATTGATATTGCATGCTGCGGCACTAAGAGGGACTCTTTTTGGTTGTCTGCCTGCCAATCTATGCACTGATCTTTTTCTTTTCCAGAAATGTGTCAAATGTTTAATACTTTTTAAGCCTCCATTTTTTTTCATTTTTATTATTCTCAAATCCATAGGATTATGATCCATATGAGGAGAATCCTGGAGTTGCTCCATTCAGCGAGCCTGAAAGTCAAATTATGCGGAAACTTGCTATATCTTTTGAACCACATCTATGGGTAAATGTGCACTCCGGAATGGAGGTAAGTTTAGTTCATTTTTCCTGTCTCTAAGAACAAAATTATTGTTCTCTTTGATTTCTTATCCGTATATGTGCTTTTAATTCAGAATCTGAATTATATAATTGAACTGTCGACCATAATTCATACGTGCTCCGATCTATTCTAATGGTGTTTTGCATCAATTTCTTTATACATTTTCAAACACATTCCTTTTATGTCATGGCTCAAATATATAAACATACTGATCCTATTTCTTATGTAGTTCTTGGAAAACCCTTATAGCTTACACACGCCACTATAATTTTTTTCAACCTCATGTTCATTACAATTGTATCTTTCTAATGCTTGAGCTTTTCAAGAACTAACCAATTTGAGCTAACATGAAGAAGTGGCTTTCTAGATGCACAAAGCATGCCTATAAGGACAACTGAAATCCCTTTGACTAGATAGTAGTTCCAGCTTTATTTTTTATTGTCTCACTCACAATACAAGTCTCTCTGCATATGTGAAGGGAAGACGGTGTACAGTTGTCCTCTCCCATGCCTTTGTAAAGAGAGGAACCTTTACCGCTGGAGTGTTCTAGTTTTTTTTATCACTCTCCATGCAAGCTTCAAATTTGATCCTTTATCTAGGGAATCACGTGCACTAGTACTCTTGTTCTATTCTTCTTCTTTAGCAAACTATTTTCTCGAAAACCTATTTCTCATTTTTTGAAGCATAAAGCTTCAATAAACAGGAATCAAGGTTAAGATCAAGGATCCATGGATATTTGTGATATTTTTATACAGCCGAAAGTTGTGGTGGAAAGTCTTGATATTCTCTTTTGCCTAACCTTGATTATAAACAGTCCACCAAGATGCTTCAATTAAAAGACTTTTCAGGATTGTTATGTAAAAATGAACAATTAAAACATGAAAACAAGGTTTGTCATAGCAAAATAACATGATACTGACCAAACAACTAAAACTCCTAATAGAGAAAAAATATAAAAGATTCTATGTATTATTTACCAAAGGATTGAGTTTGTAATGATAACCAAACATCATTAACTTATGTTATAAAACAAATATTTAAAAAATGCTGACACACACATAACAACATCTCTTTCCGCTAGTTATTTGTAGTTTGGTTTACACGTTAAGGAGCCCTTCATATATCACTTCATATGACATTTTTCACGATCTTTCTTCCTCCCCTTCCCTCTATCTTAGGCTCTTTTTATGCCATACGATCATAAAAACACAACACTGGATGGATTGGCATTGAAACGGATGAAATCGTTTCTTGAAGAAGTAAACCATCATCATTGCCAAGAGCGCTGCATGATTGGGTCTGGAGGTGGTTCAGTCGGGTCAGTTGATTTTTATCTGAATTTGATCTGGATTAATGGAAATTTTTGGAAGGTCAATTGTTTGTATTTTATGTATCTGTTTTCTTAAGTTAACTATCTTTGTTGGAAAAAAAAAATGTACTGCCGTGTCCAGAATTGGTTCTGTAGGGATAGTTGATTTGTGGTAAAAGCTGTTTTCTTCTATCGTCTGTCCCTCGTTCATAGGTGATGCCCATTTTGGGGTATTTTATGAACAGAGGAGAGAATTGACCATAGCAGTTTTAAGAATTTAAATTATAAACTTCGAAACTACAAAGTACACAATATGTACTTGCGGGTGTTTGAGGTCGTCAAATGTCATCTATACTACATTCCGTCCTTAAAGTTTTGAACTTGCTTATCCAGGTATTTTGCACACGGGACAGCAACTGATTTCATGTATGACGTTGTAGGGGTACCCATGGCTTTCACCTTTGAGGTTTGTCTGCCGAACTTCTTCCCTTTTTCCCTTTTTTTCTGTTGGACGTTTAACCTTTGAGATTAGGCGTTGTCCTTATTGTCTTATTGTATCTGCCAGATATATGGAGATGGAACAGCTTCATCAAAAGACTGTTTCAAAATGTTCAATCCCACCGACCCTGCTGCCTACAATGTATGTTACTTTGACTAAAAGCAATGATCACTCTATTCCTTCGAAGTGTTTTTTGTTCCTTTATCGAGTTAACTTAAAATAAATGAATAGATGAATAAAATAAGTAGTTTCAATTTACAATTAAGGTGAGGGAGAGAATGACCTAGAGGCTGCTGCTGCTGCCTTATGACCTAGAGGTCGCAAGTTTAAATTCTGGAAACCTCTACTTGCGGCAATAAAGTATATGCACATTTTACACTCCAGATCTCACTAGTTGGGAGAAAAATTAAGATGAGGGAGAGGACATCTTGAAAAAGTGGGACACTAATGATTCTAATATTTTATATTGTCATTTTCAGAGAGTTCTCAATGACTGGTCTGCGACATTCTTTACAATTTTCAAATTGGTGCCGCTCCAGATTGGTGAAAAAGCGCCTATTTTGAAACTGGAAAAGTTGGTATCTATAGATGAATATCTAGACGGGTATTTGATGGAGAGAAGAAATAGATATGGAAAGAAGATGGAGGTGCTTGAGCTTGGAATGCAAGAAATAAGAACATATTTTAGGTTATTTTTATTATCTTCAGTGTTATTGTTGTTCATGTTCTGCTCTAGAATTTCAAAAAGCAAGTGTAGTAGACCATTGGTTTCTTCTATGCCCCTCTAAAATTAGATCATAGGTTAAATTGTATATCCAATTTTGATAAAAAAAAAATTGTAAGTTAAATTGTTGTCTGTAATACTATGTAATGCGAGCCTTTACTTTCAGGCTGTATAATCTAATTCTTTAATGCGTCCAACTCATGGACTAATCAGTTTTGTTGTACACGAATGTAAAAGGGTGCGTTTTACCTGAATGTGAATCTTTATCTTATGACTTAATGGCACACTTTATGATTTAACTATTGTCATTTTACAATCATCCAAGGCCTTATTTATTTTTTTAGTTCTTATCTAAATTTTACAACGTTTACATATTTTACCTGTCTTTAAATTTCCAAGTTTATTTTTTAAACAAATCACTATTCTATTATCAATTTAATAGATTATTAAAATATACAAAATATTGATAAGTTTGATGAGAAGTTCATGTGAAAAGAACTTAAATAGTGGAATTCACTTTCAACGTGAATGGGGTTACAAACACACGGGTAATGGATTTGGTAAACTGTTGCAATAGACCACAAATGCGTAAACGATTGGAAATATTTGTTTCAGTTTTATTGTAAGTAATGTGGGAAACTTAATTTGCATTGTATACCCAAACATGCTAGGAGTGAAATTCGATTGACACGTAAATTAAATATATAGTATTTATTCATCCAAATTCCCATGAAGAAATTGCACGAGTCGGTATTTTTCTGTTTACAAGTTGCTTTTGAAAAAACAATCCAATTTTCCCTTTCCATGTCCGGTGTTGGAAATTACACAAAATACATTCAACGTGGAAAAATCGATAAAACAAACATTCTGGCAATCCTCTGAAGTAATCATGGCAATGCTAATGACATGCGTACCTACATACTCACTCTTCCCATTTTCTTATCTTAAATTACACGAATTCACATTTATAAACAAAATATGCATTTTAACATATAACTTGTTACTTACATCATTACCCAAGCCATTAATTTCTTATGCGTTCCACCATGTGATTTCCGAACTTCATTTCTCTTTCAGGCACTATTGGAGCGTAAATATTCACAATGATACTGCCCAATCACACCTGCTGTGAAGAGCTAATGCTAGTCTAGAACAGGACTCGTGATTATTGTTACATTAACCTGAAAGATTAAAATATTCATCATAATTTGAGCTTTCCAAGTAAACGCAGCAAAACAAATATAACAGACTCATTGTTCAAATGTATCAACATATACAGCCACCACTCAGGCACTAATACGACCAAATTTCAGACCAATTTTATACACAATGCCAACCAATTTCATGGTTTAGCACCAAATCCACGAAAATATTAATTTCAAAATCAAAATTAAAGTTCCGCGACATGTAAATTTAAGCCAAGTCTGCAAGTTAGCTTGCACTAACCTTCAGAATTATAACCAAGGTGAGGAAATTTGATTTTGTTTAGTCTTTATGAAAGAATGTGCTTGATAATTTAACTATGATTTCAGTGTCTGCTTCATATATCTAAGTGCAGATCGCAGCATTGCTCTAGCTTTTCTATCAGGAGCGCAGCCAGATGTGACCATTTCTTCATATACGCCTGGAACCTGAAACCCAAATCATGCAGCATAGTTTGAGCGAGAATTAAGTCACAAATAAACTAATAAACGAGCTACGATATTCTCTCCAAAGTTGCTATTATTTTTCTCCATCACATTATCATCAATGTTTAGGGAGGGATAGTGTGGAACGTAATGCAACTTAACCTCACAAAAACATGGCAAAACAACCAAAAGCCAAGTCAATTTATATGTTGAAATCATGTTATTTATATCGATTTATCAATTCATAAAGTATAGGGTCTGCAAACCAACACAGAAGAGAACTACGGTAAAATGAAACACTTGGAACGTACTATGTGCAAAAAAATATCTATGATAATTGCCTTCGAAGAACAAGGCCAACAAACTTATGTGATAATGCTAATATTACGTACCTTTTGGAACTTTTCACAACGAATCAGAGCTTTCATAAGCGTGGTATAAGTAACCACATCAGGTTCAATATTCTGCCGTTAATATGAACAAATAAATCAGTACTTGACCAAAGACACAAGTCAAATACATAATGGAAGAAAAAAAAATGTCAGAAAAGCATACGTTTTCTTTCATGTATTGCAGCACAGCAAAGGCTTCAGCATCCCTTCTATCTTCACCAAATGCATTAATTAATGAATTGAGAGCTAAAAGACTGGGTGTCAGACCCTCAGTTGTCATCAACCTGAATGAGTTTACTGCTAGTTCAGACAAACCCTGCAAAATTTTAGCCAAATATTTACCAAATATATCGTGCCCTTTCAGCCTGCTCTCTTTTCCCATAGTTAGTGCATTATGCTTTTCAATGGAAGAAGAATAAATAACCACTGAATTTCAGAACAGAAAAAAATACAATTGATGACTGTCGGCACCTCAATTTAACATCAGTTTTTTCGAAAAAGAAACAAAAAACTATCAATGCAAAGTTACTAGGTACAAAAGAAATTTGAGGTTTCATGGTTTCAATTGAGTTATTTGACACAATACAAAACGGCAAGCCGGTATGAGACAAATGTAGTTTTAGCCTTTACTCAAGGAAAATGTAGCCAAATGAAAGAAAAATATTCATGTCAAAGCTAGTAAGGTGCAGACAGTTAGACTTAAATCAGTTCATAAACTAACACAATCAGCATATTGGCGCATACACTGCAGACCAGCAGCGATTAGATTAGCAAGCATTGAATTACTTGCAATGAGACAGACTCCGAGGAACAAGGTACATACCTTTTGTGCATAGGCATTGATTAGAGCATTATACATGGCTGAAGTAGGCTTGAACCCCGTGGATTTCAAGACCTCCAAGCACTCGATCGCATCACTAAATCTCCCTGACTTTCCATACACATCAACCAGAGTTGTATAAGTGATTGAATTGGGCAGCAATCCCTGACACTGCATCTTGCTCAAAAACTCACTCACTTGCTCCCACCTCTGCTGCTCTCCCATACAGTTAATCATGATATTATAAGTAGTTATGCAAGGCGAGAATCCCCTCCGCTGCATTTCCTGGAACAATTCCTCAGCCTTATCATGGCGCCCGGACTTACAATGACAATCGATCAACGTGTTCCAAGTAACGGTATCCGGCTGAATTCCCTCCAGCAACATCCTCTCAAACGTTGCCATTGCATGATCAAGACAGTTATACTTCCCAAAAGTATCAATCATCACATTGTAAAAATGCCTATCAGGCTTCACACCACAGCTCTTCATATCCTTCAGAACTTGAAAAGATTTCTGCCACTGCCCTTTGTCGCGATAACCCGCCAAAATTCTACTATAAACAAACGAATTGGGCTGCACATTGCTGGCTTCCATCTCCTTCAACACAATCCTCGCACTCTCCCACCTCCCAGCTTGTGCATAAGCGTCAACCAACAAACTATATGTTTGCTCATCAGGCATAACCCCAGCTTTCTCCATTTCAGAGACCACAAACTCTGCATCCTTGAGGGAACCCGTTTTCACGTAACCTTTAAGCAAAGCATTGTAAGCTCTAGTTCTTGGTTCCAACCCGTTCTCTCTAATCTCCTCAAACAACGCTTCAGCCTCTTGCGTCCTTCCCGAATTCCCAAGCGCCAAGATAACCGCAGCAAGAGTCGAGGGTTTAGGGTTCAATCCGTTGCTCTGAGCCATGGCCAGAAAACGCAACGCGCGCGTTGGATCACCGGCTTTCGAGAACCCTAAAATGATGTCGTTCATCAGGTGGCCGTCCATTTCGATTTTGTCGCTCTCAATCTCCGAGTAGAGCTTCTGCAGAAAGGGAGAATCCACGCGGTTGGAGCGCGTAAGGTACTGAATGATGGAGCTGTAGTTCACGAAGTCCGGTTGGTAACCGTCGCGCCGCATTTTGGACATCAGGTTGAGGGCCTTCTCGATGTCACCGTTTCGCGCGCACGCGCCGATGAGGGCGTTGTAGGTGAGGGGAGTGAGAGTTTGGCGTTGGGAGAGTAAGAAGGCTTCGTAGAGTTTTTCGGTGCGGCCAAGGGCGTTGATTAGGATGGAGTACAGGAGCTCGTAGGAGAAGCAGAGGTTGTGTTTCTGCAGCCATGAAACGACGCCGTATGCAAGGTTGATGGAGGACGGGGAAGCGCAAAGGGATTTGAGGAGCGCGTGCCAGAGTGGTGCAGGGACGGCGCGGTAGGACTCGGCGAGTTGGAACTCGGTTGAGTCGAGGGACGTTGGAGGTGCCGAGTCGGAGTCCGAGTTGGGGTCCGAGTCGGAGAGGAAGTGGATGAGGGGAGTGAAGTCGTAGCGGCGGTTGTGGAAGGAGAGGACGTCGTCGGGGCCTTCTTCTACGATTATTGGTTTCGGGGGGGAAAATGTTATGGAGTTCGCGGCGGAGTGCGGCGGCGGGAGGGCATGGTGGTGGTGGTGGTGGTGGTAGCGGTGGGTGGATAAGTGGGTGACGTGGAGGGAAGGGAATGGGTTGGTTAGTTGTGGTGGGAAAACCAACATGTTGTCATGAAGGTTGCTGCTCTCAAGGCCGAAGCTTCTTTATCATCAAAGTTGCATTGCACAGAAATTGGAACTTTTTTAACTCTTATTTTATCAACCAAACACACGTCAAAGATAAGGTAAGGTCCTTAATAATAATAATAATAATAATAATAATAATAATAATAATAATAATAATAATAATAATAATAATAAAAAATAAATAAATAATAATAATAATATTAAAATCAGTGTAGTGAATTACTATTATTGACATAAAGTTGATTTTTGTACCAATGTAAATGATTATTATGCTATCAACAACATAATTTTATAACTTTTAATAACAATTATCTTAAATTTTATATCTAATATTACTTTTTAGTGTCTAATCGCTAT
The DNA here is from genome assembly GCA_036885675.1 of Vigna mungo. NCBI lineage: Eukaryota > Viridiplantae > Streptophyta > Magnoliopsida > Fabales > Fabaceae > Vigna > Vigna mungo. The sequence goes on along the minus strand of CP144699.1, from coordinate 45,070,562 downwards.
AATTGATTGGTGATACTATATAAAAAGGTTTATATTATGAGTGGATAAAAAGTTGTTTTTTTTAATTACTCTTTTTAAAATAAAAATGTGTTTTTTATTCATTAATAATGTATATTTTTCTCAAAAATAAAAAAATGTGAATTATTACTATAAAATTAAACCATAAATTAATAAAGAAAATTAAATATATATTTTTAAAATAATTTTTCTATTCAATCAATATGATTTAACTGACATGTTATGTTTTGAATTTATGAAAAACAGAATAAAAATACTTTAAATATGAATAATTTTTAAACCAAACATTAGTATGGGAACTTACTTTTTGTGAAAATACTTAAAACTCATTAGAAAATAAAATTTTACATTAATTTTTAAAAATACTATAAAAAAATCATAGTTGTAATTATTATTAGTAGATTCATAGTTATTAATTATTAAAAATTAATCAGCAACCAAATAGAGAAAATAGTTTTAACTGTGTGACTCTAATGGGCTTATGGTCCGAACCGGGTTTATATAAGTAATTTTATGTCGCTTACAGATATTTTTGGTTGCTAAACCCTCCGCGGCTTATTTGCTTAGGAAATAGGGTTTTGCTTGCAACTGGGATCGACAAGACGACGCAGCGGTGAAAGCTACCGGTGCGTTCGACCACAATGGGAGGGTCCAGAGTTCAAGTCAATAAGGCTCACAAGTCCCGTTTTTCATCCAAGTCTTCTCGCAATCTTCATAAAACTTCTGTCAAGGGTTAGTATTTCATAGCCGTGCCGTTGATTTCTTTTGCCTCTTTCTTATTGTTTGCTTTTTTCTGTTGGGTTTTTCAGACAGACTTGCAATCTCAAAAGCAGAGCGCAATGTTGGCAAAGGCGCTCGTGCAGCTCGAATTCAGAGAAGTAAAATGGTATTTGTCGCTGTTTCTTTGTTCCCACTGTCTCTTGTGCGTTGCGTTGTCGTTTCCAGTGTAGCTGATTAGGAAATTTACAGATACGTGATCAGAAAAGGGCTGCGGTCTTGAAAGAGAAAAGAGAACTCAGTGGGTCGAGAAGTCCTCCTCGAGTCATAGTGAGTGAATCATGTTTTTTTGTTGTTGGTCAGAATCGGACTTTTGTTTCTTGGATACTGATTTTATTTATCTTTTGTTCCTCGCAGGTTCTCTTTGCCCTCTGTGCTTCTTTGGATTTTGAATCACTCGCTGATGATCTCTTGTCATTATTATCTAAAGATACGTGCGTGGTGCTGCCAGGAACCGTTGCTTCGTCTGAATATAAGACAAGAGTAACGGTATATTAGATGCTGCATTTTTTCTTTCTGAGCAGAGGACAAGAATTAATGAATATGCTTGCAGATGTTTATACAGAGTAACGATATGTTTACACTGGTGCAGCACATAACATTCTTGCAGCTGCTGAATTACCACTATCCGTTATCTTGAATGTTCGTGTCTAATCTTACAAAAACTGAAATACAAGACGAATATAATCCGGTGGTCCTTATTTTCATATGCTTCAGTGGTTCTTATATGGGAGTACGCTGCTGCTGCTGCTTTGGCATGAGTCTTTGCAAGCACTAAGCGATGAATTTTAATGAAAACTTATATTAGATACAAAATGGATTGAGTTAACGGTATAAATAGAAAACGTCGTATTTTTTTTCTTTCTGATATGCAATTACGAAGATCAACTTTTTTTCATTGTTTTATGTTGGATATAAACCTGTACCTGGTTAATTCGAAAATAAGCACAAGATTTTAAATTTATGCATGTATTGAATAGATTTTTGATGATTCTTTCTGTCTAAAGCCTAAGCAAAAGGATTTTATAGCATTGACTAAATGTTTTACATTTCAGGTATTGAAAGCACCACATGGTGATCTACTATCGTGCATGGAAATGGCTAAGGTATCATCGTTTGTACGTGCTTTACATTATTTTAAGTTTAAAAGGGGCTGAAATGTTGATTGGCATTGGGCACTTTATGTTGTAGGTTGCTGATCTAATGGTTTTTGTGGCCTCGGCAAAGTCTTTGTGTGAAGAAACTGATTCCAACTACATTGACTCATTTGGAAATCAATGCCTCTCTGTATTTAGGTCTCTTGGTTTACCGAGCACTGCTGTGTTTATCCGTGTATGTTATAATGGGTCCTATTGTTTTCAACTGGGGAACTAATTCACAAGTTCCTATCATTTCGATTTTAGATATTTATGATGAAATTCCATTTGATGCTTTCAGGATTTACCTTCTGATCTTAAACAAAGGAATGAACTGAAAAAGACATGCACATCTAGTCTTGCCTCAGAATTTCCTGAGGATTGTAAATTTTATCCTGCTGATACAAAGGATGAGCTACATAAGGTTATTTCACTCATTGTTTGCTGACAATTCTGATAGTACCTTTTCCATCAAATGTACGCCCAGTATGATGGTCTAAGCTTACACTTTTCCATTCTTTAATAATGCAGTTCTTGTGGCTCTTTAAAGAGCAAAGGCTTAAAGTTCCTCATTGGAGAACTCAACGTTCATACCTTTTGGCTCAAAAGGTTTGAATTTATGCTGATAGAACTTCTGTGTTTGTTTCAAGGTTTTGTTGAATTATTCCTGGGAACTTTGGACTTGTGAATATAACATTCCTATGTTTGGTACATGATGGTAAAAAAATTGCTGGGCACAATCTGAGTTCAGGGGAATTTTGGTCCCCGTGTTTTGCTTGTGTTTTATTCCTATGATGATGGATGCGGATGTTAGTTTCTGATCACAACCTTGGGAGAATTACACCATTATAGCTGTTGTAGTTGGAGAGGCTATGGCCTTAAAACCCCACACTACGTTCCTAAGATTGTTATTTAATAAAATGTAACCATTTACCCAGGCCAAATGCCTACCGATAGTAATGGTGTAGTTTGATCATGTTTGTAATACTGTGGCATTAAACAAACCTGAATGTTGTATTTTTTTAGACAATAAGTTAGTTAGAAATTTACAGTCACTTTTTTTCTAGAGCCATTACTGTAATTTGATCTAGATGTTGATTGATGCTATTGATTTACCTATTTATTGACATTAATCATGGTTGCCACCCACTGTAAATTACAGGTTGGTGCAGTATACGAGGGCAACTCAGAAAAATGCACCCTGCTTCTCACTGGTTACCTTCGTTCCCGTAGTCTCTCAGTCAATCAGCTGGTAACTGTCAAGTTTGCAGTTTTTCTATTGTAGTTGCAGTATTTAGTTGTCTTACAATTTTTTGCCAGGTTCATGTTTCAGGTGCAGGAGATTTCCAATTGTCTAAAATTGAACTATTAAAAGATCCTTGTCCTTTGAATTCAAGGAAAAATCAAGACCTAATGGATGCAGATGAAATGAATGATACGGAGGTATGTACTTTGGCAGTTTTACCTGGGGTCTTCCATACAAAACCAGAGCAGTCATTGAATTGATAAAGGAATATAATTGTCAAAAATGTCAAACAAAATGTCAACATAATTGTGATTGAATTGGAATTCACACACGTTTCGTATGATAAGTAGATTTAGAGGTCAATGCTTTGTCTATAAACATGATTCACAACAGAACATAATAGCGTGTGATCACCATGAATCCCTCCTAGTGGCAAAAGGTTTGGTTGTTTAGTTTGTACTGATACATTAAGCTACTGTTTTTCCATGTGAGATAGATATAAATCAAACACGCATGTTGAATTTTGATAATGTTACTGTCTATTTCCCTATTATATATGGCAGTCCCAAATAATATGTGATAGGGATTACCTTTGATATTCAGTACTCAAATATACAGTGTTGGTTCATCTTAAAATAAGTACATCCCCTCCCCTTTAGAATTGAATTTTTTAAATTTTAACATGGGCTTTTTAGGAAGCCCTAGGATATTGTCATCTTTCAATTTTTTCAACCCTTTAAACTCTTGCATATTTTAACCATTTATTTATTTGTATTTACGTTTATTCGTGCCTTTCAATTTTTTCTCTATCATATTTCAGGTCATTGGTTCTCTTGTGCCTGATCCTCTTAACCATGAAGCTTTAGTTGTTGAGAATATACCTGATCCTCTTGCTGGAGAGCAGGTAGATAATGAAATCTTACCTCTTTCATTATTCATTTGTTTCTTGAGTTTCTGTATGCTTCAGTCTTTACTTAGCACCTTTTATTTATCCTTTTGAAAATCTCGTGTTAATTTATTTCTTTTAATGATTGGGTATGGCATCTTTCCTTGTTACTAGACATGGCCGACTGAGGCTGAAATGGCTAAGGCTGATGAAGATCAAAAGAAAAGGAAGATAAAGAAGAGGAGTCTACCTCATGGCACTTCGGAGTATCAGGTCTGAAATTTTCTTCTGAATATTTATTGTTTTTCTTTATATTTTATATTATTTTGGTGCTTACAAAATATTCAGTTTCAGAAAATAAATGATAGATATATATGGCTTTTATTTTGATGTTCAATTTTTTAGGCTGCATGGATAGTTGATGATTCTGACGAGTCAGATTTTGATGATGAAAATGATGACGGTATGGTGTTGGATGAAGGGGAAGATGGATTACGTGGTAAAGAGACAAATAAATATTCAGAATTTGATGGTGATGACGTTTCTCTTAGACTTGGAGATTCTGAGGAAGAAACTGACAATGATTCAGTGATGATGGTGAGCCTGTATAAAACACATTAGTTAAATGTGGTTGTAATTCGAAGTCTCGGGTCCCTGTCCCCTTATTGATATTGATTGATTTTAATCTATATCATCAATGCATGATTTTTTTCCGTTGTATTACAGGAAGTAGATAACTTAACCAGAGAGAAAATACAAGATGAACTCAAGGAACTTAAAGAAGCACATGCAGCAGATGAAGGTGCATTTTTTTCCGTTTTCTATTCTTATTAACATTCAATTGTCACATTTGCTGATTAAAAATAAATCAATTGTCATATTTGCTTCTTTTAAAGACAACTCGATTTTTTGGTCTGCCTGCATCTAAAGTATATCTAAATTAGTTTGTGTAATTTCTATTTTATTGTTCCTATGAATTGTATTTCATTGAGAAGTTTGCTAGAGATGACAATATGGATAATTTGGTGGTATTACTGATTGATTCTACTATTTCTAACTGTGTTGTTTTTCATTTGTTTGTTGTCTTTTTCCAGAGTTTCCAGATGAAGTGGATACACCATTGGATGCTCCTGCTCGGAAGCGGTTTGCAAAATATAGGGGACTCAAGTCTTTTAGGACTTCTTCATGGGATCCTAAAGTATGTGTCTTTGGAGATCCTATATAGTAAGACATTGTCTCTAACCTCCCAAAACAACAATCTGACGTTTCTTATATTATCAGGAATCTCTACCCCAAGATTATGCCAAAATTTTTGAATTTGATAATTTTAAAAGAACACAAAAACATGTTCTTGCAAAAGCTCTAGAATTGGATCAAGAAATTTCCGAGCACTGTATTCCAGTTGGCTCATATGCTAGGCTGCAAATCAAAGAAGTGCCCAGTGCTGTTGCTTCAAAGTTATGTTTGCTTTCAAAGAGAATGCCAGTTACAACATGTGGCCTGTTGAAACACGAATCCAAAGTATCTGTCCTTCATTTCAGGTATTTTTGCACTTCATCATTTTACTATTTTATTATTACAAGCTGTGGTTGATTTTGAACATTCAAAAGATTTCATGAACTGAAGTGACTTGTGCTGTGTAGTGTGAAGAAACATGAAACATATGATGCACCCATCAAGTCCAAGGAAGAGTTAGTTTTTCATGTTGGTTTTAGGCAATTTGTTGGCAGGTATGGTCTTCAATTTCAAGGATTATTTGGTATATAGTAGATCTCTTCAGGGTAAAATATTTTGGGAATTGCAACTTTTTTGCAGGCCAGTTTTCTCTAGTGAGTTCATAAATACTGACAAGAACAAGATGGAGAGGTTTCTCCATGCTGGGCGTTTTTCAGTGGCTTCAATATATGCTCCAATTTCTTTTCCTCCTCTTCCTTCAATAATCCTTAAGATATCCGGAGAGAATGCTGCACCTGTAGTGGCTGCTGTTGGCTCACTGAAAACTGTTGATCCAGATAGGATAATCCTTAAACGAGTTATTTTGACAGGGTATGGATATATATATTGATTCTATTGTTTTTGTTTACATCTTTGCATTTTTTATTCTGTTTAAGAAATTTCAGGGTTGTATTATGATCTTTTTTGAAAATTGATGATTGATTTCATGTTTTCTTATTGAGATTTTAAACATTTTGTGGCGCAGTTACCCCCAAAGAGTGTCGAAACGTAAAGCTTCTGTGAGACACATGTTTTATAATCCAGAGGATGTTAAATGGTTTAAGGTGAAAATTACCCACCATCCGGATTCTTTGAGTTTTAGTTGGACACTAATGAGGTGTACTCCCTCAAAATTGGTCTATTGTTTCCGTAATTAGTTTTTTAATATTGTTGGTGATTGCAGCCTGTTGAGCTTTATACCAAACGTGGCCTCCGTGGGCGAATTAAAGAACCAGTTGGTACCCATGGTATGTTGGTTATGCTAGAAACATTTACCATCAATCTTACTATTAGCACTCTGACTGTTAATTATTTGATGGGGAGAATACAGATTATTTGTTGTCTGGTCAAAGATGTTCCTGTGAACTCCATGATTCTCATAGTAGTGACCCTATGTTTTGAATTGCTTTCTGCTATTTTCTTCAGAAAAATTCTTTATTCCTTGATAGGATTATGATATGCCACCAACGTGAATTTATCCTGTCTGGTAATAAACATTGATAGCATTCTTATGATGTGAAGGTTTTTAATGTCGAATACCTTTTCATGTACATGTGCCTCTTGTTTTGACAGTTCTTCTGTAAGTACATCTAGTTTGTAATTACATACCCTGGGTTGGGAGTTGTTGAGGATTGATTAAGGGTATTTAAATTTAACTGAACTTAGATAGAGTTATATATTCTGGTACATTATAGGTTTCCAGTTGGTGATTGTATTTTCATTTCATAGTCTGCTTGCTATCGATCAGTACTATATTTGGGTTATAGTTTAATGACATTGGATCAATTGTTTCGCAGGAACAATGAAATGCCTTCTCAACGGGGTTCTTGAACAGCGTGATACTGTATGTATGAATTTATTCAAACGTGCATACCCTAAGTGGCCAACCCATTGTTTTCCTCTTTCTGAATGATGGGACGGCCGTTGAATTCTGTTTCCGCCGCTCAAGGAATTCAGAAGTGTATATTGATCGGGAATGAAGCTTTGGTTCAGATTGGACTTCCTCGTATGGGGGATGCAGTTTTGTGACTATTACTGCCAGTGAGTGATACGACGTTTGTAATTTTTTGTGTTTGCATACAAAAATGCTGAGATGTAAGTTTATTCACATAATATCGGTTAAAGGTTGATTGCCTAAATTTGTTAATTATTTTAGTCTTGTACTGAATTTATCGTTTCATTTTGTGGGCGAAGCGTCCTGCACGTATTATTGACACATTTATATCTGTTGCTGGGTTTTAAAAGGTAAAATCGACTAATAATCCTAATCCTATTGCTCTTAAAAAAATTGGAATTTCTCGTCATAACTGCTTGAAATGTTTTCTTAATTTTTTTGCATGAACTTTAAATCGTTGTGATTTGAATTTATACTTGTTCTTTTGTATGATAGTTTTGTCCTCTTTTGGTAATTAATTTTTTTTATGATTATTTGTTTGTATTTAGTGTAAATATAATGGTTTTTTATTATTATTTGAATGGCAATACGTTTTCTTTTGATTTAGTTATCAATATACATACCATGTGTCATTTCTTTGTGTTGTGTAATTATTTCTTCTGATTTATTCTTATATATGGTTTATGTACTTCGATATACTTTAAAGTTATTATCTCGTGATGTGAACATGCGTAATGATTTTAGTCTCTAAATTACTTTGTATCTTTCTGGTGCAGAAACATACTACTAGTGTTCAATTTGATTTAGATAATGTTCTATAAAGAAAAATTAGTTTAGGTTGTGCTTTAAGGATTAAGTTGTACATTTTAAAGTTATAGAGACAAAAAAACTGATCGCATATTTTAGAGGAAAAGAACATTTGCAATTTACATAATACTTTGCATGTAAATAAAACTACTCCACGTCATATTCTAAACAGTGAGAATAGATTTATATCTCCATATAAATGTTAAAATGATATAAAATGTCAAACATATATATACACATGCACAAACAATTTTCACCTGCATTTTGGATAAATTAAAAGAAATATATATTTTTTAAACTTTAAAAAAATACATAAATGGTTACGCAAAAATATAAGCATGCTATTATTAATCCAGGTTAAATACCTGACCGAGCCGAATTTTTAACTATCTATAGATGATTATTAGGTTGTGTTTCTTGAGTAGACTTTATTAATACCCTGGTTGAAGTGAGCCCCCCTTAGTTTACCAAATACCTATCGATTTACTTTTCTTTAGGAGACGGCATCTTTTATTTAGTTTATTTATTCTATGAAATAATTTTGTCTTCAATAATATTTATTCTATAATATTGTTTAACATATAAACTCAATACAGGTTAGATTGAGAAACACAATACATGAAATCAGGTTAGGATGGAATTTTCGTACAACCAAAATAACCGAGTCAAATTTAAGTTGGTTCGAGTCACCAATATGAGATTAATTCAAAAAAACATTCCATTAGTACTTGAATTAAAAGCAGAAAATATTCAAGTTGGGTTTGACGGATTTAAATTTCATCAAGATTCTAAGTTTAGTCATCTATCCAAACTATGTTAGGCTATCGTAGTAGAAACTAGGCCAATATTTAAAGATACATCTTTTCGATTCCATGAAGTACGGTGAAATTATTGGCAAAGAATATTTTTCAGCTATAGGCATTACAGAAACAGTATAAAAATTTACTACTGTCAGATTTTAGTTCTTCACATTAATTAGCTCTTCATAATTAACAAAATTTAAATATAATAAACTAGAAATTAAAAGAATAACAAGATTAAAATATGAAATTAGAAAATATAACAATTTAAAATGAATCTAGGAAGAATAACCCAGCTCACAGCACCCTACATAACAAATAGAATATACGTGGATGCATTCAGGCGAATATGGGACCAAGATCACTGCTGCCTTCATAAAGAATCACCAGGGCTCAGACCGTCAAAGAAGTAACATAAAAATAGAGGTATAGAACATCTTAAGGGAAATTAACCCTGATATCGTTGTCAGTATGATTGCGAATAAGAGAAAAAAAGTTGTTCATCAGATATATTAAATAATATATTAGGAGACCAATCATTCAAGGCCGCTGAAAAATGCAGACTTCTCTTTTAGGTCGTGGCCATTCATTCAGCCAATCAACCAAAAAAGTGCAAAATCTAAGTAGTCCACTTAGAACTTGCGGACATTAGTACTTCAATGACCTACTTTATTCAAGATTGCTTAAACGTTTTCACCTGGTGGCAATTCAGCCAGCTTTGGAGAAGTGCCAAGTACTCTTTCCATATCAAAACGAACTTCAATATTGCGAATGCTGTACCCAACCACCATCAACCAATAAAGCAGCTTAGCAAGTTCAGCTGCACTAGTCTCCGTCACGCTAGTCTGAAAAATCATAATTAAAACAACTAATTCAAAAGTCTTGAGTGATATTGCTCACAGTAATGAGAAGCAAAGAGAAGGTTATTCACTCCGTCACAATACTCAGACAGAACTTAAATAAATTTGAAAAATTCTAGTTTTTGGTTGCCTCAGTTTATACAAACAAAACCACTACCAATTTACGTGACAAAATTATTATTCAAAAATAGGGAAATTTTGCCTCCATGCAACTTGTTGTTCACACAGTTAAAGAGCACGTTTCAAGTTCAATCATTCAAGTAATAACTCCAGGGCAAAGAAACCCTTATTTAAAGTATAGATAATGTATCATCACCACAACAAGGATCAGGGAAGTAGCTACCAAATGTGCTTTTTTAAGCAACTTTCCGTCCAAGTAATACTAGGACTTCAATTTTACGAACAGAAACAAAAATAAGTTCCATCTTCCATGGTTTAACTAAATTTAACTAATTTAAATTGCTTAAACCATATGTATCGTTTGAATTATCATAGACATCCTATTTTGAAGCATATTTTCCAATATTGTAAGTTAAAATTCAGTTGTTCAAGCAGTTTTATTTTAGAGCAATTCAATTTAAATAAGCAAATTAATAGAACAATTCATTTTTCTTTTATACAATTCAACTCAATTCGGTTTTTCGAACAGACCTAAGTACAGTGACTGTAATCAGAAAATGTTAGACCACTTTGAAAGATGACAAGGGAACAAAATTTACACAATGATGAATATACAATGAAAACAAAGGAGATCAAAATAATGAAGAAGCAAACCTTCATTTGGCTAGGATCTGAAACAGCCAGCAGACGTTTTATAAACGTATTCATAGCAAACACTACATCTTCACCAGCACTACTAGTCAACTCCTACAAAATGAAATGAAGTGTTATTATGGCAAAAAATTGACTGCAGAGAATCAGAGAGATACTTATTTTGGTTAAGTTGAATAACCTGCACGGGAATGTGAACAGATACAGAAGCAAATATCACAATCAATAAAGCACCAATGTAAGTAAATCTACAACAGTGGAAGTGGGTTTATAATTGAGATGAGTATATCAACATCAAACCAATACCTAGTTCTGAAAAAAATGCAACAAATTATATTGATCAATGAAAAGTTGAGTTAACCTTCAAATTTCGAGGCTCGAGAGATTTTAGGTATTCTAATAGTTCATTTTGTGCATTGCTAGATTGTCTTCCAACTTGACGATTCAGCTCCTCAATCTCCGCTTCAAGTAATTCAATGTACTTTTTAGCATCTATTTTCTCAGGCCCAGAAACATTATTCCACCGAATAACTTCACCTGAAACATTTTTTTGTGTGCCAGGGGCATAATCTGGCACATCCTGCAATGTTTTAAGAGCATAAATTAAAGAAAGTACAAACTAAATTATTATTTGAGTTTGCCTAGTCCAATAATAATGTGGTGCCTAAAGGAAACACTATGGCCATTAGTAATCAAAGCAACTAGTGCTTTCACACGAGCCAATAATTCAGTCATGGTTTTTTCTTCAGGAATTGTATGTAATTCAGTGTGCAGTTGATTTGCTTTAACTTGCATAAGCGCATCAAAATGTTCATGCAGTTTCACCCAAAGCTCCCAAGAAAGAACATAACCAATGATTTGAGTTAGCATTCTACTTGTTAAAGTGGACTGAAGAGAGTAATTGATCATGTTGTTCCCATGCTAGATACAAAGGATTAAGAGATCCGGATTTGATCATGCAAGACAATGACCTTTTATCACAAGTTCAATTCATTCTCTCCAAAGCAGAAAATTATCTTATTTGAGTTTCTCTGTAATGGAATGAGAAGAGTGATTGGTGAGAGTGAAGAAACCACTGAAGCAGAAACAGAGTATGCCATTCGGTGAAGGATATGAAGAAGAATCCACCATGACCAAAGAACCAAGATGTTGTTCTCTTGAAACCATATTGAATATACAGAGAAAGAGAGACAAGAAGAAGAAAATATTGTATTCTCTTTCACCCAATAACAAGCTTTTTTCTTTCTACTAGTCAACACCTGATTAAATTCAAGAAGCAATTTTTCATTCGTTTAAGCTGGACTGGAGCCTAAATAGGAAAAACCAATAAGGGTGGGAAATAAATCTTCTCTCCACCAAATTGAGTACAACACATCCTTTCACTTATCCAAGCATTTAATTATTTTTTGAACCAAAGACAGAATGCTAAAAAGAGAAGAAAGAAAAACAGTATTACCTTTTTATCTTGTACGTCTGGCAGGGCAGCAACTTGTTCCAAACCTTCTTGCAACTCCAAACGGTATTGTGCATTCCTGAACATGTATCCAGTCATTATGACACTGTACATGAGCTGCGCAAGATTTTCGGCTACCTAATAAATAGCCAAATGATTCCACAGAGACACGTAAGATCATGGCAGAAAAAAAAGGAAGAACTGCAATTCAATCCAGCCGCATGGCTCAACATTTCTCTGCCAATTGAACCATTTTGTGGTTAAAACATGTTATTCTTCCAAGAACAGAATATTTTTCAATTAATTCATTCAGGCAATTTCCTTTGGGGCAAGAATTTATAAAAAGCTTTGAAATTGGGACTAACAATACAAATAGTAAATATTAACAAACAAGGGAAATAAAAATGACAGCAAAGGTAAAATAAGTACACTTTCAATTTTATTATGTGACATGAAATAAATGGGGATAGACATTGCAGATACAGATTTCAGGGACAAGTAAACCAAACAAAGTTGGACATCCCCTCTACACAACTTTCATCAAAGAAACCTACAACTTGACTATCCATCCAAATACAACCATCATAGCTTGCAAAATTGGTCACTAAAAATGATAGCTAAAGTTAAGCAAGCGGAGAAAAAAAAAAAAAAGTCATTGCATCTTACAGTGGTAATTGTTACAGCAAAAAATTGAGGGGGCAGTGTTCCAATCATATTTGTCACTGTTTGGCGCATTGCATCCACAACCTAATCACCAACATAAGTTTCATTCACACCAAGAGGGCATGGCAAGGGAAAAAAAAAGCAGCCATTTTTCCACTGTAATCAATTAAAGGTCAGGTAAATTGTTAATAAGCAAGACATCCCCATACCTGTTGAGGCGCTCTTTTCACAAACAATTCCATAAATTCTGGCTGCACGTTCTTAACATATTCCAGTAAAATTTCTCTCCTGCTCTTTGACTGGTGAATTCAAAACATTAAATCACTGCTCGGGTAACTTACCAGACAGAAGTACATACTTATTCACAGAAAAAAATTATTTTGACAACAGATCCTATTTTAATTTCATATCCATCAAAATAGTCACTCGGGCCAGGGCATATAATGCTGAAGAAACTTGAGATTTCATGGGAGAGTTTAAAGATTAGAAATATTCATTCACTGATCCAAGATCACACTAACCCATTGTAAAAGGTTTTCATTCCCAATTCATACAATACTTTTTTCTGTTAAAACAATAAAATATACCATTAAAAGTATAACTTTTATCAATAGAAAACTAAGAAGAATAAGAAGAAGGAGAAGCAGTACCAAAGTGCCATTAGGGGGTTTGGAGTCGCCAGCACTTGCAGGGTTAGAAGCGTCGTTGTTGGAGGAATCATAAGCTTCAACTTTCAGACCAAACCTTCCTCTGTACTTTGAATTTCTGGGAAAGCTAATTGATGAGAGAGAACGAGATGAGAAGGAGGCGAGAGAAATTGAAGAAGAGGAAGTAGAAGTTGAAGAGGAAGAAGAAGAAGAAGAAGAAATAAATTGAGGTACGAAGAAGGGTTTCACAGTGAAGGAATACATGATTAATGATTAATGGTTAAATAATCTGTTTCTGGTTTCACAGAGAGAAAGGTTTCAGATTGCAACTGTGGAGTCCCATTCTTCTGCTTCCTAATTCCCAGGGATGAGCCTCACACGTGATTTTGCACCTGCCACGTGCCAACAATACTAAAACTAATCACAATTTTTTTATCAGTTTAATCTCAATATGTTTAATTATATTAATTTCGCTCAAAGTTATTTTGTATTTAATTTGTCAAATCCATGGGAATATGAAATAACTAAAAAATAATGGTTAAGACAATTTCTTTCGACATAAACACTAAAATTAATAAAGAAAAAACCTCTAAACAATGATAACATTAGGATCTTAATTCTTTATTTAAACATTTAAAGCAAAATATATATATATATATATATGGATAATAATAGTTTGACAATATTTTTTTACAATAATTTAATATTATATATATTGATCCAAAATTATTTCAGAATCAATAATAATAGTCACAAGCATCAACATAGATTAATCATAAAATAACACATAAATAGTATTAAAATATTGTTAAAGTATCATATTATATATATATATATATATAACCTTATAGACAAGCAACTCCAAACCTAGTAAATGCTACATTCCCCTAGTTTTAGTGCAACCATGGCGTCCTCAACATGAATTCTATGGCTGGTATAATAAACAATAAATGATAAGTTGCCATGAAAGGCAAGTAAAATGAAAAAATTTATATATGTTCGAGGGATAAAATCCTCATCATGTAGTCAAAGGCTTGGTAATGTAGAATTGCAATAATATTTTTTTTTTGTAAGAATTTGTAAATTAGTTTTGTTGATCTATTCGTAAAATGATTGGTTAATGTGTATATAAATTTGTCCATGAGTAAAATTTTAAAAAAATACTATATATAAATAATGCAATAATAATTTTATTTTAATGTTTCACATTCTTTTTAGGTATAAGTTTATGATTGATAAAAAAAGTTAAAATAATGTAAATAAACACAATATTAACAATTACAATAAATAAATATGTCAAAAGTTAAATTTTCTATAAATAGAGAAATATAAAGATAAATAATCGTTTAAATTAGAAAAATATTATAATAATTAATCGTCATTTTGTCTTGATTTTAAAAATACTTAAACCTTTTCACAATTTTTCTAATCCCATACGCTACGTTATTATTCATATTGGTGTTGCAAAAATAACTATATGACTGATTACTTTAGAATTTCATTTCATATGGTGTTATTATAACCTCATGTCTACCAGGTCTCATTTATCATAATTAAAGTGTATTTATCTCTCCCACTACATACAACTCCGATGTCGAATCGAATTTATCAATAAAATTATTCTGCATACAATTTAACTTCATTAATAAAAATAACCATATCATTTTCATTAGTTTTTAAATAAATATTTGAATGGAATAAATTGGATTAAAAGTTAACTTCAGAAGCTTATTATGACAACAAACACTTACATCTTGTTTCTAATGCTTAAAGGTTTCATAACATGATAATAGCCATTTTTGCATTTTGCAATGTAACCCTTACATTTTTTTATTTTTTATTTATTTTCTATCTAAGAATTTGTAGTTACCTTCTCTTTTTTTTTTTTTCATTTATCTCCAAACTAATTTCCTTCAATAAATATATTTGACTTAAAGTATCATGAACTTATAATTAAATTCGTTAACAAATGTTTTGTGAAAAAAATGGTCTTTATAAATAATTATTAGACCTAATCAAGTAATTTTCTTTTAAATAGACATAGCTACAAATTGTTATCGATCATTATGACATGGCTACAAATTGTTTAGAAACAAATAAATGAAGAGTTATAAATTGTTTGGAAATATATAAATGTATGATTTTTAAATGGTGGGGAAGGAAAGAAGATGGTAGAATAGAGAGAACATTAACCTTTAAGAAATATATAAATGTATGATTTTTAAAATATGGAAACCGTGAAAATCTTCATATTTTCTTAAGGAAGAAATAATACCACAACTTAATAATTGATCATATCATGTATAATCTACTTTTTATTATATAAAAATACTCTATAGTTGATCACGATTGTCTTTAATTTCTTATACGATATAAACAAAAAAATATTAATAATCAAAACAAAAAACGATAAGAACAACGATAATAAAAATATTATCAAGAGTATAGAAATAATATAAACAATATTTTTTAATTTAAACTCAAATATTCTTAAAAAAATTAAATTTTATTTAATTTTTTTCTATTTTTTAACCATGAAATTTTCATTTTTCTCCTTTTATTTTATTGACCTGTGTTTTTCTTAATATCTCTCTATTCCCTTCGTTTAGAAGAATAAAAGTGGACGAATAAAGTAGAATTGTCTTTAATACGTAAATTGCTTAAATAAATTAAAATTGAACGAAGTTTGATGAAAATGTAAGTCTATTCTCATTAGAACATTCCTTTTGTTCAAAGTTAGGAATATAACGTTGAATCAATCTTTTTCTTTATTCTAGAAAATTCCAATAACAAAACATTCTTTACCCCTATTCGTTGTATTCGAATAAAAAGTACTGTCATCCTCTTTTTATATGGGAACAAACAGGTAATTAATATATAAAATGACTTATTTTAAGAAGTTATTTAATCTCCAATTATCATCATCTATAAGATTAAATATCAATATAAAAATATTGTACACTTCTAATACAAAACAATAAAAATATCTATAAGTAAATAGATATATTTTTCCTTAAAATTCCTCTCTGTCCAAATTAGGAATATATATTTGAACATAACTTTTTTACACTTTATCACAAAAATACTCAAGAATAGAATAATAATGAATTTGTTTCTCACCAAATTTAATACATTCCATTTTGCAGTTACTGTTTTTGTAAAAAAGAAAGTGATTTAATCTTTATAAATGTTTTTAATTATTATTATTATTTCTCAAAAGATTAAACAAACCTACTAAAAAGATTTTAAAAATGTTACTTATTTCAATAAATTTTGTAATAAAATTATTAAATAATTTCAAGAAAATATGGTAATTATTTTCTTAAAGTATATCTTCAATCTTTTTAACATAAACAAATAACTTAATTTTAATAAATCTAATAACTTTTTATTTCAATTGAATTTTTATTTACATTCAAATAGTATTTTTTTTCTGAATATAAATATATAAATCGTTCATTGAAAATATTATTACAGAGAGGATATAAGATTAGCGAGGTAGGAAATGCTTAGAAAAAACGCTTGGACCGTTATTCCAGCCTTAATATTTGATGGAAACATTTTTTACATGTTTTGATATTTATCCGAACCATTGAACAGCATGCCAAGTTGGCAAGAAATCAAATCTCCAAAATTTGGAGGAAGAAGAGAGCAGTGATACGCGTTTGTTAAATGAAAAGAAAAGGAAACAGAAGGACTGCGACACAGTACACGTGGGAGGCAAAAATAAGAAAAAAGATAGGCAAAACAGATAGAGAGATGAAGAAGGGAAGCGTCATAAACCTTACCTGGTAGCGTTGCAACGAGAGAAGAAAGAAAGGTTATCGTATAGTTACCATCTCTGTTGCAACGCTATCATATCGAACAAACAGATCTGTTTTCGCAACGCAACACGCCACAGGCAATGCCATGCTGTAGTCGTGTGAGATTCAGAATTATATATTAATTATTTTGTGTGAGACGAACATGAAACTGTAATAATTTTATCGAGTTGGTGCTTCGATAAGCACACATAAACGCTCAGAGAGAGAGAGAGAGAGAGGTAAAGAGAAATGGCATATCAGCGGCGGCGCCAACACTATTACCAACGATTCCGTGTAGTGATCCCGGTGTTTTCCGCCGTCGCCGCCGCACTACTCTTTCTCTTCGCTCTCCTCTCGTTTTTAGCTCCTTCTCCCGTTGAAACCAATCGTATGCACTTGAAACGACAACACACTACGGTACTCTTTCTCTCTCTCTCTCTCTCACGAATAGAGGTTTCTGATTGTTCAAGTAATTGATCGCACATTCCTAATCGTTTTGTTTTGTTTTATGTATGGAATTATTGTTCAGATTAGCTTTCATGAGGATGAGGCGATTGAACATCCTGCGTTCCGCGTTCCGGTTAGGGCTTTTCATTTGCTGGCTTCTATTTGAATTTGGCGATGGTTTGACGTTTATGTTATTGGATCTTGATTCCGTTGTTGATTGATTCTGTCTTAATTTAATGATAATAATTTAGAGAGATGGAGGAAAGTTGGGACGCGATATCTGGACTTCTCGAAATTCAGAGCACTTCTACGGCTGTAGCAATTCCAGCAACAAGTTTCAAAGTGCGTATCATTGTTGGTTCAGTAGTGTGGAGTGATGCGATGTAAAACTTTTTCGTTTGAAACTTGGATTTGGTTTTGGATGTATGAATGTGTGTAATGACCGATAACTATGCTTTCCGTGTGGCAGAAGCTCAAGTGATTACACTTCCGAATCGATATTTGTTGATTGCGACAAGTGGAGGCTTGAATCAGCAAAGAACGGGGGTAATTATTTGGACTCTTTGTGATTGTTATAGTCAATGATGGATTTGATATCCGGCTTCTGTTTCTACTTCTAAAAAATTGTGCGTTTCGGAGTCTGATCTTTTTATTTATACACTTATAGTTAATAAAAATGTGAAATGAACTTAAAAATGGGGAAAAATGTTTCTGCTGCCTCAATTGGATTCGGTCGTAGATTGATGTCGTCGAACGAAATCAACTTGTTTTTGCAGTAGTGAGTAATGTGGCATTTCGTAGTAGAGGACTATTTTTTCTTGTCTCTGTGTCTCTCTCTCAATACACAATTATACTGACAATCCTATTGTTTGCTTCCATGGATGAAATATATATCCCTTATCCTTCTGGATGTGCTAGGTTTTGGACAAAATGTTCCCCTAAATTGTTTGCTGCAACCTTAGCATCTGTTTTTCTGGTTATGATGATGCATATCGCGATGGTACATTATAGTATGGGATATCTGTTGTTGGAACACTATAATTATACTCTGCTATTAATGCCAATCCTTCTGTTTCCGCAACTGGCAGATTACAGATGCTGTTGTTGCTGCACGAATTTTGAATGCTACGCTTGTTGTTCCAAAATTGGATCAACGATCTTTCTGGAAAGATTCTAGGTCAGTTAGAAAAGAGGCACGGATTGCCCCTTGATTTGATTTGGATATCCAAGTATTGTGCAATGGTGACATACTTTACTTTTTGCAGTAACTTCTCAGAGATCTTTGATGTTGATTGGTTTATATCACATCTGTCCAAAGATGTCAAGATTATCAAGCAACTTCCCAGTAAGGGTAGGAAACCATTATCTGCATACAATATGCGGGTTCCAAGGAAGTGTAATGAAAGATGTTATATAACTCGCATATTACCTGTAATAATGAAAAAGCATGTAAGTTTTATTTTTTATCTCCTGAAACTATTACTGGTGCTACTGTGGTTTCCAACACACTGGATTCTCTCTGTTAAGTAGATGTTTCGTTAATGCATTTAGATCAAGGACTAGAATTCTATTCTTGGTTAGGTAGATCTTATAGAGAGTCTATTAGATTTGATTAAATGGTTTTATTTGAGTGTACGAACTCTTCAGCATTGGTCCTCCAATCAGTTGAATGCATGAGTCTGATGAATTTTATCCCCCAAGTGTCCGATGCCTAACTTATCTTATGAATCAAGCTAGGTTATTTCTACTCCTTTATCTTTATTTAATGTCTTACCTAAATCTTTTTTATCAGCGAAGCACTCTTATATTTCTCTGTCTGCAATATCCCAATCCATTCACCTCCTCAATTTTGCCAAAAAATTTCAGTCAAAAAGATATCATTCGCTCAGAGCCACATATTTTATCCATCATATCTGACGGCTGAGAAAGACTACCTTGTTCAAATTTCAAACCCTGAAGTTCTCAACTTTTAGAGGACTTGAAATCCTAGTTTTTATAAATTACATGATTTTTTTAATTTTTTGAATTTTCCTTTCCACAACGGGGGACATTTTGTGCTCACAAAACTGCAATAGATGTTCAAGAAATTTAGATTTCAGAAAGACATGAAAGCTCTAGTTAGTTGCTGCCAAATGTTGCATTTTTTTAAAGATTTGATAAACAGTAATTAATGCCTTAAAATTTGATCCCTTTTTCTGAGCACCATATAAATGGATAACTATTTGAATGTTTACTTATTCAGGAAATCTATTTGTTTGCTTCATTTTGTGGCAGGCTGTCCAGCTTAGCAAATTTGACTACAGGCTTGCAAACAGGTTGGATACAGAATATCAGAAGTTGAGATGTAGAGTTAACTACCATGCTTTAAAATTTACCAGCCCAATACTTGGAATGGGGGAAAAATTGGTCCATCGGATGAGGATGAGAAGTAAACATTATATTGCACTGCACCTAAGGTAGTTTGATTGAATTTTGGTCTTTTATTATCTGTATCCATCGCATTAAATCTCCACAATTTGGTATCATTTTGATTTATCAATATGATGACCACCAAAACACTAGAATATATAATTATTGTTTATGCCTATGGTGATAAATCTTACGCGGCTGCATTACATGCATATACGCATATGCTAGATAAGCATATCACGAAAGTATCCATCCAATTTATTTCCATAAAATATGAAACACTTACACAAGAATGATCTGTTTCATGGAGGACCGAGTTTTGACTGACAGCATTTGCAAGTAGTACAATTTAAATTGAGCCAGTGAATTGCCATGTCCATTCTTGTTGACCCTTTTGGTCTAACAGCCAGTTGTTCCCTTTTTCCCTTTCTCCCTTTCGTAAAAAGTAGCCAGTTTGTTCGAGAAATTCCCAAGCACTCATTCACATGCTCATAATTTAGGTCAAGTCCACATCCTGAGCTTAATCTGATTGATCGTACTTGTTGCAGCTTTTGTTGATTCCAGAGTTTTAAAACCCTGTTTGGACCGGTCGGTCCGATTGGGATTCAAAGGTGTATACAGCCCAATTTACTTTTTAGATCGAGCACGTCTCTAACTGGGTGGAGATTTTCATCATACTAGAAAAAAAAATAGATTTTAAGCGGTATAAACCTGCCCGAATGGACCGTTCGTTTTTTCCATTATATTAATAAAAGACCCATGTCCTGCGTTCCTGATAGTACTCTCTCGAGACCTGTGCTGCATTTGTTGTGTCCCTCAAGACCCACACTGATATGCTTGTAATTCGCTGTTTCTGAAAATTAATTCAAAATAATTAAATTCTGTGAAAAGTGAGCTGAGAACAACACCCGCCACCTTGTATTAGCTTGGAGAGGTTTACACCACCACACACACCAGTTGACTATGTACCTCTACAAGTCAAAGATGGCTTGAATTCTAAAAACATTCGCTGATTCTATTTGCACAAGCAGCAATTTCTTTTATTCTTTTACATTTAAGATGCAGTTAATTAGGTAGATAAGAGATGACAATTGAAAATTTTTTACATTGATTGCCATTTTTTCTACAGATTTGAACCTGATATGCTGGCATTTTCTGGATGTGATTATGGTGGAGGGGAGAAGGAGCAGAAAGAACTTGGCGCAATAAGGCGGAGGTGGAAGACATTACATGTAAGTCTCACATGTTAAAATTTTATATACAACTATAATTTATTAGGAGATACTCAAAATGTAATCACATCCTGTTCACTTTTAGGTAGCTTTATATATATATATATATATATATATGCTTGAGTGGAAATCCAAAACCATAGCAGTACACAGGATACAAAAACTTAACAGGATCTTTTCATAGAATGAATATCAACAATGGCTTTAAACGTCTGAACATTCTTCACCCTGATAGTGGCAAGATGCTGGAATTAGGACTTAATCGAGAAATGTTTTGCTGAACTATGTTTACACTTTTGAAAATTGATTTACGGACTGGTAAATAATATGAGTAATATTGACATGCAGAGAAGCAATCCTGATAGGGCAAGGAGGCAGGGAAGATGCCCATTAACCCCAGAAGAAGTTGGTCTCATGCTAAGAGCATTGGGATATGGTTCTGATGTTCATATTTACGTTGCATCAGGGGAAGTATATGGAGGGGAAAGAACACTAGCGCCTCTCAAGGAATTGTTTCCTAATTACCATTCAAAAGAGACCATTGCTACCAAGGAAGAATTACAATCATTTTCTTCATTTTCTTCTCGCATGGCTGCACTTGACTTCATTGTCTGTGATGAAAGTGATGTATTTGTAACCAATAATAATGGAAATATGGCAAAAATATTAGCTGGACGAAGGTATGTTATACTCCATTTACATCTATTTTAATTTCTGTTAACTGATATCTATTACAGCTAATTAGCTCTCTGGGAACTTTCATGTAGGAGATACTTTGGGCATAAACCAACCATTCGTCCAAATGCTAAAAAACTCTACCGATTGTTCTTGAATAGAAGAAACATGACTTGGGATGTTTTCGCATCCAGTGTCCGTAATTTCCAGAGAGGCTTCATGGGGGAGCCAAAGGAGGTTAGACCAGGTAGAGGTGGATTTCATGAGAATCCATCGACCTGCATATGTGAAGATTCCACAGCCAAAGTTGAGAAAAATTCAGGACCTCGAAAACATGGAAAGGATAATACAACGAAGAGAAATGCATCAAACGATGAACCGGATGTTGACAGTGAGGCGGAATGGCCAGAAATGGATGATGATGATGATGATCAGAATGATCTAGCAGATAAGGGTACATTCAATGAAACATTTTCGGACTATGATGCTATGAACTTCGAGGATCCTGATTTAGAGGAAATTATATCAGACTAGTGATGGTGCCTTGTCCAGTGCTGATGTACCTGTTGACTTTTTATGGTTGTTTGTCCTCATCACGTTCCCTTCAGCAGTTGCTGCTCAATTTGACAGCTGCTGATAAAGCCCAAAAAAGGAAACAGAAAAGGCGCTCCTTTCTCAATACTGGCGAACTATAGTAAAAAGACAACCAAAAAAAATTAATCATACGATCATCTTCTGCATTTTTAAGGACATAATGACCTCAGTTTGGTGGGATTGTTTTGGACTTATACTTGAATCTGTGAAGAGGGGATCAGAAGCGAGCAATGGAAGTAGATTTAGAGGACAGTCGTTCGACATATAGAAGTGCACACAAAATTGAATCGAGTTTGCTAGGAAGTAGGAAAATCTGTATATCTGTACTTACTGGTTTCTGTCTTCCTGTCTTCCATTGAAGTATGATTCGGTCAACATAATTTTTAGAAGCAAATGGATGTCAACTGTCGTTTATTCGCCTAAAGGGAACGTAGCAATCAATAGTGTTGTCCTGACAGGTTGACCATTTTAAAGCATGGATAAATTCTTTCCATAAATGTTGTCATAATGAAAGGTAGATTTTATTTCCAATAATTTGCTTGCGTTGGGTGCGAAATGTATAGCGGAACCGTTCCGTGTAGGGTGGGAAGCTCATGGGTGGCAGACACAGCAGAAAGCTGAATTCTTACCAGCGACTGCCGACTAAATTTGACCGAAAAACATTAAATATCAAGCTGCGTTTAGCATCATTTACGTTGCACAGTAGAAAGTTATCCAATAATAATACGTCCAAAAATTGTCAATTTTAAATAGTGGGAAACCAAAGGGGAAATGTAAAGGTAGAACATTAAAATGGAAAGAATGAATAAAATGATCGATCCACAGTATATATTACAAAATGGATTCCACTCGTTACGATGGAATCTCCCTAAAATTGAAGAAAATAAATAATGGAGCTTGTAAGTCAGATCATGTTCATTGTGAAGGTGGCAAATCTTGAGGCGAGTCATCATTAGCCTCGGGCGATAGACCAAAGTCTATATTAGGGAAGACACCAGGGGGCCTCTCCCGAGGCTCAATTGAAAGTAATTGGGTTGAATCACCCACAACATCCGCCCATCCATAGTGAGGTTCCGCCCTAAATTTTGGACATTATCAAATTCAAATTACCAATGTGCCTATCATCATTCATAATCACAAACGTTAATGGTATTTTATAATCTAATTATAGAGATCAATTTGTGACTAATACTTGGAATTTTACGGATTAATTTGATAATTCAAAATATATTCTATTTTTAAAATGTACAAAGCAAAGAATGAACCAGTATTATGCTTCATCCCGATCTAACACGTCTATTACTGTATTGTAATGCTTGAGTATTTTGTAGCAATTTTTTTCTTTATGAAAAAACAGAAAGAATCTGTACTTGCGGGTTACCCAACAATCGCTAGACACATACTTCTATGTGGACTAAAAACCCATCTAGATGCATCAAAGGCCTTTGGATTAATTAACTAGAGGACATGAGCAATAGAATGGCTAGTTGCTGAAAATCTTACTCATAGTATGTTTCTTCATCTACAACTATATCCCAGCTCTCACCAGTTGTGCTATTTCCATACTTATGAACTTTCCTGTTAAAAACGAAAGCGAAACAAGTCGATATAGAATAAAAAGGTGGGGCATTGGATGCAGATCTATTTAACAATTTTTAAATTGTTGCCATGAACAAATAATCCACTAATCAGCTGTAAGTAAGCTTTAGCTACCATACCCATTTCCAAAGTGTTCTTCTCCCCAAGTTCTAGACCAACCTGGTAAAAAGTAGGAATATGGTGACAGAAGACCATGTTAGCAAGCATGTAAAAGCAGGAGTGAAAATGAGAGAAACCAAGAAGACCCATTTTAGTGATGGTAACATACGTTCACTGCTTGGAGATACGTGCCATGTTTCTCCGTGTCTTGAACCTATGCCTTTGAAAAACCTCTCCTCCCACTTGTCCCCCCATTTCGTTCCAAGCTCGGTTTCAGCCCACTTATCTGTCCTGAGGAAGTGTAAGCAAGGAGGAGGAAGCACAAAGAAAACTAATTTTAAAACCCAGAATATTTTTTTTATAAACTCAAATAGTTCCCTCGTATCCGAAGAAATCAACACATTACCATTAGAAAGAAGGAAAAAAAATATGAAAGAGAACAATGAACACAAATTAAAAAGTAAGACATTGCTGTGCTCCTGGAAAAACTGTCATAATTCAACGCTTGATAGTATCCATTGACATTACCATAAATCAAAACCAATCTTACGTCATGAATACTATTTTGTAATACAAAATTTCGAAAAATCCTTGCTGGGCTAAAAGTCTGAAAGTACATCCTGCAAGTCATGCTAATTAAGTTCATGTTAATTTTCAGTCTACAATGTCTTAAAACTAACCAATACAAATAATAAAAATATCCACCATTTGATCACATACCCATAGTCATTTAGTGTTTTTAAATTTTAGTGCACAAAATCAATATAATAATTTGATGTTTAGATTCATCAAATCATTCTGCAGTACGTTATTGAAAATTAGACGGTACAATTATGCAAATTTCAATACAAATGAAAACCAACTCTACTCACCAAACCACACCCAGTTATCACTACAAATTAATAAGCTATTTTAAAATATATCTTGTACAGAGCAACATGACATTGTAAATGACATTTTAAGATGGGAAATCAGAACCCTTACCATTTGAGAACAGACCCTCTTCCATCATAATGCTCTCCCCACTTTTCCCACCATGATTGTTCATTCAATCTACCATACTTGTGTGCTCCTTTCTCGGTCCAGCCTTTAGCATCATATTTTTCCCACCTAACCAAATTGAACAGACACAGAATATTGGAATGCATTAGACCTATTTATAACGCATACAGAAAATCAACCCCCCCCCCCCGGTAAACTACACCACCTTACCATTTCTCATACCATCCAGCATTTTCAGTTCCTGATTTTGCTTGTTTTTGTGCACTCCTTTCTATTCTTGCTATGTTACTGCAAATTTAAACATGCAAGACATGGTGTCAAGAATTCACAGGGTTTACCTAATCATCACGAGCAGAGAAATAAAGTAATGACCTCCATTCATCTTGATGAAGATTTTCCTGCCACGTCTCCCACCAAGAATCCCCCTCAGAATTCCTGCCAGATTTCTCCACACCTGAAAGAGCGTATAAAATCAATCAAATGCACCAACAAGTCACAGGAATTATAATTGTAGGTTATCCCCCATTGTCGAATGGTGTGGCCAAAATAGTGTATACAAGTGGGGGACAATTCTGAGTTAGCTGTTAGGGTTGAACTAAACCCAAAAATCAGATTTTAAGATGGCGTCAAAACTATATTCAATCACATTTAGATATTGAATCCTACAAAATTCACACTTAGTAAGCCCAAATCTTGATATGAGGGGAGTGTTGAAAATCCCATATTGTAGGGACAAAATAATATATACAAGTGAGGGACAACCCTTACCCTATAGTTATGGTTTTTAAGTTCAGTTACACCCAAACCCAAAGTCTTCGAAGATTATTTAAGAGTCTAACAAGTGATACAACAAACTGTTATCCAGCATTTCTTCAATCAATTACACCATTCGATGATAATGATACTCAATTCAGAGAAATGTTTTAATGCCAGCTCATGTACGGGAATGGCAATATATGAAATTACAACTCAGCAACCCCACCATCGTTGATAAATGATCATTCACATCAAAGACATCGCATCGAGATCCAAAGTACACAAGCTTATTTTTTAATTGTGAACTGTAATTTAGAGACAATGAAAAATGACTTCAAATATATTATATAGATGATGTATAATGTTTAATCTAATAATTTTAAACTTGAAAATAGATAAAAGAACTTAATCAAAAGTCTTATAAAACAAACAACTATTTATTGTAAAGCCTCTATTTTGGAAGAATGGAAAGAAACTAATAAAACAACCAAATATATTGTATACATTGAATGATTGGATGACAAATAAAGTAGAGGAATAATCAACTAAAATAATTTCAGAAGAACTTTCTTAATTTCTTTCATAGTTTCATTTACAATTCCAGCTTATATAGCTTTTCTAATTCATTCATGAGATTTGGTTAAAGAAAAGTGTGAAAAGAGAAAATAACGAATCATTCAATTATATGATATAACAACACTATGTGATGATTACAAAAGAAAAAACCCCGTGAGCAGAGAAACTAAGCGTTTTTGGAATGATATTTTTGAGATTTTAATTTCCAGAATTGAGATCAATAGATGTAAAGTGACAATCATAAAGAATACTTAAATTTAGAAGATGATGATTGATAATTCCCATGTACGAAACTCGTACAGACTTGTATTGGTATTTACTTGTATGTTTTGTTAAAGATACCTATGCCTGTGACTTTATTAATTTTGAGTATGATCTTTTAGAATTTATATGTACCTACCGTATATAAAATATAAGAAATTTCAGAATAATAGTTATCATGCTATACGCTATCTCACTGTAGCATTTTTAGTGTCTGCCACTGTGTATGCTATCTGGGATTTCAAACATTGCAATTCAAATAGCTAGATTTCTAAGGTTGGGCACTAGGCATGGAATGACTATTTGGTTTGGGTAAAATCATGGCAAACTTCAAGGGAATCACACTGAAAAGTCTGAAGCAAAAGGGATCTTAAAAGAAGATCCATCATTATGAGGTACAGCAGTATGTAGTGAGGGCCCAACTTTGTAACGGGATCCAATTTTATACAACTTATGTTGATCTGCTAGGGAACATGACTATAAAGGAGGCTCCATACTACTACGTAAGGAGTTTCAAGTCTTGTCTGACAGTGGGAAATAATCTGTCTATAAAGTGAGCTCATACCAATTGGCATGCTTGACATGGCAACACTGTTTTCTTTGTGGAATTTTTTTTTTCCACAAACTGGATTGATCCCACATAACGAACCTGGAAGGTGCATGCAGGCAAAGAGAATTTGGGAGTGAAATCGCCAAATTATTGAAATTTTGGTCCCATATGGGTTCCTGCCTTGTTCCTTTAGGAAGCTAAAATAAATTCAACCACCACAACAAGACAACTTTTTGTTATATATACAAAAAAACTTACAAACTATATCTTTATTATAAAAATTAAATATTTAATCCAGTACTCGGACTGAGTAAATCTCATTATGATAATAAAACTAGGGAGAACAACAATTTAAGTGTGCCTCCGAACTGATGGGATTCAACTTTGATACTTATAATAATACCCAAACTGAAAATAATGAAATATGCTGCCATCACAGCTATGCAGTTTGGCCAATCAGATGCCTGTGCTAGTGAAATTCAATCAGATCAGAAGTTAAAATTAAGTGTACAATATCTGATTGCAGATCCAACGTCTCACCTCAGGTCTACTCTGCAAGGGGATAACCTTAATACAAAAACTTATTGATTTTACGAAGACAATCCCCATATTCCATTGCTTCTTTCAGAATTTTATAATTCTTCAGTGGCAGATCATTCAAACTTTTTTGTAAATATCGGAAGATTATAAAGGATAGTGTTTTGGGAGAGTATGAAAAAGGATGTGCAGCAATTTGTTGCAGCTAGTGATATGTCAAAGATACAAACACCAAACATTATCTCTAATATAGCTAGATGGTTTCATTGCAACCCCTAAGAATGCCTACTTAAGTTTGTCAATATACCATTCTTTGAAGTGGTAGATCACCTAACTAGGTATATGCACTTTGTACACGTCCGTCACCCTTTCATAGCCAAGGAAATGGCAGAAAACTTAATCCGAGAGGTGCTTAGCTTACACGGATTCACCCTTTGACAATTGTTTCTGATTGAGGTAAAGTTTTTCTTAGTAACTTTTGTATCAACAAAAAGAAAGTAAGTTGCAATTTAGGTCAGCCAGCCTCAACTTGTTTGACAGGTGGGGGCAGTAAGCAATCATCTTAAATCCGCATTACTTGTTGAGAAACTAAAGCAATGGAAGAAATTATTAATATTATAAGCAGGGGTTGAGCTTTGCTCTGATATAAATTATCAAGGGCATAGAAGTCCACTCATTTCTAAAAAGGCAAGCAATCACTCAGTAGAAGAAAATATGAACTAGGAGCTAGAGAAAACGGATTTAACTATTGAATATCTCGCATGGACTAGAAATATAGTCAAATTGTATATAAGTGTGTGTAAATCTTAAGGTTAAGTTAAATTTAAAATCTACTTTTTAAGATTATATCAAAGTCTATCCAAGCAAGATGTGTTGAACCTATCGTGTCACCTACTATCGTTATTGGACCACCTATAAACATTTTGTTTGATGGTATCAATCTCATGGAGAAGCTCAGCCAAACAAACTCTTGATTTATAAGCAACTCTTATCAGGCTAGCTTTCTAGTTGGTTCTCTAGGCCTCATGTCCCCTTCATTCTAATAGAAAAAGCCCTTTCAACATGGCATAATCCAGTTTCTTTAGAGCTGCAAAAGAGCATTGCAATTGTTAATGGGCTCCATGATAATTATAGTCTATTGAATACTTAGTAGAGGTCAAAATGGGTTTTGAATGAATTGGTGAACCCAGTTTTAAAATGCCATGTTATAATTACCTTGAAGTCCTCCCAACACCATGTAGATGTCTTCTCTCCCCACCAATGATATCTATCCAAGGCCAGAACTTCCTACAAGCAACAACATATTGAGCTTCTTCTGAGTGATGGAATTTAATTTGAAATAGCATTCAATCCAAACAATACACCCATACGCATCATCAAAGAATATTAGAATCTCCATTTTCCTTTCTCTCCATTACAGTGGAATGGGAGTATCTTTACTGCATCAAGATGATGAATATGACTTACGAGGTTCTTTCCCATAACTCCTCATCCATGAACACTTTCCAACTTCCTATACTTACCAATGACAATCATTACAGCAAGAGCTTCTTGATCTCACTCAACTTTTCTTGATCCAAATCTATTACCCCTGCCTTCATCTGAGCTTGTATGATGACCATCCAAGCTCTCAGAATCAAGACTATAATAACAAAATGACAGGTACCAGGGTATTATAGATAAGGAAAATTTGTATTTTACTAAGTGTATAAGACCCATGTCAGCTAATTACAGAGCCTAAAACAATGTGTATGAGTATAGAACTGAAAAACTAAGCATTATGGGAGTGCTTAGTCTCCTCCGAACAAGAGTTCAAATTGATTACTGCCTGCCTTCCTTTGACACACTTCCTATAATTAACTTCCCTCTCAACTGGATCACATGAGGCATGCCACATTCCACATCACTGGGCAGCTATTAGCTTATTCTTCCTTCTCCTATCCACGATCTTAATCAGTTGATTCATTTTGGACCCTTTTATAAATTAAATGTCACTTTTACATACATGTGCATATAAGCATAGCCCATCCAAATGTTAATAATAGTTAATTAACTAAATGAACTGTTTGGGAAAGGCCCAAAGGTAAGTTTGAAACCCTCAAACTATATTCTTGTTTACCAGGAAAACCATGTACTTCTAGAAGTAATTCTGCACTGGCCCTATAGTATTTTAAGGCTGCTATTTCAAATATAAAGAAAAGAACGTACCTAGCTCCTTATATCCAGTCCAGTCACTCTTCTCCCACCACTGCCAATTAGATCAATAAAACCAATTAAAAGGAATCCACCTGAGGTGTGATACAGATAACACTATGAATACTGTGAATCTAACATTAAAAATGAATCCACCAGGGAAGATGCTAATCAGGCTATCATTAAAAGAAGAGTTTTGTTAATATCAACCCTTGGGCTTTTATGTTAACTAAAAGTAGAAAGTTATTATTGACAAAGAAAGTGCTCATTAGATTGAAAATACAAAAGAACAATAAATTATATCTTTTCCAATAAAACAATTCCACTTTTAATTGCTTAAAATCAATCCTAATGACTGATTTTAACAAAAAGAATGAAAACCCAAACCACCATACTCCCAATAAATTCAAATTGAAGTCGTACCAGGTTCAGCTATAGAAGAATTACATCCAGATGTTAGATTTTATAAATAGTACAGCATTCCCTCATCAAGAAGATGGGTATTTTTACAGAGTTACTTGGCACTAAAAATATTTATATCAATAATAACTGACTTTCAAATTACTAGAACTAATCCCAAAGTTATAGCAAAGTTCTGTCGAAATATTCAAATGCAATGCTAGATATTTTCTAGGTATGTGGAATGCTTACATATCAAGATCTTATTACATTGAGCGACACCTCGTATTCTAATGCATTAATATCAACTACGGTATTTAATCCAAGTGGAGAGAAATTACTCTAGACCTGTTTAAAAGAAAATTCATGAAGCATTATTCAGCTATAAGCTTTCGTTGTTACCGTTTTTAGCATAAAACATTCATAACCAGAAGGTCAGCACAGATATCTTTATTATCTAGGGTTTGGAAATTAAGATCTCTCCTTTTCATTTGGTACAAGGGATCAGTCCTCTACAATGGTATGACGATTTCTTTAGGCAAACAACAATAAACAGCAAGTATCAAGAAGATTATATGTGATGACTTCCTCAAAAGAATTGGAAGACAGCTTTCATTCAAAAACTTGCATTAACGTAACATGCTATCATAGATTTATTACCCTGTTTAATATTATATTTTATTTTTAAAAACGTATACGGACATTCAAATATTAAAATTACAATATACCGTTTCTTTCCATTCTGAAGAACCATCATGACATTGACCACCCATTCTTGTCCATCTACATCTATATCCATTTTCACCCAGTTCTTCCCCACTTTCTCTGTACCAGGTACTCCCATCTTCATTTGTGCCTGACTCATTAACGTTTTCATTTAACAAGCTGATACCCCAGTCCTTCTCATTTGCTATGCCAGTGTCTGTTAGAAGTCAGTGAACAAAAACAGTTATAATACATTACCACTCCATGATTGGTCACTGAAGAACATCATCAGAAGGCCTTCAGTAATGTTTCCGGCAAAGCAGTAAGGATATAAATTACACAAAAATACCTCTTTTCGGGGGTGTATCACGTGACTGTGGACCAGAATTTCTCGGGGTGCAACGTGGAGAAAATTTTTCCTGCTTCAGAAATGATCTGTTGCCATCATGGCACAAAGCAGCATAACCACGAAGAAAAATCTTCAATTACAACCATATGTTGCATATAATGTATAAACCATAGCCAATTAACATTCAAGGGTATAAATCTCTGGCTCAAGAAAAGCTTCATTTATTTTCAATAAAACCATGACAACTGGAAAGCAAAGACAGGAAGGAAAAATTGAAAACATGCTTCATCCTTTCTTGCTTTTAAATGTAGGTCAGAACATTTTCAGCACCGTGACATTATTAAATTCTAGATAATTCCTTCCCAAAAACGTTTAACAATTCAAAAAGAATTGACCCTTTAAGTGTATATAATGAAATCAACCTTCATAATGTATGTACTCAACTCAATATTACAAATATTGTCTACCCCAGCTGGCACTTTGCGTACTTAACCTGCTAAATCATTCAAGTCTCCAATAAGGTCGACGCATCATAATTTTTACATACTAACCTAATGTGCATAAAACCACTCTCTTCCTCTCGTCTCACAAAAACCATAACATGGTACTCACGCGTATCAACATGTCGTCTGTTGGCCACATAATGTTAGAAAATATGAAAGAGAATGCCAAGAACAGGATAGAATTTTTCGTAATTAATTAGTTCACATGCAATGATGTTATAACACACATTCCACTCACCAGGGAATCACCTCAACTAACTAATTGAGCCAAGACCACACAAGCACATTATCAGCTACCACAAATGCATAAATATTACAAATCGCGATGATAAACTTCTCAGTACATTCGAATAGATAATGAAAGTAACATCTACAAAATGCAGATCCAATATCATGCAAAAACGGCAACTCAACACTGTTATCCCTTTATTTTTCATCGATAAAAGACGAAAGGTTGTTAAGACCTAAATATAGAACCGAATTTTCAAGCAACAACAATTTTAATTATTAACGTACGGTGGAGAGGCGAAAGGCATTGCGGCAGGAGAGGCCTGAACTCTCACTCGGTGAATGTGAGGGTTTTTCTTTGTATCGAACCTCCGTTCCTCGTTCTTGTCTCCGCCGTTGCCAGGTCCACTCGTTCTGCGAATCGGAGTAACCGAGTCAGAACAGCAGCACCGAATTGCGCCACTTCCGAGTCGAACTCGATCAGCGAAGTCGAAGCAGAGCTTTCTACGCTTGCTCGGAGCTAGCTCCAGCACGTGACTCTTGTGAAGCGGAACGACATTGAGCGGCGCCAGTCTCAGCTTGAAATCGAACTGCGTAGTGGATAAGCCTCTTGAACTCGCCGCCATTGATGAATGCAAAATCACATTGACGAATTAGGCAGCGGAGGATAGTGCGGCGAAGCGTGTGACTGCGCTGTCGCCTTTCGCCGTTTGGATTCTGCGGCGGAGTGTTCAGAGAATAGCAATGCGAATGAAATTGGAATCGGCGGCGTATTTGTTGAGGAAGGATGAAAAAAAAGTTGGAAGTGAGTGAGAGAAATTGTTGCTTTGAAGCATTTGATCTGAGAGTGAGAAGGTGGAATTTGAAGAGAGGTGAGAAGAGGAGGGGAATGGTGAAGAAGGGAAGAGAGGAGAGAGAGAGAGAAAGAGAGAGAGAGAGAAAGAGATCAGATCCGGGATGGACTTTGATCATACTACGAATCCCAAGATTTACTCCAATATACATATACACGTGAGCACGTGGGTCCCACCAACATTTGTGACCCTTAACCCTTATTCCACTTTGGTCTTGCCACGTGTCACTCCTACAACAGCCGTCTGTATCTTTGTTGGATGAGGAGCACAAAATCAGCTGCTTTAGAGTACTTTTTTTTAATTATCTAACTTGTGGATGAATTTCAATTAGGACACCGTTGTTTCAAAGATAGAAATGTAACTCAGTGTGCATGGTTTACATTTTCAATGTATAAGGAAATCAATTAGCTTTTAAATGAATTGATATAATATTTAAAAAAGAAAATTTTAATATTAAAACTAGTGATGAGTCTCTTTAAATTATTAAAAGATTTTGTAAGAATAATTCATAAAAAAAGCTAATATTAAATCTTTTAAAATAAAGACTTTTAATAAGTACTAAGTTTTAGTAGATTATATCTGTTGGATAAAAATATTACATATTTGATATTATTTATCAATTTATTTTATTTTTTATTATGGTTAATTGTGTCAAATTAAAAATTGTTCAGGTTTATAGTGTTGTTAATTAATAATATATCAAATTAAAAAAATTTCATATGATTTATGAAGAAAATCATTATGTATTCATTTTGATTTTTTTTACAATGAATGATATAACTGTGTACATGTATTTATTCAAAATATTTGTCATAATAAATCTTATATATTTATGTTTCGTGAGCTGTATTTTTATTACATGAATTTTATGTCATCTCTCGTGTCTTGTTTTCTTATTCTTTTTTAATGTAATTTTTTGACAAATTTTTCATGTGATGTCTATGATTAAAATTTTAGTGTTTACATAGCTAAGTTATAAAAACTTAATTATATCTAACATAAACATATTTAAAAATAAATTATATTTTAGAATTTTTCATTTAAATTTATTTTTAAACTTCAATTATAAGATAAAGAAATTATAAGATAAAAAAATTATAACAGATTAAATATATTAATATATGATCTTTAACATAAAATTATAATTTATATCTAAAACTTTGATATATTTTTGTCAACAAATTTAAAAATAAATTTTTAACTTTAAATATTTTTTACGTATCATTTTATACTAGAGTTATTTAAACAGTTTAATATATTATTATTTTTAAGTCAATTGAAAAATGTTTTCATATTTTAAAAATTTTAATAAAATTAGTTTAAAAGTTTTATATCTATTTATTTTTTGAGTTTGAAACTAAAATATGTTTAAGATTCAAAAATAATACCAAGTTTAGGTTAAAATTCTAAAACTAAAAACATAATTAACACAATTATAAAAAAATTAAAATTAAGTAAAATAAATGAAAACAGTTATTCTCAATACATACATTAATGATATTGCTCCATGAAATAGTTATAATAAGTTCTGTCCAAGTTATGCAACACGGAAAATTGAAAAAAAAAATGGTAAATTTTATATTAATGAAAACAAAAAACATAAAATATAAAAACAAAATTAATGAAATTCAAATTTTATATAAAAATTACAAGCTTTTTTTTGTTAAAAAAACATATCAATATTTATTATATTAAAGAAATTATTTGTCTTTAAAATCTTTAAGCAAGCAAGTTATAAATAAATATATGTGAAATAAAATTATGCAAAAGGTGATATGAATTTAATTGGGAGGTGAGAACTTTATTCTTCATGTAAAAAAGTTTGTAATATAAAATTATATGTTGATATACTTAGATTTTTTTACTAATAATTTATATAATAAAAATAGACTTAAATATAAGTTTAGATTCCTCTATTTTGTTTAATTTGTAAGTTGGTTAAATTCTCGATTTGCATATATTCCATTTTATATATAAAAAATTATAATTATGAATAATATAAACAATTGATGAATATTTATATTAGTGATTCTTTATCAAATTTGCCATTGACTAATATAGAAGGTCTTTTTATAATTCATGCTATTTTTGATAATTTTTTTATAATATTTCAATATTATTTACTTGTTTATAATGGTATTCGGATTATTATTATTGATTGTTAAAATATTATTAAAAAATATTGTGAAATTATCATTATTTTATAATCCATGGATTTTTCATAAAAAAAATATAAAATTAATAATAGTGGTCATAAAAATAATATTAAAACTATCAGTAAATACGTGTTATTAAAGTATTGAGTGGAGTGACATCCTCTGATTCTGATGGGCAGAATGGATAACGTGGAAACAGGGACATACCACACGGCACGAAAGTAAATGAAGTATTGATCCCCGTTGGAAAGCAAAAGTCTTCTCACCTTATCCACACCTCAGCCCCAAGTCTTGAGTCTAGTCACTGAAAATTACTTGCACCTTCATTTCCACCCTTTAGTTAAACATTGTTTTGGCACCTGTCTTTTCATTTCCACAAGGACACATCAAACTGTATGTTTTGACAGAAATGGTGGATAAGAAGCTGAGTCAATCCAAGTACACGCTGACGTGGTACCAAACACATGACATAAAACTCTTGGTCAGTAACCTCTTAACGTGGCACACATAAATCATTTAAGAAGTGAAATCACTCTGATTGCACTTTGACTAGGAGACCAAACAATGTTATTTGTGGTTTATTGCATTCATTTCGGAATGAGAACAAAAAGAGTGTTGCCTCAAGTGGATAACAAAGCAAAGCAAGGCAATGCAACTCAACCTTCCTGTTATATTCTTGTTTCTCAAGGACCGCAATTTAGTCACCCACCTATATCCCGAAATGACATTAATTAATGGATATGATTCAATACTCTGTTGAAATAAATGTTTTCAGCAAACAGAAATCCAATAATTTATCAAACTCAGTTGCTAGATTTCCTTTAGCTGATACAATGCCTTGTTGCCAAGACTAAGAAGAGTAAAATCCACATGCTGAAATCTTAGATTCACCACCACAGAAAACAAATGATTTCCCACTAGACTATTTCCGCGGTTGAGTTTCACACATAAATAGGTATCAATAACTATTCAGCAGTTTACACATAAATAGGTGTCAATAACTATTCGGCAAATCTGTATTGATCAAACTAATTACACTGCGATTGATTAAAATACACCTGCAACATCACGTCTTCCACAAATCACTGCTTCAGCCTAACCATTATTCGCCAGCTAATTATAAATAGAAAAAAAAATTGTATTAGATGTAAGTACAACAATAAATAAAAATGCTTATAATATTATTACTATTCAATCACTATTGCTTATAAATAATTTTATTAGTTTTTACAACATCTAACTTTAAAATCATAATAAAATTTATTTATTATTGATTGGCAGTATAAAAAAAATTAATAGTAACATTTCATGATAATTAATTGGGATGGGACAGCAAAATGGAAACTTCTTTCATCTAGCACTTTTCTGTTTCTCAAACAAGGGAAGAGGTTATTACCTTTCCTCAAAGAAAGAATTGTTCGAACTTGTACAAACTTATAATTCCATAGATTATACAAGGGCTCCACGAATTACATGACATGGATGTGTAATAAAAGAATTAGCTAGAAACACAATCCAGCCTAAAACAATTCAATATCCAAATATAAAAAAAAGTAAACAAAAAGAAATGTTGATTAGAATCTATCAATGCTTTCTTGCCAGAAAGATGAAATGCGCATATAACATTAACCTCTTCAGCCTCATCACACCTACCGACCGAGCATGATCATCGGGCATTTCAGTCATCTGCTTATATTTAAAGACATTTGATTCAACAGTTTATCAAAAGACCCGAGAAACAGGGCATCACTGACATACACAAGATAACAAATGATGGCATCATGGTAACTGGTGCTGAACTTCATCTTTTGGGTATGAAAGGCTTAACTGATTCTACAACAACCTGTTTTGGAAACGAAATATCAAATTAATGTGATAATTTTTTATAAATGTATACAAGTCAATCAAATTGTTATCAATGCTTTAAGAAAATCACTTGTTTATTTTGTCTTTGTCATTATACCCAACCCAAGACCTAAGATCAAATAACAAAACATGATATTACACTGTTGTTTATGAATATTAGTTTTTAACCAAGTAGTATGATGGAACATATGCATCCTGTCAGGGGCCCTACTAGCAGAAAAATTCATTACCCAATCGAGTATGTTGCAGTAAGAAATAAGAAACAACGAAATTCAACACCCAAACTAGAATATTATGTTTTCTGCATTTTTTTTTTCATTTAGAGAAGTTATACTCTTTTGAAAATAGCCTATAGATTTACTTGTAGTCTTACCCTGCCATCATAGGATAATGATGCAAAGATCCATGGTTCCCGGGAACTCCAGGTGAGCCCTGTAACATGAATAAAAAAATTGTAAAGGAAAGTCTATCTGCATGTATTTGGAACGGTATTTTGTGTGTATGTAAAAGCTATTGTCAAAATTCACAAAAGAAACAGAAACTAAAATTATATATGTTTATCGAATGTGGATCAAATTTGACATAACGTAATATACCAGACAACTAAAAAGATCATGGATTAAAAATCTTGAATCTCTTACCATAAATGCTATCTTCATAATCACTGTATGAATTAAGCAATGGATCAACCCATCGAGCAGATGAATCTACTAGTCTGCTAAAACATAAACACAGATGAATGAAAAACCAAGTAGCCATAAAATAAAATGTAACATAGTAATATCACAAGATAACAATGACCTTTCAGTTGTTAGGTCATCATGATTTGTTGAGGCAAGCCACAAATTGACAGTTGAATCCGTACCACTACTCTGTAACAACCACAATCCATGACAAATAACTAAATGTCCCCTCGTGATAATTTAGTATGGAGACCACCTTTCACCAATAAATGGACACAAGCAAGAGATTTAAAAGTCATTAAAAAATGCATTTTTGTGTGTTTCAACACGTGAGTGTGGGAAAAAGCTTCTTAAATCCAAGTTCACTTCTAAAGCAAGAAATTAAAGGAGTATCCACCCTCAAATTTTAGTTGGTCAAGCTCACCATCCACTTTAAAATGAATCAAGGATTGACACACACTCACTTTAGAGGAACAGCATTCCTCTGTGTGTGTGTGTGTGTGTGTGAGAGAGAGAGAGAGAGAGAGAGAGAGAGAGAGAGAGAGAAAGAGAGAGAGAGAGAGAGAGAGAGAGAAAGAGAGAGAGAGAGAGAGAGAGAGAGAGAAAGAGAGAGAGAGAGAGAGAGAACCAAGATCATTCCATCATACTCTGGATTACACTTGACAGTCCACGTCCTGGCAACACAAGTAACACATAGGGCCAATCAGATGTCTGAAAAAATAATATCAAATAATATAATTTAATTTTAGATGCAAGTTTTCAATGAAAAAAAGTTCTATTTTTTGTGTTTTAAAAGCACGATTGTAAAAATACACGGCAACCACTAAAAGCAAAGCAGTTGTTTCCTTCTCTGCTTTTTTTCTCTCTTTTTTTTTCACAATTTCACCACAGGGATGATAAAAAATTGGAACCTTGTAGGGTTCTTGGACTGGGAAGATAGCTACAATATAAATCAGCTATACGACAATACATGACAAGTACCAATGAGTATGTCCTGGAAGCTCTTGGATGGGAACTTTGGGTTTTCTTAGATCCCAAATATGTATCCCAGACTCATATTCTGCAGTAACCTGTACAAAACACAGAATTCAATTTTGCTAACAAGATCAAAAGGTAGTGCATTCCTACACACTATTTCATAAGGCAGTTGCTTTTGTAAACTCAATGTGTAATAGGCGTGAAAAAATGTATGTATGCAAGTCAAAGTATACTTGGAAAACAAAAGTAAAAATAGTTATCCGGGATGAGTTTATTTGTATCTGTAATAGAATGTCAACAACAAACACTGACAGTCCATAAAAAAACCACACGCAAATTTCAAAAAATGTTAATGAACACATTATAATGAGTGAAGGTATAAACATGCATCATCATAGTGAGGAACACAAAGTTCAACTCTTACAAGTATGTGCTGCTTCTGAGGATGGTAATCAACACTGCATACATGAGAACATTCCACTGAAATAGTCTTCCTGTGATTAAAAAATAATCACATCAGTATACATGAAACTCCTAGGAGGGGTACCGATTCAGACAAAAAGCAAATTGGTTTCAGGGTAAAGTATATTCCTCTCCTAGCACCCCAAATAATGAACTTCAAATGAAACAAGCATTTTACTTAACCAAAAGGAAAAGTCAGGTTGCAAATATATATTAACTTCCAAAACTAAACAATATTACATGATTTTCTGGATACCAAAAATCATATTACTGCAAGGTTCAAATAAAACTAAACCACTAAAAAAATTCAACTAAAAAATCACATTTCGACTCAATGGGATGGAATATTATCATGTCATAGCTAAAAATTAAACCATATAAACTGAATTATGTTATATAAACATTACATACTTCATTGTTCTGACATCCCAAAATTGGAGATATGATTCACAAGTTGCAGCAACAGAACTCACATCATGAGGATCCCATGCCCCTCCAGATAACTTGTGCAGCATACCAGCTGAATCTTGTGATTGTACCTGGTGTTATGTTTCAATGTATTGGAAGGCCGTGGAGAAACTAGTTCAAAAATCCCCAAAAAAGAAATCTAGGCATTTTTACAAATAGTAGTGATCATAATCACGCATGACTACGGTTATTTAACTCTGAACTAGATCTTGAGTGCTAAATTTATGAACCACATACATGCAATATCAATTTAACACCAACTTCCTACAAATTTTTTGGGTGTTTGACTCGTAACGAGAACTGAAGTAAATATAAATGTCAGTTTTTCCATTTCAATTAATCAACTGTCATAAGGGAACAAAATTAAATCCATTATGGGCAATATGATCCACTTTTGAACACTTTCTAACAAATTTAGGCTTCACAGATTGGTTTCAGGAAGTCCATTGACCTATATCCTCCTTCATCTTCAACCATTCATTTTCTATAATGCCTCTCGTTCAAATAACATTATAAGATTCAGTAACAGAAATGAACGGATTAATCGTTGATGCATAACAAATGAAGGAATATAAATAGTTAAACATTTTTCGAATTACTTTCAAAGTTCAGATGCCCAGAAAAAAGAGCTACAAGAGAAACTATCCACTTAATTTTTACACAAGAGCAAATTATCTTTCATTGTTTAATTTACCCCAATCATCATGAATTCTTCCTCCAACCGTTTAGAGCTCATTTATCTGTTCAATAAAACAAATTATTGTACCTTGAACAGTGAAAGCATGTTATTTTGCACCAATATGTGTTACCTGTATGTATAAATGATTTTTTTTTTTTTAAATGTGCTTGTGTCACAAAAAAATACAATAACATGAACTTCATACCTGTGCAGTTTTCTTTGAAACATCTAAATTCCACAGGTACATATTTTCCTCATTGATGCTGATCAGTTTATCATGCCGTCCAGATGGCCACCAAAGAATACTGTTTGGTGTAAATATTTAGTAAGGAATACAAATCAATGTATCAAATTCAAAGGTTTCAATAAACACGTAGTAAACCGAAAGGTTATTAAAGGTTACAAATAGGCTTAATTACAATTTTTATCCCAATATTGAGGTTCCAAATTTTTGCAGCAATCAAATTTCCTCATTGAAATTTCATGTTCCTTGTCAATCTAGGCCGAATTACTTATAGAGAAGTTGGTGACATGGCCAATAATTTACATACATTACATGACGTTTTACAGAGTAAAGCAACTTCATGAACCCACGGCAGTATTAACGTATTTAAATATATCGTTTCATTACACTTAAATGTATCATTGTATATTTTATTTATATTGGGGATTTAATTAAGTCAAAGTTAACAGTGAGATCATTAATAAGTCAACAGAATAAAATGTTTTGTCACATGCAAATTATCAGTGACTAACTTCTATTATTAATTGAACAACATGATAATACTAGGATCTGATTTCTACAATTAAGCAAATGGAGAAATTGATTGCTTCGGGAAACATCGAGGAACCAAATTACGATTAAGCCTAAATAATATGAGCAAATTTTGTAGTGTATAGCTAAAAGTACAGCCATTACTGTAAACTAAGGAAATCCCACCTTACTTAATATCAGCATCTAACCACTTTCCCACACAAACAGTTTCACCGCACAAAGCACGTGATAGAACCCAAACTATCAAATTGCGAAAGATTAGGCTGAAAAATCATTCCAGAGTCTAGAGTTAACAGGCAAACTCACCATTTAATCTTCCCGGAATCAGTGTCAAGGGAAGTAATTCTCTCGAGCTGAGGGGAATTTAATTCGCCGTATAACTCAGGTATCTGCCATATCGCTGCCCCGTAAGTTTCACCTATGAGAACACAGGCAAACATAAATTTTCGAAACCAAGAATATTAAACTGATGCACAGGAAGCAGAAAGCTACTGTAGAGGTAGCAAAACATTTACAACGCGCAAAATAAAA
Organism: Vigna mungo; assembly: GCA_036885675.1. Taxonomy (NCBI): domain Eukaryota; kingdom Viridiplantae; phylum Streptophyta; class Magnoliopsida; order Fabales; family Fabaceae; genus Vigna; species Vigna mungo. The sequence goes on along the minus strand of CP144699.1, from coordinate 45,029,020 downwards.
TCCCACATAGGACAAACGTACAGAAATAGAAAGTTAAAAGACGATGTTGATTACCGTTAGAGTAGACGGTAGAAAAGATCCGTTGATCAAACGGACAAGAGACGAGGTCCCAGATCTCGTTGGGGTGAGAAAACAATCCCTCGCAGAAGAGTTCGGTTCCACTGGACGAGAGCCGAATCAGATGTACCTACGAATGAACCATTCTATAATTGTCCATACGAATCAAACGCTAACGAGGGAAATTGAAGCGCCAGAAACAAGAAAATGCGAAGATGTACCTCGTTTTCTTCTTTGAGGCTGAGAGTTCCTGCAAGGAAACTAGTGTGATCCGTGTCTGCTTTCACATCCGATATGCATCTAGCCTGTCATTACAAACAGAGTATGAGAAATGAAACAATTAGATCGATAAGGATAATTTGTGAGGGTTTTGTGTATTGAACCTGATATTTGAGACCGTAACCAATGCCTGAAGATGCAGCTTGCATTGCGGTTTTTCGCACTCAGAATCTTCCTAGTACACCACTGTGCCACACCTCAATGTGGAGTTGCGCGCACACTGTCCAGGGAGACCAGAGTTAAACCCGGAGAATGGTAACACCATTACACGCAGTAGCTTCTTGCTGCTTTTCTTTTATTTTTTTTTCTTCTGAAACCGTGTTTTGGGCCACTACTCGGGCTATGATAGGCTTTTAGGCCATGCCCATTTCTTCCTGCACCCGTATAATTTTAACCTGCAATTCCGTCGTTTTTATTTTATTAAGAAATTAAAATCTAGAATATAAATATTTTAGATTATATAATTCAAAATAAACATATATCTTAGATTGTGCATTTTATAATAAAAATATTATATTTCAAATTATATGTTTTAAAATATATATTTTAAATTTTCTAAATATGAAATTTATATTTTAGATTATGAGATGTAAAATATAAAAACTTATGCATTTAAAAGAAAAAATTCATAGAAATACAAGAAGAAGCTGCCTTAAAATATTAACAAGAATAAATTTGAATTAGTGTTCCTGTAGAAAATAAAAAGGTAACAAAAAATATTTATCTACTATGAAATTAGTTTGTAGAAAAAATTAAAAAAAAAGAGAAACTAATTTAACTTTAAGTTAATCTTAGTATACAAAAAAAAAAGAATTTTGTAAATGTTTGGACTTTTGTAAATGTTTGGGAGGAACAGCCCATATTTTACTAATATATATTTCTCAGAAACTATAGTATCAGCATTACTAATATATATATATATATATATATATATATATATATATATATATATATATATATATATATATTAAAAAAAACTTTATTCTTTAAGCAAATCTTATTTTAAATTAAAATAATAATATTTTTATTTTTATCTTTTAAATGATCACTAATTTAAATTTAATTATTTTATTTTTAAAATCTTTTTTATTTAAATTCAGTTATTCTTTTAATTAAATTAATTATCTAAAAAAACACATATGCTATAATTCCACTAACTTTAAATAATGAAATTATGTTCTGAAAACACAATTATTTCTCTAACATTATAAAATATACTGAAAGTTTAACATATTCATAAAGTAGTTTCGCGAGAGAAAAAAAATACTTAAAGAAAATATAAAAGATAGAGCTCTCCCCTTTAAGGATGATAAGGGATTATAGTACCATTAAAGTTGTATTTGTTCATATTTTATTTTCGGATTTGTTTTTTCAATCAATATCTCTCTCTAGCTTTAAACGAGGGAAGTAAATACACTCACTCTTACATTTAACTGTCATTTACTATTTTAGAAAAAACTAATCCTTTCATCTAAATTGACTTTGTATATGTTTAATTAAGTAGTACAATGTTAAAACTACATTATAAATTAGGTTCGTTGACCACGAAAAAAAAGTTTAATAAACACTTTAAAATAATTTATTTTAAGAATTTTTAACTTATAATATGTAACTATACCTCACCTAGTATATAATATGTAAGTGGTAATTTATTTATTTTTATTATTATTTGTTGTATTTCAATTATTTTTTATTAATGTATATTTCTTTTATTGTTAACATTCCTTATATAATCTCATTCGAATGAAATATTTTATTCAAATAAAAAATATATACAATATTTAAAAACAAATACAAATTTTAAAAAGTTTAATGGAAAATAATTATTTAAAATTTTTAAATTTACAATCACATAAAAATGTTTTTATAAACATCAATTTTATTTATATAATAATTTTCATTAACTTTATAAAACAAGTGTTATTAATCATTTATAATAGGAAAGATTAAGATGGCTAAGGGCTTGAACACTATTCAAAAACATTATTTACATTGGAAAAACTAATTACTTTTCTTTACCATGAATTAAAACACACATAAAGAAAATTTATTAACTATAATGTATGGCATGCTTACAAAAGAAAATGAATGTTTGATTATACTTTATAATATACTTACACAAAGAATTGCCACATATAACTTTTTGGATTTCGGTTTGTTTGAAATTAGAGAAGTTTTGTTATATAAACAATTATTTATTATGTGTTACTTAAATTTCCTAAAATATAAAAGAGATAATATGAAATATTCAGGAGAAAAAACCAAAAGATATAATAAGACTGTAATAGAAACTCACAATAAAATAAAAATAATAATTAGAATATTCAGTGAGTTGTATAAGATAGAGTTGCTCGTTGTCTTCTTTTTTTTTTTCCTTTTTTTTTCTGACATTTACGAAATTAAATACATTACACATAAATGTTTTTTATTAGGAATAAAAATATGTAGTTAAAGTCTCATCTTATACATCTCTTAGCAAAGTTAGGCTAAATTTTCAAATGACCATTTCGTTAGAAAGGTCAAACTTTGACTATTCTGTAAGTTTTTTAGACTTGAAAGATAACATATTGATATAAGTTAATATTAAAATATAAATCTAAAAAAATGTTTATAAGACTTTACAAGTTGATCTACTAGAAGGTTTAAATATGTGAAATGTCTCATTCGAAATAAACGATTTAAATTAATCATTATTTTTGTTATCATTAACCATCAAAATTACTTCGAATTCAACCATTTTTTAAATATCAAATCTAACAACTTTATAGTATATTAAAATACAATTTTTTACTTGTTTTTAAAAGACCCTGTCGTAAAAAAGTTTTTCAAATAATCTTTCAAGTCAAACTTTTTAAAAGTCATATATTAGGCAAATGAAAGTTATTTTATAAAGTTAATTTCATCGTACTTATATTCTATTATTAATTACAAGTTAGGTAAGATGCTAGGTCCATACTGAGACCCTTATGCCAAGCATTTAATAAATATACAAATTTAGTCATAATTATTATGATAATTAACAATAGTAATGCGATAATTTAAAAATAATACACGTAAACACACATGAAAATATTTTACCATGATGATTATGCGTTAATATTATTAATTTAATATTAAATTAACATGTTTATTAAAAAAATTGAATGACAACGTTGATTTTTATTTTTTTACATGGAACAAGTCAATTTTAAAAGCAGCAAAATTTATTTAAAGAAAAAAAGTTTATTAATAAAAATTAAATTGGTAGTTGTTAAATTATAGACTGTTAGGTTGGGAAACAAACGAAACAACCATGTAGGTTGTTTTACCCTAAGGTTTACTCTTATTGCTCAATTTATTCATTTGAACATGTTTGTTCTAATTTTATATTGGAAGCAAAAATATTACTACATGTTTGTGACAATTGATTTACGATTCTATGATAGATTTCTAGTTCGTTATCGAAAAGGTTTGATGAACACATTTTGAGTTTTTTTACCCCTATTTAACATCTATCAAAAAACTATTATTTTTATTCTTCTAAGTGAATTATTTTAAATTATTTAATATTTTAAAATAAAAATATTGTGTAGGTGTGGAATATGGGTTGAATAAAATTTTGGGTGTTTGTCTATTATCACATTTCTCTTATAATGCCTCACTTTGACTTTTTGTAACAAAATAGAGTAGTACATGATATTTTATTTACTTTTTCCTTTATTCAAAATTAAAATTTTACATAAAAATATATTTTAAAATTTTTTCTACTAAAAAAGTATTTTTATTTGTCAATATCCATTTTAAAAATTCACTTGGATTTAAAACTACGATCAGATAAAAAAATAACGAGACATAATTTTTTTTTATCAACAAGCAAAGTCAGATTGCGAAATAATGAAAATAATGATTTAAATACGTTTTTAATGTTTTAAATTGAAAATATTAATATTTTTTCCTCAAATTTTAAAAATATATGTTATATTTATTTATTTTTGTAAAATATTATTTTTAAGTCTTGAGACTAAATAAAATCAGTGAAATTATGTGAAAATAGTGATTTAGTAAACATGTATCTCGTTCATTCAAATAAGCCACATAATTTTTTAAGAGCTTGTTGAAAGATTTAATAAATTGTAGTCTTTTAAATTATGGATACTATTTCTTTTAATCATCTAATAAAAAAAAATGCGTATTTTATCATTCAATTATTCCAAATGTTTATTTTTTATTCTTCAAATTGAATGGTATTTATATATTCATTCTTTGAATTCTCAGCAGTTTATTAAATCACCTTACAACATCAATTGATTTTATTAAGATGACAACGGGAAGAAATGTACGCGAGTTTAGTAAACACATTTATTTATTTTTAAAGTGTTAATGGTGTGAGTTGGTCCAATTCTTTTGTTAAAAATACATCCAGATAAATATATATAAAATATATTATTCAGTTTGAAAGAAAGAAAAAAAAAACTTTAGCCCGAACCAATATTTATGATTTGGTTTTCTTGTAGTTTTCGATTTTTAATTCTAATTTTTTATTTTATTAAAATTTTACCTTTTTTTTACATCCTTCAATCAAAATACAATAATAAAAAAATTGTCAGTTAAAAACTGATTAATACGTTGAATAATAAATGAATAAAATCATAATATTTAACATTTAATATGAATATCAAAAAATTGAATTATATACTTTTTGTAATCTGTTCCAAAATAATAGAAGTAAAACTTTAAAATCAATTCGACAATTTTGCATTGATTAGAGCATGAATTTCAAGAAGCCAAAATGGGAAAATTTAGCCTGTATTTGAGCTGAAGAGTGAATTTGAAAAAGTATAAATGACTGGATTTGAGGAGAACAAGAAGTTGAAAATAAAGTTGTTTGGATTGAGAAATTTAATATGAAAGTTTATAAAAATTAATAAATAATGTGATGAATTTAGTAAATTAAAAAATATTTTAATTAATAAAATATATTTTTTTTGTGATTTTTTTATTATTATTTATTTTTTTAATAATAATATTATTTATTTTACTATCATATTATTATTATTTGATTTATTATATTCGATTTGCTTTTGATCCATTAGGTTGATTTATTCAACAATTAGAAATTATATTTTAATATAAAAGTTAAAAGAAAAACATATTTTCCAGTCAGACATATGAGATAGAGAAAAGTTAAAAATGAATAATTTTATTTTGTTTTTTTATAGTTTATTGTTTTGATTTTTTGTATTTATGCTATCACAAATTTCTCATTTGTAAAAACAAACACACCATTGAAGAAAGTGTAAAAGTGAAATTATTTAGGATAAATCCATATGCACAGTTATTGATTTGGGATAATAAGATTGTGTAAAATAGAGTCTATTTCTATATGTGCTAATGTAAATGTCTGATTTTAGATGATTCTTACATTTATTCGATCTTTTGGGTTTTTTATATATCTAAAATAGTTAGGATGATATTTTTAAAAAGTATTTTTATGTTAAAATTAGTATGTTACTTATTAAAAAAATATTAAATGTAACTATATATAAGCAAATATATTTTAAACTTTTATTATAATAATTGTTATAATTTTTTTACTCACTTTTATTGGTCTAATCATAATCAAACTATATGATAATCAACATCAATAAATCAATTTGTAATTATTATTAATTAAATGTTAATAATTATATATATATATATATATATATATATATAAAAGAAAGATAATGATACTTTGAGAATTTTTTTTATAACATTTTAACATCATTTACGTGTCATTGTCATTCTGTGATTAGTCTAAAATTATTCTATGATCAATAATAATAATAATAATCATAAATATTAACGTGGACCAATAACATAATAACACATAAATGATGTTAAAATGTTGTAAAAAAAATGTTATCAAATTTTCATTATCCATACAAGAATCCATTATGTGGGAAATGTGCAATCTTCTAACATCACTAAAACATACTCTTCTTTTATGTCACATGTAGCAGGTTGGTCTATGTGTGATGATAAAGCAAAATGAGGTACATTGGGTTGGTGGTGATCTGGTGAGGAACATGGCCACCTCATGTTGTAACAGGAAAGTAGGCATGGCTAACTAACGATTGCATGCATAATTGCTCATTATGAACACTTGAGAGTTATCGGTTGTTAAGTTATTGTTTTATTATTGAGAATGAATTTCATCCATTCAAAATAATAACCATTTAGATAGGTATTTAGTTTTTAAATTTAGATAAAAAAAATTGAAATTCGTTTTTTTTTAATTTTAATATATTTTTATTTTTAAACTTAAAAACTAAATTGATATAATTAATTATTTTAATTTAGTGGTGTCAACTTCTTTTTAAGTGTTAAATAATGCTTCAAGATCTTAGAATTAAAATGTGTCCACGTAAACATTTTAAATATCATCTAACACAAAAAAAAATTACCCTATATATTTATAATGACTAAAATTATTTATTTTTAAAATTTAAGAATTAATCTCTATCAAAATTTCAATATATTAACAAGTTTTAATTTTATATCAAAATTTAAATATTAAAAAAATATTTAATCATAATAATTACTTTCCCACCAACATGACTAAGAAATGAAATTTCAATATATATTACGAAGTAATCTAAGTATATGAGGCAGATATTTTATTTATACGACCACTGAATATTAATCAATGTATTAGAAATTCCAAACGCCGTTGTTATATATTCATATCGATAATATTTAGATCTAAAAGTTATTTTTCTTTTGTATACAGCTGCATCGAATTGGCTTGAATTTAACTTAATCATATTATTTAATTTGTAATATAAACTTTTTATTAATTCAAACTTTAAATTTTCAATTAAAAATTATTCATTTAAAAATAAAGAATTACTTCAAAAGTAAAAAAGTAAATTTTGAATTTAAACAAATAAAAGTGTATTTTTTAACCAGAAAATAAAATAAAACAAATAAAAAACAACACATGAATATGTGTATGCTTATTATTTGGCATGTTACTGGATAGATATTATCAAATATATATGATTTACTAAACTAGTTTAAGAACTTTTAGTAAGTATCTTAAAGTCGTGAACTAGTTTTTGTTGTCATTCTGAACTTTTTCAACTTCTAGTACAATCTTAATATTTCTACTTATAGTATCTAAACGCAGTCATGATGGTTATGCCTAACTAATGAAGTACTAATTATATAAATTATTATTTTATTATAACATTTTATTTATATTTATTATTACTTTAATATAATATTTTATCATTAAAAATATGTGTTAAGTGAGTATAAAAGATTATTTTTCGAATCACATATCCAAACTTACTCACCTTATATTGTGTAAAAAATCAAAGTAAAAATAGCATTTTATAAATAGAAAATACTTGGTGTGTAAGCATTCAGTAAGAAAAAGAAAAATATTTAATGTGACTGAAAAATTATCTTATAAAACAGTTGACTATTGAAAGAGTTTAAAATTAACGTTGAATAAATCCAGAGGTAAGAAAATGTACATAGATAGATACCCACCAGGACAATCGAAATCTATCCAAATGAACGGTAGAGATTTAGGTTTAAAATTTATATATAAAGTAAATATGGATTTTTAGTCAAACATAATCTCCACAATTACTGATATTGTAACGGTTAAAAAGATCAAAGACAATTGTATATATCATCCTAATCTAATATTTTTCTTCCATCAATTTGAAAAAAAAAATAAATGAATTTTACTATTTTAGTAATAGGTAGAAATCGAATATACGAGGATCGTATATAAAAAAGTATGTAGTAAAAATATAAGAGTTCAATTTACCTTTAACAAGTCTTAAGTCTTGTGGTTCGATATTAATTGAGAAGGATAAGATGTAAAGATTATAAAATAAAATTGTAGACATTTGAAATAATAAATAAAATGGCTTAAATCCTTAAATGGTCCCATGTTAAGAGGGAATTTTCAGTTCAGTACCCGCTTTTAAAAGTGTATACATTGGTCCCCATGTTTTTCAATTTGTGTCAATTTAGTGAATTAATGACACTTCCAACAAGTTTGTAACAGCAATTGGAAGGTGTCCAAACGTTCAAACAGTTAATAAACATGTTGCAACTCAAAATGACTTGTTCACTTGCAATTTTCAAACCAAATTGATGGTTCAAAGGGACTAAATTGACACAAATTACAAAACATGGAGACCCAATGTATACACTTTTAAAAGCGGGTACTAAACTGAAAATTCTCTTTTAACAGGGGACCAAATAAAGATTTAAGCCTAAATAAAATACAAGCCATGATTTAAAATATATTTATCATGTACATAGAAAACTTTTATTACAATTAAATTCAAATAAATACATAAACTGAAAAGAATTCTGAAAGGTGATATATTAAATCTTAATTCAAGCTATAAAGAAAAATTAAAATAATACTGAATAAAAAAAAAGCAAAATCCAATAAAATAAAAACAAGACTCGCATAACCAAAGATGGATATGTACTATCAGCAAGAACAAATTATGTTCTCTGCTCTTCACGTTTAATTAATTAATTATTCCTTAATGGCTATTTTACAATAAAAACTAAATTAAAAAGTAAAATAATGATACTTAAAAGAAAAAATGCATAATTAATTATTTTATTAGATATTAAGTTTACAAATTTAACCGTATCCAAGTTTTAACGGGATGTATAGATTTCTACAGAAAAAAATGGATACGATATAGTTGAGTTTGGCAACCACATAATATCTTCCAAAATCTTACCTGATTTACATCTACAATTTCATCATTTTGACCGACTCAACCATCTTTCTTTCTTGAAAAAATATAAAATAGAAAGAAAATGTTTGTTAATTAAGGAAAGGGAAGAATAATCGAAAACATTTTTTATACAAACACGTCGTTACAATTAGGTATAGTGTGTGTTAATGGAAAATTTGTGTGTACAATTTTCAAAATTCTCATTCTTCATGCTACTTCCACACTTCTTTCTAGTCATACCAAAACCCGCCACCTTCTTATGCAACCCAACACCATTTCTCACCAAAGCATGCTCCTTCCATTTCATCACGCATCGCTTCATATGAATCCTATTGCTCTCTGCGTTAGTTGCGTTGCACGTCGCGTGATCAACCACCCTCTTCTGAGACGGTGAAGCTGCTGAAAACGGAGGCATCAGAAGAAAAAAAAGCAGGAATCCGAGGACGAAAAAGAGATGTTAAAGAGCCCCAGAAAGTTTGTTGCTCCCGTTACTAAATGGGTTTGTGAGATTAATTGGCGTTTAACTGGGTTGATCATCCCTTTCGTTTTATTTCTTTTGTTCTTCTCTCTCCATTATTCCTCCACTTCGAACGGTTTTAACGTTTTCTATCCCGTTGAGTTTTTTCTTCCACGACCTTTTTCCGGCGAGAGCGACCGTGTTTTGAATAAGGAGGAGTTGTTGCGGTCCAAAATTGCCGTGTGTTTGGTTGGTGGCGCTAGGAGGTTCGAACTCACCGGACCCTCCATAATTGAAAATATACTCAAAGAGTACCCGAATTCGGATCTTTTTCTTCACAGTCCGTTGGATTCGGACACGTTCAAGTTCTCGCTATTGAAGTCTGCGCCAAATGTTGCCGCCGTTCGAATCTTCCACCCTCAGCCGTTGCCGGAGAACGAGTCTTATGTTCGAGTCCTCACCGCACACAACTCGCCCAACGGCATCCAGGTAATTTTCGCGTCTGTTGTTTCTTTCTTGCTTTATTAATCATTGCCACTTTTTCTCTTTTTCTGGATTCCTGAAAATACCACTTCGAATCAATCGTTAAACATATATTCCATATATTTAGCTTGTTTCAGTTTTTAGTTTTGTTTTGAAATAACAAATAATCAAATTATGGATGGATCGTCTCAAGAACAGTTATCAGAAATTAATAAACGAAATATTTACAGTAAATTAATTTTATCACCTATTTTTAAAAAATGAGGATTTTACGAATATTGTTTGGTGGAAGAATTTGAGCGAGTTGCTCGGTCACCCTTGTTGCACCTTTGCAGACGTTGTCATATCAGTATCGAATTCTTTTCCTTTTCTCCTCCTTCTACCCAAGTCCATTTTGGATGCTATCGTAAAAGAAAAGAAAAGTAAAATTCATATAAAATCTTGAGTTTTACTTTTCATCTTCCAAAACAATTCCATGAAATCCAGATGAAGTTTGGTGAATGGAAAAACTGTCATTTATGGGTGGGGCACAATATTTTAACCGTTTTTAGTAGGGGTAGGTTATTATTGCAGGCACGTAATCACGTTAGGTTTGTGGATTTATGTATACTTAAAAAGGGTTGTTACGATATTTTTGTTGTATATTTTTATATGTGTCAAAATATGTTAATTTTAGGTGTTCTTAGTTTTAAGTTTTTTCATATGCACACAATATAGTATATTATAATTGTACTATTATCAGTCATATAAATTGTGTCCATTCTAAATGTAAAATAATTCTATGTATATCATTTTATTTACTATATGATTAGATTAAGTTAATATATAACATTTAGAATAGCATCCAGCTCAGTTTCATAGCAAGGTTTTTCTTTTGAAAAATGTTCTAGAACACAAAACTAGGACGATAAAACTAACAGCGTTTAAATTTCTTAAGATAAGTATACACAAAAAAAGATAAAAAAAAATGTTCCTTATGTCACATGCAATATTCATTTTGAAATAGAAATAGAATCAAATAAAGAAAGCCTAGCCTTCCCTTTTTATGCACTAGCTACCAGTCAACCACTTTCTACTTGGCTGCAATTCTTGCCCGCAACCAACCATCCTTGTTTATACCTAAATTAATTCCTAAATTGTTTAAGTTCTGCTAAGTATGTTGTAGATTAAAATTTGTTGACATTAATATTGAATTACTTACTTGGGATTTGGATGAAAAGGTGGAAACTTTGGAGAGTTGGTGGGAAGTATTTTTCAGTTTTGATAGGATGAAAAGGGTAATGAGAGGGGAAGTTCCTCTCTGGCCCTACACGTCTAAATGATCCATGAACTTTTAGAAAAGCTAAACCAACCAAAGTTGCTTAGAGTTGAAGTGTGACGCTAACGTAGAAACCAAACGCTAATTATGAGTGAATTTAATTAGTTTACGTTTTGCAGGGGCTTCTTCAGTACTTTAACCTAGTAGAGGGGTGCTTAACAATGATAAGATCACACCAACAGAAGAACAACTTCACGTACGACTGGGTAGTTCGAACACGTGTAGACGGGTACTGGAACGCACCGTTGGGCCCACAAAACTTTGTTCCGGGGAAGTATCTGGTTCCACCGGGCTCTTCGTACGGCGGACTTAACGACCGTTTAGGAATCGGCGACCTCACTACCTCCACGGTCGCGCTGTCGCGTCTCTCGTTAATTCCGCACCTCGATTCCGCGGGCTTCAACAACCTCAACTCGGAGGCAGCCTTCAAGGCCCAACTCACCACGCAGAATGTGACCTACGTGGCCAAACGACTCCCCTTCTGCGTCGTTTCTGACCGCCGCTACGATTTCCCCCCTGGACAGTTCGGCGTGCCGGTGGCGGCGTTGTCGAGCCCCGGACCGCTCAGCGGCGCAAAGTGCAGGCCGTGTACGGCGGTGTGCCAGGGTCTGTGCGTGGAGACCGTGATGGAGTCGGTGGAGAAGGGGTGGAGTTGGACGGAGTGGGAGAACGGCGTGCTTGAGCTATGCGACGCTCGCGAAGAATGGGAAAGTGGTTGGGAGAAGATTTTCGATCGGGTCGCCGGGAAGAAACTTGCGGGTGCTAGGAAGCGAATCCAGTTTATGAAAACGGGAGAATGCGTTAAGGATTTTCAGGAGCTGAGAAAACGCAGTACGCATTGGAGTGCGCCTCCGGAGGATGAGATTTGTACATTCGGTTTGACTCCACACTAAACATTTTACCCTTTTCTCACGGAAGAAATAGGAAAAATATTTTAAATTCAAAAATACAATATACATATTAAAAATTGTTTTATGTTTATACATCAATTTTCTAAAATTTCTGAGCCCTTCTCCATCATCAAAACAATATTAGAAAATCTCATGTTATAAAAATACAACACTTTTTATATTTAAAATAAAATAAATATTGCACATCTATAAATCAATTATAAATAACTATTACAAATATGTTTTATTATGGATAATATTAATATAATTGATATGTTGTAATAACTTTTTAATTTTAATTATTGTTTTAAAATTTATATTAAAAGTATTTTTTTTATTGTTTAAGTGTAAAAAATTTATTACTGAGATCCATATTCATTAAATCTCTTACAATGTTTATATTCGATTTCTAAAAATAAGGTATTTCGACACTATTGCCCAGTGATTAAATTGAGAGTCAATCTTGAGCTATATTTAAAAAATATGATTTTAGTTTAGACCATAATTGAGAATTAATCAGCATTTATTTTCACCAACAAACTATATATATACTACCAATTTTAGTTTAGATATTAGTCGTTTATTGATTTCTTCCTATAGCTATAATTTTTTTTTTAAAAAAAAACCTTGAATTGAATTATTTTTAACTAATTCAGTTCTTAAATTTATCTTTCCTAAAACTCAGATCAAATAATATATTCTTTACGCTAAAAATCAAATTAAAAGTTTACCAGAGGATGTGAAAAGAACATAAAAGACAAAACAGTGAATTTTTTTAGCATCAAAATCATGACCCGATTGAATTAGCGTTTGTGTCATGCACGTACACAGTGGAACTAAAAGCTGTTGTGCTTTGTCACCCTTTATTTCACCACCTTATAATAGTTTTTTTCTTTGTGGTACATAGTACAGAGACATGCACACAAATTAGGCACTCTTTTAACAATCTAACACAACATACAACACAGGTCCACTTCTTACACCACTGCGTGCATGCACCACTTCTTAAATTTTCCGGTACAAAAATTATTTTTTACTTGTATCGGTTTTAATGTAACAAATATAAAAGGTGATGCAGTGAGAATTTTATGAATAAAAAAGAATAGAAAGTGAAGGGTTAACAATGTAATAAATAAGTGAAAGAGATTGTGTAACTAATATAATATAATATAATATCTTAAATTCATCTTTTTGTTCTTGACGCTTCTATTCATGTCCATTTGCAAACTATATCGCTTTCAGACTTTCTCATCGTCTCTTTTCTTTCTTCACTTCACTTTGGAAAGTTTCGCACAAAACGATGGGACCATTCCACGAAGGTGGCTTTGCCTTTTCTTCCTTTTGGCCCATCCTTCCCAGCTCCCTCTCTTTCTCTAATTACCACTCTGCCATTGCAAAACTAGTTTTAAAATCACATATATGAGAAGCTGAAAATTCAGATTTTTAAGGCATGAAATATATTTTAAGTTATGTAGTTATTCCAGTAAAGTTATCAAGGTGGGATGGCCTCTTTTATCAAGTTGATTCCTCAATTATTGCATATGAATTAGTTAAAATTAATTAAATTCAAGTTTTTTATTTAAAAAAAAGTTTCAGCTATAGGAACAAATCAATTAAACCACTAATATAATATCTAAACTAAAATTAATAGTATATTTTGTTAGTGGAAATAAGTACTGATTAATTTTCAATTATGGTCTAAACCAAGATTATATTTTTTTAAATATAGCTCCAAGATTAACTCTTAATGTAACTACTCGGCAATAGTGTCGAAATTCCTTTAAAATCTACACAATTTTAGAGACGAACCTAAACATTATAAGAGATTTAATGAAGGAACACCCTTATTATTACATATTTGCACACACACACATATATATACATACACATATATGCATACATACATATATATATATATATATATGGTTACTGGATATAAGATTGGCCGGTGATGTCTAAATCTCTGTCCCCAGATGAAGGGGGAGGATTGAGTTTGGGCTTGATAGCGTCCTTATCGTCGGGGCCATCAGCACTCTGACTGTCACTAGCCGGTGGCTTTGTAGGTTTCTCCGGTTGGCCTTTCTCGGTACCGTACATTCCGCCACCGTAGGCACCGTGTGTCACAGGATCCATTTTTGAGATTTGGGGTCCCTCCCCCAATTTTTTCTCTTCCTTCTCTCTCTCCATTGATCACGCTTTCATGAAAGATTGAGTCTTCTCTTCGTCTCTTCTCCTTATATTTACAATCATAGATCTTCATTTCGCCTTCTGTGTTTGACAAGTGTCTTTTTATTATATCTACGTGGCAGCATTTATCCATGCCACGTAGCCCATCTTCTCTTTCAATGCCTTCAGCCCATCCATATCCACTCTTCCACTATTGCTATTTTTGTTCTCAATTATTTTAAAATATTGTTTTTTTTATAATAAGTTAAATTTTAATTATAACAATATTTTATAACTGTAGAAAATTTCAATGAAACTTATTTTTTTGTTTTTGAATATTAAACATGGAAATATAAAAAAATAGACACAACAAAAGTCTGGGAAGTTATTTAACAAATTCAAATATAAAATGTAGACAGTTAAAAATCGTAAATTTATTTTTTAATTATTAATTTAATAAATAGCTATTTGTGTCCATTAAAATTATAAGAGATGCTAAAAATTTCCTTTTTTCACCCCTCTGAAGAACGCTGTTTTTCAACATTTTATTCGGGTGTTGTTCTTATCTTGTTTTTCCCAGGCCCATAATTTCTTTTGTTTGGGCTTTGATGTCGGGCATGTGTTCTCTTGTAGGATGGTTCTTCCTACACCTACTTTTTTTCTTCCTGTACCCCAATAAATTCTACAATCCCCTTTACCCTTATGAATTTATATTGAGAAAAAGAGAATCAATAATTTATATTTTTTTTTCTCTCTAAAACTGAGAGCATGTAATGATGTAATTTTATTTTAATTTCGCCGCTTCTCTAAATGTCAAATTAGCATTCAATCAGGCTAACGTGTACGATGTAGCTGATGTAGCCTGTAAAACTGACGTGATATTAGTGATGTAAGATTGACTATTCACTCAAATACTTAAATACACAAACTAAAATGTAAATACATGAAAAATACTTTCACGTATCAAGTTATACCTGTCATGAAAAACAACTAATTTTCCAATAAAAATCATTTAAAACAATCTACGCGTGAAAGAACTAGTAATAAAAAACAAACACATCTTAACATTAACACGAAGCAAGAGAATATTATAGATTACATAGGAAGAAATAAAGTCAATAATAAGTCGTTTAAACGTAAAAATGTGTATGTGTTTATGTAAGAAACGGAACGACATTTTCAACTCCGAGTGTGGATTAATTATAATTAATATTTTCAGGACTTCAAATAATACCATTTCCACACTTTTAAAAAAGATTTCTGAAAATTTATAAAAAGCGCAGAAGATTAATTTATTGCCGATTTTGATTCCCAGTTAATTTATTTATGCATAACAAGTTACTTAGACATTTTAAATTAAAAAAAAACGCCAAAAAATATTTTGAAATTTACAATTACTTCTTATAATGTCCTCAAATTTATTTTCATCTGAAAACCATTTTATTTTCTAAAAAAAGGAGAGATTATTTTCATGTGAAAAAAAGCTAAGTATAGCCGTTTGACTTTAGAAAAGATTTTAGCGATATTTTTGGAGGATTCTTGATTTCCACATTATCTTCTTAGAAATTATAAACGCGGCGTATAATTAAGCAAGACGTGCATAATCTTCTAGGGTTGAGATGAAGATGTGTGTAATTACAACTAACACGCTTTCAATTAATGCAGAAATTAGAGAATCGTTAAAGATTCCATTTCATCCGTATATCAGACATTACAGAAGAAACCACGCCGACGCACGCGCTTCTTTTCTTGATCCAGCGCCAACTTGTATCACTGACAGCTACTTCTTACAAACATTTCTTTCTTCCAAAACAATAACATAACATCTTCAACTTCAACACAGTAATTTTGCTGAAGAGGTGCAATTCTATTAATAACTATATTAATTCTAAATTAATAGTAATTGACTTGAATCCTGAAAATGGAAAACTTTTTGAAGAAACAAACTTAACGTCATAAATAAAAACATATAGCAATGAAAAAAAAAACCCTAAAATATATTATTTTTGGAGACGTGCACGTGTATTTAGAGAGACGAAGAATATAAAAAAGCAACTTTGAGAAAGATTAAAAAATTAACAGAATAAACTATTATTATACATCGTTATATAAATACTCAAAGGAAATCACACGAAGCACCCCAAAATACACGAAGCTTCTCTCTATTCGGTGAGAATAAGATTGAAATAGAAATAAAAATGGTAGGCGTTTTCCGGCGCTCCCTCTCCTTCCCAAACAAAAATCCGAACCGTCCATCACAAAAACCTCACATATCCCACCACATCAGGTCCATCAGTCTTCCCTGCAGATCCCACCCTCTGATCTCCGAGATCAGGGACGAGATCAACGGCCTCAGATCGTGGGCCTCCACTTCCAAAGCCCAACAACAAAGTTGCACGACCCTTTCTCAGGGCTTGACCCTTCTCAAGGACACCCACGAGACCCTTCAACACATCCTCAACCTCCCTCAGACTCTAGAATCCCTCCGAAGCCACCCTCTATGGCTCCACAACCTTCTAGAAGATTTCCTCCGCTTCGTCGACGCCTTTGGAATCTTCCAAACATCCGTCATGGCTCTCAAGGAAGAGCACTCCTCCGCCCAGATGGCCATAAGAAAACGCGACGACTCCAAGGTGGTCGCCTACGTAAAAGCCAAGAATAAAATCTCCAGAGAAATTGAAAAGATCGTGTCTGTTCTCCGATGTGTCAGTCTTGCCCAACACCAACAACATTGCACGCAGCAGGCTCCGACGTCCCTCGTGGACGCCGAACTGAGACACGTCATCGCGGACGTTATGTCCGTGACGGTGTCCGTTTCCGTTGCGCTGTTCAACGGGATGGCAGCGTCGTTCGCGCCTCGAAGGTTGTCGTGGGCGCAAATGGTGAAGCTGTCGAGAAAGGGTGGGAGGGTGAAGAAGGATGATGAAGAGCTTCGAGAACGGGATGTGGTGGAAATGGAAAGTGTTCGGAATCTGAAGAAGAAAGGCGAAGAAGAAGTGAGATTGGTTTTGAAGAAAATGCGGGATTTAGATGAATGTATTTCCGCCATTGAAAACGATACCGAGAAGGTCTTGAGGGCTTTGATAAACTCTCGGGTCGCTCTGCTCAATCTTCTTACCCTTACACAGTAGATCCCATTTTTTTTCTTTTTCTTTTTAATTATTGAGATTATTTTTTGAAGAAGATATAACAAACTTCATTCTTTTTAATGTACCTTCCTTACGAAATTAGAAAAATTTCACGTTCTTATTCTTCGTAAACACACGTGTATGATTGGAACATATTGAATTTAATCCGAACAGATTAACTTTTGTTGTATCCTAGGCTGTCTCCTTGGTTACGTTTGACATGATTGAGCAGTGTGTAAGTTAGTTCTCTGACCTATCTCAATTTTATCTAAAAAAATATGCCATTTTTTCTTCCAAATTTGTGAGGAAAGTGAGGTGAATCTACATTTTATGCAACAATGAACTTTTGAAGACGTAATTAGAAGTTTAATGCGATTGATGCACCAGCATTGTGGTTTATACCATAATATTTACAAAATGTGAAAGTTTGTTTATGGAATAAATATTGTCAAAAAGGTATTGGAGGAACGCATACTTTAATTAAATAAAATAGACAACTTTTTTGTTTTGTTTTGATAATAGAATATTTATAGCATTTCTCTACTAAAAGTAATTAGTCACATGTTTAACAGCCTGGCCACCAATCCCTAAGTGAGACCATCTTCACGTTTAAAAATAATACAAGTTAAATTATATTTTTGAACCTTGCATATACATTATTTAGGAAAGGAATATAGGAATAAGATTCCTTTTTAATAACATAAGAAAATGAAAGAGATGGGTGATGAGTGATGAGGCATTAGTTATGCACATGGCATGTTGACGGTTCTTGATTGGAAGAGGACATGGAGAATGATGACAATACCGTTAACGACCTAAGTGTCTAAATCTATAAATCATAAAAGGAAAATATTTCTTTACACCAATTGCACTTTTTAGAGGTATTTTGATTATTAAAAAAAGTTAATTTTTATATTTATAGAAAATTTTAAAAAAATAAATATTAAATGTAAAATGTGTAAAGATGTTAAAAAAATAATAATACACATGATAAAAAGGTAGCACGTTGTGGCTACTATCACCGTTTGAAAGTTAATTGGACCACACGATTTGGTATGCAAAACTGAACCCATGCAGCTAGTGGCTC
This sequence comes from Vigna mungo, assembly GCA_036885675.1. Lineage (NCBI taxonomy): Eukaryota > Viridiplantae > Streptophyta > Magnoliopsida > Fabales > Fabaceae > Vigna > Vigna mungo. The sequence goes on along the minus strand of CP144699.1, from coordinate 45,010,411 downwards.
CTTCTTCTTCTTAATCATGATCATTATTATTTCTTTTATAGTTTCAATCATTCCTTAATTATTGGCAGTGTTGCTGAAGAAAACGAAGGTTTGTTTGCAATCATTGGTGGTGTTTCCTCGTGGTCCACCGGCAGAGACAGCCCATTTTCGCTCACGACAGTGTGGAATGGGCCTTCGTCTAGCAGGCCCAATTATCTAATCTAAACCCAGTGTGGTCCCTCTTTAATCTTATTGTGTTAGTTAGTTCCAACTGTTCCGTGTTAGAATTTAAATATCTCTATGTCAATTATGTTTTGCTTTCAAGACGAATGGTCAAAAGTCAAATCCCACCCTTCAAAACTCTCTATGTGATTTTTTTAATCGTATTTTAATGGTTAAATTAGTAACTGAATCCCCACGTTTTGATGAAAGTTTGAAGTGCACCTATATAATTTATTTTTTAATTAAATCCTTATTCTTTTATAATTAGGCGATTAAATATGTTATATTTAAAAAAATAATATTTTTATTTATCTTAATGATATTAGATTTTTCAATCTTAAGTACGAGAAATGACATGATTATGATCAATTATTATATTTATCGTAGGTTTTGAAATGTGAAATTTCATCATTATTTTATTTTTAAAAAATGTTTTCGAAGATAAATAAAGTATTTAAATTGTGTTTGATTTTAGCTCGTGAGATTATTGAAATAAGAACACTGTATAAAGAAAATACACTATTAATAATGAATTCAGATTCTTTTTATTATCATATGCTTGGCACTAAAAATATACTGATATTTTAAAAGTTTTTTTTAATATATTTAAAACATTAAAATTAATGTTCATTGGTGTATTTTGAAAATACAGTAGGAAAACAACACATATAAATCCAGTAAAGAATCAAAATTTATTAATGATTCAATAATATAAAATGCATTTATAAGTTTCAATGATTATTAAGACAGTGGTAGTAGGACAGTATTCAAAATAAATCTGGACATTTATGAACAATTATAGGAATAAAGATGATATGGTGGATGGCTTTTGAATTGAAACTTTTTCCTACGATTAATAATGTCTTTGGCTGGAACTATATTGCATTAGGTGAAAGCGGAAAAGTTAGTTAAAACTTAGGAATTAATAGGTAGTTGAAAGTAAAAAATTGACAATTAGAAAATTGTTGATTTAACTTATTAACTATGATTGTTTGATAAAATTATTTGTTGAAATAATTTACAAATATAAATAGTAAAAAATTAATTTACAAATATAATGGTTTTATTTTGTTCACGAGGTATGTTTATAGTATTTACTTTTAATTATATTTTTACAGATCAACCATTTGAATTACATATTTTTCAACATTAATTGTTATAATTTTTTATGCCACTTAATATATTATTCATTTAGATTCTACCTTAAAATATTTTTCATCACGTTTAGGATAATGTAAAATTATCCCAATCTTAAGTAAACAACACCGTCTTTTTATTACGTTAATAAGTTAAAGGATAAAAGTATAATATAATATAACATAGTACAATTTATCAATACTTTGATGTTTAAACCAAAATACAATAAATATAGTAAATATTATAACCATTATAATTAATAATCCACCTTGTGGGTAGAAAGAAAACACACACTATATATATAACTAAATCTGAAATTAATTTTAAAATGTATTAAAAGAAAAGGTTAATAAATAATTTAATGATGAAAATAAACAAATACAATAGTAACAAACTAAAATCTAAAAAAATCAGTGTCTGATAATCAGTGAATACGAAATAAAACGTATTTACAAAAACAAAACTAATAAGGTTATATTTAACACAATTAACCAGAAGTTAAAAAACAATTAGAAATTGAAAGTTAACTTGATTGCTACACTATATGTTGAAATAAGTAATATAATATAAACTGACACAAATAGAGGTGCTAAAACGATATTATACATTTTTTTTACTATAAATTTGTTTGCACACACACATGCAAGTTTGTTTTTGTTTCACATAATATTTACCAACAATTTGATAATGTAAAAAATGAAAAAGAAAAGAAAAACATGTATATAACAATATTTACGTGTTCCTACTTAGAAATATAAGTGTAAAAGAAGCCTAATTTGTTATTTTAATTTTTTTTTTTAAATCTCTCATTTGTTAGACATTACCAAATGATGGGAGGATGTGTTTTTAACTTCCCTTTTTATCTTATTCTATTATCTATAATTTGAATTCTAAAGAAATATATAGAAAAGAAAAATAAAAGAAGCATATTCACAGATAAGATAAGATATTGTCCGCTTTAGACAAGGTCTTTATGAATTTATTTTTAATATCATTTTAAAAGATTTCTTATCAATATAAATATTTGTGTATATAAATCCAGGATAATGATATTTAGACAATATTTTTTTGACAACATTTAAACATTTATTACTTGTCAATATGTAATTGGTCAAAAATTATTCCACAATAATATTTATGATGATTATTATTTATTGTGGTGTAATTATTGACCAATCACATATTGACACGTAATCAATATTCAAATGTTGTAAAACAAATGTTGTCTAAATATCATTATCCATAAATCCATATCTATCTATTATTTGTTTGATATAAAACTCTGTTTGTATCCAACAGTAAAAGATGAATATCTAAAAAAAATAACAAATTTATCTTTGAAGTCCATCATTACACCTTAAAAGAGAGAAGAAAAAACCGTTAAATATAAGAAAAGGAATGTATGTGGGATCCTTGAACACAATAGTCTCTCTAAGGAAGGACAGAATTGTTTTACTAAAGAAAAGTATGAAGAGATTGAGAAGTAGATTTTATTTGAAAGTAAACTATGATTACGACAACATAGCCTAAAGTTATGGTTGTCTGTAAAATGGACCATAGCAGATGAAAAGATAAATCTCTAACGACTTTATCTACTGACAACGACCCACCAAAAAAGCAACATCTCCCTCTAAAAAATTTACAATTTCCCAATTATCATACATATGTTACGTATTTAGTAGCAGACTTTTCCCATGTTTCTGTCGGACTTGGTGTCTGTGATTGGTATTGGACCTTTTCTAAAGATGTCAAAATATATTTTATTCTATGACCTAACTTACTTTATTACGAATTTGGGTTGATTTTTTTTTAAACGTGAGTTAAATTAAACTCAATTCATTTATTTCATAAATTAAACATATTCGAATGAATTGAGAATAAATTAATGTGAATTAAAAATAGATTAATATCTAATTTATAGATAATAATTTATTTATTTATTTTATATTATAATTATTTACTATTTTTAATTATATTAGTTAATAATTAGATACTTTTAAATGTTAAAATATTATTTAATGATTTTGAATATTAATGTGAATTAAAAATATATTAATATCTAATTTATAGATAATAATTTTTTATTTAGTTTCTATTATAATTATTTACTATTTTTAATTATATTAATTAACAATTAGATACTTTTAAATATTAAAATATTATTTAATAGTATTTAACTATTGTCAATTTTTTTTCTCGAGTTGACATTTAGTATTTATATGATAATATTGGAAGAAATAGATAAACATTTTTTGATTTTATTACTTTAAGCAAATGAATCCCGTCAATAAACTTTCAGTGTATAAAATAAGGATAATTATATTTAGACAACATTTTTTTGACAACATTTGAATATTGATTATGTGTCAATATGTGATTGGTCAAAAATTACTCCACAATAATGTTTATGATTATTATTATTATTGATTGTGGAGTAATTTTTGATCAATCACATATTGACATGTAATTAATGTTCAAATATTGTCAAAAAAATATTGTCTAAATATCATTATCCATAAAATAAATCAGAAAATAAATTATTATTAAATAAGTTAACTTATTAACCTACTAATTTTGCAATATTTTTAACTCACTATAATTTGCGTTTCTGTCTTTTGTTTGTTTATTTATTTATCAGTTTTTTTTTTAATTTTTGAGTTTTGAAGTAAAATTAGAATTTGCTCTTATAAAAAAAATTTAATACGTTTTTGTTTTTAAATTTTAAAAATTAATGAATATAATTTTTTGAATTCACTTAGATTTTTTTTTAATATATCAAACACGTTTTTCAATTAACATGTTAAATTGTAAATGATTTAAATATTTGATAAGTTAACAAAATTTAATGTAATTAAATTAAAATAATTTTAATTATTTAATTTTAAAATTTTGAAAATTAAAATTATTTCGGTTGAATTGGTACGAGAATCGGTCGTCTTTCTTTCTCTGTTTTATGCTTTGATCGTCTAATGCATCATCTCAAAAACACAATTCACTCTCATATATTGCTGATCTACAGAAAACACTCCTACAACTCAAGTAAAGTCAGAATATATTTTATATAATACAAATATACATCAAAATTTTAACATACAAGACTTAAAATCATATAGTTAATTTATTTATTTATTAGAATGGCTAACAGTGTACCTAGAATTAGGATGTGGCACGACACGGGAAGGACGCAGAATAAAAGAAGAAAGGCAGTGTAAGAAAAGATGAGCTATAAGGAAGCACACATGGCTACCACACTGAAAGGCGAGTTGGAATTCCACCCAACACTTTCTTTTCGTGTAAAGACAAATTTAATTTCCCATCAATGCCAAAGGCGTGCATTGCAAACTTTTCTCTAATTATAATACTTTTCTTTCCATTTCCATTATCTCTCTCTCACCTTAATCATTTTGCCTCTCTACCAACCCTTCGACTTCCCTTTGAACTTAATGAACTCAAATCATATCGTTTTGATTCTTTCATCCATCCTCCTTATGATCGATAAAAAAAGCTAACAATGATTGGTATTAATGGCGAAGTTGAAAATCGGTGAAAATTAACGGAGTGCTATGCTACTACCATAGTTTCCTACCGTGCATGATTGGACATCAAATGCCATTATAATTTTAAAGGATAATGATATTTAGACAATATTTTTTTTACAACATTTACGTGTCAATTTGTGATTGGTAAAAAGTTACTCTACAATAATATTTATGATTATTATTATTGATTGTGACATAACTTTTGACCAATCACATATTGATACATAATCAATGTTCAGATGTTATCAAAAAAATATTGTCTAAATATCATCATCAAATTTTAAAATCACAACACAAGTATATTTATACAGTATTTTAACAACTTTTTAATAATATCTTACGTATCATTATTTTATTGATATGTATATTTGAAACAAATTAATAATAAATCATCACATAAATAATTACAAAATAAATTCTAAAAAAAAGTGTTAAAAAGACACTTCCCTTATATTTTACAGCTTTTATTTATTAATTACCAAACTTCAAAAGTTAGCTTCTCTAAAGTCATACTAGTTAAATGCTTTTCTTCTCCTCCACGCTACCAGTGTTGTATTTCATGTCAAATATGGAAAATTTTCTACTCGAATTCTAACTTTCACTTAGATAAAACTAACCTCTTTCAACTGTCAAAATATATTCCAAATTTGATAATACATAAAATAATTTACATATTGGTTATGATTGATTTTTTCTAGGAAGAATTTATATTATAATGCATAATATATAATATATGTGACATGAATTCAATTCAATTTATATAAAATTTAACGTCCTAATTGAAATTATTTTCATTATTACTCAATTTTTTATCTTTATTCAACGTAAAATTTTGATTTTTACTTTATTTTTAATGATTTTTTTTAAAGGGTGATGCACTTCTTTTAAGTTACCAAAACCTTAATCATACATAATATTCTTTTATTATTGTTTTATCACAACCACGGAATATTCTCCTTGTCTGAAATCTCTATTCGAAAACTTTCAATATAATAATGAATTCTCACATTTAGAATTGTTCACTCGTATTAATTTATTTGAATTGGTTATATAAAAAAATTAAGTCCAACACTACACTTTTTAAAAGAGAATTCATAAAAGATATTCGACAATAATAAAACACGAATAAGATATATATAAAAAAGTTAGATATACTTTTATCATAAAATATTAAGGTAACGATAAATTTATGAGTCTTATCTTTTATTAAATATTCTACTTTTTTTTTATTCTTAACATAAAATATAAATTCACACTTAAATTTTCAATAAACATAAAGGTTAATTATATGCTAATTGTCATTCTCAAAATTTGTATATTCTTTAAGATTTTAAGATTATATATAAAGGTATACATTACAATACACTGAAAATATGAAAACTAAGCAAATAATTTATTTTTTATTTTGGTCCCCCTTGAATTTAAAGGTTTGTTTTGGAGAAGTTTGTATCGTATTTAAAAAATAAATAAAATCTAAATCAGTATCTATATTAGTTTCTATTTATTGATAATTTTTTTAGTATCAGTACAAACGATATATAAAATAGCTTGTTATTCAGTTGGAATCAATTGCATTCCTATTTAATGTATTTAATGTACACAAATCGTTAAGAAAAAAAAAAACACATTTTCTTGTCTAAAAATTCATTCATAATATTATTTTTAGAAAGTATTAACAACATATTCTTTAGCAATTAACCTTCGTTGACTAAATAGTAACAAAAAATAAAGAAAATAGTAATAACTATTAATAAGTATCCAATAAAATGGTAAAAATAATAAAATATTGAGAATAAAGTAATGAATTTAGTTCGGTTCTAAATGAATATACTCAAACAAAAGATGATCAAATTTGCTGAATTTAATTAAGATGAAATCTTATTAGGGAAAAATCTAAATTAATTTATAATAAAATTAAACATCATCGAATTTGATTAATTTATTTAATATGAAATCTTAATCCGAATCAATCATGCCTCCTTTAATTTATAATAAATTCTTAACATAAAAACTCAATTCTAGAAATGCATTCCAATTAACATCTTACAAATTTATTACCGTAAAAACTCTATACTATGAATGCATTGCAATTAAACTCTTAAAAGCAAAAGGCTGTAGTGCCAACTTTTTAAAAGTACGATAACTTAAAAAAATATTCCTATTCAGACATCCATCTTCTTACCATTACAGTAATATTTTTGGGAATATCTGGTCCAAGAAAAGTAATAGTAATTAAACTTATTTAATAATTCGTACTTTTCACCAACATGGTAATTTTTTTTATTTTTATTTTTTTAGAATGGGTTTAAATTTAACAAAAGACACGCAGATGAGTTGTGAAAAAGAATAAAAGAAAAAGAAGAAAAACAACATGTACGACAAGTTTCACCTTACCGTGTTTTACTTAAAAGAACTTTTTCCCTTTTTTAGCAAATATTCCACAAAATTTGAATACATCCAACGGCGATGACTGTAGTTCGCGTCACTTGTTCTTGTTGTTGTCTTTTTTAATAGAATAATTTATTATTTAAATATATGAAAATTTGTTAATGTATTCATGGAAAAAAATAAAACAAATTTGATCATTAAAATATAACTTATAAATATTAATGTGACATTAAACAGCGAATTATTTTAAAATTAAGTTAGTAATAAATCATTTATGTCAAACATTATACCAATTTTAACAGCAAATTTATTGTTGATTTATTTATTTTTAGGACAAAATTACGATGTTGTTGAATTTACATTTTCGCTGGTAATGAAAGAGTGAAAAAAAGAAAAAAACTAAAAAAATGAGAACAAAGAGACGTTACATGCGGTACCCGCCACTTTATTATAAGAGTTGCACTAAGCGGTCCAGTCTTACCATAATAAACCCAATTGCATAACACAATAATCAAATTCACCAATTAACACAAAACGTGTACCAATCTTTTTCCAATCACTATAACCAAATCGTTTCACAGTTCCAAGCGTCACAGAAATTAAGAACTGCAAAAAATATCACTTTCTTTTCCAACAACACCACTCTTTCCAAAAGATTAAATATTTTTACTAAATTTTATCTCGCCTTAAGCAGGCTTCGCCGCCGGTGACTGCTCGGAGCAATGGGCTGCAACACCTCGAGGCTTGACCGGCTACCGGCAGTGGCGCTGTGCCGTGACCGTTGCAAGTTCTTGGACGAAGCGCTCCGCCAAAGCTACGCACTCGCCGACGCTCACGTGGCGCACATGGACTCACTCAGAACACTTGGACCCGCTCTCCTCTGTTTCTTCGACGGTTTCGACGATTCCGACGAAACGAATGTCCCACATAAGGAAACAAAGGCTTCTGTGGCGAAATCTGAACCTCCGCCTCGTTCCCCTTCTTCCCTTAGTTCAGACTCAGATGACACGCATGTTCACGTCCTTTTGCATTCTGAATCGGAAACCGAAGAAGCGGAGAAAGAAGAGTTCCAATCGTTCGCGCACGCTCGTTATGATTACTCTCCATTTTCTCCTCCTCGTTCCGGCGGATACTTCGGCTCGAAGCCGCCGTCGCCGCCGCCGCCTAGCGGCTCGGCATGGGACTTCCTTAACTTCTTTGAGCCGTACGAGAAGTACCACGTACCTTACATTCCTAGCGGCGGTGACGCTGACGCCGCCGAGAAGGAAAAAGACAAGGTTGTGAAACGTGACGTGAATAAATCGAAGGCAGAAAATGGAGAAGAGAGGAAGAATAAGAAGAATGGTGATTTGAAGGAAAAGGTGGTTTTGGAGAAAGAGGAAGTGGTTTTAGTTTCAGAGCAGTGTAGTGACTCTGTGAAAGTGAAATCAGGGAAAGGTTTTTCCGAGGCGGTGAAAGAGATTCAGATTCTGTTTGAGAGAGCGTCGGAGTCAGGGAACCCGATTTTGGAATTGTTGGACGTTGGGAAACTTCGTTATCATCGAAAATTTGATCTCAATCCGGGTAAGCATGATGGTGCATGCGTTTTTTTTTTTTTTTTCACGTTTGTTGTTTTTTTAAATTTTGTTGTATCTGTTGTTGATTTAACTTAAACTAACGAACAAGTGAGAGGGTTTTGGGATCAGTTTCATGCAAGATGATGCATGTGTTTACTCCTTCAAGTCCTCTTCGAGCTAAATGCATGGAATCTCCATTGCTTGTACGGAGAATGGGATCTGAGAGTGAAGAAGTTTGTAGTTACGGAAATCTCTCTTCTACTCTGAAGAAACTATGTATGTGGGAGAGGAAGCTGTATCATGAAGTCAAGGTATAATAAACTCTTTTTTTTTTTTTTTTCACTTTGCTTAGTTGTAAAAATGGTGATAAGTTTCTCAAAAGAGCTCAATTAATTTATTTTCTTATCCAATAATCATTGAGTTTAATTTCTTAGGCCGAGGAGAAATTGCGCATGCTTCATCAGAAGAAGTGTAAGCAGTTGAGACGAATGAAACAAAAGGATGCCGATGCACAGAAAATTGATTCTGTTCAAACTTTCATTGGGATTTTAGCTACAAAAATGAAAATTTCTATCCAAGTAGTTGACAAGATATCAATTACAATTAGTAAGTTGAGGGAAGAGGAGTTGTGGCCGCAGATCAACCGGTTTATTCTCACGTAAGTCGGTAATAAAAGCTTCTTGTAACTAAATCTGTGCTGAATTGTTTTAACTTCTTTAGTTGGCACTTGGCAGATTCCTCATATAGCCATCATCATCTAAGCAATAATATTTGATTGTTTATAACTCAGTTTTTTAGAAGTTAATAGCTAAGAATTAGTATTTTTCACTCTTGATGGCCGTTATGTTGTTCTTTAGCCTGTAGATAACAGTTTTTTATAATCTTATACTATGCCAACAACCATTGCAGGCATGATGATTAGTACGAGCGAGAAAACAATGACATCCGAGTGTTGCATTAGAAAACAAGGACATCTGAGTGTTGCATTAGAAAACAAGGACATACCTTCTGTATCAAACTGAGACTACGAGATATTAGATAATAAATAAATTAAGAAAATATAACCGTATCTGGGCATGTTTATTTTTAAGTTTATATATTTATATAATATGTTTTTAAAGCTGATTGAACATTAACGCATCTATATTGTTGTCATCTAAAAGATCTCCTTTCCATTCTTCTCCCTTGCTAATGACTGTTCATGTATGGAAAAGGTTTCTAGGAATGTGGAGAGACATGCAAGAATGTTATAAATGTCAATATCAAAAAATTGTTGAAGCCAAAACTTTAGATGCCTCTTCCTTAAGCAGAAAGCATGGCAGTGATCATATTGATGCAACAATGAAGCTCAAATCTGAGATACAGAAATGGAACTTGAGCTTCTTAGATTGGATTCAAGCTCAGAAGTCTCATGTGAAAGCGTTGAATGGTTGGCTCGTAAGATGTCTATTATATGAACCTGAAGAAGTACCCGATGACTCAACTCCCTTTTCACCCAGTAAGATTGGGGCACCGCCTGTGTTTGTCATCTGCAACAAGTGGTCGAGGGCAGTAGATAATCTCTCAGAGAAGAATGTAATTGAAGCCGTAAATGGGTTTATGCTCAGATTGAATGAGCTATTGGAAAAGCATATTTTGGAGCTCCAACAAAAACTAACATTGGACAAAGAATTAGAGAAAAAAGTGAAAATGTTGGACAGGGAGGAGCAAAAGATGCACAAAGTGGTGCGTGCTAGAGAGAAACAAATGGTTCCGGTTGGTAGAGAAGATTTTGAAGCACTGTTACGAGGGGATGCTGTGCATCATGCTGATATTGTTGATACCACTAACCTACAATTAGGTTTGAAGCAGATCTTTGGTGCCATGGACAGGTTCACTGACACCACTGCTCGCTTGTATGAAGAACTTTGCCAACAAATTAAGCAAGAGGACCATGCTTTGGGAGAATCCAACAAAAATAACTAGCTTCGGACTTTTTTGATTCGATGAATTTTGTAGGATTGATGATGTTATCGCAATTTTCGAACCTAGTCTTTCTGTACACAGTATCTCAAATTTTGTTGGAGGAAAACATTTGTTTACTTGATCTGTTAATTGTTAATAATGAAGTTCCTATGGCAAAACCAGTTTTAGAAGGTAAAAACCTAAATTGCTCTAGTTCAGGGTCTCTTCTAATTTTCGGTCTCCCTGCTTCCGAGACAGAACCTTGATATTTTTCTCAGAAATTACTCATCACTTTTAAATGTAACTAGGGGTATGAAATTTAGTTTCTAGAATGAATTTAGCACTGGAAAAAAGGATTGTTTTGATACCAAAACAACCATTTGATAATCTAATCTAGAGGTAAAATGATCATGAAAAAAAGGTCAATTCCTATATTTATATAAAACTGGGACGTCAAAATATCATTTTTCTTAGTTAGCACTATGCAGAGAAAATTTAGAAAGTGTTCCTTTGGTGAAACTTTAGGATGTGAGTTACGCTGTGAGAGTGTTGAAACTTTAAACTCTTGGAAACCGTTCCTTTGTTTGTTCCAGTGGCTGATCGAGTCGTCGCTTTGGTGGTTTTGTTTTTTCCGGAACGTGAACGATGGCCCCTTTTATTTGTCGTCCTGTTTCTGTTTCTGCGGCTGCTGCTGAGTTTTTCTTGGGTCCCAACCCTCTATCAACTTGTTTCAACTTTTCAGTACGGAACCGGTAACTCTTACTCTAAGTAGAACTATGTACTTCCTTCTTCAAACTCTCTCTGTACTCTTCATTTTGCGTCATATGGCTACCTTAACCAGTACTCACATCTGTTTTTAACATGCCACTGATATGAACACCTGAGTAAATGAAAAATGTTTCAAGCTAACCATATTTCGTTGATAAAGAAAAAAAAAATAAGTAAAGGATAAAAAATGTTTATTGTTTAATATAAACAAATAATACTACTTATTTATTTATATTAATTAATCTCGAATTTTCTTCAAACAAACCACCTCTCTTTAATCCTATTATATATTTCTTTTCTTTCCCACACCAATCTATTTTTTCTCCCAATTTCCTTCTTTATCGGTCACCCCTTACCCATTATGGGAACTTTTGTCTCTCGTAATTGACCCTCCATGTTATGTTGAGAGTCAACAACCAAATTGAATCTTCTAAAAACTAAATTGAAAGTAACAAATAAAACCCAATTGATTTTGTAACTCGGTGTAGGAAGTCAAATTCAATACCTATCTATTCCCTAACTCTGGTATTTCACCTGTTTAGTGGATGAGTGACATTGAACCTTGCATTCACACGCGTTCAAGGTGGAAGGCTTGTAGTACAAAGGGTTTAAACAAGGTCATTTTATTTATATTTCGTTTTGGAGAAAATGTCAAATACATTATGTTCTTTTTGTGTGGTTTTTTAGATTTGACAGGTGCGGGTAGATTTCATTGTTTCACTCTATGCTGTAATTCCAATTTTCGAAAATAGTTTATAAAAAAAAATTGTTTTATTAAATTTTGAAATCTGATAAATCTTTTATTAGATTTTAAAACCTGATGATTTTTTTTATTAAAGAAATTCAATAAATAAAAAATATTCTTCATCGAATTTTATGAAACACAAAAATTGAAGTATAAGATTTTTTGAATTGCAGAGAATAATTTTGAAATTTTAAAAAAAATTGGAAGTGCAAAGTGAAATGAATGGAGGTGCAGGCAGCCATATCCATTTCAAGAATCTTCATAGTTGTTTCCTTTTTCTAGCTTTCACTTATACATATCACTTATTTTCACTTTTTACTTTTTAGCAGTACCCAGTAGATTTGATTCCCCTGATCCTTGTGTGATTTTATTTTCTGGCACCGGGACCCTGCGCTTTGGATCCATGCACACTGGAATGCAACAGGTGCTTTCTACCAAAACCGACGACTCAGGTATGATACAACTCCCCACTTCATTCATCTCCAACGTCAGAACCAGGAAAAACCTATGTTTAACATTAAACACGTCGAAAAGGAGAGGCTCTACAGCCTTCATGTTGGACCTGTATTTGCAATTAGGATAGTACTAGACTCTATGTAATAATATATATTATTTTTTCTAATAAAACAAAACGAAATACATATACAATAAAAACACTTAAAAATATATATTTTCCCTATCAATACATCAGACACACCTGTAGTTAAGATCATTTTTTTGTGTGTTAGTTCCTTCTCTACTTCTGCACAAGATTTTGTAAATGCCTCTTGCAAGTAGCTGAACCTTGCACAAAAATTCCAACCCCTTGCCTCTCTCTGCACAAGTAACAATTTCCGTGCCGTTTTCTCTGAAGGGGCTATGAGGCATAGCCGCTCTTTGGGACCCAACATTTTTGCCCTTTCGGTATCATTGATTTAGAAAATCTCTTTATTTTCTTAACGATTCTAACTCATACAGCTTATTATTGTACTTCTTCAACGTTAATCGACATGTTCATGAAGAAATATATACAACACTAAAAAAAAACCACCCAAATAGTTTACAGAGAAATAGAGTGAAAAAAAGAACAGTGGAATAAAATCAACGCTAGGAGAAACGAAAGTGAATTTAAAAATAATATATTTAGGGCGATTTTTTATATTCCTAACTCGAGTAACACAGCAATATTGGTCTTAAAGAATAAGATACTATAATACATCTCATAACTTTTATCTTGTTACACGTCCTCTCCTTTACATAAGACAATCTAATTCAGTTTACTTGAGAAATATTGAAGAATAGGTATTTATGTATTGATAATCTAGAGATAGCTATGGTGAAAGACACATTAATCGGTATCCATGCTTCTCACATCACATCATATTCGTTAACTCTAGTCATCTATCTAATATTAACAGCACAAACTTATAGTTATTGTACCACAGCCAACATGCAATTGATGGATTCGTGTATAAACGAAAGATAAGTTACCTCTTCATCAAATAGAAGTGTACATTTGTGAGCAAACCATTTCCCATTGGTTTGGTGGGTATCCTAGAACATAAGCCTGCACCAAAATTCATATTCATTTAATTTCTAAGATATAAAATAGCACAAAATATTAAAAATAAAATCCACATTGATCCAAAAACAAAAGAAACTCAGATACAACTTTAATGTTTTTAAGTTTTCATGCTCAATTTTTACCTATTTTCTATGCATTAATTCGGTCCAAAAATAAGGAGCCAAAAGTGGCAAGTTCAAATCACCTAGAACCCATCAAGCACCCTTTGTACCAATTGAGATATCTCAATAAAAGCGTCTTGCGGAGAAACCCCATGATGGAATACTTTGTCCTATGCAAACGGATACCAACTTCCCATATGGCTCAAAACTAAGTAACTCAAGTGGCAAAGCTTACCAGATCTTGCAGAGTGATTTTAACCACTAATCCATGCGCAGAAAACCGCCTGCATGGAGTCAATACACAGAATTTACTTAAGAACAAGGAATTGTTATTGAGTTTCGAACCACAGGAAGTTTTTTGCAAATGAACTGTAGTATTACAGAATTCCTAGCTTTTCGGCAAAAAGCTTTCCACACACAATCATGGATGACAACAATGTTCAAGAACTTTGTTATACAACCACTTTCTATCCAGCATGCTACCAACTTTTGAGCCTAAGAAGACAAGACTTTCCTTAATACTTCTCTTATCAAAGATTTGTCTCATCAAATCCTCGATAATACATCTCCTATCTTTGTACAATGTAGGATATTTACTGTAAAGTTTACAAGAAAAAAGGGCTTTCCATTTCATTTTATTCAATTTCTTTCAAGTAGAATTCAATATAATCAAGTAAATGCACTTCCATATGAACAAGAAAATCAATTAACTAGCACTACAATTTACAAAAGAAGAGACTTGATAAAATTTATTTCATGTAAGAACAAAATTCAAAATCCAGAGGACAATGAAAAATCCGTGTTTGGGATTTTGAAAAGTTGAATGTCGGCTGTCAGCTGTCGGCTTGAGACTGGCTGAGACCATGAAAAATGAAAAATCAACTCAAAGTTAACTAGAGTATACCTAACTCCGGGTTCAAAAATAACCAGCTGAAACTTGGAGAGAATGACCATGCGATGTAAATACAATCCCCAGAATAAAAAGAGGCATTCTGCCTCTGATGATAGCATTACTTTGTTCCACACTGGAGACACGTGCACCCAGCACTCAAGGTATATGGTCGAAGACCTGTCTAACCACTGGTTTGCAATAGCACTTCAATAGCAGCAACAGGAACATCTGCATGTGTGCTTTTGTTATAAGATTTCTTCAAAGATGAAGTATTGCAGGACAGGTTCTGAACAATAAATTCCTTAACACGGGCAGCTTCACGGGCCATTCCAACCTTCAAAAGACAGGATCTTAAATTATTTACAGTGATTTCATCCGGGCCACAACCAACAGCCAACATCTTATCAAAGATACTAATTGCTTCAAGCATTCTCCCTTTCATACAATGCCCAATAATAAGAATGGTATATGTTAACTTATCCGGCTTGCATCTATTCGTTTCCATTTCTGCTACAACTTTATTAGCCTCGTCAACATTGCCGGATTTACAATATCCATCAATAACAGGATTATAGATAAATGGCTGTGGAACAATGTCCTTCCCATTCAACAGTCCCAAAATGCCCCGAGCTTCGTGTAGTCTGTTATTATTGCAAAGGCCACTGACAAGAACAGAGTATGTATATAAACTCGCACAAATATTTTTGTCGTTCATTCTATGCCACATGTCCATTGCTTGGTGCACCTTCCCAACTCGAAAATACCCATTGATTAGAGAAGTAAAAGTAGCAACATCAGGTGGACAGCCATTGAGAAGCATTTTCCCATACAAGGCTTGTGCAGAGGCCATGTCACCCAACTTTCCAAATCCATCAATAAGAGCGTTAAAGGTAAACGTATTAGGCACAGTTCCAGATCTAATCATTTCATCAAAAAGCAAAGTCCCCTCCCCCATCATACCCAACTTGCAATAACCCCCTATTATCGTCGTGTAACTAACAACATCAGGGTCAAACTCCCCATTCAAACAAATTTCCTTTAGCAAACTTCTAGCTCTATCCACCTCACTTATCCGACACAAACCATGAATAAGAGTATTATACGTAATTAAATCTGGCAAACAACCAAAACTCCTTATATCCTCAAGAAGCTTAAAAGCCTCGCTAATTTCCCCTGCCCTGCACAACCCTCGCATTAAAATATTGACTGTGTAGGTTACCGGTTTATACCGCAACCTGATAAGCTCCCTAAACAGAAAAACAGCATCAAGTGCCTTATTCTGCCTAATCATAACGTTGAACAAGTCATTATACACAACAGCATTGACTCCAACATTACAATTACATCGAACATCCACAAGCAGTTCCTTCGAAATATCTAACCTACCAACAACGGCATACGAAGAAACCAAAAACCCTAGCAACCAATTATCAGGAATCTGCCCGTCACACCTCATCCAATCATACACCAATTTCGCGGCACTGTGAAGATTCGATCCACAAAGTGACCTCAAGAGCAGATTATACGTCAAATAAGAGTGACTCATGTGCAACTCGTGTCTACTGAATTCAACGAACTTGAAACCCAAATTGGGAATGTGCAACTTGTTAACGACCTCGTAAACGAGCGAAGGGGTCAGGTGCTTACTGAAATAGCCCAGGAAAGGGTCCACCGAGGAAGAGCGAACGAAAATGGTGCACGCGATCTTGACAAACCAGGCTTCGGCCATTCTGATCGAACCCATGGGTTCCAAGTCGATAACATCGGTTCTAATTCGCCGAACGTGCACGCGATTCGGGCTTTTCGTCGTTGGGCCAACCTGGGCCTTGGATCTCCCTATCAACGACGCCACACTTCTAAGTTCGCAATCAGAAAATGCGAGTGACGGAGATTCTGAAATATGGCAGAAAAAATGCTGCTGAGATAAAGACGCAGTTCGATTATAAACGTGATTTATTGTTTGTAAGTACTTCTGGAAGAACGAGGTTGGAAATGAAGATTGTGCTGTGTCTTGATTCCGCTATGGCTACCTGCTAGAACCTGTGTAGTGGATTTTAGTGGTTCTCTGACGCATGCGTGACCTAGGTAGGAACCACATTTTTGCGGGTGGCTCCATTGAGTTCTGATATCTGTGAAGAATGGGAATCGCGATGGCGGGGAAGATAACGATTTTTGGTGAAGGAAGAAGACAAAGACTGCGTTTGGTGAAGGCAAAAGGGTTCCCACAGTTCTTTCCGCTTACTCTGCTTAGGGTTTTAGCATATTTCGCCTCACCTGAGATGCCACCATTGCGCGTGTGAAATTTAGTTCTTTTTATATATAAAAAAAATTAAATAAGATGGGGAAAAAAATGAGTAGCTTAAAATAAAAGTAAGATATTATTTTGAAATTTAAACTATTTTAAATGAATGAAAAAGAACAAAAATGTTAAATTATGTAAAAATAAATAAATGAAGAAAACAATTGTTTTACTTTATTATGTTTTTAATATTTTTTGGCTATAAAATTTATTTTAATATTTAGGAAATTTAAAAATGTGAAATAAATATCCCCCATATTTCACACTAAATTGGGGACATTTGATTCAATTTGAAATTTTGTCTCAAACTAAATAAGATTAATATTTTTAGCAATTTCTATTTGTACTAAATTGATAAATTTGTTGCATCATTCAGTAAAATTGTTCAACTCATTAAGTTGTCTATCACTATTCTTTATGTTTATTTTCTCAAATTCAAATCATTGTGAGAAAAACATAAAATGTTATTTGTTTTATTTGGGAGGGGGCTAGTTTTTAGTGCATACTGTATTATTGTTTTTATTTTGTTCATGGTGATTTTCATATGAAATTTTCTTATTATCATCTTATTAGCTTTTGTAAATACAAATCTTATTATGTTTTGTGGGAAAAAAAACCTAATATGTTATTTGTTTTATTTTGGAGGGCATTGGGTTTTAGTTCATACTGTATTATTGTTTTTTTTTTTATTTTGTTCAAGGTGATTTTCATATGAAATTTTATTAGTAGCTTTTGTAAATACAAAACTTATTATGTTTTTAATTTAAATATACTTTTTACTTGTACAAAGTTTCTAAACATTATATCGATGTCTAACAATGAACAGAATCAACACGAATTTAGTTCAAATTTCTAAATATTATATCGACATCTAACAATGAACAAAATCAACACGAATTTAGTTCAAAACTTAATTTCATAATTGATAAGTTGAACTTGATTTGAGGGAAGGAAGTGATCTTAAATTAAATTTGATGTCGTTAAATAAATAAGTTAAAATCGAAACATGCATAATTAAACTTTTTTTTATTCTTAAATCAGCTCAATATATAGTAAATTCATGTAACTTTATTTCTGTTAGATTCCTTTTTACATGAAATCAATATTAAATAAGCATCATTTTCACAATAGTTAATTGAATGAAGTAGTTCAAACCAGCTTAAATCAAATCAAGTGCAATCTAAAAAAGATATTTCAAACACAAACAGAATTTTGAGTTAAAATAGTTTTTATTAAATCAACTTGAATATAAATCCTTTACACCTGGCCATAAACAATTAATCCATCCTATTTGGTGTAAAACTATCTAAACACAGACACTCATCAACTTTATATTTACATTGATAAAAAGCATAAAAGCCCAATCATCCGCAAGCCAATAACGAGTAGGGGTAGACAAATCGAACTGAACTGTACTATTAAAACTGAACTGTAAAACAGTTCAGACAAACTGAACTGTTTTTTGTTTTATCAAACTGAACTATACTAAATTGTACTAAATTACAGAACTGAAGTGAACTATTAACTGAATTGTAAACTACACTAACTGAACTATAAACTGCACTAACAGAATTGAACTATTAACTGAATTGTAAATTGTACTGAACTATTAACTAAATTGTAAACTACACTAGTTTTAACTAAATTACAATATAAACTGAACTACTAACTATACTAATTTTAAACTGAATTGTACTAATTTTTAAACTAAATAGTATAACAATATATGTTCTTTTTAATTGAAATTTATTTTAATATTTATTTTATTTTATTCATAAGTGTCTAATAAATTGATTTTTAATTATTTAATAATATTATTATTTATTTTATTTATATTTATTTTATTTTTAAAAATTATTTTATTTTTTATTTATTTATTTATTTTATTAATAAAAAAATATAAAAAATAACATCACACTAACACAAAATAAATAAATATATATATATATATATATAACTTAAAAAATATAAAAATATAAATTATAATTTTTATTTTTATTGATAAAAAATATAAATTTTGTGATAAAAAAATTAATTATTATTTTTTTATGTAAACAATTTTTTTATTAATATTTTATTATTAAATAAAGTTTTCTTGACAAGACGAAAAAGTTGAACTGGAATTAGAGAAGATGTAAGAGTAGATACAGTTCTCATAGTTAACTGAACTGTAACTGTTATAAGTTCAGTTTTTAAAAACTTAACCATAAAATATACTGAACTGTTAGTAAAAGTGAATGAGTTATTTTTAGTATAATATAGTGCAATTAACTGCAGTACAATACAGATCAGTTATTTTTGTCGAGCCTAATAATGAGAATGACAAGTGAACATGTTTTTCTTCGTAAGTGTTGGGTGCACTCTAGGAGAGTTTAATCGTGTGAAAGACCAATGAGTAAGATGGCAAAGGGAGTAAAGAGGTACTACTAACTTGTAAATACACGAGTTCTTTATGTGTAAGTTTCAAATGTTGCGTTGAACACGTCTTCGTATACGTGTTTAGTTCTTTGCAAGAGTGGACCCAACAAAGGAGGGAATGAAGGAAGCCAAAAGAAATCGTGGTGACTTGTCATGGCATTCTATTATCCTAACAGAGTTTGAAATGGACTTCACTAGAAGGTGTAAAACAGGAACCGAACAGTATTTCTTTTTCGGCGTCAGCCGTTGAGCTATTTTTTTTTTCTCCTTGAATTTCATAAAATAGTTAATTCATTCTTACAGTGTACATGTCTGGGCGTATCTTAAAGTACAAACATTGATCCTATGACTTACGTGTATGATTATGCAACATATAATTCGGCCTTTCCATCGATGAATAGACTCATGAACTCTTCACCATCGACAGTTTCTTTTTCTATGAGAAGTTGAGCAAGCTTGTGAAGGATGTCAATGTGAGTAGTGATGATATTTGTTGCCCTAGAATATGCTCTCTCTACCAGTTCCCTTACTTCCGCATCCACTATATCGGCAGTTGCCATGGAATAATCCTTTTGCGATGACATCTGCATTAAAATCATTGAAAAGGTGAGGCATATGTTGTTGTTCAAGAATCAAGAACACGGTAACGGTGTCTAAGGCATCAAACTATTTCTTTAAGGCTTACCTGTTGACCCAAGAATGGATTTCCCCCAGGACCACCAATAGCAACTTGTCCAATCTTTTTGCTGAACCCAAATCTCTCAACCATCTGCCTTGCCACTCGAGAAACTTGCATGAAGTCGTTTGATGCTCCGGTGGTGACATTTTCCCGGCCAAAAATAACCTCTTCAGCGACCCTGTTTGGCCAGAGATATGAAATTTGTCAGACGATACTCAGAAATGAAAACTCTGAATCTCACATCCACAAGAGTCCATTAAAAATATAGAATAGGAGCCAATAAAAAGAGCAGTTTATATGCAGATCACTAAGTAGGCTATCAAGCCAATTGACAACAGGTAACAGTGCATGTTTCTATTAACTGAAAGTTGCACTAACCTTCCACCCAGAGCAACAGCCATCTGATTTTCCAAGTAGCTTCTGCTGTACAATCCAGACTCGAGCCTCTCTTCACTGGGAGCAAAGAATGTGAGACCACCAGCTTGGCCACGAGGAATAATCGATATCTTGGCTACGGGGTCATATTCAGGCATTAAAGCACCAACCAAAGCATGGCCAGCCTCTGAAAATAAACACGGAAAAGATAAGGTTGAACACCAAAAAACGAGCCAACACCTCCCAAACTATAGTATTTAACATACAAAAAAGACACACCGTGATATGCTACTAATTTCTTCTTCTCATCTGAGACCACGGCGTTTTTCTTTTCAGGTCCGGCTATGATCCTTTCAAGTGCATCAGATATCTCATCTTTACTGATTTCCTTGAGGTCACGCCTGGCTGCAAGAATAGCTGCTTCATTCATCAGATTCTGCAGATCAGCCCCAGTGAACCCCGGTGTTCT
Organism: Vigna mungo; assembly: GCA_036885675.1. NCBI lineage: Eukaryota > Viridiplantae > Streptophyta > Magnoliopsida > Fabales > Fabaceae > Vigna > Vigna mungo. The sequence continues at coordinate 44,989,336 of CP144699.1, read as the reverse complement.
CCTTGCAATTTTTTCAAAGTCAACATCCTTTGCAAGCGCCTTTCCTCTTGAATGCACCTAACAGAGAACAAGAGTTGATCAATCCAGAAGTTCAGATACAGAAATGTACTTAACAAATTCGATCTACACGCATTGCACACAAATGTTGGCCTACCAAAAACTCCCAAATTCACCAATCTAATTAAAAGTAGAGAAAATTTAGATGCTGAGGTGCTCTTGGTTTTTCTCCTCCAATCAAATTCAAAATTTTACATTGATAATGCATATTTGGAAATGTTGGCATCGCACTCTAATACTATAATTAGCAAAAACATTATGGAAATCAGAAATGTATGAGTCTCATTCCTTAGTTAATGATCCTCTACTCATAATTTTGAATTGTCCTATAAATTTTAAACAAGGGTAGACACTCTTGAAAGCAGTGTGTAAAGACAATGTGGTGCTGCCACTCCTCTCAACTAAAAATAAGTTCGCTAAGTTATCAAAGTGAAACTCCAATCCCAATTAGAGAAATATCAACACATTTTTTAACTCACTCTGCTGAAAACATTCTCTAATAATAGTTGGTTATATTAATCACATTTTCTACTATTATATTAAAAAGTGTGTCAAAGAATGCATTGCCATTGTCATCTTGTAATTAAATGAGAGCGTAAAAAACCGCAAGGAACTGATATAATCAAATAACAATATTCAAGAAAGGGTTCATGGCTGAGACTGACTCACCTGAAGGATCTTAACTCTGCCAGCAACATCAGGTCTATCTACAGTAACCTGCCTATCGAACCGGCCAGGCCTTAACAATGCAGAATCAAGAACATCAGGTCTGTTGGTAGCAGCCAAAACAATAACTCCAGAATTACCAGAAAACCCATCCATCTCCGTCAGAAGCTGGTTAATGGTCTGTTCCCTCTCATCGTTGCCACCTCCAAGCCCCGCCCCTCTCTGCCTCCCCACGGCGTCAATCTCATCAATGAAAACAATGCACGGCGCCTTATTCTTCGCCTTCTCAAATAAATCCCTCACCCTCGACGCACCAACCCCCACAAACAGCTCCACGAATTCCGAAGCCGCGCACGAGAAAAACGGCACTCCCGCTTCCCCAGCCACAGCCCTAGCTAGAAGCGTCTTCCCGGTTCCCGGTGGCCCCACCAGAAGACACCCCTTCGGAATCTTCGCACCCAGAGCAGTGTACTTATCAGGGTTCTTCAAAAAATCAACAACCTCTTGCAGCTCAAGCTTAGCTTGGTCTGCGCCCGCCACGTCACCGAAGGTAACCCCGGTTTCGGGGACTTCTTGAAACTTGGACTTATTCCGCCCGAAGTCCATTGGCCCGCCAAGCCCACCGGGGCCCCCGGGGCCGCCTTGGGCTCTGCGGAAGAGGAAGAATAACCCAGCGAATGCTAGAAAGGGGAAGAGCAAATTGCCAATGATGTTGAATAAGCCATTAGGCGATTCGGCTTCGGCGACGGAAATGTCGACGCCGTTCATGGCGAGGATGTCGATCAGGTCGGGGTCATTGGGGACGATAACGGAGGCACGACGGCCGTCAACGGCGGTTAGTTGGAGGGCGGAACCGTCTTTGCTGAACCTGACTCGCTCGACTTTACCCTTCTTAACGGCGTTCAAGAACTCGCTGTAGCGCCAATTGGTGCCTTCGGGGAGGTCGGAAGAGGCTTGGGGTTTGGGTGCTGTGAGAAGGTTCGAAGAGAAAGGTGAGGAGGTTGCGTTGGAGGGGTTTAATTGGCTCTGTTGCGCTTCGATCACGGGTGGAGGGGTGACGTTATCGGCGGCTACGGCGTGTGGGGTGGCAGAGAGAGTGGCTGAGGAAAATAGAAGAGCCGCTAGAGCAGCTTGTGAAGATGCGGAATTGAGTTTTTCCGAATTGGGTTTTTGAGCGTTAAAAATGGTTCTCTTGAAAATAAAAGGTAACGGAGTGGATGGTTTTCTTGTTTTGGGGGTTGGCGGTGATACCACAACCTTCCTTCCGAGGAAGTTAGAAGAGAGCAACGCGGTGGTGGCGAAGGCCATCGTATCTGGGAATGATTCGGTGCTCTTATTCTATCTTCTAAGTTGCTCTAGATTTTGGATTCACCGGTGTGGGGCTATTTATGCCACGAAAGGAGGAAAAACACTGCAGCACACTGCACACTTAAATTAAAGAGATAGTCGCGCATATATGTTGGAGGAATGAAGTGGGAAACCGAGATTTCAGGTGTATGTTAGAACTTGGATTTGGCTTCGGCCACCTGCTTCCTTCTATGCCATAGATTTTGGTGGTCTTTCTATCTCCGATACGTGTCCTTAACTATATCCATTTATTTATCGACAGCCCTCTCATAATAAAACCAAAAACAAAAAAAAATCAAACGTGGCCTTCTTAAGTTCATATCAGCGGACGCTTCTTTATGCACCTCCATACTTTCTCCTTCTACCTCCATAAGCAAAAAGACCATTTGGTCCTTATCTTCTTTTCACTGACTTCTCATTATTCTACCAACACAGTCTTCTATTTTCAAGTATTTCAGGATTACAAATAAAAAAAAAAAAAAGGATAAAATTGAAATTTTAAAGTGTACAAAGGGTTTGGAAGAAATCATGGAGGTTTGGAAGAAACAGCCCATCTTAGAGAGTAGCTATTTACACTCCCCTCCTACTTATGCACTCTCCCTCTTTCTTCTTCTTCTCAAGTCCGTTACATTTTGGTTCGTGTTAATCTGTAGCCGTGTTCTTTTAACCTGGTAAAAATTTGGCATCGTTTAAAAATTAAACTTAAATACTTCTTCCTTTTTTTCATTATTCGAAACATTTATTAAAGACAAAAGCGTACTCCAAAACATATACGTTATATATAAATATATAGATATTTAATTTTGTATTTGAGATTTTATATTTTAAAAATCTAAGATCAATAATTGTTTTTAATTTTTGTACTTACAAATTCTTTTCAAAACCTTCTGTACTAATTTTAAATGATTAAAATCTACTTAGTTTTGCCCAACAATAAAAAGTTTTCTTGTTATCTTATATTCAACTTTGTCTTACTACATGTTTTTATTAAGTCAAGATCATTCCTCACTTTTTAAGAGAACATTATTATTCAAAATTATAGTATATTTAACTCTTTTTTACCATACGTATGAATATTACTCTTACCAATTAGTATTTTGTTCTACAAAAGATCAATCTTACATGTTTGCGATATTTTTGTGACTGTAGAAATGACTTCAGTATCTAAAACGATCACTTATATTATATACAGATGATCATACTCTATTTATAATAATATTTGACCTTTCTCCGACATTTTTTCATGTTGAACTGAATATTAATAAAATGTAGTTAAGTTGGTACCTGAAGGGAATATACGAGGTTATTATAAAAATAGTAATGTCTTCATATTTTTTTTACTTTTATGAATTTGGTCAACGTAAGGATGTATTGAGAATATATGTTGTTTCTGTTAAAATGGGACAAGAATATAGGATGATTTGTAAAATACACACCTATGTTAAAGTCAGAGTTATTCTCTCTAGGTCTTTAGTAATTCTAAGTCAGAGTGAGTTTATTTCGAAATTAAACCCTTAATTATAGAATTTATAAGAATCTAACAGATTAATATATCTCTTCATAATCATTAATTCAAACTTAACTACTTAATAGCCGTTATATCATTAATTGCGCCTTAACTCTGTTTAACTCTTGTCGGATCGAGCAACCATGAAACATCTTCTTACCCATCAACCGCTCGGTCGGTCTTTTTCATTCAGTTTGTCACCGTAACCGATCGATCAGCTATAAGCTCATAGTAATAGTAATATATGTATATTGACATTTTTTCTTTAAAGTATTATCAGATTTAAAAAATCAATCTCAAATTCTTAATAATATTCTACACATTCAACTTGACTTACTAGATTTACGTCTTTACAATAGAAAATTATCTAATATTTTACAAAAGAAAATTATCTAATATATTCTCAATTTATTGGGTTGTGATCATGTAACTGACATAAAAATTATTCAAAATACACTAATATTATTTTTTTATCATTCTATTAGTCGAGGACCTATAAATAAAAATAACAATTGATACTTTACTATGTTTGCATTATGATTAAAGACATTGTGCTAATAATTTAGTCACATCACTGCATCTTACTATCTTCAATTTATTTTCATTATTATTAATTTTTTGGCAAAAACTGAAAATATGCCTTGGTTAGAAACAATTACGTTATCAATTGGTTAAATAGTCACAATTTGCACGATAATTTAAAAAACAAGTGATTAGGATGAGTAATTATAAAAAGATGCTCCAACCCCATTATTACAAATGCTTCTTCCTTTACCAAACACACAAAAAAAAGTACAATTATATGTGGGAGTATTAAAATTACATATGGAGAATGATATTTTTATAACTTTTTTTTTACAAAAGATTATGTATCACTATTTTATTGGTTTGTATATTTAAAATAGACAATCACAAACTATCACATAAACGATTATAAAAAAACTGTAAAAAAAAAATGGTTAAAAATACATTTTTCGTTACAATTTATAGTTCATAGCACCATAAACATTTTATATTATAAAAGTAGGCCCATCATAGATAATAATATTTACTAAACCTATAAACCTACGAATAAGATAAAGCGAGAAAACATACCCTACCAAAGACAATAAATAAGTATGATTGATCCATATTTTTGGTAAAATTAGTTAAAATCATTAAATATAAAAGCATTCATTAAAAAAAGGCAAAAATAATTGATAAAAGATAGAAAGAACAAGAAAATGAAAGTTAATTCAATAAATCATATATAACCTTTTTTGTTACATCTAAATAATTTAAATCCTTATTTATAATTTGAAGAAGAAAGTAAACTTTAAACACCTCAAGGTTCCAAACTATGTTGCACCAAACTCAATCATTCTATCAGATCTTGTTGATAACTACAATGACGATAAGAGAGTATTTCATTCAACTTCAATAAATTATCAACAAAAGCAAACGTTAAGTGATGATTAAACAATGTAAACAATATTAAGTTAGAAATGGACTTATATTAACTCTAAATATCAATCAATTATTCCTATAAATAATAATAAAAAATTAAGATTATAAAGTTAATTTCTCTTAACAAACCAGTATTGATTTAAATCTATACTTACTTAATCGTCGAAATACTTTTATAATTATCTTGCCTCTAACATTTGCCAAACACTTCATATTGAGATCAATAACCTTGCACTTAGTTTCAAGAACCTAAATTCCATAATCGAAAATAAAGTAAAAAGATATTGAAGTTGAATAGTCTTATATATTTTTGGATCCTATAAAAGTAAAACTTTTTTTCGTATATTTATTTTTTGGATCAATCTAAATGGATTAAACCAATATTGCTATCTCCTTTTTTTTTATGTTATAAACACAAGAAAAAAAATAATGAATATGATATTCTTAATATTTTGTATGATTGAATAAAGTTTCATTCATGCACGAGTTAATTAAATATTTTGTGAAACTACAAATGAGTTTCGCTTGATAGTAAGAAAGCATTCAAAATTAGATAAAGCGACGGAAACAAAAGTGGTCGCACAACAAAGTTTGTCAACAAAAATTAAAGAAAGCTCGAAAGCAACTTTGATAAAAGATATGGCACTTATAACATTCATGCAACTACAAGACCCTAGTTGGTGAAATTTCTTTCAAAGAATCAAAGGCCTAATAAGCTCTTTTGCTTCGTTGCTTCCTACAGTCTTCATCGAATATGCCTAAAGCAAAAAATAGCCACAAATTTGATGCCCATGGAAGAAGTGCCATTAAATGGCATTATTCAATTCAGATGTAGGACAGACATTGACAGTAAAAGGAATCATAAAAGTTTAATGTCGACAATTGGTAGAAGTTAAGGTTGTACGTCCCGACATAGTGCACCAGGTGGTTTAAAAAGTAAGCACATTTACATTTAATTTTATTTTATAAAATTGATAAATAACATTTTTTGTTAATATAAGCTTTAAATTATAAATTTATTTCAATTTTATAAATTCATGTGTAAATAAAAAGTGAATTTACAGTAGTGGGTTAAAATATTTTTTTTATCGTTGAATTAAGTTAAACTTAAAATTTATTTCAGATGGATACTGAGAGTTAGATTTAAAATTCATTTATCAATAATCCATTTTTATTATTTATTTATAGTTATATATAATTAATTACATATTTTTTTCTTTATTTTTAAATTGATTTTCTTAACTATTACTTTTTAAATTGAAATAATTATTAGTTATAAAAAATTATTTATTCTTTATTATTTTATTATCATTTTAGTAACCGCATTTTTTTAATTTAAATAATTATTTACAATATATTTTTTATTTCAATAACTAAAATTTATTTTATCTATAATTATATATATCTACATACATATATAAAAGTAATTATTTAAATTTAAAAAATAAAACTGGTAAACAAGATATATATATATATATATATATATATATATATATATATATATATATGTATATATTGTTTACCTATTTTATTCTTTTAATTATTATTTTTAAAATTTAAATAATTTATATGTATTTAAAACACGTATGCTAATATATATTATGAATAATTTATCTCTATTTAAAAAAAGAAGTTTATTTTCAATGTTTATTTTAAGAATATAAAAGTAAAGGTATTTTTATATTTATTGTGAGGCTATTAAAATATTACTTGAAATATTTTTGTACGATGATTAATTAAAATAAAAAAACGTGGTTAAAGAACTCAATAAAATATACTAAGTACATTATTCATTAAATGCTATATTTAATATATTGTTGCACTGTTTAAATTAAAAATGGTTAAAATACTTTTTAAATTATTATTATTATTTTTCATGGTTTATCAATTTTATTCAGAATAAGGACCTTTAGATCTCTTATTATCATTACTCTAAATAACAAATGTACAGTTTCATACAAAAGACCAATCCTGAAATTTAAACAATAGTACTAAAAAAATGAAATTCATCCTTTCTATAGTGAGACTTCCAGCTATTTCTTCTATATAATAATAACTTTCCTACAATCATTTAATCTAATTTTTATTTTTAATATCCCATATAATAATATCACTATGTAAAAGTATTTGTGTATTGTTTATTATTTAAAAAAATATAAAATTTTAATTAAGTTTCAAATATATTATAAATTTATGTATATTTAACTCTGAATTTTATTTAAAGCTTTTGTATTTTAATAAAAAAAATTATTTTTTACATTTTTAAATAAATAATATAACTGTTATTTTTATCATTAATTTTACTTCAATTTAACAGTAATAACATTTGAGTTCTTCTGATATTCTTAAATCATATTTTTAGAAATTGAAAATCAATCTTATATTTCATTATTATTATTACGGTACCTCATAATTTTAATTCGTCTTACTTTGTCTCTTATTAAAATGAATTATTGATATGACATTTTAAGCTTATAACTTCTTATATATATATATATATATATTGAAAATAAAAAAAAAAATTGGCATAACATGTGGAGAATAGATTTTTATACAAATAAACGGTGAATAATAAAATTGGTATTACAAAATCTAAAATCAGTCAAAACTAGAAACATTTAACATTGATCCATATGCAATCATTTAATTTACGAATCATTATTTTTTATTATTGTATGTATGATCTTTTTTGGTTAATATTAGATCAAATTATCCAAACAGTATATCTCACACTTATTATTATACAATCCACAAATCGAACACTATTTACAATTAAATATGATTACGGAACAAATGTCTAAGATAAATAATGACATAAAAATAAACATTCACCTTCATTAATTTGTAATACAATAAAATATTAACTTCAACTCCACATTCGAAACAATTAAATGTTTGCAACTTGTTTTCAAATGTGCCTTCAACTTTGAAGCACTAAAGTAAGAATTTAAAGATGAATTGGGATATTCACTTTGAAATAAAATAAGTAAATGTGGACATCCAGCTTAAGAATTTTGTTTGTTAACAGAACATCCTTATAATATGGTGAGTGAGTGGTCGTGACTAGATTCACAGATTTGTGTCCTTGTGTTAGAAAGACAGCAGTCACTCCAGTCCAAGTAGTGGGTTGGTTGGTAAAGGAAATACAAACACCATGCACAACAACCAATAATATCATCCCCACATAACCATTTGAAAAACATCATCGTTTCGTTTACTTCTTTTGGGTTTAAACACCAGAAAGAAAAATTCCACAAAATAGACAAAACAAAAAAAGTATTAACTTTTTCCATCTAACCTTTTCCTTCTCCTCATAAATTAATGTCGTTCCAAAGTATTATGATTCTCACTAATTCATTATACAATCCTTAGCATGGTATACTAAAAATTATGTTGGAGATTAAGCAATAGAAAAAAAAAATCTAGTAAAAGTATATTTACAAATAAGAATAATATATATTTATATAAAATTTTGATGTGATTTCACAACTCAATATCTATTCCACAAATATATTACTACTCAATATGTAATTTCTTTTTGACAAAATTTGTAAATTTTTTTATACAATTTTTTTGAATAAAATATTATCATTCTTTCACAAAATGTAAAAATAAATACCTTCAACATCTTAAAAATAAAAGCATGTCAATAGTTTGTTTATAAGCTAAATAAGACGATTAACAAGGAAAAATGTTGGAAAATTTAAGAATCCTTTCTCACGCATGAGGAGAAGACGTAAAACGAGGACTTTCACAATCACCGATGATGAGTCTATCACCAGAGGGGAGTGCTAGCTCGGTGGGTGCTAATATTCTCCCGGAGAAAGAAGAGGGGATGATCGTTGTTTTGTCTAAAGAAAAAGAAAGGTAACACGCTCGTCTCTGCGTTGAAAAAGATCCAACATGGAAAACTTAGAAAGAAAATATGCCATCGAACATGGTCAGACGTTAGTCATGTCAGTTTCTTTTTAACGCTATTGGTTTTGGAGATGAAAAATTATGGTTTTCTTAAGAAAAATGATCAAAATGTAATAAAATTTGAAAGATGGACTAAAAACAAAATCGTTTGATAGTTTGTAAACTAAAAACATATTTAATTCTAATATTTTTTTTTTTGGAATCTTTTAATATGTGCCCACATGATATAATAATATTTAAGTTTTCATACCTTATATATGTTAGATTTTAAACAGATAGACAAATTTTTACATTCATGTAATGTTATTTTTCTTTTATATAAATACAAAATTCATGTATTTATATGTGCCCACATGATATAATAATATTTAAGTTTTCATACCTTATATATGTTAGATTTTAAAGAGACAGACAAATTTTTACATTCATGTAATATTATTTTTCTTTTATATAAATACAAAATTCATTTTTTTTTATATGTATTCTATCTTTCCAAATGAATATTAATACGTTATCGTACCATTGCTTTTTGTATATTGGGAACACTTTCCATATCCTGTATATATATATATATAAGGGTGGATGCGAACATGAAATAGAACACAACACAACACACTTTGCAATAATAACGATGGAGGAAGTGGTGGAAATAAAGGTAAGCATCTCAACTCCAGCAGTTGAAGTTTCGAAAACTCCCAAAAGCCCTTTTGCATCTCGTTTCATGAGCACCCCTTTGGCCAGTCCCATGAAGAAAGCCATTGAAAACATGCAAGGTTACTTCGGAGAAGTTGGTCGCTTCACCAAGCTCGATCCACAAGATGATTGGCTTCCCATCACCCAATCCAGAAACGGAAACGCATATTACGCTGCGTTTCATGTCCTTTCTTCAGGGATAGGATTTCAGGCCCTTCTTCTTCCCTTTGCTTTCACCACTCTTGGCTGGTATATATATCACTTTCTATCACACTCATCTTCTAAACGACAACCTCGTACTAACACATTAGTTTCTAATCGATGTAAAAACTGACAGCAGTTGTATCAACAGACATTTTACTAAGTTGCATACACCGGTGTTGATGCAGGACTTGGGGAATCACGTGTCTCTGTGTGGCTTTTACATGGCAACTCTACACGCTGTGGCTACTGGTTCAGCTTCACGAATCAGAATCAGGGGTACGCCATAGTAGGTACCTCCGACTTGCTATGGCAGCATTCGGTAGGTTTTTTTGTCTGTGTATTGTATTATTTATTACGTAGAAAGTGATATTGCATGCTTTATGAAATGGAGAAAAATATAATATTTCCATGAATAATGAAAAGATTAACAGAACTTTGACAGAATGTTTATAAAAGTGAAACAAAAACTTACCAATGAAGTAAAATCGTCAACTATTAGCTAATTAAATCGTTATTATTGTTAATGTTTTTGCTAAAATAATTATTATAAAAACTAACGAGATTGGATGAATAAGAAATGATTGATTGATTCATTAACGAATATTGAACATTTTATATAGATATGTTTTCATTCATAACATGTATGATGTAAAATGATTTTGACTACTTTTTATTATAATTATTTTAAAAATTACCCCTGTAATTATTTCTAATTGATTAACAATGCTAATTTTTTTCTGAGGAGTTTAAGAGTTAAACTTTTAATTTATTGAGGTTAATTTCCATACATTACACATAATTTTTTATACCATGTACCGACTAATTAAAATCAAGATAGATATAATTTTTAACTAATTCATCCATAAAATATTCACCAATCATACGAAAATTTACAACTAAATGATAATTATTTTTACTCTGCACATGATATTTGATTTGTATGCGGGGCCATAACTTTGATGCTTATATATCTAATTCTCTTAAGATAATAAAGGGGACAAATATCACAAAGGAAGTACATGCGTTATTTATTGAATTAACTTTACATCATATCATCTCCTGCTACAAACAACGTTAAAGTTGAATAATGATACAGATGGTGCTTTTCTCTTTTGGTGTATTATAGACATTCTTATCCACACTTTATCATGGTAAGCATTTAGCAAATCTTAAGATTGATTTATTTCAACTATTTAGAAAAAAAGTTACGATGTTGTCCAATGACTATTATTCATCCTAAGGTGAATATGATGTGTGTACTATTTTATTTGGAGATTTAAAACAATATAAACCACCCAATAATCGACATGTCACGTGTTAGTGAAGAAATTTGTCGTCCAAAAGTCCTAATAATCCAATCCTATACGTAACACTATCTTTTGAAAATTATTTTAATTACTTAAAATTATAATCCCTTAAATTTCGTAATAAAGAGAAGAAATTTAAAAGTTTTTATACTTTTTTTTTTACCTATACGTCTCTTTACTTAATCTCAACTTTCTCCCCCTTTTTTCTCTTCCTTCTCTTTATCCCCTCTACAAATCCCAATCCTGTCCCCTTTTCCTTCTCTTTTCATCTCTCCTTTTTTTTTTCTCTTCTATTTATCTTTTGTCTTCAATATTTACTAAAGACATATGAATATGTGTATGGAATTATTAAATATATAATTTTTTTGTATGGTTGAATACTAAGTAACTTGAATTATTAAATGTTTAAAATCAACTATAATGTTTATTTTCATACATTTAATATTACTCTTTAGAATTTTCAATTATGTTTAAAAAAAACGTATAATAAGTAGAAATGAACTTGTTTATCCTTACCGAAAATTTTGTGCAAAAGATTTTCAAATAAACATTTAAAATTTTAAAGATATGACATAATAATTTAAATTCGAAACACTTGAAATTTTAAAGTTCTTATCAACACACGCTCTAAAAATAAATAAACAATTGGCGTCATATATAATCGTTTCATCTACGGCTTAGATTTTATTGTATTCAAACTTAATTTTCTATAATAAAAGAACCAACAAAATTGTTCCTCTATAAGTGTAAGAAGAGACATATGTTCGTAGCTTTAGATGAAACTCGTGTTTGATGCACTTTAAGTTGCCCAAGTTGTCTGTTAGGTCAACTGTATGGTTGACCAGCTGTCGTAAAAGCAACTCGAAAAGTATTTTATAGAATATTAGAAAGATAGATGGTTATGGTTATTAGGGGTGTAAGTGATTAATTAATGTTGACCAAAATAACGTGGGAAATTGACAAGGAAAAGGGAAAATGAAACTGCAGGAGTAAAGAAGGGAAAAGTAATGGCACTGTTCCCAATAATGTACTTATCTGGTGGGACGTGTGTGACGCTGATAATGATCGGTGCAAGCACAATGAAGATATTCTTTCAGATGGTGTTTGGAGAGCCATGCCCCCTCTCACCAATTGAGTGGTATTTGGTGTTTACATGCACAGCCATTTTGCTTGCACAGTTACCAAACCTCAATTCAATTGCAGGGGTTTCCCTCATTGGAGCCGTCACTGCCGTAGGTTACTGTGCTCTTATATTTATATTATCTGTCGTCAAAGGTAGACTTGCTCATGTATCGTATGAGCCACCAAGGGGACAATCAGACACTACCATGGTTTTTAGGGCGTGGAATGCACTTGGGATCATTGCCTTTGCTTTCCGTGGTCACAATCTTGTGCTGGAAATACAGGTAATAATATCTCTGTTTTTTTCTAGACACTTAAAAGCGTTTAATATTGCTTAGTTGTTTCCCCTGATTCACTTTTGTAGGGAACCATGCCTTCCGACGCTAAGCAACCTTCACGCTTGGCTATGTGGAGAGGTGTTATGTTTGCTTACCTGGTGATCGCTTTGTGTTTGTTCCCTCTTGCCATTGGAGGTTATTGGGCCTATGGAAATTTAGTGAGTAGCGTTTTTTAAACGTAATACCTTTTTAAGTTTCTAGCTGTTTTCACTTGCGATTGACCATTTACGCTCTCTTTGATGCCAGATACCTACTAATGGAGGGATGTTAGGTGCTTTACACAAATACCACGAACATGATACGTCAAAATTCCTCATCGCTTTGACAAGCTTGTTGGTTGTTATAAACAGTCTCACTTCCTTCCAAATCTATGCAATGCCGGTATTTGACAATCTGGAGTTTAAATACACCAGCAAGAAGAACAGGCCTTGCCCACGATGGCTAAGGATAGCATTCAGGGGGCTCTTTGGGTGCCTAGCATTTTTTATTGCTGTAACTTTACCTTTCTTACCTAGTTTGGCAGGTCTGATTGGAGGGGTTGCTCTGCCAATAACCTTAGCTTATCCCTGTTTGATGTGGATACAGATTAAGAAACCACAGAAACGTAGCACAAACTGGTACCTGAACTGGACACTAGGAATTATTGGGATGATTCTGAGCCTACTGGTTGTCATAGGAGCCATTTGGGGCATAGTGGAACAGGGCATAGAGATCCATTTCTTCAGTCCACAGTAGAAACAGGATATCGTATTATTGTCAATCACAACATTGGAAGTTTATTAGCGAGCATTTGCAAGGGTTTCCTGGACAAGCATGCAGACCGCACAGAGTCGGGGACGATGCTCCCATCAATGATGAAATCGAAAGAATGCTTGACTTGTGGCTACAGGAGTCACGACGTATTCTATCTAATTGCGCGATATCGTCAATAACGGGTCAATTTGATGTAAAATATGTGGAAATAAAATGTCTTTAATATGCAGAATGATTCAGAAATGACAAAAAGTCAATATGTGAATCTGCCCATAAGTATCCCATTTAAAATAACAAATTTTGCCAGGTATTACGTCAGTCAGATAAGGAAATATTTTCACATCAACCTCCAAAGTGGAGTTAACAAGGGTTACATTCTCCACACAAGGCCAAAACCAAAGAAATTGTCCTCAAAAGCTAGCAACACTTCGCATCTACCACACCTTGTGCACAATAGCACAGTGCCAAACGTATCTCGCACATATGTTGTCATTATACAATAACTCATCTAATGGTATTTGAACTTTCAACGTCAAGGGGTCAAAAACTCAATAGTAACTTGCAATATACAGAAACAAACAGCAAAAAGATATGACAAATATATATATTGCGACAAGATCCTAGCACTACTCAGCCACACCGACTCCAACATTGATCTAGATCAACCAATTGGATAAGATTGTGTTGATGTAAAAACATCGATTATATACTTTAGTCAATTTGGTGGAATCAGATGATACACGATCCAGTGATGAATGAGATGCGGGGCCAATGGAAATGGTCAAGAATGGCCAAGACCTTACTGGTAAGGCTGTACGAGAATAGGAGTATGCCAAATGTCAATACTTGATGCCGTTTTACATTGACAATGGAAGAAGCATTCTTCGTTTCTTTTTCCTTGCGAGTCTTACTTGCTTTGTAATTTTCATGCATAAAAGCAATAGAATTGTGACGCAGACTAAAATAAAAGCAAGTCGGATGTGCTTGAAGTACAGAGAGACTACCGAAAATACCAAGAAGGCTAAAATAATAAGTTCCCATATTACAAAAACCACCACATCCACCCTGCACCGCAAAAAAGAGGAGACAAAAAACATCATTATTACATATTATGTCTTTAAAAAACATTGACAAACGCATAAACCACCTAAAAAGACTGATAATCAGAGAGCATTGACCACAGATATGGTTTTTGCAAACTATAGTCATCTATTGACTATAATATGTTTACGAATTAATGAGACACAAACGATGATACAGATGTCTCTTCACAACAGATATTGCTTATATGTGCTAAATATACGTGATTGTTAGTAACAGTAACATATCTTGATTTATTAGAAATCCTTGTATCCTCGTATGTATATCCTATACTGTATTGGGGCTGCCTAGACCTAAACAAATAAGGGGGCCTTATTTTCTCCTTCCTTCCTTGATGAGTGCATGGATTGAGATATGATAACAGACCAAGATAGAGAGTTAAAGCTAGAATATGAATTGTGTATTTTTTGTTGACCTTTTACATGTTTCCATGTTTTTGTGATTAGAAATTTTACTTGGACATTATTTACTAGACTAATTAGACACTCACTGGATGGGCCTAATTAGTAGATGAGCCTAATTGTCCTACCTAGGTCCATAGTACAAGCTTTTGCTAACTTTTGTAAACAGTTGTTGACTCGTTTGAAATTGAAACTTACGATTTTTGAAAAATTCTCTCTATGTTCTTGCGGAGAAAAACACTTGTTTTTTATCTTTGAATTGTTCGTTCAAAGTGGTGAATTTTTCTTTTGCTTATCAATCATTCATGATTGTGATGTCTTCTTCATCTTCTAATATTTTTCTGCATTTTTATGTTCATCACTGCTCTCCCCCCAACATGCAAAAACCCTCTCTTCCGAGTAATTGTAAAGGTGAAACATCTGTGAGATAATGATTTATGTTACCTTTACAACCTCAGCAAACATATACTAATTCTAAAGGCTTGTGAAAGCTATGATATAATAAGCAAATAAATGTGCGATTAGGAATGAAAATGACTTATGAATTCGAAAACATTTTAGAGAAGAGATTGAATAATCATCACCTCTGATTAGTTTAATTGAAAACTGCATACCTGCCATCCTAACCAATTGTGTCAACACTTGGAATTTAATCATAGGGCCTAGACAAGATCAAATTCGATAGCATACTAATATTCCCCTTCCCCTGCAAAGCCCCCCAAAGTAACCACTAACTACGCCAATTATTTTCCATCTGTAACCAGTGAATCTGAAAACTACATGAAGCCAATTTTCCCCACCGCCTAATTTCAATACGATTTGTGCCCCTATAAGATATGTCCTCCTTTCAGCATTAGCGAAAAAAATAATATGAACCAAAACCTTGAATTTGTATTACTATATCATTGTCAAGAAAATCTACCCTATTTTAGATAACAAGAGTAGGAGCATACCCAAATCAAGGAATCTATAACAAATGGTATGTATAGACAAAAAACAAAAAATTGAATATTAATCCAAACAACCACGCCGAAACGAATCACCCTGTACCCCACCAATTTTTTTACTGTAATAATTATTCCTAATCAAATCATATTCACAAGTAGAACAATATCCAACACGACAAAATATATCTAAAGGGGAAATAAGCCAAATCCTGGTGCCGGGTGGGGGCAAAACATCCCAGCTAAGAAAATGAAAAATGAAAAAAATTAACCTAGCGATATTCATGATATCGCAATCCCATGCGTACTATAATAAACATGATAAATAAAATGGGGGTTTTGATTAATAACAAGGCAAGGATTCCTAATTTGAAGAAAAAAAAAACATAACTGAAATAAGAATTGGGTAGGGCATACCTGGAAGTGGCGATGTTTGAAGAAGTGGAGGAGAAGAACGAGACAGAGGCCCAGTCATGCTTGGATCGAATCTGATACTCGCGTAACTGTTCGGCCAGATTCGATCGCGTTATCATGGTAGCCTCTTTCTCGCTCTCAGGTTCTCCCTGTGTCTCTTCCTCTCGATTTCTCTCTGTGTCTCTCTCTCCTCTTAAACCAAAAAACTCTGATTCTCTCTCTAGAACGAAAACGTCGACTTGCGACTTTTTCAGAACCAGAAACGAATTCGATTGTAGTTAGAGCGAACCAATCATGCATTCCATTTGTTTTAGTTTTACGCTCCGGGCTTTCAAATTGCCAGCTAGAAGCCCAATTATTAGGCCTAGTAATTAGTTTCTTTACGGCTTTCCATGGCACATTTTATTTTGGGCTTTTCTATTCTCACTCCCTTTTTACTAAGTTCATCTAAAGCAAATAGTTTCTTATCTATCAAGATTAAAACATATTTTGTTTTTTTTCCCTCTAAGATGTCATTAAATATTACTATGCGGATGAACTTCTTAGAAAAAATCATAAATCACGAGTATAGTTATATAAGAGTTTATTTACCTTTTTTTAAAAAATAAAAATGAATTAGTTATTAAGTTTTTCTGTGATTTTAAAAAATAACAAAAAAGCAAGGTTCACTCACAGGTTATTCAGCTTCACACTCCTTGCGATTTGTATTGAGTGAAGAAAAAAGAAGAGAGGTTCTGTTCTTTATCTTGGTTGTGGCGGTGGATTGATAGCCATGGCTTCATCCTCAGCTTCTCCGACACCGGGCACCGCCGCTGAGAACTCGAAGAAACGGTTAGGGTTTTTGTCTCACGCGATGAAACGGAAGGACAGTTTCATTCAATTCTTCGCAATGACGGGAATCCTTCTCCTCAGCATGCGATCTTTAGGGCAGAAATACAAAATCCACAATCTCGAAGAAGATATCCGCGTTCTCAGGGACGAGAACGCTTCTCTCTCCGATCGCGTCAGAAACATCAAGCGCGACCTCCTTAGAGAAGCTTCTCTTGACTCCTCCGGCCTCTTCGCTTCTCGCCTTCGCCGCCTCTTTTCCGCAGAATGATTGTCCGTAAGTTTTTGCTACTGTTTTTGATCTCTCAACAAACAATTTCAACTGTTCCCGTGCTCTCTTGTAATGAAATTAGACTTGTCAACAATAATAGCCTTTGAAGGTGTCTGTTGCTTTTTAGGAATACACTGCTATGCTTGTCCTATGGTAGTGATTCTTGTTGAGGATTTCAAGTGTTTGCTTTTAGAGATTCATATTAAATTCAGTGTACTGTGAGAGTGAATAACCAATAGAAGGGATAGACGATTCTTCATATAGCGGTTTCGACATCTATGTTTAGAAATTATAATCCTCCGTGCAGAACCTGAGCTTAAAGAACTTAGTGATGCTAGTTGAATTTGATGATAAGATAAATTTTCCTCTGAAATGAGATTCAGTGGTTAGGAGTTTTGTTTATATGCTAAGGGACTTTTGCTGGAGTGATACTTAATTTTCCTTAGAACCTAATGCAAACCATTGCTCCTTCCAGCACATCTCCACTGCAATACGTATCTTCATTGTATGATAATTCAGGAACAAATCACCAGTTTGTCCTCAAACTATTACTTTCTCTAATGCAATAAATTGTTTTAAGTAATGTTTGAAATGTTCAAATCCATCATTTTAGTCACTCTGTTAATGTATGTTAGTCAAATTTAAGGGCCAATTTGAATTTTTTTTTATTATTTAGGAGGCTAGCTAATAGGATTTGGAATACTTTTTTCTCGACTTAATTAGGGACTAATGAAAAGAGAGTAATAGTTCAGAGATAAAATTGAGGGATTACTTTATGCATAATCCAATTGCTCCCAGGTTTGTCCAATGGCAGCACGACGCCCCGTCTACTTTGGCAGTTGCATAATTTATTATTCATTTGATATTGAATCCACACTCATCCACCATTTATTTGGATTGGTTTTGGAAATATCTTGCCTCCTGTGAAAATCACAATCAGTTAACCAAAGATTCGCAATCTCTCCTTCTCTCTTTGTTCTCTGGATTTGGTTAAACTCTCCTACACAGTGGTGCCTGTTTTTCCTTTGCACAGTGGTTTATATAACTACCACGGCAATCCTTGTTTACTTAACGACCGATTTCATTCTTTCATGTAATTCGTAAAAACCGTTGAGTCCTTGCAATGTTTTGATTTCTTCAATGCTTGCAATCTCTCCGTCTCTCTCTATGTTCTCTGGATTTGGTTAAACACTCATACACAGTGGTGCCATGTTTTTCCTTTGCACAGTTTTTTACATAACTACTACGGTAATCCCTGTTTACTTAACCACCGATTTCATTCTTTCATGTACTTTGTAAAAACCGTTAAGATCAATTGTAAGCTGTTCTTATTGGATGAGAATGGCTCCTGAATGGAATGCAACTCAGTTTCACAATTTCATTTAAGTTGGTCTATAAGACCAATGATGACAAATTTCTCTATAAATTCCTTCCAAGTGAGAAAAATAGAAATGAAACTAAGTTAAAATTATCTTAGTGTACAAGCAATTTTGTTTGTTGAAAACTTATATGAGAAAGTTTCTATATAAGATAAACTATTTTTATTTTCTTATTTTTCTTTATTAGAAGGAGTCTATGGAGAAATTCATTCAAATAGGAATGACAATTACTTTTAAGGTTGGAACTCATGATCACGATTCTTGTTATAACAATTTTATGGATAAGGTGTTTGTTCAAAATATTTCTTATAATGAGTGGGACAACCCTCTTCCTTTTAGTTAGGCTAGTTCATTCTCAATTCTAATGATATTATTAGCTTATATAGTCCTAATGTTGCTAGTTAGCTAGATGTACAGTAATTTGTGAAAGCTTAGAACTATAGATTCTCGAATTTATAATTGCCATCAGGTATTATCCTTTTCCAAACTTCTGTTAACTAATGCCTTACAGACAACGACTTAGTTTAATCTTTTCTATATTATGTGCTTTAGTTTTTATTTAATTAATACTTTATTTTCTACTTGTTAACATGATTTGTAAGGTCGTTTGAAGCAAAACTCTAGTGATATGAAGCTTTCGGCTTGAACCTACAATGTATTTTAGATAAAGTAATTGAAAAAAAATAGTAGGAAATTTAAAATCCTAAAAATGAATTTAATTTCTATATATTAATTACGGAGAGTCTTTTACATTATCATCCACCTAGATATTGTAATATGTAGTGAGTTTTTGAATTTATTATGTCAATAAATATTTTAAAAGTTAAACCTATGATCATTTCTTATTGATTAATAGTATAAAAATATTTATGAATTCTTATTTCTTTCATGCGAGGAAAAAAAATCCTTTATAAAATTAATCAGCATTCCTAATACATTAATTTATTTGTCGTTCATGTAAAAGATAAATGAAATTATTTAATTTTAAATATAAAATTTTTATTACTTTAAAAAATAAGATTTAATCATCTTTTTTATTTTCAATAGTTCGCTAATCATACTTTTTAATAATTATACTTAAACTAGTGAAAATACATATGTGTAGTAACTTTTTTTATGATATTGAAAGTAATTAAATTGTTATTATAAATTTAAATATAAATAATTTTAATTTGTTTTGTTGATATTTTTATTACAAATAGTTATTATAGTTTTAAAAATGATTAAATTAAAAATAAATAAATAACAGTCAAGATGAAAAAAAAAGGTTGAATTTGAAAATAAATTACTTAAATTGAAAAATTGATAAAATAATTATTTTAATTTTTAAAAAAAATCATTACAGGTAAACTTAGAAATAAAATATATAAAAAGAAAAATTCTCTAATAATGGTATGGATAAATCTTAGCATATATGGTATTTATAGTTTCTTTTGGTCAATGTGAGTCTAGACAATGCATAGAAACTAATAAATTAATAGGTGTAGAAATTAAACTAAATAATTATTTGATATATATATATATATATATATATATATATATATATATAAACTAAATCATGTAGTTACATTATAATTAAATATATATTTATAACATTGACACTATAATTGATATAAAAATTAAATATAATATTATGAGTTCATTCAAATAATAAAATTTTGTAATATTTTTGTACACTTTAATTGAATTTTTAATTATCTGAGGATTATTTTTTAAAACCATTAATTTTATTTCTTTAAAATATTAATAATTTTTACCAATAACTATAATAAATAATTAATAATCAATACACACTTTAAATGTAAATAATATTATAATCAAATATATTTGAATGTACCTGTTTATAACATCCACGTTAGAATTAAATATAAAATTCAATATAATATTACGATTTTAATCAAACTATTAAATTTTGTAATACTTGTTTACACTTTAATTGATTTTTAAATATCTAACAATGTTAATATTATAAATTTTAATTCTTTAAAATATCAATTAACTTTTACAAATAATTTTATAATAAATAATTAATAACTAACACCACAGAAACACGCATCATTCTATATTTTAATTATAGACTAAATACAAATTTTTATATTAATTTGAAGATGAAAAAATATATTTAATTCATAATAAAATGAAAGATTCATGTGCTGTAGTTTTCTTCTCTTTCTATATAGAATAATAGTATTATAAATGTTTACGGTAAAGTTGTCAACTAGTCCATAATTCATGGGTCAGTTTTAATTTATTTTTGAAAAAATCTCATTTTAAAAGGTTTTCTTAAGTGGAGAAAAAAAAAAGTCTCAGTTACAAAAATTTAATTAATTTTTAAAAATAATATATTTATATATACATATAATATTATATATTTTTTAGATAACTTAATATGTTGTAATTTTATTATATTTAAATCAATATCTTTATATCATACTTATTATTAGGTTGTTAACTAAAATATATAATAACATTTCATACTTTTTTTAATTTTCATATATTAAATAAAGTATAAAATTTAATATTTTTATATTATATTTATATATAACAACTTTCATGTATAAAATAATATTCTATATATATTTTTCATATATCGTGCACAATTAATATTTACTGATTTTATTAATTGTTAATTTCTGTAAAAAAGAAATATTGATATTATATAATTATGTTTAATGTGAGTGTTTTGCATTAACTAATAAAGCCTCAGAATACATAAAATTGTATTTTTTAGAATTAATTTGACATTTAAGTTAAAGTTCAAACAATAATTAATATGAGACTATAAATGGTAACGTTAAAGTTTTGTTTGATAAAGTTAGTAGAAAAGGTAACTGAAGAACAATTTATAGTAATTATTAAATCAAAATTAAATATTAAATGATCATATATTTTAAAAATTTTAAATTATGTTTTTTTTTTTAATTTTAGACTTTAATAATCTAACATCTTAAATTGAATTTCAAATAAATATTCTACTAAAATATAATTAAATTCAAACGATAAAAATTAAGTGAAAAATTAAATCAATATTTAAAAAAGATATAACACTAAAATAATAATCTGAAAATCACAATTGTGGATTTAAACATTAGAGTTTTTTATTATTAATTTAAGGTATAAGATGGAAAACGTACAAATTTTAAAACATTGATCTAATTAGTTGATTGAAACAAGAAAAAAGGCTCCATGTTTTTATATATTTTTGAAAAATAAAAAAGTAACAATAATAATTAAATAAAAAAGAATAATTTACAGTAAATTGTGCTGCTATACAATATGGGTGGTTTATAATATCTTACTGAGTTAAAGCATGTGTGATTAGTTACCTTTTACTATGTGAGTACATTTTTTAATTTTTCAATTTAAAATGTAATAAAAAAAATAAAAATATTAAAGATGTATACAAATAATGATAATTATTTTACATATACTAATAGCCTTTATATAATATTAATAATAATAACTATATAAAAAATAATTATTATATAACAATCCTTTTTAATATTGAGATAAAAAGTGGAGTAACTGAAACAATTAAAAAGATTAAATAAATAAAACCAATATAAACTGTGAATTATTTATAAATAAAATGAAAATGTTAAATATAAAAGATTATAGAATAAAAATGAATTCTAAAATATATTATAATTAGATAAAAAATATATTTTATATTATTTATTTAACAAGTTATCGTTTCTAAAAAAAAGTCCATTAACTCATTAGGTTTTTTTTTTGTAGTAACTTTTTTTTACGAGAAACTTTTTTATTAAGTATATTTTTTCTGAAACCTATATGAGTAAGAACCAAATAATATAGGGTGAAATTTACGAGTCTAATTTTCAGGTAAATTATTGAATTTTTAATTAGCATTTTCCTATTTATTTGTAAATCCAATTTCATCATCTTAAAACAAATTAAATAGATAAAACAACATTCATCATAATATAAATTGTTTACCTATATTAAGAAATTCCACGTAAAACTTTAAAAATATTTTCTTATTACAATTTTTAATATAATATAATTTTTAATTATAATGCACGAAAATCACAATAGAATACATTACTGATATTTCAAATGAATATGGATTAGAATTTCCATAATTTGAAAAAAAATATATATTATACCAATTGAATTAATTAATTTTATAGCAAATACAAATTAATTTCGTGCGCCATTGTAAAACCTATATTATGTAAAACAAAAGAAAAATCCATTTTTATAAATTTAAAAAAAGGAAAAGTTTTCTCATTCCAAACAAACATTTGATGAAGTAACAAACAAATTTCTCTGTAACAGATTGACATAAGCAATTAAGAGCACACAAACAAAGTAACAAAAACAAACCAAAGGGGTGATCTAAACCAAACAGGACCGCAATTTAAAAGAGGAAATTGCTTAGGACTATTACAATGCACATGTCTTTATTCAAATTTTTCGGTTTAGAACATCCTCAGTAAGTAATTATGTGTATGTTTGGTTGGAGGGAAAAAAACCAAAAATTAGGCATAAATTTGAATGAAAAAATTTCAAAAGTATGATTAATTCTCTATTCGTTTGAACACATCATGTGTGTGAATCGTGAATGCCCACAAAGGAACCCATGTGGAAGACAAAACAAAACTGCATGGTTCAAAAATAATTAAGGTAGTGTGTGAGGACCCACCACCGACACTTGCATCCAATTTCCACCCTCTAAAACAAAACCCTTTACTTTTTACATCTACCCAAATTCCCTTCAATTTTTTCCCTCTCTTATGTTTTAACCTTTTTCAATTTTCATGTATCTATATATATATATATAGACACAGACATGCATCACTCCCTCTCTGTATCGCACCTAAATGTGAGCCATCCCTAATCATTTCTGACCCTTCCCTTTCCCTTTAAACTCTGTCTGTCCCTTCATACACTGTGTTGATAGCTAAGAAAGTGCAAAAATGCATCTCAAGTTGATGGGAAGAGCCTCTGTTGCTGTTCTTCTCTTATCTCTTCTTGCTATTTCTCACTTTTCTGGGGCCGAAGATCCCTACAGATTCTTCAACTGGAATGTCACTTATGGCGACATTTTTCCTCTTGGTGTTCGCCAAAGGGTATGTCTCAGTCTCAACCTTTTCTGTCACATTTTTCACACTCTTTTTCTTGTCTTTTACCATCATTAATATTGATTTGGATCATAAATATGGTTTTGGATCATACTGAGTAATTGACAAATTGATAAAAAAAAAACAGGGAATCTTAATCAACGGACAATTCCCAGGTCCAGATATTCATTCTGTTACCAACGACAACCTCATCATCAATGTCTTCAATAGTTTGGATGAACCTTTTCTTCTTTCCTGGTAACTCTCCTTCACTCGCTGATTATTCTTTGTTTGAACATTTGTGTTTTGTGTTTTGTTATTAATTAAGATTAAAGAGTGTGGTTGTCTGAGATTTTTCTAAAATATAAAAGAAAAATGTTGATGTTCTTGATGTCGTGATGGTGGGTCGGTTGCACTTTTATTTAGACGCTCTGGCTGTTTGTTGAGTGATCAGAGTCTTGCTGGAAAGTGGAAACACTGTAATCTGTCATGTGTTGCATCGAATGTGTGTGGAAGCGGTTCCAGATCTAACTTCTTTCTCTTGGAAATATACCAATGAAAAGAAAATATTTCAATTGTTCAGAACAAAGGAAAAATGTTTTAAAAACCTTAAAAATATCATATTATCTTTGTGAGAAGGACAAAGCCACGTGATTGAGACACTGCGGTGCAATGTCTCAGGGGGAGAGGACTTATTAATATCTTTTTAGTGTTTAATAATGTTTTATATGATAAAAATATAAAAAATACAAGAAATAATTTTTTCCTTAGACATATATTTATAATTTTTATTTCTATATTTTTTTTCTCGTCCAGTCAAAGTGGACTGGAAAACCCTTGTCATCACAGCCTCAAAATCGTGTCAAACTTATGATTTCTCTAGAAGAAAATAGGATAAGTGACCCCACATTACAAACTTTATGTTCTTACATAAATTTAAATTAATAGAAGAAAATGTTTTGTAAAATAAACGTGTAAAGGAAAGTTTCCGGAATTAGTGTTGAGTTTTCGCAAAGGAAGCGCATTATAAAATAATAAAGTTATTACATAAAGAATTGAAGTGAATACATTTTAATTAATTCTAGAAAGTATATTTATGAAGTTATTAAATAAGAATCGAAGTGAATACATTTTAATTAACTATGAAGTATATTTGATAAAGAAAATTTTACTGTATCCACTCATGGAAAAGCGAAAATTCTCTTTCCTCAATTTTGTATTATTAAAATAATACTTTATAGATTGCGGTTTGGATTGTTTCAACGGAGAAAAATCTCCAGAACTACATTTACACATAAATCTTGACTTTTGTATTTTGCATAATGACTCGTCTTTTGTAATGAATAATTTATTCTTTATTAAATATAAAATTTATTATATAATTTCTTATATTCTATAATTATATAATTCTTAATATTTTAATGATATGTATCATAATTATATGATTTTTAATATTTAATATTCCAAAGAAGAAAAGTTAGATTTAATAAATAATCTTAGGAAAAAAAAATATTACTATAAAAAACAGAGAATGTATTAATGTGATGGCGCGTTTATCTTTTTTAATTAATGGAAGACAACCATTACAAGGATGTTCCCTAAAAAAAGCTATTAATGTGATGGTCCTTTTTTCGCTTTGTGAATCCAGTGTGACGTGTTACCTACTGCAAGTTTGTTTCCTAAAATCACGAGCACGTGCTTCCCTACCTTTACTGTTTTTTAATCCTTCACTCAGTATTATTTTGAAGTAAATTTAACTTCCATAATTTGCAATAATGAAATGACTTTTAGTGTAGATTTTATTTTTTACTAAACAAATAGAAATTATTGTTAAAAAGAAAATTTAGATTTTTGTTTAAGAAATAAATAGCGAAAATAATGATGCAGGAACGGAATTCAGCAGAGAAGAAACTCGTTCGAAGATGGTGTTTTTGGAACAACGTGTCCGATTCCACCAGGAAAGAATTTCACTTACATTCTTCAAGTGAAGGATCAAATTGGAAGCTTTTATTACTTTCCATCTCTTGCGTTTCACAAAGCTGCCGGTGGTTTTGGTGGCATCAGGATTCTGAGCAGACCAAGAATTCCGGTGCCATTTCCCGATCCTGCCGGCGATTACACTGTTCTCATTGGAGATTGGTTCAAATCCAACCACACGGTAACAATTCCTTTTCTCATCCTATCAAATTCAATATTATTAACTTTTTTTCACAATTAATACATCTAATGTAAAAATACTTAATCCTTCTGTACTTTTAGGAATTTTAGAGAGTTATTTATTTATTTATTTATTTATTACCAAACTCAACATGTTATCGTAGTATTTAATTAATTTAAAGAAACGTTTATTTGATTAGTGGAAACAAAACAATATAAAATACTATAAATAAACTTTATTATTATTTTATTAGAGTAAAATAATAGAAGCTTATTGTATTTTCAGTAATGTAAAGTGTGAGATTAAATAAATAAAGTAAAAATAGTGAAATTTAGAACTGTTTAGATTAAAATTAAAAAAAATTAAAAAGTGAAATATATTTGTTTAGTATGATAAAAGTCTAAACATTAGTAAAAAATTAACCATGCATTTAATTATATTGTGAACAATGATTATTTAATGTAATTATAAGTAAATAAAAAATTACAATGTAATTGATTATATTCACATATTTTAATGTTTATGATATTATTAATTATATTTTAAAATATAATTGATTATATATATATATTTACAAATATCTGTATTTATGTAGCTGTTATTTTTTTTTCAATATTTGTATTTCTCAAATTTTAATTTTTCTATTTATTTCTTCACTCTTTTAACTTTTTTTTTTCCTTGGAATAAACGAGGAAGAGACAATTTTCCGCACCCTTAGCTTAGAAGCAAGGGATTATCCCAACCTACGTAAAGCAAAAACATTCATCACCATGCATGTCTTTCTTTTATTCTGTCTTTCTTGGAGTGAAGGGCAAGGAAAAATTTATTTACTATTATTATAACGTTAGAGAAACTTTTAATGTTTTTAAATATCATATGTATTAAAATTAAAATTAAATTTTTTAAGTTAATTTAGTTCAAGTATTGATTCTAAAAGTAAATAGTAATTTTTTTAATGTAGGTAAAAAATTAACTCATAAATATTTGAATAACTGTATGCTAAGTTATAAATATCAGACAGAACTCGTGAAGAGTCATAAATAGCTGACATGCATGACTGCGTTGACTTTGATGGGTGGGAGCTCCTAGTCCTCCCATGCATTGCGTGTTAATAAATATTCATTCATCACATTTTGAAAATCTCAAAGTTGACATCACATTTTTTGGATTGTGTGATAAGAGACAACTTCTTCATTCGGTCACTGAGAATTGACAAGTGCTGATATTGTAAAACCCAATAATTTAAAAGTGGTTGGAGAAATCGAATCAAATTAATCTATTTAAATATTTCATTGTTATTTAATTATTATCAATACATATTTTATATTTAAATATATTTTATATTTTTATGAATTATAGTTTAATTGAATTCAAACACAGCTGTTATCTACGAATCCAACGGTAGCTAAGTAGGCAATTTGATGGGGACTTAACCACCAAACGTAAGTCACCATAATCGAAGAAAAGATAAAAGGACAATAGGAAAAAGAATAAAGTGTTTAACAAATATCAAGAGAATAATTAGTTTCTTATCACTTGTATTTCTAATAGAAATTAAAGATACTATCAATATGATAGAAATATTTTATGCTTAGTGTTTTTAATTGAGAAACTTTGTTCTAATAATGTCCCCTTGGATACTTCGTACATAAATAAAATAGCCTTAAAGTAGTTGTTTACAAGATTTTAAAACTTTTGAATTATTGATGATAATTTATTTATTTTAAACACTTTTATTTGTATGAATAAATATTCTACTTATCTATCTGTTTATCTGTCAAGAATTTGGAAAATTTGCTAATTATAATTAAATTAAATCAAGTTTGTTTTTCTGTGTCTTTTACTGAGTTTGTAGAGATTGATTGGGTTGATGCCGTTGGGAATTTGATTCAGCTTTAACAAAGTACAAGCTTTTTTCTTGTAAAAAAAAAAGTGGTAGTTTTTGAAATAATTATATATATGTTTTTGGGATAACTTTTGTAAAATTCTACAAACTTGTTATGTATATAATGGTTTGCAATTAACTTGAATGATGGAGAAATAAACCATGTTTTGGATTATATGCAGACTCTGAAAGCTCATCTTGATAACGGTAAGAAGCTTCCTTTACCCGATGGAATACTTATCAATGGTCGTGGACCTAATGGAGTGGCTTTCAACGTTGAACAAGGTACGCTAATAAACCCTTGATACTTGAAAAAAATAAAATAAAACTTAGGATAATCACGATACATTAAAATATTTGTGTTCATGATGTTCACAACAGGAAAAACTTACAGACTTAGAATATCAAATGTGGGGCTGCAACATTCCCTTAACTTTCGCATTCAGAATCACAAAATGAAGCTGGTGGAAGTGGAAGGAACACACACTGTACAAACTACGTACTCCTCTCTTGATGTTCATGTGGGACAATCTTATTCAGTGTTGGTAACTGCAGATCAACCCGCTCAAGACTATTACATTGTGGCTTCATCACGATTCTCCTCCAAGGTTCTCACCACCACTGCAGTTCTTCGCTATAGCAACTCTGCAGGCCCAGTATCAGGCCCACCCCCTGGTGGGCCTACGATCCAGATTGATTGGTCCTTGAATCAGGCCCGCTCAATCAGGTATATTTTGTTGCACAAATGATAAAAATATTTAAGTTGGTATAATTATTTGAGTAGTGCTAGTTTTAACTCTGAAACATTATTATTCAGGACTAACCTTACAGCAAGTGGACCAAGACCGAACCCGCAAGGATCGTATCATTACGGTCTGATAAACACGAGCAGGACCATCGTACTAGCGAGTTCTGCTGGTCAAGTGAATGGGAAACAAAGATACGCACTGAACAGCGTGTCTTATGTTGCCCCAGACACCCCTCTCAAGCTCGCAGATTACTTCAAAATCTCTGGCGTTTTCCGCCCCGGAAGCATATCTGACAGACCCACTGGTGGTGGCATCTACCTTGACACATCCGTTTTACAAACTGACTTCAGAGCTTTTGTGGAAATTGTCTTCCAAAACAACGAGAACATCGTTCAAAGCTATCATCTCGATGGCTACTCTTTCTTTGTCGTTGGGTAAGCTCTTGCAACTTTGCATACTCAAATTTAATTAATTACAACAATATGTATTTACTAAAATATGCAAAACCATTTATGCAGCATGGATGGCGGACAGTGGACACCTGCTAGCAGGAACCAATACAATCTCCACGATGCAGTTTCACGTTGTACCACACAGGTGAGGATGAGCCATGTTCTTTTGTGTGGCGTAACATAACAATGTTGTTGTTGATGTATTTTGGTTCGGAGTAATTCAATGGTGGTTGATTTTGTTCAGGTATATCCAATGTCATGGACTGCTATTTATGTTGCCCTTGACAACGTGGGAATGTGGAATTTGAGGTCTGAGTTTTGGGCACGACAATACCTTGGGCAACAGTTATATGTGCGCGTTTATACATCATCAACCTCAATCAGAGACGAGTTTCCTGTTCCAAAGAATGCAATTCTTTGTGGCAGGGCGAGTGGTAGACACACGCGACCACTCTGAAGGGTCCAACCTGGTAGAAGATGCATTCTAGCTTTAGAATATAAAGAGTAGTTATTTATGCTATGCTCAAGTGACATGATGAACATGAATGATTTTACTCCTAAATGACCCCAGCTCGAGGTCACATTAATTCTTTTCCAGAGAGATAGAGAGAGAAATATGTGTTATCTCCGATTTTACTTGTGTTATTGTTCTTGAGAGGCGAATCTGATTGCATAAAGTCTGCTTTTATTACAACTTGGCTTGGCAGGTTCTATCATTCATTTCATTGTTGTGCCGTTCTGGATGCTTTTAATTTCAATTGCTACATACACAATTTTAACATTGATAAACAAATTGAGGTCGTATTTAGCTGTGATTTCAAAAGTTTTATTAACGTTGTGCATTAAATTAATGTTTTAAACTTTAAAAACAATATTAGGATGTTTTAAGAAAGACTTTTCTAATTTCATTCAATTCTTTTCCATTTTAATAGATTTTGGGAATAGAAAAGGAAGTACAAGTTTTAAACTAAATAAAACTTATAAATTTATTATAATAAATTTTTTGATTCAAAATTATGTCAATCATCCGTCAGTGAATTGATTTCATAATGTTTTTTTGTTTTTTTATTATAAATTTATTATAATAAAGTTTTGAATTGAAAATTATGTTAATTTGTTATAAGTGAATTGTCTTAGTATTTTATTGGTGTTGTATGTTTTCAAGAATTTTTTTTTAAGATTCATTTATTAGTTTTGATGAATTACATGTTTTGGCCATGGTGTGTGTTAGTCTTTGCTCGAGTAATAATTGATCGGTGGAAATTATGCTGACTAAATCAATCATACGACTGTAACAAATCAATGCATAATCAATTATTAATAAAATTAATTAATTTTTTAAATAACTGTGATTTATGGTGGTAATATTAATAACATTTTATATTTTAATTATTGATTTCTTTTAATTTGCTTACAATTCCATGTCAATTTTATATTTTAAAGTTTTCTCACTTATTTCTTTCTTATTCTCTTGTATGTTATTATTCACCACTGCCATAATATTTGCTACAACTTATAATAAGAACTTTGTTAATAGAAAAGATGACATCTGTAACCATCTCAATGTTTCAAACTGTTAACATTAAGGTAACTTTCGCTTCAATAGAACAGAAAATAATCAGTTACAGCCATCAATCAAGAAGAAGAAGACTACGGTGTGTATTCGGTTGCAGCCATCTGTATCCGATTCCAGGCGTGGTTGAAATGGGTGGTATTCGGTTACCCAGCCCCGTCGTTACCGTGGACGTCGTTGACGATGGATGCAGCGTCGTTGACGATGAAGACGAATGTGTTGGTGATGATGGAGGAAGTAGCCACCATTGGTCAATGATGATGAAGAACAAGCTGTCCGGCATGGTAGAGGATCATCGATGATACCATGGTCGTTGGAGCATTGGAGCAGTGTTAGAAGGTGGAGGAGATGATTGATGGCCGTGATGTCTTTCCATGGTTGATGGTGTGCACTGTGAGATGCAGAGGTCCATCCGACAGTGATGCAGCAGCCTGAGATTCAGCGATTGGTATGTAAGGGTGAGCTTGAGAAATTGGGTTTCATTGGAGGAGAAAAGAAGGAAAGGAAGAGAGGTAACTAATGAGTGTTATGTAAGTGTAGAGAGAGAAGATATGAAGTTTCGTGACGATAGAAAAAGAAGTGGGTTTCATTGTAATATTAATGATAATAATTAATAATATTAATTATAATAACTAATAATAATAATAATTAATAATATTAATGATAATAATTAATAATAATGATAATAATTAATAATAGTAATAATAATTAATAATAATAGTTATTATTATTATCATTATTTCAATTTATTAAATTACCATTTTTTTATATTTTAAAAATTAATTTTTATTTTTTTTCTCTTATAAATATTTTTACAATTAAATATAACATTAACAATTTTCATTTTATATTATTTTAATACTTAAGGATATTTTAGTAATCTTCAATTTCTATCAATTAAACAAATTTTTTAAAACTGTCAATTCCTACACTAATCCTTACAAACTTCACCCCAAATACACTCTCAATTAGCTTCAAATCCATTCAAATAAACACAAAAAAACCACCCTCAAATCCACTCAATCACTCTTCCCCAATTACCCCCAAATAAACACATTCTAAAAATATACTCGAGAAATTAAAAACAAAAAATATTTGAATAAATAATTAGCCAAATTATTTATCCAAATATTTGCGAAAAGCTATTTACAAAAAGCAAAAATTTATGAAAAAAAATATTGTTAATTTTAAAATTTTATATCCAAATTTGAACACCATATCTTCAAATTTCACTTGACTTTTTATTTTTAATTAGATTCAATATATGTTTTGGTTCTTATATTTTTGTCTAATTCTCAATGCATCCTCATATTTTTTTTCCAATTGAATTCAAATATTTGTTAATTTAAGACAATAAATCTCTTTCCAATAACTTTTACTCACACGGTCTAACTGTATTGAGTTGTATCAGACATTTTTATATTCATGCCATTATGCAATAGTATTTTTTTTTGTATAATAAAAATTTCTCGTGAAAAACTAAATTCTTCGAAAGTTTTTAGAAAAAAATATTTTTAATTTAAAATTTTATATCCAAATTTGAACACGATATCTTCGATCTTCACTTGATTTTTTTATTTCTAATTATTAGGCACTGCGCAATACAAACACGTCACCGTACATGTCTAAATACATTGTACCAATGAACGTAACCAATTTATTAATCTCTTACTTTTTCTTTCTTCCATCGATGTTCTTGTGAAAGAAATTGTTAGGTCATTTAATGTAATTTCGCATCTAATATCTCAATATTAATTATATTTATCGATTCTGAGCTTAATTTTGTGTCTCAACTCAATCATTGAAGGCGAGAGATATGGCGAATGCATCACAGTTCGACCCAGAGCTTGCGATTTCTCACAAATTCCCTGATGTAATTTTCCTATCCCTATTTTTTTTTTTCATTTACTACTTTTTATTTTCTTTGCGCCGAACTGAATTATGAATTCTGAATTTCTGTTATCTCTGCAGACTACGTACTCTTATACGGAAAGGTGAGTTGCAAGTCAATCTTTCAAGAGAAATTGATATTCAAATGCGCATATTCTTGCAATTTAGTTTGACGTAAAAGGAGAATGTGGGAGTGAACATGCTCTGATACGTGTTGAACAGGGATGCAGCACTTTATGCCTTAGGTGTAGGAGTGTGTTTATCAGATGCTGTTGACACTGATGAGCTTAAATATGTTTACAATGAAAATGGTCAGGAGTTTATCAAGGTATAATTTGTTTTAAAACTGTTATCAGATAATGTTTAATTTAACCTATTTTTTCCCCAACGAATCTGCCTCTGTTGATCACACATAGTGAGCTTGTGGGAGAAGGCTTGAGTTTTTTTCTCGTGTGATCTATCCTTATTAAACGGCGACAGGGTGGAGGGTTAGTTCTATAACTGGCTTAAGGATTAAAACTCTTTGCAGTCTCAATGAAAAGTTGAAGACCTTAACTCCAATAGTTACCAAAATAAAGAAATAATGACTATTAGCTTATTTCTTCACCAATGGCAACTGCAAAAATATTGCTAAGAATTCACTTTGGTGTTTACCAGAAGACGCTTGGAAGTATATTAGTTTTTTTTTTTGGTGCACTTAGTAAATGATCAATTTAACACAATTTACTTTGACCCCAACTTAGTGAAGACTAAGATTTCTGTTTAGGCAGTCTCTGGCGACATATAGTAATACTTTCTATTCACGCATCATTTTCTGTTTTATAGGTATTGCCTACATTTGCAACTTTGCTTATACGTATTTCTGGGGCGAGTAGTTTCAATCTTCCTGGCTTGGAGTGAGTTCTGCTTACTACTTTCAATGTCTCTGCCTGTACTTCATGTACTGTTTATATATAATCCCTTGGCTTTTATTGTATTGTTGAATGTATAATTTCTTCAATTTTAGCCTCCAAATTCTTTATGTTGATCTTCTTGTTTCTCTGTCTTGATACTTAACAAAATGTAAAACTTTGTGTGTGCTAGATATGATCCCCGGCTTCTGCTTCATGGACAGCAATACATAGAATTATACAAACCTTTTCCTTCCAGCTGTCAGGTAAGGCTTTTTCATTAAAAATTGACATTCTGGACATATAGATTGAATGGTCCATATATTGTTCCTATTTTGGTTCAATATACCAACACATCCGATGATATTAGCTGAAAATCAAATTAATGGTAGATGTGAATGAAATTTTACTCGATCAATTATTAGAGCACATAGAATTTCATCTTCAGAATGGACACTGAATTTTAAGTATCTGACAGTGACATAATTTTTACCCATAGGTGAAATAGCTATGTTAGCTTGGTGACATTTTATTCCAATGCAACATACAGTAAGAAAACTTATAGAATAACACATTTACTTGAAAACAATGGCCTTTTGATTTTTGTTTAGTTTAATAGGAGAAAAAAAGAACATACGCGAGTAACAGTTGAAGAATCAATTCTGTATATATCTGATATGTAAGTTGTTTTGGATTAACTTTAAAATGAGCAGACCTCTAATTTCTCCCTATCTCCCTCAGGATCTTTAAAATTGTGATACTAAAAATAGTTCTTCGTGATTTTCATCAGCATGCTAAGGTTTACTTTATCTATCATTACAATTTTCTCTCTAATTTTTTGTGGATAGAATCATGATTTATTATTCTTGTTACAGATACACAATAAAGTCAGTCTTGCAGGACTACATGATAAAGGTTGAATATCAAAAACTGCTTATACTTAGTGATTTCTTGTGTGTGTGTGTGGGTGTTTATTCTGCAGTCTCACTTTCACATTCTTGGAAAATGTATATCTTTATGCACGTTTATTAATTTTTTTCCCCCTTAAAGATTGGATGTCTTTAATTTCAGGTAAAGCAGCAATTTTGGAGATTGAAACAAAAAGCTATGAGAAAGATTCTGGTGATTTATTATGCATGAACAGGTAAGCTGTTAGGCATGGAAGTAATGAGAGGGTTAGGAAGAAATTTAAAGATAAAAGTAGTAAAGTTGTTACTTGTTAAGGGGGGAGACTTTCCTGGAAAGCCTATATATTGTTATCTTTTCGGATGTTGAGGGACAGTTTCTTGGAGTTGATGTTTGTGACAGGGAGAACCTTTGGAAGCTTCAGCTTATATTGTGTGTAAAGTGAAAGTGAATAATACACTGCAAGGCCTTATCTTTGCTTCTTTTTCTGTCTTGTTCTTTCATCACTATTGCTAGCTTCGTAACATAATCCTGAAAACATTCTTTATGATGCTTTGTTATCATCACACTCAACTATCATATTGCTTGCAGGACAACTGTCTTTCTACGTGGTGCTGGTGGCTTCTCAAAGTCATCTAAGCCATTTTCTTATACAAACTACCCTTCGAGTCAGACTTCAGCTGTAAAAATTCCTGAAAGTATACCATTTTCGGTGTTTGAGGATCGTACCCAACCATCTCAGGCATGTTATAATTATGCAATATAGTTTGGAACACATTGGATTTTTCATTAATCACCCTGCATCCCACTTTTGGCCCTTCCATCTTTTACTTGTATATGCTTTCTTATTTTCTTAGACATTTGGAAAGCGATTTAGGATATGTATCATCAATTCTGAATCAACTTACCCACATACAAATATCCCTTTATATAAATTGCATGACATGTTTTCCCATGCATCTAAACATTGACGTTGATTCAGCATGTCAGCTTCTAGCCATGTGCCTTAGATATTTTATTGTTCATGTCTTTGGCTACATCAGTCATTCGAATGCCCTGAACTGTAATGATTGCAGTAAAGCAATAGATGGAATCAGTCAATTGAGCTAATGGAACAATGTGATATGTATTTTAAAAGTCCAACTTATACCAAATGATTTTGAATTTTGAAAAGGAATTCCATTGTTCCTCGCATTTGTAATGTCTAAAAAAGGATTAATATTTCATGCAGGTTTGCATGTAAGATTCTATTTCTTTGGTTATGGTAGTTTTGCACACTATTAAATCTGTCTTTCATTAACACATATTCCATAACCTGTATGCTGTCAATGCAATTTTTTAGCAGACAGAAGTTACATATAGTTCTATATCTTGCTAATAAGTTATCCAACCGATTAATAACTGGTGGCTTA
The DNA here is from genome assembly GCA_036885675.1 of Vigna mungo. Lineage (NCBI taxonomy): Eukaryota > Viridiplantae > Streptophyta > Magnoliopsida > Fabales > Fabaceae > Vigna > Vigna mungo. The sequence goes on along the minus strand of CP144699.1, from coordinate 44,953,641 downwards.
CAGTGATGGTTTGACAGATAGTCTTCCAGAAGCTGAGGTGTCCTGGGAAGAAAACTTGGGTGGTCATGGGTTTTTGGTGGTCAGGTTGTTTAGGAGTGTTTTGGCTGTCTGGGTATGGTATGTTAGTGTACTGGAGGTTGGGGTAACTTGGAAAGAGAGTTGGCCTCTGCATGGTACCAGTGATCTGGGTTCTGTGGCTTACAGGAGTTAGGACTCTGACATTAGAGGTATAATATTTCATGTTTCATAAGAACTAGGTAGCTTTTCTCCAAACTACTTTTTTTTTATTCATTAAAAGCGAGCTTACATTTCAGAACTTCTATTAAAAGAATGTTTAAACTAACTCCTTTAAGAAGAGAAACCTAAAACTTCTGCCAAATATTGTGTCAGAATAAGGATAGGACATGAGAAGTGTATGTGTTAGGACATGAGAAGTGTATGTGTTAGAAGAAATAAAAACAGTTAGGATGGTTAAGGAGGTTTGATGTTCAATCGATACACTCAGTTGGATGAGGGGGTGCAGGTGGGGGTAATTAGGACTCAAGTGTTGAACGCCCAACAATTGTAAGTGAAGAAAGTGCGAGTATTCTTATCCTATCTTCCATTCTTCTCTCTCTACTGTCTATTCTTCACTATTCTAGCTCTCTGTTGAGATTCTTGAATCCATGGAACCCGAACACATCTTTGAAAACTTTTGATATGACTCTTTAGAAATTCTACACAGATTCTGACTGTTCTTCACTTTGACAGGCATTGCTCTATAGGCTATCTGGTGACTATAATCCTCTGCATTCAGATCCCATCATTGCAAAGGTTGCCGGGTTAGTGCTCTATCCTGTATTCTGAATGCCGGCAGAATGTCAAATACTTTAAATTTCTAAGTAGATTGCTTCGCTTTCCCCCTTTTCCCGGTTGAAGCTGGGTTTTGTGCTTAGGTGAATAAGAATTTTCCTCCCCTTTCAGCCATGGAACTTTTCATTGACTGGTCATATGAATTATATACATTGAGTTCTAGAAATAACGGTTACGTAGCATTTTTAAGATCAAATTCCATCAGTCTGTTCATTTTCCTTCATATGTTGCATTCAATTGTTCGTCTGATCTAATTCTGACTTTTAACTTATTGCCAAAGATTCTCGCAGCCAATATTGCATGGACTTTGCACATTAGGATTTGCAGTTAGGGCAATCATCAAATGCATATGCAGAGGAGACCAAGATTTGATAAAAAGCATAGCGGGCAGATTTCTTCTACATGTCTACCCTGGTGAAACTCTGGTTACTGAGATGTGGCTTGAAGGCTTAAGGTTGAATCAGTCTGTTTCATTCATAACCTTTTTTTCTTGCGTTATCCACTGACAACTATTCAAAAATCTTGGGGAATTGCTATGATTGAAAATTGAAATTGTGCAGGGTAATTTATCGGACTAAGGTGAAAGAGCGCAAGCGAACAGTCCTTTCTGGCTTCGTAGATCTGCGTGGTTTAACTTCATCACTGTGAAAGAATTCAATTATGTGTTCAATAATATTATGTAGGTTCATAATACTGGCAGAGGGTTTGCCATTAAGTATCTGTTCAATAAACTAATGATGCATTCTAGACAGATGATTAAAATTTAAAAATGGGTATTTATGTAGAATAGTAAGGTGTTTTTTTGCATGAACTTAACATATATGAGAAAAGAATTAAGATAACTGAACTTAAATTTTCCTATAAATTAAAATTAAATATGTACTTTAAATTTTACATATTATATGTAAAAGTTAATTTTAATATATTAAAAAAATTAATTTGTTATGTTTTTTTTTTTAAAGTTCTTATATCCTGATGCTGCTGAATCCGTATCAATGTTAGGGCTAAATTAAGCAACTCAAAGTAGACTTAAAAATTGATTAGATAAAAGAAGTTTACTTTTTTTTTTTCTTATTCACCAATCATGACAAGGGGAAAAAAGTGCACACTTGATTTTTACTATGTTCTTATTCATGTATGTTTCTTTATCCACAATACAGTTTGCCATAAGCATCTACCTGGGATTTTCTTGTCACTTACAAATAGAAATTGAGAGCATAAAATTCTAATGTTGCCAAAATTGACCATTTCAATGAATGAGCTAATTTGATGAACATAAAAATTTAAGAGTTACTTCAGGATCTTCTTAAAGTACTGATTAAATACACTAAGGGTATCAATAGCATTTGTCTTTATTTTTAGATGGTATAATAAACATACAACGCACAACTTTTTAAAAGCTTTTATTGTGAAATAAAAACAAAGAGTAAAAGAGCTGCTATAATAATAACCTTAGTTCTTTGCATACCGTACAAAATCCTTAAGAATGAATATCTAGGAAACAAATATTTTAGCATACTTTAGTGAACCTGATGCCAATTAAACAATTGACAAATCCATTGGGGCGTAGCAGTAGTAACTTGCAATATAACACCCATTGACCATTTCTCTGAGAATATCGTGTTCAAGGTATTTGCTTGGTAGAAGTGAAGAACAGAGCAACAAAATCGTTTAAGGGTATCATCTGAAAGACATAATCCGTTAAATTTGTTCTCTCTAACCTATGACCGAGTGGTTTCTATTCAATCCAATGTGCTTCTAACATTTTAGCCATAAAACTGTACCGGTCAGCAGCTTCATCAATCTGGAAAATATATATCAAACTTGAGACGTGATATAACAAAACCGAGACAAGGGAAAATCAACCAGGATCCGAAATCGTTACCATTTTCTGTGTTGGACGTCCAGCACCATGTCCAGACTTGCAGTCAATGCGACCAATTATAGGGTTTGTCTGGAGACTTTGTTCCAAACTAGTACAGAGGACATGCTGCATGGTCTGAAAAATATTGAAATCTTGGTAGTGTTAAAAGGGAAAGGAAAGAGAAGAAAAATAAAAGTTGCAGGTGCTATCAACGTGAGTTTCTTGCCCATTCAGTAGTCAAATGAAGTGAAACATATATGCATAAAAAATTTGACAATTAATTGAGTTTGTTTAAACAAATTTCTCCATAAACATAACAAAGGGAATTTTTTCTCATGAACTAAAATCAACTTGCATTAGCAATCTCATCAATTTCTCTAAAAAAGACTTTATGGTTAATGCATAAACTAATTTTAGCAAACTTAGATATCTATTTTATATTTTCTTCTCCTAGAATGTTTGGAGAGAACATTAACTAGACCAATCTTCTAACCACTTATTTTATACTTTGCAACACAATTTTATAAATAGAAGTTAACTTTTGTCTACAATCTGAATGTGAATTCATAAGAAGCAGACCAACCGCTAATAACTTCAATGTGTGCAGTGGCACAACACGATCATCATGATCAGCTGTCAACAGCATAGTTGATGGATACTGAATACACTGATCAGTATGCTGTTCCCATGGTCTCCTGACATTATGTAGTGGAGAGTATCTACAACAGTGGATAATAGAAACAATCATTTTCAATACACAAGTTACATATCCAACATTAGGAAATCACAGGAGTTTATTAAGCAACCTATTCTACCACATTTTTTTTATTCTATCCCCTTTTACATAAAATAATATTTAGTATTTACCTTCTCTTCAAGATCCTTGTATAAAATACAGAAAAAAATTGAAAATACTAAACTTCAACAAACCAAGAAGAAAAAAAAATAAAATAAAATAAATATATATATATATATATATATATATGGTGCTTGAAATGTGGGAGTTAAAAACACACCACACCAACATAGAAAATAGGAATCCCCCAACAGAACTATTAATAACTGGGGCAAAATGCATAGCTTTATGCTCTGTACCTATCAAGACAACTTCAGCTTCAGGACCAAAGAATAATATGCTGTGTGTGTGTGTGTGTGTATATATATATATATATATTTATATTTATAGATTTCCGTATTCTTTCCTGTTATATTCATCTATGATAACCAACCTATCTAATGACAAAGGCACGAGGAAACAACGTTATATGAATGTGATGTGGTCTGTGTAGTTTATGACTTCTAAGGAAGAAAAGATGGATCAACTGGATCTGAAGTTATCTAATAAAAAATTGGTGATAGCATGATACTAGTCCAACAAAGGGTTTGTCAATTAGAAAAGTGGTGGGGTCAGATGGTGTGCACCTAAATTATGATTAATTTATCCATGCCCGTCAAATAAGTATTTCTGACATGACATATTTCAACAACCTATCATCAGCCCTTTTAAATTGTCTAAATGTAACCCCACCAACGTCACACTTGCACCACCATCTCCATCAGTGCACTACGTTATCATGAGATGTATGTGATTTCAAAATATTTGCCACAAAAAATAAAGAAACTAAATTTTGGTGATTTCATGTTTTCATACATAGCTGATATTTTAAGATAGGATAAAACTTACTTGATTAGCCAATGAAACTCTTCCTCCTTTTCTGAACAACCATAATCTGAGGTCCACGCATGACCTGGATAACTAGTCTTCATCAATATGTGAAAGTTAAAAAAAAAAATACTGGAAATAACAGATTTAAATAAACCTATGGTAAATTTGTGGAACCGTAGCATGTCCATAACACCAACATGAGCTAGAGCGCAACCAAATAAGTCAGGTCTCTGTACAGAGAAGTAAGAATATAAGAAACAGAGAGATGTTAAATGAAAAGGTACAGATGAAAAAATCAGAAGACAGCAAATGAACTGGACCTGATTTATACAAGCACCAACAAGAAGTCCACCATTGCTTCCACCTTCAATACATAACTTTTTGGGTTGAGTATAACCCGTAGATACAAGGTATTCTGCTGCACAAATAAAGTCATCAAAGCAATTCTGCTTCCTTGCAAGCGAGCCTGCTTTGTGCCATTCCTCCCCATATTCTCCACCACCACGAATATTTGCTATGCAGAAAACAACACCTAAATGTCTTGTGATTACAATGCGACTGACACTGAAATATGGTGTAATGCTAATGTTAAAACCACCATATCCGTATAATAAACATGGATGTGAACCATCCAAAATAATATCCTTTTTCGCAACAATGAACACTGGGATTTTGGTAGCATCTTTACTACTCACGAAATCCTGAAATGTAGCAATTACATCAAAGAATTAATCAAGTTGAGCAACAAGAATACTCATGCAGAATTTGATTTCAAAACTGCCAATTTAAGTAAGGTGAAACTAAAAATTAGACAAAACGAAACAGTATTATTAGAAAATATATTTTTCTTACCTGTTTAACATGAAATTCAGATCGATCAAACCCTGGGACAACAATTTCACGAAATATCCTCATATCAGGAATCTCTGTTCCCAAGTTACACTGGTAGATGATACCAGGAGTTAAAAAACTTGTAAAGCTAATGAAAACCACACTATCTTCACGCCGTCCCGAAACTTCAGAAACTGAGCCAATATCAATTGGTAATTGGTGCAGAAAGGAACCTGTTTTTAAGTCTCTAACTTGCAGAACATACTTTACATCACTCAAGTAACTCACTATCAGTTGGTTACCGTTTACAGCACATGCTGACTCAAGTACATCTTTTTCTGACTCTTGTACAACATCAATCCAAGTAGTTGGTTCTTTCAAATCCACTCGGACTAATTTATATTTTGGAGCATCTTTATTAGTTAAAAATGTAAACACAGTATCATCATTCGCAATGGCTTCATACTGTGCATCAAAGTTATCAATAAGTTTGACAAATGGGAGGAGGGAATTTCCATTCCGAAAGCTTTCCAACCCATTAGGAATTTTGGATAAGTCACAGTAGTAAAGTTTGTTGACTGGATCGCACCCTTCTGAAATATGGAGAAGAATGTACTGCACAATAAAAAAAAACGAGAGTCATGTTCGTGATAAATATAAAATAATGTTCATATAATTCACTGTAGTCTAGTCAAGCAATAGATGAAAACAAAATCATACCATACTACACTACATTTTTTTGCTTGCAAAGTTGTGAAATTGATGACTTTTCCTACAACCTACTCTGATGCTATGTACATATTAATGAGTTGCTTACCTTTTTATGATATTTAAGTAAGATTTAAAAAGCAACAGAATAAAGCTCCAGGTTTGTAAATGAGAAGCTTCAAGAAAGAAAAAACGCCTATTGAGCAATATTTCTTACTTGCTATCATTGAAAATAGAAACATTATCGTTTTAGTCCCTATGAAAATTGTTTCATTTTAGGTCCTAAAAATTACAAAGTCATGCAGTTTTGGTCCTCCTTGGTGAAGAACTAAGACCATATCAATTTTTTTTTATAAAAAGTATGGATTACAAATTAATACAATATTATAGAAACTAAAACTGTCCCAATTTCAAATACTAGAAACATATTTAAGCCAAATGGAAACCGGGCAAAGCAATATTATAAAGATCCAGGCTTTCTAATCAATGCTAAATCAGGTAAATAGATACCTTCTAAAAAATATGGAAGGCATGGACATTAAACAAGAAGCATCAGTAGCATTAACATTAGAAAAATTTGCTGAGGTATTAATTGCACGTTTCTTATATTATGCGCATATAAAAAGAATACAGATAATGTCACATAATTATAAAGCAATGACAAAAATAAAGCACCTGGCCATCATCAGTAACATCTCCTCCAAACGAATATTTGGGGTTTTCAGGATCTCTCCAGCACAAAATATCTTCTGATTGATCTGTACCCAGAAAATGGTAATAGAGCTGATGATGAAGGTTAGCATTTGTTTCAGTCCCAGCATGTTCTACTTCTCTATCTCTACAGTGTAAAAGCAGAGAATTAAATTCATGTTTTATGCAAGATAAACTGAATCAACCCCACTGTCATTCATCACCACGTTTGTAGAAAAAACACTCTTGACAAAGAAAAGAAAATTCAAGATTTTTTACTTTGCGTGTTTTTATAATTTGTCATGTTTGTAGTTGAAGAGCAATAGCAAATTAGGATACGAAAATGTGGCATTTTGAAACTCAAAAACCTCTGCAACTGATAGCATGGTTGGATTCACATTACATTATCTAGAAACTCATTTAAATATAAACTAACGTGATTTCACGTAAACATTCATAAGTTTACTTCAGTATTAAGAAATTTATTCTGCATCCACAATTGAATATGAGTTGAAACAATTTTAAATAAAGTTTTGCATTAGGTAACAAAATTATACTGAATTTCACTGCTAAGTTGCCTTTAAAATTAAAAATAAATCGCATCTTTTTCAAAATCAATTTTACTCAATCAAATTCATTCAAAATTTGCTATCCCAATCACACACCAAGAAAAACCAAATCCTGTTCTTCCGGAAAAAAAAAAAAGGTGATAATACGAGATCACTTACTTTGGTGCTGGATAGCGGCTATAAAAGAAACCTTTGTTGTCATGCGTCCAATTAATTGAGGAGAACTTTACCTGAAACATATAATATTTACCATTACAACCATCGGTAGATCATTTCTATACCCGTTTTTTTTTTTTTTGATAACGGCACAGCATGATACTCACCCACAGTAAAGTATCGGGCTCAACATTTCTGTCGTCAATCCGAAGCACTTTTATGGTCGTCCAATCGCTACCGCTTGAACTAAGAGCATAAGCCAAGTATTTGCCATCTTCACTTACTGACAGAGTACTCAGCGACACAGTTCCGTCTTCACTGAAGCCATTGGGATCGAGTAACACCTCTGCCTCTCCCTCCAAACTCTCCTGAAATAATTCAACGTCTAATTGAATCCGAGAAACTAAAAAACAAACAAAGCATTGAACGCGTAATAAATTAGCTATCAAACCTGCACATAAAGGATATCTTGTGGCTGAAGCCCAGTGTTGTGGTAGTAGAAGTACTTATCCGCTCGTCTAAATGGCGCGCCGTAACGAGGATGGTCAAAAAGCTTCGTTATCCCTTCCCTGAGCTTGTCTCTCGTTTCGCATTTTTGAAGAACCGAATCCGTCAGTTTAACCTGTTCCTGTACGAACTCTTTCACTTCTTCCGCATCAGGATCTTCGAGCCTTCAACCGAAACATATAAATTAGAAGAGACTAAATGCATATAAAGACATTTGGACAAAATTTGTTTCTATAATTTCCATTATAACTTTTTGGAATTAATTGGAAGTGTAGAGAAAAACTAATCCCAACGATTGAATTTGATTTGAGTACCATCGGTAAGGATCGGCAATTTTGACGCCATGGTAATCTTCAACCACGGTGTCGTCTCTGCGAGCAGGAGGATATTGCAGAGAGATATTTAGGGCAGAAAGAGAAGGCATGGTAGGAAGGACTGATTAAGAACTGAAATGGCAATAGTCAACTTGGTGTGGAGCTAAATACTCCGAGATTTGGAACCACTACTCGCTGATTCTTCGGGAATAACTACGACTCACCCTTGCATCTATCGGTGTTGATCCAGATCAAACAGAAGTCATGCTACAAAGTTTTGTAACGCTGTTAATATTTGTTTATATATGGCTATGTATTAAAGAATTCTTTTATATACTTTTTTTTTAATTTTATATTTGAAGTAATCACTGTTTAAAATTAAAATAATTATATTTTTTAATTTTTAGTTACCGGTGATCAAAATTTAATTATTTGATAAATTTAAGTAGTTATTTTATTATTTTATTTTTTAATAACTGTTTTTTCAATTTAAATGATTATTTATAATAAAAATATTTTACAATAATAAAGTATATAAATCATTAATTTTATAATTATTCATAGTAAAAATTATTTTATAATTTGGTAATTTTTTATTGAAATAAAAAATAAATAACACACGTACACAATATTATGTTTTCACTAATTATTCCTTAAAGTATTTAAACAAAACCATTATTCATTAATAACAAATACATATTCATAATTATATATAATATTTAATTAATAAATTTGATAAGATTAAAAAAAATTAATGGTCATTATTTTTATAACCAGTTAATTAAAAATAAATAGTATTATTTAAATAGTGATTTCACTGTCCTAAAGTAATGAATAATAAAAATCAAAATAAGAGTTGGAAAATTCATATGTAAAGTAGTATTATATAGAAAATACATACATAAATCCCTATCTAAAATTATTATATGTATTGTTATGTAGAGATTTATTTGTATTTAATTATATATAGATTTATTTGTATTTAATCACTTAAGAGTGACACATGAACACTGAAAAACACAAATCTCAAACAAACGTCTCACATTAATACATATATTGTTTACATAAATATGATTGTCGATGATATAAAAATACACTGTAATAAAGAGTCATACAAATAAGCTCTAAATATACCCAATAGTAATAATCGTGTGGTTGTACTAATAATCGAGATAATCGTGTGGTTGATCTTCTTATTGAATATCATTGTTTTGATTGATTTTGTTGTTTATTATTTCGTGGGTTAAATATGTTTTTAGTCTTCGTGTGATTTTGGTTTTAGTCTCTCTTTCAAACTAATCTTTCAAACTAATGTACAATTTAGTCATTCAACTTTAGAAAACTCTGATTTTAGTCTTTTTTACCAAATTTTTTTAATTATATTTGATGTTTCAAACGTGTTTCTCAGTTAACATTGAAGTAAAAATGTCTCAAACGGTGTAAACAATCCAAATGTTATAATGAAACGTGCTTGAAACAGCAAATAAAGTTAAAAAAATTTGGTAAAAATGACTAAAATCAGAGTTTTCTAAAGTTGAAGAAGGACTAAATTGTACTTTAGTTTAAAAGATGAACTAAAACCAAAATTGTCCCATAATATAGAAACTAAAAACATGTTTAACCCTTATTTTGTGGTTGAAAAAATTATTATGCAGTTATACTATAGATGAAAGGACGCCGATAAAACTTTGAAATTGATAATTCATTTGTTGAATTTGTTATGATTTGTCAATTGTGTTAGGAATTGAATAAAGTCTTCTGTTGTTGACTAAAAAAATGTTTCTACGTAACTAATATTAATAATAACAACAATAATAAAAAGTAAAAAATACACTAATAAACTAGTATTGCATAATAAAACAATATTGTTATACAACTAAAATTTAAAATTAAACTTTGAATTATATATTATATTAAAATAAGACTTGTATGTATATGTCATTGTTAAAGTAAAATATAGGTATATTGTACAATATGATCCCATAAAATAAATATAACATGAAATTTATGTTATAGTGCTTAAATAGAAACACATGTAGATATAATAGATATAAACAACTTAAAAGAAATAAAAACGCTAAACAAGTATTAGAATATGGAATAAGAGAAAAAAAAAGTTAAACTTAAAATATTCTAAATATAAGAAACATGAGAATATTTGTTATTTTTCTATCGATTGTTATACGAGAGGTTTAAAACTAAACTATCCGAATTGAAAATCAAACAAGAAAATTTTGAATGCTGGTATATTTGAATTTCTATCAGTTCATTACATATTTCAATTTATACCTATCATTTTCTGTTATTTTTATTTCTTTTATAAATCTAAGTAAATTGAATTTGATTGTATTTTCATTTACACAAAATTAACTTAGTATTATGTTGTAATTTTATTAGTTAACTTTTAAAACAACAATAGTTCTTTTTTTTTCATTATATAATTAATTTCGTTTCAAAGACGGATGGTTAATATATATTTTTATCTGGATAAGTTAGAAGTAATGAATGTACGTCTCTGCTTATTGTTAATTAAGTGAGGCCTTGGAAGTAACACTAATTAATTACTTCAGTTATCACAGGGTCATCGTCAAGTTGCACTCCACCACACATCCTTAACTCTCTTTAAGTGAATGAAAAAAAAAATTAATAATTTTTTTAAGAATTTTTTTATAATAATTTATACATAATCTTTATTGATCATTTCAAATATACAAATTAATAAAACAAATCCGTTTCAAATATACAAACTATTAAAAAAATAAATGAATAGTATCACACACCACACCTACTAAATGCTTATAAGGAAATAAGATCCAAACAAAAGGACACAATAGCAAACTATTCATATTTGATTGAGAAGAGGGTATAAAAAGAACTAATAAAATTAAAGAAAAATTATAATTGGACCAACAGAGGGAAATTTAACATTGTTAGAATTAGGAAAACCAACCATGTTTTCTAGTAACTGTTCCACCATATCTCCAACACAGTAATGCTTCATCTGGGAGAGAGAAAAAAATGCAAATAAAATAAGAAAAAAATAAAGGTGAATAAAAAAAATAATTTCATTTGTTATTAATGATTCTGTATTTATTAGTCACTATTACATAATTTAAACCGATCGTTCAAAGAATACCACAAAATAGTATGAAATACATGAAAGAGAAGAAAAGAAAGAAAAAGAGTAAAAAAATTATTCGTGAATATTTGTGATAAAAATTTTAACTATTAGTAGTTATTGTGTATTCTCTATTTTTTTTTTGGACAGTTTGGTGCAAGCCAGGTTTTAATTTGGTCTTTAATAATAAAAGCAACATTTTCATAGATATAATGAAATCAACTGAAATTAATCGATTAAAAAAATTCGAAAGTTAATATCATTGGTCTTCTCCTTTTAATTTTAGCTCTCTAAATATCATGTAACACTCTTAATCATTTTAAAATGCAGCTTTACCTAACAATTTCTTTTTACTAATTTCTTCCTTTTACATTTGTATACCATAATAACTTTCATTCCAAAAACGAGTATGTCTAAACCATTTCTCTCAATAACAGAAATGCAGAAGATCATCCAATACTAACTTAGAAACATATACAAATAAAAATCACGAAACAGATTTATGAATATAACAAATGATAATCAGAGAACTGATTTATAATACTTAATTTCAAAATCTCATGTATAGTGTATCAACAGTTCAACATGTTATTACCTGTTTATGGATTATTTCTTCAGATTGAGAAAGCATAGTAGTATTTTCACCTTTTATGAAGTTCTACTTATTTAATTAACATTTGGAAGGCTGTCATTTTTGATGTTGAAAATACAAACCCTAAAACCTCACAAGATAAAAAGCTGTGCCTAATAATATCATCAGGGTGGAAGAGGCAAGTCCCTTTACAGGTTACAAACACACGTAACTATTTTATACTTTTTCATGGTCCACTTTGCTTGGAATAAGGGCCTATTCAAACAGTACTCATTTCCCTCTTCACACGATTCCTTTGAACTTGAAATATAACCTGTTTTGTATGAACAAACGGAACGGAACAGAATGGATGGTTAGAGTAAAAGATGACGAGGAAGGATTCAGAGGGTCAAAAGAGACATGTAGAGTTGTGGAGTAATAATGAGATGGTCCCATAATTAAGGCTAATTCCCAGCACTCTGCAAGGAGTACACTTGTACCAATTTAAATTGAAGGATTTGGTCGTACAAAAAGATGGCTCCAAAACACATACTATGTTCATAGGCTATGTCTACTATGAACATTGCATAGCTATAGCTCCTACCATAGCTGCTAGCTGTTGGGATGCAACAGCAGCGACTCAAACCTACCCCGCATCTTTGAGGGGCCAGCCACTATTTCAGAAAGACTCACTCTGCTGTCGTGAATTTTTACACTACCCAATCACATTTCCTATCACATTCATCATTACCTTCCATTTCACATTTTAATACTTCATAATTTTAAAACTATACTACAATATTCAAATGCACTGTGACTTACGCACTTTATTTTAATATAAAGACATAGGTGTACTAACAAAATCAGTTCTTGAATTATGTTTAATGCAGTCTCCTCAATACAAAACAAGTTCAAATAGTGTCAGCTTATCTTAACTAAGCATAAAATAGAAGTCAAACTCTAAAAAGGTGGAAAAGGAAAAAAGACAATCATGCTTATAGGGCACCTAGATGAACATTTTAATCACAAAGATTACACATCATTTCATAATATATATATATATATATATTGTCCGAAGATATTTATCACTTCCAGTCAAACTGTACCACGCACAGTATCCATTTTCAAGCTTCCTATTGATAGAAAGGTGTAGCGCTGACTGAACTTGAATTAGACTTTTAAAAAAGTTCAAAAACTTAATATCATTTCAAGGCAAGGCAATAGGAGAAAACAAGACAGAAGGTACTGAGTGTTGCAAGTAACCTAGTATTATTTGGCTACTCAGCTTTCTTCCCAGACGTAGTGCTGTGATTTTGAATTTATCTACCCACAAAAAATGTGCTTACCTTTTGCATTCATTTAGTGTGTGTGTGTATATATATATAAAGGTAGTAATGTCAGAGTTTTCAATCATAAGAAGGCTCGTATAACTTTGTAAAAAAGTATAGTAGTGTATTCAGCAATAGGGGGCAATAGGGAAGGGTCAGTCATAAAAATTAATGCCAGCGGTTAAAGTACCATCTAATATCTATAGTCTGTGCTGTCTGCGGCTGGATATGCAAATCAAAATCATCAGAACCAAAGCGATACCAATCTTCACTTACAAATAGACAATGGAAACACAGACAGTGACGATCATGCATGCAGCCATCACTCCCACGGTGCAGTTCCCATAAAATAATCAAATAACCAGAGCCAAATAATTTAAATCATGGATTCAAAAGTGAATTAAAAGTAAAAATGAACAATACATTTCTGCATGCACTCCTATAGCTGTGGAAACTACAGATCCTAGCAATGAACTTCCGCCATCAAAAATAGAAATTCCCACCTATCCTAGATGATTGCAGATTTACAAACTGTATAACCTTTAATTGCAGAAACCCTAGATCCAGTAACTTCAACAGCTGCAAACAACATGATGAAAAAAACAAAGACAAAAACATAAGCTATCCGCAACATACACAGGAAGTGAAAGGCATCAATGCCATGGGAAACTCGTAGGGCATACTGAGACCCACAGAAAAGCCCCTAGATTTGTTGGGTTTCTTCCACTTTCCAACACTTGCAGAAAGTAAAACAAAGTTCTCTATCCTTCATTTCTGACCCCCTAGTGTCCTGCAAGATTAAAACTTCAGAGACAAAAACACAGGGTAATGTTAAAATCACCAACACCAAACAAGAAAAAAGTTAAAATTAAACTGATATTCTTCGTGTAAATAGCTGGAGACAATATCCTACAGGAGCCTTTATCAGACATGTAAAAAGCCAGTATGTGTGTAGATGTCACATAAAACCAAACATGAGACTAGAAAAAAATAAACGAGGAAAAAGGATGGTGGGGTTCTGTTTACCTACCATGTTATGCTAATTAACAGTCAAAAAAACTCTAGAGAGATTTGAGAATAAGATATATCACGAAGGCTTTACAAAGAGCAGCCAACACAGCTCTGTTGGCAGTATGTCCACCTCCTTATAGCAGTGAAAAAGTGTAGGAGAAAGAAACATACATCAATGGAGGTGGACAGAATGCCAAGAAACTCTGCAAGCACCCCTTTGTTAAACCCGTGTGAAGAAATGAAGACAGAGAAAGAGAGAGAAAGAGAGAGAGAGATGCAACATGAGATGAAGCACAGCACAAGCAAAGAGAATGAAGAGAAAGTTTGTGGTGTGGCCTATTTAAGATGTGATGGAGCATGAGAATAAATAAGAGAGAGAAGAGGGTGGAGGAGGTGGCCTTGATTATTGTTTAATTAATTAATTATTATAATTAATGAGACTGAAAAAGATTTGATAAGCAATGAGATTGGATGGTTCATTCTTCCTGATCCTGAAGGAGAAGGGCATATTTAGAAAGATCAAAGGTGGTAGGATCATCATGGTTGTTCTCTTCTTGTCTCGTTCTTGATGAAAATCACTCTTTCTTCTTCTTCTTCCTCTCTTTTCCTTTCACATCCTCGATTCTGATGCCCACAAAACAAACAACACACTTGGATCTGTCTCACCATGCTCTCTCTTTCGACACTTGGACGTCTGTGCTTAACATTTTTTCTCCTCAATGCTTTTCATAAATTATTACAGCTCATACTTATCATTTCAGCTTTTATTGTTGTATCAAAATGAATAAATAATACTTTTTTATTACTGTGCATCTGAAAATGTTCAAATAACTATACTTTAATATTTAACTTAGAAATATAATTTGGTTATAATTGAATGCAACAGGTTAGAGGGTCTTACCTGCGTCAATTTATGGTTATGAACAAAGACTGAATAGCTGCAAATATTAAAGTGGAGTCCATGAAGTGTAAAAAAGCTTAAAGAAGAATATATCTAAAAGGGGACTATACCTATGTTATAGGCTGAGGAATGAAATATTTAGAATCAGATGAGAAATGTTTACCTACCTGTCAACCAGATTTAGGTGTGCTTGAGGTTAAAAATCAATTGTGAATAATTTTGACTTTAAAGTTTATTGATATCTAGATTAATGAAAGTTATTAAATTCATTAATATATGCTTATATGAGAAAGAGAGATAAATATTATTAGTATGGTTGATTTCTAAACATTGGTTTTGCATTTTCTAACCACAAGCAGATGACCAAATATACTTCAAGCCATATATATTGATATTTTCAAAATTTTACATAAAATTACATTTAAATATAAATTCATATAAAAATAAATAATGTAAATAAAATTATAACATAACAATATTAAAATTCAAGTTAATTTATAAATATAAATCCAAAAAAAAATTATGTACAAAATATCAGTTTTAAATAAAATTAATTTATTTTAAAAATTTAATTATATACATTTAAATTAAGAAATTAAATGTTATATATATATATATATATATAATATTTAATAACTAGTTGTCAAAATACTGGAAACAATGAAATATATAAAACTTGATTATAAAAAAATGAAACTTAAAACTAGTCTCTAAAATTAATGAAATTCAAATTTAATCCTTAAAAAGTAGGGTTCTTCTTTTACATTGTCTTTCACATGAATATAACTAATAACATTTGTTATATAATAAGAGACCTTATATACATCTCCAAGGATTATCTTTGTTACTCATTCATAGTAGTTATTTTACTTTACAAAATATTATATAAAATCTAAACTGTTACCTTATTTTTCAAGTGCTTATCGTATAGAGAGGATCAGAATAAAAACTGAATTACCATATTGATTGGAAAAATATCTTTATTACATTCCTGTATCAATACAATAGTCAAAATCAGTAGTAGACAAAAAAAAATGCAGGTTTTATCATTTCGTGTGATTCCTACAGAAAAAACAAAACTACAAGAGTAAAACCTAAAATACAGCACATATATGTACGAGGTTTGGTTTTATAAAGAAGGAATACTGCACAGAGTTAGATTAACATGAATAATCTATATTAGTTCATTTTTTACAGTAAATAAAATGGTTTAGTTCAGTTGGTTTTGCTGAGAAAAAAGAGATAGAAATTAAGTTTATCTTTGTATGAGGGTTGGTTTTACAGAGAAGGAATACTGCACACTGTTAGATTAAGATGAATAATTTATATTAGCTCATTTTTTACAGTAAATAAAATGGTTTAGTTTAGTTGGTTTTTCTGAGAAATGGTTAAGTTTATCTTTTTATTTCATTGATGTAGTATTGCTGTAGTAAGGACCTACCTTCCTTCCACTACTTAAGAATCCAAGGTATCATATCTTCTCTTCAACTCAACCAAATGACTTTCAAAAAATGAAGTAAAAAAAGAAGAAACTTTTGACCTAGAAAATTAGAGGATGATAGAAAAAATAGTGAGTGACACAGCAGAGGAAGTATGATTTAATGTTTCCTTTTTGTCGTGTGAAACGTCGCACTCATCACGCCCACAACCACAAAGCCACGCTCTAGGCTTAGAAAAACTCACTCGTCCAAACCCCAATATAATGAATCACAACAACAAACTCCCACACAAATAATTACCATTACCATCTTCTTCTTCTTTTTTTATGCTACTTGTTTGTGTGCATGCATTTATGACACCAACCCATTTTACTTCCCTTATTTATTGTTTCAAATCTAACCCTCCAACCATAATTTAATACCTTCTTTCATCCTTTGGAAGTTCAAACAAGAAACCCAGAAGATATCAGGATCCGTTCTTCCCACCACCATGACATGACCATCACTTTTTTCTACTCTTTCTCTCTCTTTCTGAATCACTGTCAGACACAGCTATGATTAAATCATTGGAACAATGCAAAATTATTAACACCAGCTTCTCTTACTATTTACTATTACATCACACCTCAATGCACCATTTATTTTTTCTTCTCTTCCTAACCAAATTCAACTCACTGTATTGTTCAACTCCCCCTATCTTCTTCATTTCACAACTACTGTTCTATTCTTTCTTTCTTTCTTCTGACCAAACAAATAATTTTTATAGATAAGATCAAATTTTTAATAGAGAAATTAATTAACTTTGTTTTTTGTTTCTACTTTAGTAGACAAGAAATTGAGGGGTTGATTTACATGGAAATTGAAAAATTATTTGAAGAACTGAAAAAATCAAGACTATTTAGATCAATGGGTGTGGTGATACTGACCTAAGTCAATGTTTTCCCATAAAAGAGAAGGAAGCATTAAAATATGAATTATAAATAATTTTCTTTCAATTCTCCTTTCAAGTTTGGATTCTTCCTGTGACAAAAATGAAGGAGTCATACTAGACGTGCCTTCATACTCACATTTAAACAAACTTAAAAGTTTATTATACTGATAATTCTCACGTGTGATCATATGTGACTGATCAAATTTTTAACTTTTATTACAAAAATTACATTTAGTGTTTTATTCTATCTTGAACTTTAAGTAAAAATAAAGAATGCTTGACAATGAATACTAATATAAACTGTTCAAATAAAATTCCATTATAATATATAGTATTAATATACCATCAATATAATGGTTTATTTTCTTCTTTTACAAAAGATATAAAAAATTATTTTTTATGATTATTTTATTTTTGTAATAATAGTGATGAAATTGACTTATGAGATGCAGAAGAAACAACTTTGTAGTCCACTTTGAGTTTAACCTTTCAGAAAAGTACATAAGCTTTGCTCCCTGCTTCAGTGTCAACTTTTATTCTTCTTTCTTTTTTTTCTTTTCTTTTCTTTATTGAAAGGCATTTTTAAGAGATGGTGCAACTGTGGGGACTAAATTTCAGGTATAAAAGTTACCATGGCGCAAACCAAAAGGAACAAAAAGACTGTTTCTCTTTTATCTTACCTTTTGCTGTATCAATTTTTTGCTTTTGGGACACAGAACATTAATAATGGAGTTATTCTAAAGTACCACTAATTGGGCTATTAAATATGCAAAATGGGTTTATTAGTACTCTAATTGAATATCAAACATATATTAGGCATACTTGAAACTACTCGATTTCCCAGAACTCGATGCATAGGAGTCCACTATTCTTCATGATTATGAACCATTGTTATCCGAAATAAAATGCTATCATGTTTTTCGATTTATACGTAAAAAGTTTTTGGACAATGATATGTCATGTTCTGCCTATTCAAATAATGTAACTTTTGGGCCAATTACTTTCTCTTAAATAAAGGCCCAAATACTGTACGTGCATTTGTGGACCCTTTACTTTAAACAACTGTTAGCCTCAGCATAGTTTAGGTTGTTTTTGCTGCCTGCATAGTTTACTTGAAAGAAAATTTAAGATAAGATTTGTAACATAGAAAAAAAAATTTACATATAAATTTAAAAAAAAATAAAGTTAGTACGATATAATCTTTTAGGAATTAAGTTATGAATGTTTTAACCAAAATTTTGTATATTAGTATTTGTCATTTCTTTTAAAAGAACCATAACTTTTATGGAGAATTGATTGTTGTGGGTGTTTTAAGAATGATTTATTTTGTAATTAACATATGATATTAAATCGTTATCAAAACGGATCATGTGATCCAATTTGACCTAGTTTATTATGAGTTTCGGCTTACTTATTAGTGAGTTGAACAAATTTAAACTCCGTCCTATTTATATATATATATATACACACACACAAAAACACATAATATCATCCAAAATCATCTTAAACTCCAAATACAATCAAAAGCAAACATAAAATCCAAAATTAGATTGATTGACAAACCAATCCGACTTGCATGATAAGTCAAAATCATATTCAACTTGAATGAGTTAAGTTATTGATAAGTCTGACTCAAAATTGACATATATCAAAATTTAATTTTTTTTCAACATATGTCAATCTAAATTCGTGATGAACCGAGTTAAATTACGGATTTCAATCCATTTTAATAATACTAATTTAATTATTTTTTTATATACGGCGAAATTAAAGAAATCATGTGAGAGGTGATTTTATTATTTAATATTTTTTTCAATGAAAGTATTATAATTTTATTACTTTTTCCGTAAATTTTTTTATCTTAGATTGGGTCCTAATTAAAAAGTGGTTTTTGATGTAATTAAGGTTTTGTTAAGTATACACTCTGAAAAGTAAGATCTCTAACCGTTTTTATATTTCTATCAGCTATATTATGCAATATAAATCTTTTAAAGTAATAAGATTTTCGTATTGTGTTAGTTTTCTTTAACATACAGTCTGATAGAACTCAGCTCTTACATGGCTTTTAAATCAATCTCGACAGTTTTCATGCTAGTTTATTCAAACTTGTTTTATAAGTTCTCATCGGTTTCGCTCTGCAAATAAAGAAACTTTCAACCTTCCTTTTGCCTTATCTTTCCCATCAAGTTCACTTTGATCACTAAAATGGATACAACCATTTATGCACACACAAAGCAAATACTTTTTGTTTGATATTGAAAAAAAAAACTAATAAAAACAATAATGATACTTTAACGATATTTTAATATTATTTACGTATTATTATGTTATTGGTTCAAAAATATTTCATAATCAATAATAATAATCATAACAACTAATATATGAACTAATTATAAAATGATTCCTTAAAATTTTATAAAAAATGTTTAAAGTATCATTATCCAAAATCAAAGTTTAAATATTTTACCAATCTTCATAGCAACTTTCATCATCCTTGCACTTTCCATTTTCAACATCTGAAAACTTTTCCATTAATTTCTGTAACAGAAACCTATAATGTAAATAAATTACAGTAATTGGAAGAATCGCGAAAAATGATGGGGCAGAAAATAGAAATATAATTTTTTCACCTGAAAACTTCTTAAATAAAAATTAAAGGAATCAAACACAATACGTGAAATGAACTTAAAATATTGGTGAATATGGATTTTCTCATAAAGTTAAGAACATTGGATTTACAGCCTTGGCACATGGTAGATTAAACGACAACTTCGTAAAAGTAATAGCATTCTTAATAGAAAATATGCCTTTTATACCATTAAACAAGATGCCCACATTTATTATAAATATATTTAAAGAAGACTGATAGAAACACTCTCATTCTTTCTCAGTATTCTGTCTGGGCTTTAACAACTACAGACCTTGTTCCATTTCTTTACTTTGGGCTTTTCTTCTGTCCCGTGTGAATTGTTTTTTTTTTTTTTAGTGTCTGGGTAGTTCATGGTACAACTGTGTATTCTCATTAGTCATATACCAGCGAAAACTCAAAAATTAAAACATTTATGAAATTAATGTTGCTACAATTTTGATTAACATTTACATATTTGTATTTTTTATTATATTTTTTATATATAAATAGGACTTTTTCTATCAATAATAAGACATACGAAAATTAATTTTCATTCTCCCTTCTTTCTATATATTTTTTCCTATGTTATAAGCTTTATTTCACCATACTTTATCGGCACCATGTTCTAACCCGTTGAGTTAGAAGAATATTTAATCATTTTTTATTTATAGTTTTATTTTATATTCCTATTTTTGTGATAAGAATTATTCGATTTTATTATTTTTCATCTTTGTATTATTATTATTATTATTGTTATTATTGTTATTATTTATATTTATATTTGATTATTATTTTTAATATTCAATGTTGCTTTATTAATTTTATAGTTTTATACATGAAAAAAAATTATAATTAATATTTTATGTGTTAGTTCTAAATATGACAAACTTTGCAAAATTTGAATTTGTGGTCCTTCAGTACGAGGAGTAATTATTTTCCTTGGATATTAAATGTTGAAATACATTTAGATGCAATGGGTCTTGATGATGTCATTAAATAAATAAATAAAGCATCTAAACAACTATTTTGTTCTTACAGCAGATTTTGTTCTTCCAGCAACAATATCGTGAAAAATAATTTCACAAATATTTTGAATTGATTTCTTTATGCTTAATAGAATAATAAGCTTTTGATGAAAAATCACGAAACCCAGACCTGCCCATTAGTTCATCACCATCTCCATAAGTGAATGCAGTAATGCCTTATATGTATTTTCATGGTCATGGTCATGGTTTTGATTGGTTGTGATCTGCAAAAGATCGTGATTGTGGATATCATCATAAAGAAAATTTTAAAGAGACATTTTATCAAGTAGAATAATAATGTGAAAAAAAGAAACGAAAAAGGTGAAAATAGTGATAAATAAGATAAAATTATAAGTTATCGTTATAAGTGTAAAAGTTATACGAATCATACTTGTGATACAATGAAACATGTTAAAAAACAATGAGAAAAACATAAAAATATACTTTTCTTATGAAGATGGGGATTTTGATTATGACTATATGGATGTTACTAATCTTGATATTTTTATTTTCTTTGCTAAATTAGATGAAAGCACTAATCATCTCGATTGATGATAGGAGTGATAAAAAATGTTTTTTTTTTCTTTTTTATAAAATGGCAAAAAAAATCTTTACGTGATGAACTTTTAAAATTATTTTTATTATAATTTAATTCAAGATAAATTCTCTATGGTATTATTACTATATATATTGGTTTAAAATATGCATGTCCAATGTTTGTATTATGTACAAGTATTTTTTTTTTTTAATTATAGAATGTATATGTGAACTCAGTATATAGTGAACATTTATTATTATTTAGATTTTATATAATAATTACTATAGAAATGTGAATTTAGATATTCAAACTACAATATTATGCATTATACATATATTATAAGTGAATATCTTTTATATTAATACATATATTATTGTAAGAATGTGAAATAAGGATTTTGATATTTTGATTTTGTTATGATATTTTAAATATATATATATAGAGAGAGAGAGTCAATGACTTTTGGAGACAAGGTTTTATATTTGATTTTATTTTATATTATATGATAATACATATTACTTTCATTGATTAATTTGAGTGGTATTGACAACAAATTGAGGTTATGTTTATTAAAATGTATATGTATGATCGCTTGGTAAACATTAACGTTATATTATATAGACTAATAAATCGTGTTTATTGATAATGTAATAACTCGTATAATTCTCAATAATAGTATTTTTTTTTATTGTTTGGTTATTAACATTATTTTTCATACTATAAATATATTTAAAGACTTTAAAAGAACTGTTATACTTCTAACAATAAGTATATTAGAAATTTATTAAGTTTTAAGGATATTCAGAATATCATATTAAGACATAAAATGAATAAAATATAAAATATTTATATATGAGAAAAAAATTATTTTTCACAATTTAAAATAAACAGTTCATATTGAATAATATGTTATTTTCTATGTTATATTATATTAGAAGTTTGTTGTTAGATGATGTTCTTTTATTTTAATAACAGTGATATCAAACTTTATAATTATATCTTTCATTTTATGTTTGCATTAAAACATGTAAACAAAATTCTTCTCAAGATAAAAACTAAAAACTTTAAATATAAATGCTATTTTGAATTTTATGAAAGTTAATTATAAAATAAGCAAGTCTTATTTGTATGAAATCACTTAATTTTAAAGCAAAAATTAAATAAATATGATTTTAAGTTTGATATTTTACTTCAAGTTGACCAAAGTAAGTTTCACCATATTGAAAAAATTATATAACATAAATACAACTTTAGTTAGTGGTGCACACACTTTATACAAAATAAAAAGTTTATCTCTCTCTACATAACTCCAATTTGAATTACATTAATCAAGTTGTATTTAAACCATATAATTTTACTAGTAGTATACAATCCTTTTAAGTAAAAATGACTTCATGCTAGAGGTTAAATACCATGAGAAGTATATTTACTTTTAAAAAAGTGGTATTGCCTAAACATGAATTACTCGTATAAGTATTTAAAAAAATGATATTTAAATAAAATTTAATAAAAGTTACACAAATTCTGTCATCTAAATATAACTTACTCATGAATATATATTTTTGTAAAAATTATGATAAATTTTTTGATAAACATTGTATTACATTGATCAAATTCCATAATTCTAGAAGTAATAATGTATTTTGACTAATTTTTAATTTTGATAATCCATAATTAATTACACTACTCAAATTTATCATATTTTTACTAATACAATATTCTGTGTACTGAGAAACAGGGGAACAAAATCTATGCATAAATCAAATTATATATAAATATTTTGAATGATTTGGTTTTATCCATTTGTTTAATTACCCGCAATTTCTTTTCTGTAATTTGAATTAAATAGACGTCTAATTAAAAAACCAAAAAAACTCATCCACTCCAATATCAGTGGATAAGGTTGGCGAGTTTCCGGTATTATTTCCTTAATTATCTAATACTTAAAACAGTTTTTATACTTCTTAAATGCACCTCTATGAAAATTGATATTTTCTTTAATGCTTTTAGTGTAAAATATTTAATTAACATATTTTAGTTACAAACAGATATTCTCTCTTACACACACGTATATATCCTAATAAGTTAATTTCAACAGTTTTTTTGTAAATATATTTTTTCAATATGAAAATATTTAGTTAATTTAAGAGTAAAGTTGCTTTTATAACTAAAATAATATACTTTTATCATATAATAAAATATGTTTGAATCGTTAATTAATTATTTAATTAAATTAATAAAAAATATTGATATTGGCAGTGGGAAGTGATAAACCAACCAGTGCTGGTGACAGATGGATGGCTGAAACATTAAATTGAATGGATAAGATATTAACGTGACCAACAAATAGGATAAATTCTGGATGGATATTCTAAGACTATTTTATTATCAATTTTTTAGATTATCTAATGTTTTGTTTTTGGTTGGAGTATAGCATGTATGAATAGGGCTTGCCTAATTTACTCCTCGGTTGTGAAACTTTGAATTCAAAATTGTTGTGTTGAATAAAATAATATAGACAAATTCGTCCCTCTTCATTAGTTAATTAATTATCTACAGAACTCGGGTTATATTTAGTCTACATATTCATTTAACAGGATAAGATAATAATAATCATATTTCTAGAGTGAAAGATAGTAATATTTATTAATATACACGAGTTTGAAAATGTACAAGGAGCTTCATAAAATCTTATTATAATTTATCATAACTTTCAGGATACCTTGAAAAATTATTTCAAAGTTACACTTTGGCTAAAAGTACAAAAATAATTATAATTTAGTTCTAATTAATATTTTATCAAATAAGAAATGGAAGATTAATGAATTTTTAAAATAATAATTACTTTATTAATCGTTGTTTTATATGAATATTAGGGTCATTAGAAAATTAAAATTAATTTTAGACTTACCCTAGCTACACAATAATGAGGATAATCCATATTCCAATGTATCTTGTTTGAAATTGGTCAGAAAGTAAAAAATTTCCAGTTGAGTAAACTTAACATAATACATTTGCTATAAGTAATGCAAAACTGTTATTAAATGAGATTTTGATTGATTTTTTAAATATGAATAAAAATTTAATGTTTTGGTTTTGAGAGGAGATTGAAATCTTGTTTTTAAATTTGATCGAGTCAAACTCAATGTTACATGTATAAACATAATTAGTCATGTGTTATAATTAGTGATTGTTTGGTAGTTACAGTTATTAATATGTATTAAATATAATTATTAATTTATTTTTATTTTAAATTTATATTTATAATTTTTGAAATGAGTTTTTATTAATAATCTAATTACGATCTAATTGTTAATAATTAAGTTTTATTTTAAATTAATTAACATTAGTAATTATTTTATGATAATTTGATAATTCGGTTTAATATATGATAATTATATGGTCTATTACTTCAAAATGATGTCAGGTCATACGATACATATTATATGAGAAATAGTTTTTATTTTTATTTTATTTAAATAATAAAATATTTTTTGCTACTTTTACTATTTTTTATTAGTTGTTATTGAATTATTAAGATAAATTTATAAACTCTTTCACAAATTATACAAAGATAAAGTTGTAAAAGATATATACTAAATAAGAGACAGTATATTGAACCATCTTTGTTAAGTATTATAAACTTGTAAGAAGATGTACAGCTAAACAATTCTTACAAAATTTAATATCTTTGTTACAGATATAAATTAATGACCTCCCTTCTCGTGTTTAATGGAGGAAGATAACATAAGTATTATGTTGATAAATTATTTTTAATGATTAATGTCTTTCCTTTAATACACTAGACCAAATAAAAGTATTTTCTTTTCGTGATGTTTTAGATTTTATAAAAGAATGTTATACATTTTTTAATATAAGAAACCAATTGTTTTTTAATAAAGCATATCACAAATTATAAATGTATTAAATATTATTTTTTATTGTTTATTAAAAATTATACAAGTTGTAAAGATTGAGAAAAAAGTAATTTTGATAATGCACACGTGACAGCAGGTAAGTGGTGAGCAAATATTTCAGTTTAAACTAAAAATGAAAACGTTAAAAACATATTTTTAAGTTCATACCACTTTTTTGAGACATTAACACCATTCTTAAGAGCTCTATTTCTCCTCCTCTACCTTTTCTCTTAAATTCCATTTTCACCGGTTGATTTTTCGTTTCGCTACTGGTAAGTCACTTCCCCTCTTCCGTGCATCTTAGGACTGTAATGCATGCAGCAGATGTGGAATTTTCTTGAGAATTTTACTCTTTCTCTTAAATTTTCAACTCTTTCTAGGTTCCTGATCCTGCCTCCTACCATAAATTTGTAATCTATAGGTGTTTCTAGCGTTTCCTCGATGTACAAGAGAGCGGGCAAGGTCCGATTGTTTACCGTGTTGTCAATTTGAGGTAAAGGGAGCTAGTGTCTTGTTAAAAATTGTTGAATGAGATGTGTGTATGCTAAATTTTGAATTAGTATGTGGTTTGACTCTTGTTCTTTGTTTTGAGTGGATTTAGTGCATGTATTGGAATGTTTAAACTGTGAAACTTCAGTATGAATGTTTGAGAGCTGATTTGAATGAGTTAATTGGTTGTGATTGAGAACGTTAAAAGGGGATCTGGGTGAGAAATCTATTGTGGTATTGATTAGATATCATACTTAGGAAATTGGTACTGTTTTGGGGTCTTTTAAGAGAAAGTGAGGTGGGAAATTTTAGAGTCAGGGGTCTTGGGCATATTTGAACTGTTGAAGCAACTTAGACAAGTTAATTATAACTTGTTAGGACTATAAAATTGGTTAAAAGAGGTTCTAAATGGTAGAAGTGGAGTTGAGTCCTTAAAGTGTCAAAAGTGGTTTGATACACCTAGTCTTGGATCTAGTGATCAAATAGATGTTTATTTTAACGTATAAATATGATTTTCCATCAATACAAATGTGTAAAGAACCCCTTTAGTCATTAAAACAAGTTCCAAGTGCATCAAAAACCAATTTTCATGGTTGCTGTCAACTGGTATGGCGCCTCGGCGCCCCTGGTAGAGCCCTGGTGCCCCTGGATGCTGTAACGATTCGCGCTGAGCACCCCTGAGCACCCCCGAGCGCCCTTGGGCGTACCAACATGATGTTGTTTTTGTTTTTGATAGTTTTTAGGGTTCTGGATGTCCGTTTTGGACGTTCCTAAGGTCGTTTTGGGGGTTTTGGACCCTTATGGAGCTGTTAATGATGGTTTCAGAGTTGTTTTCCTTACCTAAATATGAGTATCCTTATGCCATGGATTGATTGATGTTGATTGATTAAAAGAGTATCTTGTATGTTTATATATATGGCTTGATTTTGCAACAAGATTGAGGGCATGTTGTATTGTGTGTGAATTATAGTTTGAAAGTATGTACATATAAAGGTTATGATTGGTGTTGAATGTAACAAGTATGGTATGTTGATGATTCAAAGAGGATTGTGATTTGATTAAGGTGACTTGAAGTATTAAAGTAAGATCTTTAGGTGAGATCATTTAGTGTTTAGAATGAATATACGAGGCTTATTCATGGGGGGTTATCCTTAACACATTAATGGTCTTTCATTCTCACTTAGAGAGGATTGACGCATGTGGTGAGAGTAGTAGTAGGTCCCAGTGATAGGTGCTACGTGGAGGCCTATTACGCGGTAAAGGACTTACACTTGTGTGTGGTAGGATGAAACCCATTGGCAATGGCTTTGCAAAGCAATAGAGGCCACCACAAGTGCACAACCCGCCCCAGTTCAATATTCATTCTAAGTCCGGATGAGTCTAGTGTTGTCATAACACGGTAGGTTGTTCTATTTAGTCACATGTATGTATATGATTTGCTATTTAACTGTTGTATGATGATTAATATGCTTTTGAGACCTGGCTTACCCTTACTCTTGTATGTGTTGTATGTGCCGTGTTTTTCTCTTTGTGATGATCACAAGCAGAGGGAGATGATGCTTCCCTGGAGCAGATGTTGGAGGAGACCGATGCTGCTACTCCTAGCTCTTAGGACTTTTAGTTACATAATGTAATTTTTTAAAATACTCTTAAACTTGTAAAATTTTAAATTCTGCCTATATTTTAGATGACTGTATTTTGATACTGTCATATATTACTCTAACTACTTTCTCATATTATAATAACTGAATCCTATTATATTGTATGCTCTATATAATATTTGGGATATCACATAGATATAATGTTTTGGTAGGAAAACAAATGTATTTACCATCTTATTCACTAATTATATGTTTGATAATTGAAAAAAAATTACCATTTATACTATTATTTGTATTATTAAATACTAAGGTTAAATTTAAATATTTATATATTTTTATAATATATTTTTTAATTTAAAGTACAATAAAATACATCACATACCACCAAATATAATTTGTTCATCTAAAAAGTAATATATTATGTTGTAATAGTATTAGTATTATTAAATATAAAGTTCAAATTAAAATTTATATTATTTTAATTTTATACTTTTAGAATAGAATTATTTGTACTTTAAAATTCAATAGAATACATCATATATTAATAGGACAAGGACTGATTCATCATAATTATATTTTAACTTTCTTAAACCTAATTATTCTTACTTTTTTTATCACCAATATAGTTGTGATAAGTGAAAATAAATATAAAATATAATTGTATATGCCAAATAGAATAATACACATTATATATTACAACAATTTAAAATGATTACCACTGTATATAATTTATAATAAATTTAAAATCTTTAATATTATATATTTTATC
Source organism: Vigna mungo (assembly GCA_036885675.1). Classification (NCBI taxonomy): domain Eukaryota; kingdom Viridiplantae; phylum Streptophyta; class Magnoliopsida; order Fabales; family Fabaceae; genus Vigna; species Vigna mungo. The sequence continues at coordinate 44,925,217 of CP144699.1, read as the reverse complement.
ATAAAATTAAAAATTTCAATATTATATTAACTTAAACTAATTAATTTAACGATTGTAATTTCATTAAAATTATTTTTATTTATTAAATACAAACTAAGAGAAAAATCTTGCACTTATTATATTTCTTATTAGTTATGTTCTCTATCATTTGTATTTTTTGTAAAATCAAATCTCATTCTACAATAAAAAGAGGAATAAAAAAGAAGAACCGGCACCACACTAAAAATGACAATCAATAAATATTTTTTGTAAAATAAAAACTGGTAGGCAGAGAAATATATTATATAAAAAAATATTAAATTTTATAATATTTATTTAAAAACATTTTCAGTTATTTTCTAGATAAAATTATTTTTAACCTGACTAACAGTATAAAACGTCACATTACTAATAACACATTAAATTTAACTCGAATTAAATGTCTTTTACCATTATTTATCTGCTTAACTGTTCTTGATTTGTTGTGTTTAGGACTATCATAATGTCAAATAAAGGTTGAAGGTGCGCGTGCCTTGTTTTAATTTTATTATTATATTTAAAAACAATTTAAAAAAGAAAATGCAAAGTAAGTTAATAAATAAGAAAGCAAGTGTGGTTCAAACTGTGCATGCCTAGTTTTTTATTTTATTTTTTATATTTGATAAGAATTTAAAATAAAATGCAAAATAAGGTGATAAATAAAAAAGATAGTGCGATTATTAGAAACAGTAGTAAATGCGTGATGTGTTTGATTGTTTGATGTAGAAGGAAGATGGTATGGTTTGATGTCTGAGGCATGGAAGAGCAGAGGAGTCAGAAACAGAGGTGCATGTCAACGCTCCTAAACTCTTCACACAGACCAGTCTGCAACAGTGCTCTCTCTATCTGTCACCCTTCCAATAAAGGAACACACTCAACCCAAGTAACATAATAATATAATATATAAATTTCAAATATTATATTATATTATAAGCTTTCTTTTTCTTGGGACTTTGTACCCTACTTACTGCGTCCGCAATGGCAGAAAAAGCCAACTATGCTGAGTAACCGTTCTCCCACGCGGCAACCTTTCTTCTTTAATTCCCATTTTCTCCCACCCTCTCCTTCTCTCTTCCTATTTACACCTTCATTCATTCTTATTCATCACCTTTTTCTTTTCCAACAACACTCCACCCTTCTTCATTTTCCGCTCCGAATGTCATCTGTGCCGGAAACCTACGCCGGAGAAGACGGAAAACACTACCCTGCTCCACTCGCTTCTCATGACGACGTAGTCAGGGACTCCTCTCTCTTCTGGGACACTCTCAGACGCTTTCACTTCCTCATGGGTACCAAATTCATGTGAGCTTCTTTTTTTTATTCTTCCTTTTATTTATTTATTTACTTATTCTTTTTCACATTTTTTCATTAATAAAAATGTGGTGTTGATTTAATGGGGGTTAAGGTTTGATTTTGAAAAGTGTTTTTGTGATATTATTATTAAAAATGGTTAAAATAAAATGAAATGTGGACCGTTTTGGCCCGGTCAACTTGTGAAGGATTCCTGTGATTGGAGGGAAGGAGCTGGATTTGCACGTTCTTTACGTGGAAGTTACCAGAAGAAGTGGCTACGAGAAGGTGGGTTCCCTCCCTACAACCTCTCTACGACACTGTCCTAATTAGTATTTCTTAATTATAAGAAACGGAACATGTTTTCTTTTTGTAACTCCCTAAATGTTCAGGTGGTTGCAGAGAAGAAATGGAGGGAAGTTGGAAGCGTTTTCAAGTTCTCAGCAACCACCACAAGCGCTTCTTTTGTGTTGAGGAAACATTACTTCAGTCTTCTTTATCATTACGAACAGGTTCACTTTTTCAAAGCTCGGGGTTCTGTCTATACTCCTTCAACAGGTGCCACATTACATTTCTTTTTTGATATTTATTTTATATTTCCTCATTTTTTTAATCTCTTGATGGATGAAATGCTATCCTTCAGATGCATTCTCCGGGAACAGTCCTTCTTGGAGACCTGAATTAGCTATCGTGGAATATTCTCCTAAGCCCTCGAATAGTAGTGCCGAATCCCGTGCCGAAGGTGAATAAGAAATTCTCATCTCAGGATTTTTTTTTTTAAGATTAATTTGTTTCGTTTCGGTGTTGCTAGTTTTTGGAATTGTCATCTTTGTGGAATGGAGTGATTAATTTCTAATTCATTTATCTCACATCTAGCTAATTAATGAAACTCGGTTTCTCTTGTGTAAGCTGATTACATTAATGGCTGCTTATTCATCTCATGCACACAATTTATCTTGGTTGAATGTTGAAAAGGTTGACTTCTACAATGTATAATGTTATGTAAATGTAATTTGAAATGAACAATGGTCGGACAAGGATGTTGTTATTTGTAAGGAATGTGTTTGAGTTGGTAGTAACAAGTAGTGCTGTTATTGGCATAATCCTTGCAAATTAGTTCATGGTTTTTTAAGCCAGGAACAATGATGCAGTTATTTATTTAAGTTGAGTGGTGAAATTTACTGTTTGTTGTGCTGTGTGTAGAAACTTCATGTCTCTCAGGAAATGGAACTATAGAGGGAAAATTCGAGTGTGGTTATTTGGTGTCAGTGAAACTGGGTTCAGAGGTTCTTAGAGGGGTGCTTTACCATCCAGAAAAAATGGTTGCTCCTCCGTCGATTCCACAACACGAAAATGCCATTGTGCCATTCAAAAGCAAAGGTCATCGTACTGGTCGGAGGAGGAGAAACAAGAGAAGGTGGGACCCTAACTATCCAAAGCCGAATAGGAGTGGCTATAACTTCTTCTTTGCTGAAAAGCATTACTCTCTCAAAGCTCTCTACCCGAACAGAGAAAGGGAGTTTACCAAGATGATTGGCCAGTCATGGAACAGTCTTAGTCCCGAAGAACGACTGGTATTGTTTTTTATTTTTTCTTCCTATGTTGTTGTTATTATCTGGATTGTTCCAATATATGTTTGATTAAAGCATGGATGTTGGAAAATAATAGATTGTTGGTTAATGATGTTTGTTGCAGGTTTATCAGAACATCGGATTAAGAGACAAAGAAAGGTACAAGAGAGAACTGACGGAGTACAAAGAGAGGATGAAGCTTAGGGAGACTCCAGAAGTTGGACTTCCATAGAATCTTACTGCTTACCCTTTTCTGGAAATCAAAGAAAGAATGGCTTAGAAATCTTGTGGACTTTTACATACATACCATTCATGTGGATAATGGTCCACTGGACATTATTGTTTTTTCTTTCTTTATTTTTTCAGAAAAAGAAAACCAGTGTCTGATCCTTTCCTTTCGTTTAATCAATCAATTATCTTCCTAAATTTGTTCTTTCTGGATGGATGGTACAATCTATTTAATATATTACATCCATGCTTTCTGGATGGATGCTACAATCTATCTACTGTATAGCGTGGTCCACACAATCTTTAATATATACATCTATTTATTTTTAATTCTGCAAATTTTCGTTCATCTTTGAAAATAAAAAAAAAAACGATTTAAAATCGTTCATCTCCTTCAATTTTTCGTGTGGTTAGAATTTCTCTGAAGTGTTTTGAATTTAATTTTTCCTTTTATATTGGTTGTGCTCGTTTTAACTTTACCTTCCTCTTTTGTATATAAAAAAAAATTGGTGATATTTTTTAAAAATATCATATTTAATATATTTATTGTAAAAAAAGGACCTGTTTTTACTGAGTATATATAATTAATTAAAAGAAACCTATATTTTCATTGAAATGAGGCACATCATTGATATAACTATTCATCATATTCCGTTTAAGCACAACTTATACTTCTCCTTAATAAAACTATTACTCCATTTTCATCGTATTATTATTTTCAAAAGTAAAATATCCATAAATTTCCTTCATTTCAATGGAGAATTGAAACCAAATATTTTCTAGACTTTTTTCATAAAATATAATTACTATGGATTACAAAAAATGCGTTTTGCGCCCAAACCTTTGTCCCTTTAAGAAATTCTTCGTTTTGTTGCTTGAAAATATCAGTGGTTCCTAAAGTGTTTTTATGATTTTGGACCCATTATACTTTAGTATCACAATAAATTAAATATATTTATTAATATTCTTAAAATAAATTTTTTGTTCAAATATACTTGTTCATATAAAATTTATGACCAAACAAAGAGTAATATTTCACGAGACAATAAAAGTGATTAGATGTAAAATTGTGAGAAAAGCTTTACATCTCTTTAATTATAAAAGAAAAAAAATATTACGCATATGGAAATTTCTAAAAAAACAATTGAGAATAAAATCATAAGTCTCAGGGGAAAAATATCATGACAATACTAATAATTTAGTCACATAAAAAAAAAATAAAGATTACATATTATTTGTTCAAAAAATATTTAAAAATTATAAATAAAGTCTCACTAAACCCTAGTTACTACCTGTATGATAATTAAAATAATTGGTAATGAAATATTTAAGTTAAGGAAGTATTTAGTGAATGAATCTCATTCAACAATACCACAAACTTAAACAAGGAAAACGAAATTTCTAAGTTTTTCAAAATTGTTTTCATTCTATGCTAAAGTCAAAAGGTTGCCTATTAACAAATAGAAAGTATTTATATATTTTTTAAATTAGTTAAATTAAGAGATAATTGACATAACTAGGAATCACTTGTTCTTTATTCGTAATTATTAACTGAAATGGTATTTATAATCTTTGGTTTGATACTAATTACAGAATTAAATGTTTGTTAATAAACGGCAAGTGTAATTCATAATCTGATTATAACTCTTTCTAGTTAAGAATTAATTATGCAAACGTTAGTATTCAGTTTTAAATGAATTAGTCTGACGTATATCATAGTTACCTTCAACACATAACACGTTTTCTTCATTAACTATTCCAATGTCAATCTGATGAGAAGGTATGCTGTAAAATGAATTTGTATATTTTTCACAAAAAGGAATATAAAGAATAACATACTATATATAGAGGAGACAATAAAAAATATTATAAACTTTTAATATAAAAATGGCACATCTTTAAAGCAAATGAAAATGATTTTTGAGAAGAATAACGAACAAGAGAAAAACGACCACACAAGACTTGAATCAATATGATAACTTAGACCGAGGATGATAAATTCAATAGATTATTTTTATTATATAATATATTTTTCGTTTTGTATCTTAATTTCAATAAAGAATGATAATCTATACTTTTTTCTTAAAAATAATAATTATTATGCATTCCAAGTGCAAAAGCTGTAACATAGTAGAAGTGGTCGTGATTTATTATGTGTTATGGACCCCACACGGCTAGAAATGTTTTTTTTTACAAGTTTAAATTTGAGATATTAGGCTTAGGTTCATGTTGTGATCATTTTATATAATATTCGAATTCTGAGTTAGGTTTGAACCTAAAAATAAAATATTACACCAAAAACTTAAGGGGGATAAAACATATGCAGACCAATCCCATAATTCCATAAATCTAGTATTATACATGCAATCAAATTATTCTCAATGAGATACAATATTATACTATTGATAAGTATTTTTTTATTACAATAAGTAATGAAGCATAGATTAAAATATGTAAAATCGCAAGGTAAATACACACCGATATATATATATATATATATATATATATATATATATATATATATATATATATATATATATATATATATATATATATATATATAAAATAAGTAAAAATAATGATCTTACATTTGATAGAAATATGATCAAATTAAAAATGGAAATATATTAAAAATATAGATAATTAGAATCTAAAATAAAATAATTTTAATGTAAAAATTTAAAGCAAATAATCTGAAATTTAAGAGATAAATAAGTCTTAGCATAAAAAACCATTTGGAAATAATTATATTTATTACTTATCAGGAAAAATATTATATAAATATAAGATATATCATTAAACTAATGTACTATAATTTTAAATAAATAAATTTGTTAAACTAGTTTTTATTATAATTTAAAATAATTACGAAACTAGTCTGCGTTCACGGGTCTATAGCCCACTAAATTGAAGAGTCCAAGGGATGGATCAAAGCAGATGGCGAGCTAAAAATGTCAACGCAACCCTTTCACTCATGACGATTTTTTTTATTTTTTTTATTATGAATCAATTCATATTGGGTAGCTCTGATTGAAAATTTTAATTAAATAAACACTATTTTGATGATAATTATTAATTATGCATATCTATATTCAATGTAGATTATGGACATTTAAAAACATTCATTTGTTTGTATAAAAAAAGTGTTATAGGAATGGCATAAAATGAGAAAAAAAAAATGACATAAAATGGATAAATTATAAATAAGAGGGTGAAATAGTAAAAACAAATTTAGTTGTGCCTGACTAAGTGTGAGTGTGATGTTATGGTAGTTTATGCGGGAGGCGAGAGAAACAAGGTGCGAGAGTGTTTGGTGGGTGGGTGATGCCATCAAAGATGTATATAAACTAATTATTTAATATATTAAAAAACGATTTTATTTTATTGTGTTTATCGTCATCGTTTAATCTGTATGGTTAATTTTTGTGTACAATCCACGTCGATTTGGGTTAGTCAAGCTAACGGTGCGCATTACTCCCCTCATTAATGATGTTATTTAAAACTGACTTCCATTAATTTCTCGACAAGAGTGTCAGAGCAATTTTTGTTTCATGCAGAGGTCTTTTGATGTCCTTCCAACTTCCTTGTTCTTGATATTGTTCTTTTTCGTCTCATATTACGATCTTACGATATTATGGATCAGTGATCTTTGCTTGCTGACTCGGATTCAGTAAACATGGGAGACACAGAGAGTTGCAATAGCGGAATTTTGAATTCTGGATGGAATCATCGATGTCCAAAACAGAGACAGAAGGTTGGAGTTTACAACGAGGTTTTGTGTAGGCTTAAGGAATTGAATGTCCCAGAAGCTGTGGTTCCTGGTTTTGAGGACGATCTTTGGGCGCACTTCTATCGCCTTCCCGCAAGGCACACCAAATCTTCGTTTCTCGTGCTTTTTACTGTTTGATTGTTCATACGTTGTTTCAGTGTTGCCGGTGATCATTTTTGGAACTTGTCATTGGAGTTGTTAATTTATGAATTGAATTGACATGTTGTCGTGTTAGGTATGCGTTGGACATGAATGTGGAGAGGGCAGAAGAAGTTCTTATGCATAAGAGGTTACTGGACATCGCCGGAGGCCCAACTACAGCAATCGGACCTGCAATTGAAGTCCGTCTTGTACAGGTCATTTTCGCAATCACAACAACATAATGGCCACCAAACACACTTTATTTATTTATTTTTACCATCAAAATAAGTTTTGACTTCTTATGTTTGCTTTCATCTTCATGTTTCAATTTTCCTTGAATTCCAATCACTATAATACTATATAGTATATGTTTATGTATGACGCACTACTGGGTATTGGCATTAGGCGACATTGTTGGCGAAGGAACCAACGTCACGCTTCCTTTACTACAAAGAAATTACCTATAAAATATATAAATGGAAATCTATTTTTTATTTTTTATTTTTGACTTTATTATTTACTAATGGCCAACACTCCCTTTAATTATTAACTAAGCCTCTTTAACTTTCCAAAAACTATTATCGGATGTGTCTTATGGTTTTGTTTTTTCTTTCCTTTTTTTTTTCTCACCATATGCCTTTTCAAAACGTAGCCACTTCAAAAATGTGAAAGAAAATATTACTTTAGAACTCTGTCAAGGATTATATCTTTTGTATGACAGTTCATCTAGAGTTAAAAATTAAAGATGTAATTTAGAGACATAATTAAAAAGGATAATGATATTTTAGATAACATTTTTTTTATAACAATATTTGAACATTAAATTACGTGTTAATTTGTGATTGGTCAAAAATTATTCCACAATAATGTTTATGATTATTATTATTGATTGGAGAATAATTTTTGATCAATCACATATTGACACGTAATCAATGTTCAAATGTTGTCAAAAAAATGTTGACTAATTAAAAATATTACTCAGTAAAAAAATACTAATATTTTTGAATTTTCATTTAAATTATCAATTTCTTCTCTCCATTTAGCTATACTTTTTCACTTAAAGATAGTACTTTTCAAAAGCAATGTATTGTCTTTTTCTTTTTAAATTGTTATCCAATTATTACGTTACATTTAAATTAATATAAAATATAATTAATATAATTTTAAAGTAATTATTATAAAATTAATAAACTTTATTACATTACACATGATGTTTTACGATTAAATAAATAAAAAATTAACGAGAACGAGGGCGTTTTCTCAAACATTTATACATTACAAACGTTCACGCTCTGAATTCAGTAGTACGTAGAACATAAATTTCTTCATTTTATATATAAGGCACTTGAAACTTTGCTTGTGGGTACCTGCTGGTTCTATTTTGACAATATATGTTTTATGCAGGTTCGTTCTGCATCTGCTTCTGCTGGTGGTTCTAGTAAATCTCTTCTTTTAAATTCACAAAGTAAAGTTTGTCCTGAAGATTCTGGTATACCAGGCAGCATGAGGCATGTTAACAGTATATTGAATTCATCACCTACTTTTTAAGTTGTATGATAAAGTTTTTGTTGTTCATGCTTTCTCAGCTTCCATCCTCCACCTGCCTTCGGTTCGTCATCTAATGTGGAACATAACACCCAGTTCTTACCAGTCCGAGACAGGGATAACTATTTGAGTTTTTATACACATTATTCTCGGTAAATATACTGCTTATTTGTTTAAATTTCCTTTCTTTTTAATACAATATATATAATGTATGTAATGATCATTTAAAGTGTTTCTTACTATCACTTACGGTAGGCCAATGCACGAAATCACAATTTCAACAAATGACAAGCCAAAACTTCTGAGTCAGGTAATTAACTAATATCCTTATTGCTGTGCAATTTTTTTCTAGCTAACGAGAAAAGCCTATGCTTTAAGCCCCTTACCGTTTTCTACTTTTCAGAAATTCTTCTACAATATTTCCTCTGTATTTTTTGTTTGCTTTAACAACCCTAATACTATAATAATGTTTGATTGGGAAAGGAATGATGGGACTAAATTTCGTTCTGACTCAATCCTACGCATAATGCTAATGGGTCACAGTCTCTAGTTTTGGTTTTATTGATCTCATTGTTTTTACATCTATTGATAACAACATCAATAAAAATCTTTTTCCCACTACACTCATAGCTACAGAAAAGTATTGATCTTGCTGTGTAATTAGTGAGGACTGAACTTATGGATACCAGAATGCTGGTGTTATTAATCTAAGTGTCTGACTTGAGGCTGCTATAGCAATTTGAACAATGTAAATTGCAGTGCGGATATCGTATATATTTTTTACAACCAGAAAGCTAGAGATGTGCTAATATGCAGCCTCAGTTTGCATTTCTTTTGTTAAATTTTGAAGAAATCAATGTTTCTATAGTTTTATGCTTTTGTGTTGAACTACAGTTGACTTCCTTACTTTCTGAGACTGGGTTGGACATTCTAGAAGCACATGCTTTTTCGACAACAGACGGCTATTCGTTGGATGTTTTTGTTGTTGGTGGTTGGCCAATAGAGGTATTTCCCCATTATTTTGCAGATTGAAGTACAATAGTTCATTGAATTTTATTTATAGGAAAATCAACAAGTGTCCATTTTTGAAATTTATAGGAGACGAAGAAATTAAAACATGAACTAGCAAAGAAAATTCAGAAACTCCAGGTAGATCCTCTATATGTCAGTGATGGTTGCATATTTACTTTATATGTATGAAAAAAAATCCTTTTGCTTTTTAAGAAAAATTATCAGTTGTGCCCAAAATTTCATATATAGTTATGGTAACAGTTTTACTGCCAGTCACAATATTCAATTTCGCAGTTAACTTCAAGTTAACTGGTTGAATTGAGAAATATGCATACACAAGCGGTAGAACTTTTACTTGACCAATATTTAGCTTAACAAAATAAGTTTTGTTTGCATTTCCACTTATATAATAGAGAACCATTTATAAGTTATTATTTTTGGTGGAAAAATTCCGGAAGCAACATCAATTGAAAGAAAATGGAAGTCTTCCTACTAGTACTACTGCAAAGCAAGAGCAAACCGGGATGAACTTTATCTGGAGAATTGATGCCGGGCGTCTGAGATATGAAAAGAAAATTGCATCTGGACCTTTGAGTGATTTGTCAGTATTATCAATCCTTCTTCTTAATTTGTTTGTGGATCAGTACATTTGAGTAACTGATTAGTTGAAACAGGTATAAAGGTACATTCTGCAATCAAGATGTAGCTATCAAGGTTTTAAAGCACGAGAATTTGAATGAAAATATACAAAGGGAGTTTGCTCAGGAAGTGTATATCCTAAGGTTCGCTTTATCATCAACTTCCACTCATCTCCCCTGCCACCAAACCTTTTCATCGACTTTCACTAATATTTCATGAAGATTGTTGTTAATACATGGCTTTTATAAATTTAATTCTTGCAGTAAAATTCAGCACAAAAATGTTGTTAAATTTGTTGGCGCTTGTACAAAACCCCCAAACCTGTACCTGGTCACAGGTAAAACTGGTTCTTGTTACTTCTCTTATTGATTAAGGGGTCAATGTAATGGGAAAAAGATACTGTCAATTTCAATGCACATTTTTTTTTTTCACAGAATACATGCCTGGTGGAAGTATGTTCGACTTTTTGCATAAACAGAAGACAGCCCTTGCTCTTCCATCTTTACTCAAAGTGGCCATTGATGTTTCCGAAGGAATGAAATATTTGCATCAGAATAATATCATACATCGTGACCTTAAAGCGGCTAATCTTTTGATAGATGAGAATGGGGTTAGTTTACACTATAACGTTTTCTTCTGACTCTATTGTCTTAGCTTATAACTTCTTTGTAAATGCTCTCAACTTGTAGTGGGGTAATAACAGTTGTGTTTTCATCATTTTTCTATGCTACATGTGTTTTATCACTTTACAATGTTTAGCTATACTTGATCTTACGGCTTGGTGGAATTTATGCTGTTGTGTTTTATTTTTAAAATCTTTTCCGACAGGTAGTTAAGGTTGCTGATTTTGGTGTGGCTAGAGTGCACAATCAGTCTGGCATAATGACTGCAGAAACAGGAACTTATCGGTGGATGGCTCCAGAGGTCTGTGTATATCTATGAGTATTGACATATGGGGTTGATCACTTTAAATTTATTAAATGTATAACTTACAGGCATGGATGGGGCTGTTTAAGGACACGATAGGCAGCAGTTTTTGATGTAATAAGATGAATCTAGACAGGTTGGAATGAGAATGACGGTTTTTTTTTTTTCCTGATAAACAATACTTAATGCTAACATGGTTTCAGTACTGCTTTTGGTTGCCTATGCGCTTTGCAAAAGAAAAATGTAACAATATCCAATAAAATACAATGGTAGGCACTCTGGTTTTTTTCATGGAGGCTTTATTTGGTTATGTAAAACAACTAAAAAAATTGATATTTCTTGTCTTCTGCTGCTTACTGTATTGATTATGATTAAACTTGTGATTCCCTTGACATATGGAAGGTTATTGAACATAGACCATATGATCACAAAGCCGATGTCTTTAGCTTTGCCATTGTGCTTTGGGAACTGCTCACAGGAAAGGTAGCACCTTTCCCTTTTACTTTCTCTTGTTTGATATTCATGGAACCAAAAACTAGTTTCCAAATGAAAACTGAATTACTCTCTCTACTCTGTAAACTATATTAACCTCTTCATATTGAAGAAGTACTGAGCAGAAATTTCTAGGTACTTTGATTCGTATAGGATTAATAGATAGTGTACAACTTGGCATAGAGTAGAACAAAAGTGAGTAACAGTATTTAACAGAAATGGAGAACAAAGACTTAGTAGGTATACTTTAGACATTGTTTTATCAGTATTTTAGTTCAGTATTACTTTACTTGCTCAGACTTCACATCTTTCGCCTATGTTTTATGACAAAACGACAGCTTCCTTATGAGCATTTGTCCCCATTGCAAGCAGCAGTAGGAGTGATCCAGAAGGTATTTCTCAACTATAAATTACATATGCAGCGTCAGTGGACACTAAATTAAAAAGCTCTATCTATAGTATCTTAAGCTACCGAGCCACAAAAGTATGGTGAAATTGAGTAAGCTTTTTGGATATGAATTGCAGGGTTTAAGGCCTAAAATTCCAAGCCATACTCATTCAAAGTTGGTAGAATTGCTTCACTGGTGTTGGCACCACGATTCATCTTTGAGACCCAATTTCTCAGAAATTCTGGAATTTCTGCTACGTGTGACCAAGACGGTAAGTGTAGGAGGATTCTTGACAAATTTTGTGTTACATTCAAAAGAAAAATCGAAGCCTCTACACCACTACTTTTTCTTGAACAGGTTACTGGGGAATGTGAAGGCTAGGGAATGCATGAAAATTATATATATTCACCAAACTCACTGTATGTACACATAGACATGTGTGATTCCTCAATTTAAAGTAAAGGTTCGTGATTGGATTATGAAGTTGATATTAGCCTTTTGGTTAGATGTATATAAACTTGGATTTATAAATGATAGGAAGAAAAACAAATAACATAATTGTATTGTGAAAGTGGTGTATGCTGCACTTATTCTGAGTGAATGGGAATTTTCTTTTATTGTTGCATGTGTTACAGAAGAAGAGTTTCATACTAAAAAAAAATTAATTTTAAAATATATACCTAAATTGTGTACGTCAAATAAGAGTATTCTTATTATATATTATTATTAATTATAAATTATTTATTTTAAAAGATAAAATGATAAATATATATATATATATATATATATATATATATATATATATATATATATATATATAAAACATATGTCTTGATTAATTTTTATAAATTTATTTTAATAAGTAACAATTAATGTTTCTCGAAATTTTGAGGGATAAAATTATAAGAAAATGTGCATATCAAATAAATCCTTTTGAAAATAATTTTTTATTACTTTTTTTTTTTTTGCAAAATAAGAAATAATTATGAGAATACACTAGTTAACAAAATTTTTATTCTTGGTCAATATTTATTAAAACCTATAAAATCGTGATTAAAACTCAATGAATAAGTGGGATCTACAATTAGTAATGTGTCTTTGAATACTTTTCCTTTACAAATCCGTTTTTTCCTTTATAAAAACATTATTATGAAAAAATATACACCTTTAATTTCTTAAAAATATAAAGTACATTGATTTTTTTTTATTATAGAGAAGAATAAAAATGTGATTGGAGGAATTATTCTTTTATAAAACTCGACCGCATCCTACAACAGTGATAAGTGATAACAAAGGCAGCAAATGGTGGAGAACTAGATTCTTGTCCAAGTGTGATATTTAAAAACATATCTTTCATTTTTTATAGATTTTAATTAATCATTCTATTTAATTTTATTAAAAATGCAAATACTTCGGGTTGGTCCTTTTACATTTGCATGACATCCATACTTTAGCTTTTGTATTTTTCTTTTTTAAGAAAGTACACTTAATTTTTAATTGGTACATAAATGAAAAAAAAAAAAGTCATCAACTATAATAAAAATATAGTTTAAAAACTTAAAAAAAATGATGTTTATAATAAGACTTTCTTTACTCAACATTGTTTTTTCTTGATTTATTCTGTTGCTTATAATTTTTTCATCAATATGTATATCGATAAACTTATCTTTGTCTAAAACTAATTTTCAATCAGGGAACCATACTCACAAGAAAAAGAAAAAAGTCGTCTCTATTATTAAAAGCAAATAGTTTATAAGTATAAAAAATGTTTATATTATTTATAAACTTACAAATACGTTAAGTTTAATGATATTTCTAAAAAAAATATTTAAACTTTTCTACATTTATTACGAAAAATAACTAAACTCCATAATAAATCTGATCACAAATCATAACTATATTATCACAAGATAAAGAACAAAAAAGATAATATAATTTTGCATGTTTATGTTATAGTTTACCTAAACTCAATTTTAAATATAAATGAATTATTTTTTTCATACAGAGAAAGGGTATAATTTTTTTCATGATTAGTTTCTTCAATTTCAAAAAATTTAAACCCTTTTAGAAAATTTAACAACTCATTTCCATTCTCTGATACATTTGAAAACCATGGTCGAAGCTATGCACGTTTGACATTGATCCAGAGAAATAAGAATGAAAGAACATGCATAAGTAAAAGTGCATGTAATGAGCATTACTACCACAACTTAATGAATAATTCTGAAAACTTCCAAACACTTTATTCTTTTGAACCTTTATTACATGCTATTCGTCACTTCCTACGGATTCATATATTTTGGCATCAAAAGAGAGATCATGTCTAAATATTCCCAATTCTTTCACCGTCTCCATACATACAGGATTAGAGAAAGAAAACAAACATAAGACTGTATTCTGTGGCGTAAAAGAAAATCTAATGACCCAAAGAGAGGAAGTTGTGCTTGATTTTGAAGACAACAATGGCCGCAGCAACAGCAAAGATGAAAATTTAGCATCGAAAGGTGTTGTCAACGGTCCAAGTGGCAAGCTTCATCAAGACTTGCAGGAAAAACGAAGAGGCAGTGAATCAACAAGAAAGAGAAAGCAGGATCAGCAAAAAAACGAAGAAATCCATCTTCAAACTTCACATTCACAAGAAAGCGTGGTGAGGTCTTCTTCGAACAATTCAACTCCACGATACTCGTGGAAATCATCAATAAGCAGAACAAAGTCTCGGCTGATAGACCCTCCAGAGGAATCATGCGCAAATTCAGAGTCAAGTGAACAAAAAGCGGCAGAAAATGATGACAGTGTTGAGGACATGCCTGAAATTTATAAGAAAACGAGGTTCAGTGCGTTCTCACTGCTTCAGTGGCTATGTCTGGCCTTAATAATCGTAGCCTTGCTTTCAAACATTTGGATATCGTGCTTGCAAAAACTCAAACTCTGTGGCCTTCCCCTGTGGGAATGGGAGACAATGATTTTGGTTATACTTTGTGGGCGTTTGCTCTCAGGTTGGGTAATCAAGCTAATCGTCTTCTTCGTGGAACGCAATTTCATACTGCGAAAACGAGTGCTGTATTTTGTGTACGGTTTGAAACACTCAGTGAAAAACTGTGTCTGGTTGGGTCTTGTTCTGCTGGTCTGGCATTTTCTTTTGGTCAACGCGGTGAAGAAAAAGGTCAACGACAGGATTTTGTCGTGTGTGACAAAGGTTGTGGTGTGTCTGTTCATCGGCACTCTTTTGTGGCTCCTTAAAACGATCCTCGTGAAGGTGTTCGCCTTGCACTTCCACGTGAAAACATTCTTCGAACGGATTCGGGAGGCTCTGTTCAGCCAATACGTGATCGAAACGCTGTCGTGTGATCGGTTGAGGGAAGAGGAAGAAGGCGAAGATAGATCCGTTAGGAGGGTGTTGTGTAATAAGAAGAAGAAGCGAGATGAGGAAATGTCGATCGAGCAGTTGCATAGGTTGAATAAGAGAAATATATCAGCGTGGAATATGAAGAGAATGATCAACATCGTCATGCATGGGTCGTTTACTACATTGGACGAACGTATTTTGTGTTCAGATGTTGAGGATGAGCCTTTGCTGCAACTTCGAAGCGAAAACCAAGCAAAGATCGCAGCTCAGAAAATTTTTCATAACGTTGCGCAACCAGGATCCCAGTAAGGCTTCTTAATTACGTGTATCATTCTTAGTTCTGAAGTTCATTATTGTTACTACCACACCTGAAAACGAAAACTCTGCAATCGCAACAGATGCATTTTCTTGCAAGATGTGATGCAGTTCATGCGAAGAGACGAGGCTTTGAAGTCAATGGATCTGTTGGGAGCAGCGTGTGCAGAACATGGGATCAGCATGTCTTCTCTTACAGAGTGGATGGTATTGTGCTTGAATCTGTTACATAAGTCCTCTAAAAGTCATTCTAATGGATGATTTCTAGCTTGTTGAGACAAAAATGTTTTATAGTGTCAGAGTCTCTGCTTATATTTGTGTGCAGGTGAATGCTTTCAGGGAGAGAAGGGCACTGGCACTATCACTGAAAGACACGAAAACTGCTGTGGATGATCTCCATAACATGTTGAACATGATTGTCGGCATTGTCATTTTGATTGTCTGGCTTGCCATACTAGGAACTCCAATCCTACACTTCCTTGTCTTCATGGGATCCCAGCTTCTGTTGGCAGTGTTTGTGTTCGGGAATTCTTGCAGAACTGTTTTTGAAGCAATCATCTTCTTATTCGTGATGCACCCATTTGATGTTGGCGATCGATGTGAAGTAGATGGAATCCAGGTTGAGGAAATTCCAAGTTGAATTTAGTTTCCAAACAACAAAAGTATTGAGTTTTCTGATTCTCTTGTTTGGTTCTTAGATGGTAGTGGAAGAGATGAATATACTGACAACAGTGTTTCTGAAGTGCGATAACCAGAAGGTTACATACCCAAACAGTGTTCTGGCTACCAAACCGATTAGTAATTATCAACGTAGTCCAGACATGGGAGATGCAGTGGATTTCTGCATTCATGTCTCCACCCCATTAGATAAAGTTGCAACTATGAAAAGAAGAATTATAGAGTAAGTGAATTGCATTTATTTCAGTGCTAGCAGAAAGAAAAAGCAGACTCATGAGTGTTGGAACATTTACTGTTACATGTGTTGTAAATTGTAGGTATATTGAAAGGAAGAATGAACAGTGGCATGCTGCACCAATGGTGATAATGAAGGATGTGGAAGAGTTGAACAAAGTGAACATGTCAGTGTGGCTTACACACAAAATGAATTATCAGGACATGAAAGAAAGATGGAACAGGAGAGCGGAGTTGATTGAAGAGATTATCAAAGTGTTGAAGGAACTTGATATTGAATACAGGCTTCTCCCTTTTGATGTCAATCTTACAAAACAACCTTCTCTGCTCTCTAACAAGCTTCCATCTAATTGGAAAACTTGTGCCACCTCTCTCTCTTAGTCTTATTTTATTGAATGTATAGTAAGTTTGGAACATTTTGCCTTTATATTATGTGTTAAATAAATTTAAAATTTTAAAAATGTATTACTCTATCATTACTCATATTTTAATGGTGTTTTTAGTATAATAAATTTATTCTGTTTATGTAAAAATGTATCACCTTATCATTTTAATGGTGGTTTTAGTATAATAAATTTATTTTGTTTATGTAATACTTTTGTTAAATTGTAGTATCGTATTTACTCCCAACAAAATTATATTCTTCATACATTTATGTAAAACGCTTTTACCTTTATAATGTGTAAATTTACTTGTATAGTAAATATTAATATGAAATAAAAAAGAAATCAAATTACATAATATAATGCTTTTAAACTAACATTAACGTCATGCATAAATTAAGAACATATGATTTTAACCTTAAATCCAAATTAATCTTTCAGTGCAAAAGCAAAACAATTTTTAAAACGTTTTTATCTCAGCTAATGTAAATATTTATAATAAGAAGAATGATTTAGTTTTATTGTTTATCTCAGCATCGATATAGAGAAACAGGGTCTTTTAGTGATAATAAAATATAAAAATTTAATTTATTTTTTAAAATTCGTTTAAGCAATTAATATTGATATTTTTTTAAATTAAAACTATTTTTTAACTGACTAAACATTTTTCTAACTTCAATGTTAAATTATTAATTGTGTGACCACAACAACAATAACGAGCTAGATGGCATACCGGTGGCCCGTTCTCAGATTCGAATCCAAAAGATAAACGGGCTAAATGACTTCAGTTAAGTCAAAGCCCGTTAGCCTTTACATTTTATGTCTTTTAAAAAAGACTGCTTCTTCTTGTACCTCTTTTTTTTTTTCCTGCACCCCATCAAACTCTTAAACTCTAAATTGTCTCTCATTAAAACAATTTTATAAAAAAGAGAGTGTGAAATCATCTCTGCACCTCCATTTTTTAGTGTATTCCGGATTGTAATTAGTTATGTTTTTCTTTTTCAAAAATGTCTATTCTATGTTTTCTTAAAACAATTACAGAGAGTATACTTTGAAATCTATCATATATAAATATTACTTTTATATAACATTCATTTTTGTAATTAAAATATATTCACGAGACTTTGACTCACATTTATATTTTTCAGTTACTTGTATTATTGTTTGTTAAACGGGACATATTTGTCCCATCCTCCATTAAAAAAATTAATATAGAGATTCGTTTGAGTTAATAATTAAGACTAATCACTTTTATAAAGTGACGAGTCTTTTACTGGTGAAATATAATTTCAATCCAGATAAAAAATTGATATCATTCATAACCAAAAATTTTAAAACGATAAATTTATAAGTTTTTTTTATTATATGATGTTCAATTTTATCACATCTCTTCAATATGAGACATAGACTCACACTTAAACTTTTTAACAAATAAAAAAAATCATTTTATAAATAATGATAGAATAATCAAGTTCATACATGTTTTCTCTCACTCACTTCTCATTCCTAATAAATAAAATACAAAGTGATACTTCTTTTCTTCCAGAAAGAAACTTAATTTCTTCACATGAGTGTAGGAAGTTTCAACCCTTTTAATCTAATAGTTGGTGTAGAATTTTCATCTTTAAAATTTTGGTAAACTTTTTTCTTAGTCACCCTCATATTCCATTTGAAAGGTATATATGTTGTAGAAAAATGTCGAGTTCAAACTTAACTAGGAAGATATTTGGACGGACAAAAATTGAATTTTGAGATGTTTATGCTTTATCGTCTTCTTCAGGATAAAAGAAACATGAAGAAGTGAGAAATATTTTTTCTAAATTTTAAATTAGATTTTTGGTAACAAATTAATCATCTAAGATTAAAATTTTGACATATGTCTAATTATGAAGCAACTTGTTAATTAGTCACAAGTTTTGTTATTGATTGGGTGAAGTATTGTTTAAAATTTTAAGTAGGATTTGATTTTGCTAACATCTTTTGAATTAAATTTGGATTTTGTAATGTAAAAGAGTATATAATATTTAATTGTTATATTGTATTTGAAATTTCATATCTAAAAATATTAAAGGGTTAAAAGTTTAGGTTTTAAAACCATAAGAAAATGTTTATAAATTAATAAATTTTGGAAAAGCATTCACGTGATATACTTTCTAAGTGAAGCGTGTGCTTATTTATTCTTATTATATCTACGATTTTGTTATTTATTTATTATTTTTACTATTTTATCCATTCATTTTCGTTATATAGTTACAATCGTATTTTTATAAAAAAAAAAAAAAAATACAACAATGTAGGTGTATAAATAGATTCTGAATTGTAATGTTATTTTCGTTTCAATATACATTTTTTTTCTTTAGGAAAAAAAACATGACAAAACACCAGGTTTGTTTTCAATTTTATTTAGTTTAAGCAAATAATATTTTTGTTTGAGAGAAATAAAAGAAAGAGTAACTAGGTTTTTGTTTTATTTATACCAAAGCGAAAATCTCTTAAAAATCTTCAACAACATAACTTTTTTTTTTAAATAATTCCACAAAAACATTTTAATAATATAATTTTTAAACAATTCAATTGATTAATCCAGATTATAATTTAATAATTATTTTTTACACATTTTAAATAAATATAAATCTCTTAACCTAAATTATATATCTTTATGCTCATATTAAATTCATAAACTATCATAAAAAAGGTTATAAAAATTTATTTTACTTATCTACATTATATCCAAAATTCTATTTAAGAAAACATTATAATTATCATGCATAGTCTAACTACTAAATCAACTTATTAATAACAATACTCAATTCATAATATTTTTGAATAATTTCCATTTCTTGTAATGTGTATCTTAAAATGACAATTCCAAACTCTAATAATAAAGCTATCAAAAATTTAGGAATTATAAAAAACAAAGTATTTTGATATATCCAAGTAAAATAATAACTTTTTTAAACTATTGATGGCAAAAAAGAGAATAAAAAATATTTAAATTAAATTAAAAAGATTTGGTTGGAAAAAAATATTTCTTAGTTCCATAATCATTGTAAAGTGAGATATGATTATGAAATAGTTGAATTATAAAAAAAAATAGAGATAAAGAAGAAAAAACTACAAGAAAAAATAAATATAGAATAATGAGAGGGAGACCACGAGCTTTACAGTAATGTTAGAACATATTTACATCAAAAGAATAGTAAATTTATTAGTAAGTTTCTTGAGTATTTACATAGACTCTGATTACAAAGCCAATAATTTAATATATGTAATAACAATTCCCGATTGAATCAAACCAAGTGAAATAGTATATATTGAAGAACAGAATAACGAAAATGTTCTTTCAACAATTTGTTTTTAATAATTTTTTACAATATAATATATATATATATATATATATATATATATATATATATATATATATATATACACACACACATATTAATTTGTGTAGTTTCAAATAAACAAATCAATAAAATAATAACACATTAATAAAATAATAACATAATTTATTGTTAAAAAAAGTTATGCTAAGTATCATTATATATAATAGATATTATATATTATATGATTTTCGTGTTGGCAATGACCTAATCTGTGGGTAGAGAGGGGAACAAAATCTAAGATCTTGTGATCTTTTTTAGTAATATTATGTAATAAAAAATGATTAGGATAAAGACTTCATACACTATAATAAATTAAAATTTACCATATATGTATTTTTAAAATAACCACGACAAAATATCAACAATATATATAACATGTACTTGACCTGTTTAAAATTATCTTAGTTTTTGACCGGAAACACGTCTACAATGTTATAGAAGAAAATAAACAATATAAATAGTGATATTTATAAGGTTAATCTATTTTAGCTTGTCGGTGGTTTAACAAACCCGAACATTGAGAATTAATTACTACTAATTGCTATACTTTAATTAATTACTTTTTAGTTTAATTCAGAGGTAAATGTATGATTATTTCAATAAGTTATTCTATTAAAGTGATTCTCGTTTAGCAGATGTGGCGAAAGGAGTAAATTTGTCACGGGCATGCAACGACAGCAAGAAGGATTGAAAGTGGGTGATGAGAAGCATCTATCCATGGATATTCATCAACGTAACATTATTATTAATGTTATCGTACCGTGGGTCGTCAAGATCAATGACATGTCTAAAAATTAACCTATTGTCGCGACTTTTGTACCTATGTGTGTTTTGTGATTACATGAAATTTTATTAAGTTCAATTATATATAGTTGGTTCTTATTTTTAGTGATGTTCTTCAATTAAGTTAATCATTTTTTTATTTGGTTTCTATTTAAAAAATTAAAACAATTAAGTTTTCATAGTTAGTTTCGTATTATTAATATAGTGTGTGTCAGTTCGTGATTTATTTTTTTAAATATTTTTATTTTTGTTTTTCATTTTTTAAAAAAAAAAAAAATTTTTTACTTGTTATGTCATGTAACAAATGACAAAAAGACAGTATGATATGATATTTTAGAGTATCAATGTTATTTTAATTCCGATATTTTTATTGTCTTATTTTTTTATAAAATTAAACAATTTATCTTTTTTCAAATTCAAACAAGATTTAATTTATATATAAACTTTTAAAAATATTTTTAACAAAATTACGATCTTTATATTTTTTATTTAATTAATTATATAAAAATTAATTATATTTTTTTAAATATAAAGAATTTAAAAATATTTTATTTTAAAATTCCAATATTAGAAATTTTGTAACTTAAAAAAATAATCAAATTGACTGAAGTTATGTTAGTTCAACTCAATTTTAAATAATAGTGAAAAATAGTGAACAATAGAAGGCTGGTGGGAGATAAGGTGTATTCTCTCAAAATCATATTGAAGTTATTTTAAATAAGGATATTATAAAGTTTTTTTTTTTAAATAAAAGGTGATACAACCAGATACCACCCTTTTCTTTTTCACCATAATATTAGCGTAGAATAATAATACACTCATTATTTTGTAATTAAATTAAAACCAGGATGCAGTTCTACCTCAGTTATTTAATCATATTTGATTATAATATATTTTTTAAAAATTCTAATCATATTATCTTGTAATAAGAGAGTTTATTTAAGTTGATTTAAACGTGAATGGATGATGAATTAGAAGAAACTAAGTGTGTATGGTTTGGATTAATGAATTTGAAGGGATTGAAAAGAATAGAATGAAATTTTTTTGAGAGTTTAATATGATAGATTACAAAATATGTCTTAATTGATAAAAATGTATAATTATCGATTTATTTTTGTGTATAAATGTAGATATAAATTTAAATGTGAGTAATGAAAGTTATATTAAAATAAATTGAATTTGTTATTTATAATAAAAAATTCATATTAGGAAAATAAAACTAAAATTTATAAAAGTGATTTGTAAGAATATATTTCAAATAAATAATCTTAAATATTTTTTTCTATATTATTATTTAAATTATTGTTAACATTGATTTTAAAAAAAAATCAATAATTAAAGAAGAAGAAATAATCGATTCCACCCTTTCTAAAATGTATTTAGAGACGCTTCCAAAGGATATGCAACAACATATGTAATCGATTTGTTGCCCTATTTCACATCTTCATAATTGATTTCATAAGCTTAAGAATCGATTTCTTACCTTCTTAACTTTCCCTCTCACAACTGATTCCCATCATTCATTCTCATGAACGTTTAAGTTTGTAACTACTTAAAAAACTTGTGCTAGAACAACAAACTTTTATTTATCTGTTTTTAAGAAGTGATTAAAATAAACACAAATTAGATATAAAATGTTCACCGTCACAGTTAAATTAGAAAATAAATATGCTAGAAAAAGTGAAAAAGTTTAAACTTTGATATGTGGTTTTTTAAGTTTTCTTTTATGTTGTCATAAATTGTCCCAATTCACGGTGCCATAACCTAAATTTTAATACTTACTTAAACGACGACTGTTTTAAATTAAATTGTCATAATTTAAAGATATTTTAAATAGTGAAATGATGAACAATTATTGAAAAAAAGTTGATGTTCATGAAAATTATCTTTAAAATTTTTACTATTTTTCTTTACCAATCAATTTTAAAGTAATGTTTAAATATATCTTTAATTGCCAAGTAAGTAAAAACCCATCAAACACATATCAACAAAGTCATTTATACAAATAATCAACATTAATCTCTCTAAATTCAACATCCAATGTTGATTATATTTCTACCAAATTATTTCTCTTACTCTCTTAATTATAACCTCAACTCTAATGTCAAATTAAAAAAAAAAATCGTTTTATGATTTTCATTTGTATATTTTTATATATAGTGTTTTGTTTGATAACATTTTACTTGTATAAATCAGAATTAAATTAAAAAAAGACATATGATTATATAATATTTTATATGTTATACAATATTTTTATCTCAACAGTTTTAATTAAGTCAAAAATTATGTGTGAGTAATTTACTTTACATTATGTACACTATTTTAATAATATATTTTTTAGTTTGTTAAACAAAATATGTAGAGTTCATGAACTCACGATCACTCTATCCCTATTACATTACGAGTAATATATTTTATATGTTGGATAAATTTGGCTACTTTAGCTCGTCATTGTCGAAAAAGAGTTTTTTTTTTTCACATGTTCGGTGTGTATCTGTATTTTTTCAAACTTATATTATAAATATTTTTTATTTTATCATACTACTTGTCTATGCTAATAAAGACTAAATGCATTGAATCATGATAAATTTTTTTTGTTTGTGTGTGTGTGAATTACTACTCGGTTGCATTAATTGTTGATGTTTGTATTTAGCATAAAAATGTGTTTAAACTAATTCATCAATATTCACATGGACCTTCACTACCAAGTCAATTTAAGTTTATTTGTTATTTTAATAATCCGTTGGGTTACCTAAACTTAGGTGGGAAATGTTCTCTTGTATCTATAATGTTCAAAACATGTTTTTAGATGGTTGAGGTGAACCTAGTCTGTTAATTAGGATCACTACGAGTAGAAAAATCGTTGGATAATATTATTCTTCGACGGTCTTTTTTTCAAGGTTTTTTAGGGCACATAATTTTACATTATAAATTTAATCGGTATAAATTTTACATTCATGATAAATAATTTTTACTTCAGCTATTTATAACAATTATAAGAATGTATTTGTTACTATAGACTGATAATAGGTTGATCTAATATGATTTCACATTGTCTCAAAAAGATCGAGTGGTTGACGTGTAGAAAAAAGTTTCTCATCCACTCGATCATAACAGCAGTTGAGCAGAGTTAAAACGTAATTAATACGGTAACCGTTATTGATGAGTGGTTAAGGTTGGTATTAATGATAAATTAATTGATCATATTTCTTTAAACTCTAGAGGTTTAAATTCGAGATAAACTCACATTATTTACCATTGAATTATTTAAGACCAGAGAAAAAATTATGACTTGAACGTCAGGATATTTCTTTACAGGTCACCTCCTCAAACCGATCGGTTACCAAAACAAAGAGAGAGAGAGAAAAACGAACGTTGGACAAGACAAGAGTAGTGCACAGGTGTTATCCTTGTCTCATTACAGCAGAAACAATATTTATTCATAAAAAAAATGTCAATATATTTTCTTAATATCAATTAATTTATAAGTGATCTAAACAACGGATTGTGTATTAGGTAGAAGTGAGAAAAGATGTGAAGTTGGAAGGTGCATTAGTGGCGTTTGCACTTTTCTTATTTCTATAATTGATTGCAATAATCTTTTTCAAATAATGGATGCCAATATATAGCACTGTTATAATAATCACCACGTTCTTTGTAATGTGTATTAAAATCTCGACTCGTATTACAATCTTGACTGCCATACTCGTTTCTCACTTTTTAGTTCATCGTGAATTTGTGGTACACGAAAAACGGAAAAGAAATCTAAATTAAACAAGAGTGAGAGAACAGACAATATATATCACATGTTAAAATAAAAAGCGTAGAAATTAATCAATTATTCTATGGAAATCTAACCTATTAATAGGAAAAAAAAAAGAGAAAATAATATCCCATTAACTTTAAATAGATAAATTTAAGAAACTTTTTTATTTAAATAATAGAATATGAAGGATATTATCAACATATTTTCTATCATATTTTATTTTTATCATTTTTTATTACGTTAATTTTACATGAATTGTGTGTATAAATGATTTTTAATGATTATCTTTATAGTTGATTTATCACGTGCTATGTTTGTAATTTTTTTATTTTAACTAGTTTTAAATTTGTGACTAAGTATGATGTTGGTTCGTGTGTTTTTAAAAGAGAGTTAGAGATTGGAAAAAAAAAATCTTTATAATTAAATTTTGAATAAAATCAACCATAAAAATAATTTAAATCATTTAACATGTTCAAGCTCAAATGTCACTTTTGAAAACAACTTAACACGTAAAAAAAATTAACACTATTGAATTGAAATGATTATATTTATCATTTTTAAAGTTGGAGAACATATAAGTTGCTAGTATAGAAATACATAATATACTATTTTTAATAAATACCTAAAATAATCTATGAAAGATTAATGTACTAACTAACATGCATTTAAGTATTTTGCTTGCATGGCAATCTCTTTGCTACTAAGATGTTAAGGATTATTAAATGAATTTATTTTTAAGTTGTTTTAAGATCTAAAATGATTGATTTGCTTTATGTTTGTTATTAAGATCGAAACTTTATACAATGCATAATCCGAAAATTGATTAAGAGAATACATTTAGAGTAGTTAAGGGTTTAATCTAATTATGTACTGTTTGTAAAATGATTTTTTAACTCAGTTTTTTGTTACAATTTGCAAGGAACGACATTAGTCCATTGAAGTAGAGTGAATACTTATGCATGTGAGAACACTTAGATAAAAATTACATTAATAATTGACTACTGAGAGCTTAATTGGTTGTTATCGAAAGTAGAATGAGACATTTGCTTTGTCATGGCAAGGAAGAAAATGGTTGATGGATTGCACTTATCATAGATTAAACTATGATATTATTGTGCTCTTGTATAAGATTTTAATAGAAAATCCAAATAGAGAAATATGATATTATTAATGTCTTTTTGATTTAACAGTATAAGGAAGATGATCTGATGATATTCTTTCATATGCTTTCTCGATTCGTCGCGCTGGAATGTAATGCGCTAATACTTTATTCCTGCTGCTAATTTGGTTCTGCATGTGGCAAAACAACAAAATTACCAAAACGGGTCACATTTTAAAAGAATTACTGAAGTGGATAAGTGGTGCTACGAGGGTTTCAGTTGATCTTGAAGAAATTATATTATCATAACTTTCATTTAGTATATTTTAAATTAAAATCATGTCAAATTAATACGATTATAATTCAGTTTTAATGAAAGTTGTGTTTGATTAACACAACTTTAATCCGTATCTTTTAAATTAAAATCATATAAGATAAATATAATTTCAGATAAATTTTGTTAGAAATTGGACAACTTTAATTTAAAATATTTTAAATTACATTCGTATCAATTTGACTTACTTAAAAAATGTTTTCAACCAAAGTCGTCTTTATACGACTTGTAATAAAATAGTGTCACCTTAAAATTTATTCACTCTTGTATTTTTTTTTTTAAATCTTCCTTGTTACGATAATTTATAAAAGAAATTGCACAAAACCGGTGCTTTGGCCGCTTTACTGGGTATATATATATATATATATATATATATATATATATATATATATATATATATATATATATATATATATATATATATATATGAAAATGATATTTTAACATCAATTTTTTACACTATTTTGACACTGCACACGTGTCAAAATGTGGTTGGACGATTTCAAATTAAAAAAAGCTGAAATAAGGATATATTTGGAAGAAAAAAACTAAAGTTTTTTTTTTAATTTGAAATCGTCCAACCACGTTTTGATACGTGTGCAGTTTGAAAATGGTGTCAAAAAATTGGTTTCAAAATATCATTTTCCATATATATATATATATATATATATATATATATATATATATATATATATATATATATATATATATATATATATATATATATATATATATATATATATATGTTTCGGATGTAGGTCTCGAGATAGAACTCGAACCGACTAACCAGACCGATCGATCCTCCGGATGTAGGTCTCGAGATAGAACTCGAACCGACTAACCAGACCGATCGATCCTCCTTCACGCCTGAACGGGAGCGACCTGCACGTTAGTGTAAGATCTAAAATATATATATATATATATATATATATATATATATATATATATATATATATATGTTTAAATGTTTCTGTACTGGTCACCCGGCCCGGCTACGACCCACAGGACTCATGGTCGGCCGGCCTCAGGAATAATCGAGAACTTGACGACCGGCCGGTCATCCCCGATGACCGTGAGGTAGGTTAATTTTGATGAGAGTTTAACATGTTTGGGCCTTGATTAAAAGGGTATTGGGCCGTGATTAGTAAAGTCTTAATCACGGGCCCAAAACTAACACTATATATAGAGGTCAACTGGAAGAGGTAGGTACGTAAAAAATTGAATAGCATTTAATACTGTGAACTTAAAAACCGAACGACCATAATCTAACTTGAGCGTCGGAGCACCTTTAACAGGTACCCGACCGGCCAGTTTGGAGAGGAGACCCAGGATTGTGAAGCGGCAGAGGAGCGGACGGCTTGAAGGAGTGAGAAGTAAATGTGTAGGTGAGTGTGACCGGACCCACTACCGAAACAGTTTCCATTATTTTGTAATATATACGACTATCTGATTGTATTTTATTAAGTTAGATACGATTATGAACATGGTATGAGTATTGGAGAAAATTTTATAGTAGTTAAAAAAAATAATAATAATAAAAAAAAATTTAATGAATAGTAAAAAGTGAATAGTAAAAGTAAATAGTAAAAAAAAGAAAAAAGAAAGGATAAGAAGACACGTAATGTTGAGTCATACTTTTATTAAAATAATATTTTTTGAATAGTAAAAATGAATAGTAAAAATGAATAGTAAAATTGAATAGTAAAAAATGAATAGTAAAATTTTTGGCTATAAATAGCCAAGGAGGGAGGAAGAAATTTTTGCACCAAGAAGTAGAAATTTTTGAAAGAAGAGAGAGTTTGAAAGATATTCTAGTTGCGAGAGGGGAAATTCTGAAAGTTTTGAGGAACGACTGAGCAGAAGATTAAGTCTGGAATAGAGGTAGGGGAGTTAATTGAGTCTTTTGTTTCTGTATGATCTGAATTCTTGGATATGTTTGGAATTTTGTTTCTCTTTATGAATTTAGTGTGATATATTATATCTGTTATGTTTATTTTATTTATTGTACTTTCATTTATTTTCTTACAATTTTGGAAGGATGAGAAGTTGTCTATTTTTATTTATTGTACTTTCATTTATTTTCTTACAATTTTGGAAGGATGAGAAGTTGTCTAACGGGCTCTGCCGAATTCAACTTCTTATTTCCCCAAGTCATTATTACTTCTTTACATTTTTCCTTACCTTTATTTATCTACCTTGCAAATTTGGAAGGATGAGAAGTTGTCTAACGGGCTCTGCCGAATTCAACTTCTTATTTCCCCAATACGTTACTATTTCTTTACGCTTTTATTTATTTGCATTTATTTATTTACTTTGCAATTTTGGAAGGATGAGAAGTTGTTTGACTGGCTCTGCCGATGCAACTTCTCATTTCCCCAATGCTTTTATTTTATTTATCTTATGTCAATGTTGAGATTTAATTTACCTATGTGTGATTTATTGAATTCTGTTTTTCAGATTATCTTAGTAAATTGTCAATTTTTACTTTATGTACCGTTAGATGTAGTCCAATTTTTGATATATGACACATAAGACATATTACTTTTTTTTTACCGTTCGGATTAATATTGTGTGGTTTATACTTAGAGAATTAAATCTCACAAGTTAGAATAAGTTGATGATAACTTTATTTCCTATTATTAAGTCCCCTCGGAAAAACGTAAATTCTGGATAAGTTAACCGTTAGATTAATTCAAAATTTTGATAAATGTTTCTTAAGATATAAATGTTGAATTTGACCGTTCAGATTATCATAATAATATATACATGTAGAGATATAAGTTTTACATTTTAAAGTATATGATTTTTCAACTTAATTCTGTTCCAAAACCATCTAAGGAAAAATTTATAATTTTCTTAACCAACCGTTAGATCACACTGAAAATTTTATTACATGTTTTAGGAAAATATTGGGTTATATTGACCGGTCGGATTTTCAATTAAGAGTCAGGAGTTGAATGAATACACTTGTAGTATTCTAACGATATTAAGAAACCGAAACTTTTGTTGATCACTACTTTTACAATTTTACTGCAGTTATTATAATGGTCTAAAAATTACAAATCTAGTGTTAAAAGAAAGATAATTGAGTCTAGATTTCAACAAAATAAGGACCACATCATTTGGAGTTATGTAGAGAGAAGTATTAGTAAATTAGTCATCAAAGGTCATAGTTGGATAGGCAAAAAAAAAAACGTGATCAAAATACTTATCTTGATATTTTTACTGCAACTAACCTTGTAATTTAAAAATTATGAAATTAGTTTTAAATTAAAGATTTTTCAGTCCAGAATTCAATAAAACAAGAATCAACTCATTCGGAGTTCTCTAGGAAGAGTTATGAGGAAACCACTAAGCAAAGGTCAAAAATTTGATTGCAAATTGTTTTGAATGTGATTTTTGGAGCAATGAGAGAATTGATAAAATTATCTTGATGATACTCTAGTTTTATCATAAAGAAGATTTATGCTGTGTCTCGGTAGTTAAAAGGATGATTTCTTTTGCCTTTGTAAGGCGATTGGTGGATTCGAGTACTGTTTCCTCTCTCGAGAGTATACAGACATCTCGCCTAAGGTTTCGGTCTAGTGTGGAGTAAGGTGATTGGTAAATGGATGTTACTCACCAGTGTTTTACTCATAAGACCTGGAAGAAATGAGGGAGATGTGTCTGAAGCTGCGTGTGGAAGACGACTCTTATCCGTAGTCCATATGAGGGACTGGTGTTGGATGTATAAGAAGAATATAACCGAGACAACCCCAGAAACTGTGATAAACCTGATATCTAAATACGATGGAATGAAAATAAAAAGGGAATCAAATTCATTTGTTTGATTACGTTGAGGTGATACAAGTTGATAGATAGAAAGTATTATTAATGAATGCATGAATGGTATAAGTAAATTTAAAGTATCTTGTTTCTTCCTTGTACTTGATTAGCTCACCCTACTTGTATGACTACGATGATAGTATAACTCATATTGTTATACGGGAGTAGATAATGTTTCAGGTAATGCTGGAGAAGTGTAGAGAGAGAGGATGTATTGAAAAAAATATATATATCTATGGGATTTTCAAATATGTAATTTTAAGTTGTGAAATAATTGGCTTGTAATTCTGAACAACTTTTTAGATTCAGTCTCTATTGTAATTATTACTTTTGAAAATTTGTGATGGCATTATTGTGAAATATAAATAAATATTGTGGTTTTAAATGTGAAGTATAAAAAAAAATTGAGAATTTCTGTAACCCTCTATTTAGGGGTGTTACACTATGACTGATCTATCATATCAAGAATGTAATAACTATATTATAGTTTAATACTATAATTATTGGGATGTTACAGTTAGCACTCCGACGATCAAGTCAGCAAGGTCACTATATTATTCAAGGTGAAAGTGATTAGATCAAAAGTAATTTACCTGGCCAACTATTCCTGTATTTATAGGCCTAGATCATAACTCTGGATTGCGATCTATCCGAAACCGTCGACCCATAATCCCTGATATTTCGCCCACTAAGTGTAACTGTCGCACGTGTCTTCGAGATTATCGTCCCACACTTTGTCTGTTACTACATACTGTGTGGTTTGTGACGTCCCCGCTAGGTGTCCCTCACCCTCTGATCAGTCTCTCTCTCTACCCGACCAGTTTCCTCCCTCCGCCCGATTATCCCTTCCACTTCACCGATCCCTATACACTACAATATATATATATATATATATATATATATATATATGATCTTCATTTAGCTTCTCAAACATCGAAGACAATATATCAACCATCTAGTGGTCACTCACGTACTATAACACTCTCTCTTCGTCTTCTCCTTCACCTCTTAGTTACCTTTACTACCAAAAATGTCTACACTGGTCTCTGAACCATTCCAAGCCTTGAGCTTGAAGTCTGTTTTCAGTGCTTCAGGCATTAAGGGCAAACGAGTCACTGCATTGTCACCACAAGGAAATGCCCTCACTGATTTCATTCAAACAGCCATTGCCGAAAAACCAGACATTGACTCTCCATTCGGCGTACTAGATTTGGGGGTCGTTATGGGCTTGTTGGAAAAATGGACCACCAAGCTTCCCACGGTCCGGCCCTTCTACGCCGTCAAGTGCAACCCCAACCTCTCCCTCATCGGGGCTCTCGCCGCCCTAGGCACCAGCTTCGACTGTGCCAGCAAAGCCGAGATTGAAGCCATTTTATCCCTTGGAGTCTCACCCGACCGCATCATCTACGCCAACCCTTGCAAATCCGAATCCCACATCGAATACGCCGCCACCGTAGGCGTCAACGTCACAACCTACGACTCTAAAGACGAGGTAGAAAAGATACGCAAATGCCACCCCACGTGCGAGTTGCTCCTCCGCATCAGGCCGCCGCAAGAAAGTGGAGCGCGCACCAGCTTGGGCCTCAAATACGGCGCGCTTCCCGAAGAAGTCCCGGAGCTTCTGAGCGTGGCTCACGCCGCCGGACTCAAAGTGACGGGAGTGTCCTTCCACATCGGAAGTGGTGGAGGCGACGCGCAAGCTTACAAAGGAGCCATATCTGCGGCAAAGTCCGTCTTCGATATGGCTTCCCTGCTGGGCATGCCGAGAATGCGCGTTCTCGACATCGGCGGCGGCTTCACCTCCGGGCCGGAGTTCGACGTCGCGGCTATGCAAATCAACGCGGCGATTCAAGGCAGCTTCGAGAATAAAGAGGAGCTGGTGGTTATTGGCGAGCCGGGTCGTTACTTTGCAGAAACGGCTTTCACGTTGGCCACGAAGGTTATCGGGAAACGCGTGAGAGGAGAGTTGATGGAGTATTGGATTGACGATGGAATTTATGGAACGCTTATTAACATCGTATTTGACTACGCTACCGTCACGTGCATGCCACTCGCCTGCACCTCGAAACCTGAGAACCCTTTTTGCAGGGATTCCAAAACCTACTCTTCCACCGTGTTTGGACCAACCTGCGATTCACTTGACACTGTTCTAACGGATTACAAGCTTCCGGAACTGCAAGTCAACGATTGGCTCGTGTTCCCCAACATGGGTGCTTACACAACTTCGTCTAGCACTAACTTCAATGGCTTTAGCTCCTCAGTGAAGTCCACGTTCCTTGCATATTCCGACCCTATGACGCGGGAACAGACAATGTTCTAGTCCAATCCCAAACTGAAGATGGGATTTCTTACACGTGTTGTTTCTGACATGTCTCTCTTTTGCTTGGGAAAGTCAACAATGGCTGAATAGGTGGTGGTGGCCGCTGCGTGGTTTCTGTTTCAATGGATGTATCTTTTTCTTTTAATGTCTTTTAATGTACCTTAGATGTTCCAATAAGCTTGGTTTATTGATGATACTTTATTAGAAATATGTTTTTTAACAATTTTTTTTATAACTTTTTTTATCATACTTATGTGTGGTGAATTGTGATTAATTTAATAAATTTAAACGAATAATGACATTTAATCAAAAAATTGTTATAAGTTTCATGTATTATATTTCTTTCTTTTTTAAGATATTTATATGATAATAAAAATAAGATGTAATTAGTTATTTTATGTATGTTTTCATTTAAAGATGTCAAATTTGTCTTGAAATTACTTTTAGTTTTAATTTATTTTTGTTAATTATATCAATAAAATAAATTATTTTTATTAATTTTATTAACAATTTTAATTTTAATAAAAAAGATTGATCTGTTTTGGAAAATTTAACAACTAAAATATATCACTTTTTTATAAATTAAGACCAAATTAAATTATTTTTCACAAATTAATATCAAAATGAGTTTAAAATAACAGGACGACCAACAAGACCATAAAAAACTAAATGACTAATTAAACCAAAAATAATTAAATTTTTTATTATTAAATATTTAAAAACAACAATACAGAAAAAAAAAATATAATAATTTCTATCAGCATTGTTGCTCTGTGCTTGTATATTTTCTATAACCACGGGTTGATACAACGTCAGAAGAGTTAACTTATACTTACAGAATTAGCGTAGGGCATAGGATGCTGGCCTAGGTGTGACAAAACTTACATGCTCATCTTGACATAAACTATTAAAATTATGATTAAATGGGTTTCCTCGTACTACTAGTACGTGATTTTTTTAACTTCAACCAATTATTTCATTTTTTTAATTTTTTTAAAAGCGAATGTTTATGGACTTTTGTTTTATTTCTAATATTTTATTTCTAAATTTATCTGAGCGAGATCCTCTTTTACATCGGTATATTGTTAGTTATTAAAACAAATTAATGAGTTCAATATGATTGATGGATGAGGTAAATTCATTGGAAAAAAACTCAATAATAAAATTTGAGTTAAATTCATATAAAAATTAACATTATTTTTAATCTAAATTTTTGACACAATATTTAATGAATAACATTATCATTGTTATAAAACATCCCAAATTTCAAATACACCATAGTATATGAATTTGGTTGTATCATTTAATATTATAGCATAAAAAAAACCATATAATACAATTGTATTGTATTTAGTACACTCTTCCAAAATCATAAACATTTTTAAAAAATATTACATATAACCTAACTAATACAAAATATAATCATAATATTTTTAAACATTTCAAATTTGGTCCCTTAATTTCAATGTTTCATACTTTGCTCACGTGTATTACTTTGTACTCATTTGAGTAACCTTATATAACACAGAAGTAAAAATACATATAAAATAAAACAACATAGGATAAGATAGATTCGTTAAAGTCAGACTAACAATTTAGTTATTATGGCCAAAATATAAGATTACGCTTATATTTATAAAATAACTTGCATTCGGACTATAATAAAACATTTATCATATTCTACTCATATTCTATTTCATTTAGCAAGTAATAACTTAAACATTACATAAAAATATATAACATATTATTACTCTTTCAAAAAAATTATAGATTTAATATATTGATTAAACTCTCAAAACATGTACTTCTTCTGCTCACCCTCTCTTATTCGGACCTCGTACCTCGTTATCTCATGACCATATTTCAATTCCAACTTTAAAACTAAGTGGATCTTTCATATGTGGGTTTCAACATGATCACTTTCTTCAACTCTCACTATAAATCAACTTTTCTATATGAATAAGTACTTGGTCAATACATTACACACATGAATCATACATTAGCATCTCCACCATAATGATTACTAATCCTTACTCATAATTCATAAAATCAATATACACTTGTAAAGTGATCAATCATAGATCTCATATGACCAATTGGTCAACCACAAATTGATCGATTTCCACGAGCGAACCCGGCTACTCGGTAAACCAATGAGTCATGAATCAAATGAAGTACATTTAACTCTAATGTTGGTCAACTTAAGAGTTAAGTATGATTACACACAATTGGCTTTAATTAAGTCAACATTAATCAAAAGTCCTCCCTGAAACCTATAAATAATGTTTAAGGTAAGAAAGTGGATAACTAGCATTTACTATTGAATTAATTGCTAACAGTCAATGTTGAGCTGACATTAGAGTGTCTTATGTAGCCATCCTCCGAACCGTTTGAATGATCAGTTTGAAACAACACTTAGACTTCTGGACTACGTTCAAACTTTGAATGACACAACATAACTCAGATCGTTGACCTCGACCTTACGTCCAAAATAACATTATTTTTAGGTCATAAATGTAAGACTTAATTAATGTATATAGTAAGTTGACATATGTTTAACAATTTGTTTTAATTGTGTTCCAACTTTTAAAAAAGTATCTCAATCAGGTCATTTAAAAAAAATTTACTAACGACATGTTACATGGTTTATTTATTTTTTAAAGTTTTTTATTTTTATAAGCTTTTTTGTCCACGTGTCAGATTCCTAGCATGACACATGACATTGTTAGTATCAATGTAAGTGTTATTGTCTTGATTTCAATTTAATAACTTGTGTACGTCATTTTTATTCAATTTAGTCTTTTTTTTTTCAAAATAGAACAATATTTTCTTTCTCCAAGTTGACACCAAATGTATTATTTTTATAAATGTTATACTAATATTTTTTTTTAAATGACTTTTTAAAAAATTACATTATTGTATATTATTAATCCATTTTGTAAAATCATGTTTTTGTAACAAATTTTAATATAAATATTAGTATAATATTTATACAAATAATAAATATTGTACCAATTAAAAGAAAAACAATTTATTATTTGTATAAATGTTATCAATTAATTTATTCTTATAAAAAATATGGATTAATAATATATTAGTTTTACATACTTTTTTTTTTCAAAAACATTTATATTTAATTAGTTTTAATCTTCTAAAAAAATTGATTAATAATATATAATAATGTAATATGTTAAAAAGTTATTTAAAAAAAATATTAGTATAGCATTTATACAAATAATAAATTTAGTCTTAATTTAAAAAAAGACAATATTATTTCATTTTGAAAAATTGAAACTAAATTAAATAAAAGAGATATGCATATAACGGAATTAAATTAAAATCAAGAATATGGATTTTGACACTAACACTAATATGTGACGTTGTTGTGTCACATAACATTAATAGAGTCACGTATCATAACATGTAGACTAAAAAAAAGTGAGAAAAAAAAATCACATTTTAACACGTTGCATGCTACCAATAATAATTTACTCTATTACTTTAATTTGTAACTGTACAATATCAAAATAGACTAAAAATAAAATTAATGTTAAGAAAAACATTACTTAATTACTATAAGATGATTATTTTTATATAATTCATTTATTTGTTAGTTAATTACTTCTTCTATTCACCAAAATAAATGGAGATAAATTCTCTTAATTACTTTTCTTTGCATTTTTATTTATCTAGAAAATATTTTATTTCATTACATCTCTACAGGTTGGTGATTATTAGTAATTTTATAGTATGACTGTCTGATCGATCAACTCAAGAATCGAACATGATCAGATGATTCGACCAATTTACAAACTCAAATAAACCAATCGGATAATCAAGCAACCAGACTAAAATAAAATTAACACTAAGAATGATTATGTTAAGTTTAAGCTAGATTATTATCAATTGGACAATAATTAAGAAATAACCTTAAATCCTTCTCCAAATATATAAATATAAATTTATAATACTATAGTAAGTTGATTCCATTTATTTAATATTTAATTATTGTGAGACTTTTATTGGATTTAACATCAGATGTCATGCCCATAAACCAAAACAGAAATAATCTAAAACTCCTTACACGTGATTTATTGGTAATAGTGATTTATTTTCTTGAAAACTTGAGCTAGTGGTGAGTGTCTTACTAACACAAGATTCACCACCACCTTTTTTTGCTTGTGTTAATTAGAGAACAGAGATTCTACTGCATATGTATGTGACAGAGAAAGAAATGAAAAAAAAAAAAAAAAAAATCTACGCCACGTCAGAGGATAACATCTGATTCAACCAATGGGAGGAATGGTGATGAGATGATGAGATAAACCCTTCGCTCTGCATTATCTGCATCACCCATTGTTCCTCTTCTCTCAGCCACACAAACAACAATCCACACCTTTCTCCATTCGCTCACTCTATAAAAAACAACCTTACCGTTTCTCCGTTCTGATTTCCCCATTCCACACACAAACCTCACTCGCCACACCTTCCTTCACAAACAGACATGGCCGCCGTCACCTCCGCCGCCGTCGCCATTCCCTCATTCACCGGCCTCAAGGCGAGTGGAACAACCAAAGCGAGTGCCGCGGTTAAAGTCTCAGTTCCCCAGGCCCCACGCTTCGGCATCAAGGCTTCCCTCAAAGACCTTGGAGCCGCCGTAGTGGCCACCGCCGCCAGCGCCGTCCTCGCCAGCAATGCCATGGCCCTCGAAGTCTTGCTCGGTGGCGGTGACGGCTCTCTGGTCTTCGTTCCCAGCGAGTTCTCCGTGGCCTCCGGGGAACAGATCGTGTTCAAGAACAACGCAGGGTTCCCGCACAACGTTGTTTTCGATGAGGACGAGATTCCCAGTGGGGTGGATGCAGGGTCAATCTCTATGCCGGAGGAAGAGTTGCTGAACGGACCTGGTGAGACTTACAGCGTCACTTTGAGTGCCAAGGGAACCTACAGTTTCTACTGCTCGCCTCACCAAGGAGCTGGTATGGTCGGAAAAGTCACTGTTAACTGAATCTCTGTGTCTGTGACTGAACAACAAGATTCCCGTGGTTCGTTCTTGTGATTTTGTTTTTGTAGAAGAGCTTAATCTACGTTGTTCTTGTTATCATGGGATATATATATTGTTTATGTCATGGATGAACATATAATGCCTTGTAATTCATTTGCTTCCTTTGGTGGATTAATTCTCCCTTAATCCTCCCTCCTGTTTGGTTCACTGCTTAAGATACTATTATTTTCTTTGGTCAAAGTCTCACTTATTTATGATTAATCAAGTTAAATAAATACTTAAATCACTTCCACGGATGACCAAAAACAAGTATACTCTATAGTTAAGAAATTAAAAATATTTTTAAAATATCTGTTGTAGCTCAAGATAGTTATCTCATGCAAATAAGTTTATTTAACTCTGTTTGATATTTATTTGTTGATCTTTAAATTGTTGGAGCTGGGATTCATAATTCATTACCAGATCGTCGTACACATTTTTTTTCTCTCCTTTGATAAAAAGACTCGATGCGTTGCATAAAATAATATTGCTATTACATACCATTGAATAAATTCTTCGATTTCAGAATTAAATGCCTAGCAGAGAAGTAGAAAATATGACTAAATTGATTTTATCAATTTTAAGAACTAAAAGGATAATGCATCCACATTAATTAAAAGTTACAACTTCAAGAATGTATTTTTTATTAGGACACGTGGTATAATTATTTTTTTATATTGTATCTATTGACATACTTTTAGAAGTACTAGCAAAATTAAGTTTAGAGATGAAAATAGATAACGATAAAAGGATGATACTTTTAAATAGTTGAAAGAGAAAAGAAGAGAACGGTTAAGGATAGTATAAAATGCACTTAAAAATAAGGAAAGAAGGAAAATATTAAGAATGTCCAATTATAGGAGATTAAAAATTTACGATAATGAATTTCACTCTTTTTAATTATACATATTAATCTATGGTATAGAAAAACATCTATCTGTAATATAAATTAGCGATATATATTATATATTTCATACTGAAATGTTAAATTTGCATCAGCAGAGTGATTAACAAGTGTTGTCTGATTAAGAATTAGGGATGCAAATGTACAAGTGGAAGGAAATGAATGAATAGTTTATTGGACATTCGACCATTAGGCAGAAAAGAATTGATACACATGTACAATGTGGCCGTGACATATAGTCCACTAATAATTACTATACGCAGCCTGTAGCATACTAAAAATGTTTTAACTTTTTCTATACCAATTGAGCCCTCCGATGTGAGGTTTTTTGATTGTAGAAATTAAGAGTGTATGCTATGCCTATGTGGTTAGAGCATCAGGAAGGTTGGATCTGGAGCCAAGCACCTTGCCTCCAACATCTGGGAAAGACTCAAATCCAGGTATGGACTTTATCTTCCCAGTGGCATTTATAATCACAGGATATTTTATCAGGTGCCCTTCCAATGGACTATAATCGTCAGATGTGTACCTCCTCCAGTTTTCTTCAGCAATACTGTTCATAGTTCTCACGCATTCAAGACTTTCAGGATTCTTAAAGCAAGCTTGTATGCTCCCTATGTGTTCTGCCCATAAAGACATCCTATACCCATATACCTGCAAATACCATAAATAAGTTCTCTCCAATGAAACAACTGGGGACTTTTCTCTGCCCTCTAAAAGGCAAGAAAGACAACCCTGATTCAACCCGTGAGCCAATTTTACAAATGAAGTACGAATATGGATTTTGAAACAATATATTGCCTTGGAGTATCTCAAATACGAGATTTTTATTCATGTGTTTGAATAAAGTACTAATGGTTTGGAGCAGTTAAAGAAGTAACTTCTTCAGTGAAAGAATATGAACTAATATTGGCGGTTGTTTGACAAAAATTGAAGTTGCTTCACTATAGAATTGTTTCTTACTAATAAGATAATAACATTTTGGGTTAAGGAAGACAGAACAGCAATAAGACAAAAGAAAGACAATAAAAAATGCATAATATAGTAAGTTACTTAAAATTCTTTAAAATATTATTAATAAACAAAATTAGATATGAGTTGCTTAATAATAGTAATATTATATAGTAAAATCTATTTTACTTTTATAACAAGAAAAGTAACTTACGAGAATTGTTTCTATTGAAGTTGTCGTAATAGCAACCTAAATTTTGCTTTTGAAAATTTGGTTGTAAACCCACACATCGTGACATGTAGATGTTGTTAGTCAAATAAAAATATGGAAAATGATATTTTAACATCAATTTTTGACATCATTTTGACACTGCACACGTATCAAAATGTGGTTGGACGATTTCAAATTAAAAAAAATGATGCAAGAACATATTTGGAAGAGAAAAACAAAAGTTTTTTTTTTAATTTGAAATCGTCCAACCACATTTTGAAAGTGTGCAGTGTCAAAAAATTAGTGTTAAAATATCATTTTCCTCGTAATATAGTTGTTGATACTAACCAGTGTAACCAGTATGGGACTCATGACATGGTAAAAAAATAGCTAAAGTTGGTAGCGCTAGAAGTTAATTTAAGTAAAATGTACAGATGACATGATACAAAAAATTAACTAAAATTGGTAGCATTTATATATAACCGGTTTACCTAGAGTTCCACAGTTGCATTGTAAAACAAAAATTTTACCTATTTGAATTATTTATCATGCCATGAGTCTCACATTTGCGTCTCACTAGCGTTTCGCTATTCTGCTACCCTTCCTGGCGAATTATATGTGACATGCTATATGGACTCGCAGTCAAATTTTCAAGAAAATAAAAACAAAAAGGTTGATGGGGAGTGACTCTCCCTAGTTAAACTAGTGGTTTGATCAAATCAATAGTCAAAGGAGTTGTGTGCTAGTAATTAACTGTTTTTATTCATAAAAGGGGTGCAGAATGTTGAATAAGCCCGAAAGAAGTGAATAACTAACGTAATCAATTTACAGTCCATACACTGACAAACACACACCAGAAAGAAAGTTATGTAAAATAATAATTGACAGTATATATTTAATGATATACTAACCTGACCATGTGGATGCCCCTTTTTCTTACCCCATGTATGATGGGGTTGATACGCACCCATTGCTATCTCAGTGTCTCTTGATCCAGCCATGGATCGTTGATTGATATTGGCAGACCCAAGAATTACATATTCGTCATCCACAATCATTCCCTTGGCATGTACATAAATCATGAACCTTCGGAACTTTTGTGAGGCTGAAATCTGATTACATAAAGATGTTAATGTGATTAAATGCAAAAACAAGAATAATAACCCCGAACTACTTGTTTTCTAAAATATCTCTAATTGTAACTTCATATTATAAATAAAATGAAGTCTTTAAAAATGGAATCAACATTAAACGAAGTGTTTTAGAAATAATGTTAATAAATAAGCTGAAGTAAGTTAATCTGTCAATTGCTAGTTTTATTGATTCATTCCTTTAATAAGGTACCAAACTCAGAAAAATATTTGAACGATTACCGTTTCGCCATTATCCGGAGACGAACTACTTGGACTTGGAAACCGAGAAAACGGCTCTCGATTTCCAAGACAATAAAAGTTGAGATAATCTTGTGGATGATGGTCAAGTTCCATAACTTTTAATTCCCGAGCTATGACATCATACATCATTTGCATAGTTTGTGCCTGAAAATGTGAATTCCTTTTTATAATTAATAAATATAACACTTGCAATTGATCAACGAACAATTTTTTTTCCTATTGTAGACTTTTGCATGATAAGCTAGCAGCGTAATTTTTTAACTAACCTGCCAAAAGAGTATCTCTTGCACAGAAGCAGAAGTAGGGTTACCTTCGGGCCACATTGGGATGACTATATACACTGTAAATCTCTCCTTGGATCGTATCTTACTAACTATCTTCAGTGCCAACTCCATCGGAATTAGGTTATCAGCGCCTGATCAATGAAAAAATGGAATTTTTTATAAGTAGAAAGTGTTACAAAAAAATATAATGAAAAGAACGATGCCAATAACCAAGTCTGGTCCCACCAGGTGGGCTTTTTTTGAGGGAAAAACAATGATCTTTCACATGCTGCAGGTATTCAGGACACATAATCGTAGTAAATACCTTATAATTTACTTAGACCCAGTTTTTCATTCATCAAGTGTGTAAAGAAGATGTTCGATTTACATCATGGGACCTAAAAGCAACGGTATGGTGATATGATCCAAACTCATTCTTACTGTTAGGCCCAAAGGAATATTAATAGCATATTTTGTATTTTATTAATGATATTCAAAAAGGAAATTATTAGGAATCCGTTATTGTTTATGTTTTGTGTCTAACAACATTATTCTAGGATACCTTGGTTTGTGTCATTCTGTTATAAATATAAAACCCATTATAATGACATAATGTTGGAATCAGAATTAAGTCTATTTCTATTTCTCCCTTTTGTTGAAGGAATTTTGTAGCGTTCTGTGCTTAAAAGCAGCAAAACCATGCTACATGCTAAATACTAGTCATAGGTGCTTTTATATAGAAATTATGAGCAGTAAGCAGATGCAACAAGTTACATTAGTAAGCATCAATATTCTGCCAAAACCTGCATCTTTGTAAGCTGGCCAAGCAAAGGATGATCCGACAAAATATTGGTTCTCGATATAAATAAAATGTTGAGCAGATCTGATAGCATGTATATACGCTGTTTGAATACTCTTGTCTATAACCAGATTTTTCGCACACACAAGGTTCTGCAATGAATGGCAATAAAAAAGAAATTAACGAGACAGCTGAATCCAAAAAGTTCTAAGACATTATTATAAATATTGAGAAACTCAATGTTTGGATAACTTACTTACCTGGGACTCAGCTTCAAATACATCCTTAGGAAATCCTTTCAAAGAGCCAGAATCTATGGATCGAAAAACCTGTGAAAAACATAAACCAAGTACAACTAAACAAATTCTTTGTTGAAAAAAAAAACGGGAACAGAAGACAGAAGACAGTGAACTAGTGACCTGAACATGCCAATTTTTAGGATCTTCTTCCTTCGAAACCCAGAGTTCAGGATCATCGGTTAGAATTGATTCAGAAGGACTAAGAATCCAAGAGATGCGTTCTAACTTGATCAAAGAATCATCGTTCCAGTGAGACACTCTTTTGAGCTTTCGACCCAACTCAGACCATCTCGTGGCCTTTCTCCAACGCTGCTCAAAATTAGTGAGTATATCATATGCAGCAGGGCCTTCAATTTTGCAATGTAAGTCATGCCATGGTTGCCTTGGACCTTTGGTTCCCGCCTATTAAGAAAGTGGAAGACAGGACAAATTTCAGTTGGTAACAGTACAGTTACGTTCTCAATATCGGTATCAAAGAAAACATCAAATGACAGTTTGTATTTATGAAGCAACTACATGCGAAGTGCCAATAACAACAGTATTTATAACATGCTAAATCTGCAGAATGAGTAGAAGGCCTGAAAGCTTTTTGTCCCTATTTTTAACATGTTAAACAATTATAATATGTTAAAACAATGTCCTTCTGAAAATCTATACATCAAACTAAGAAGTCACTATTAGCTTATGAATATCTATACTCTTATTAATTAACCTCACTGAATAAAACAACTCTACTTTTGCCTATTAGAGGAGAAGAAAACAGGAACTGGACATATATCATCCTAAAAAAAACGCTTTTATATGTGTGTGTAATCGATGCATGTTTTAGAATGCAACAACTTATACGTAAAGCAAGGTATCCTCAGAGATCATGAACTTACGCAAAAAGTGGGATTATGATAATCGTCCTGATAAACAGTGTCCTTATCGCGGAAAAGTCTGTGCTCAGGTGTATCATACCGGCCATCACAAAGATCTAGACCACCTATAAATGCAGTTATCTTCCTATTATTGCCATGTGCTTGAGTATCCACAATCACACATTTCTGATGATGCGTAAAGAGCGTTCCAACAACCTGAAGTTTGGCGCCAAGTAATATAGTCAACATTTTATCAATTTTTCGAAAACAAAAATACAGTATTTTTAGAAAGAAAAGCAACTCTGTTGAGATTTAAAAAATCTCAACTTATGATTGTTAAATTAACAAATTTTTATTTTTTTCTGGGTTAACTGTTAAATTTACAGTTTTCATATGCCAGGCATGCAATTTCGGCAATACAAAAAGGAAGGGTTCCAACTAATTCAGTAACACATCAATGCAAAGTTTAACGCAGGAATTTATCCTTTTAATGGAAATTAACTTCATGTTACACTTTGCATGATCTTGTCAAGTAAATGTTTTGTGTATTTCTCTCTTCATAAACATTTATAGATTTTGATATGGCCTACCCTGTTTAATGTCTATCAAGACAAAGAAATATTATTTTATCATGTAAAATTTTATGTTAGGATCCATCCCTGCCATGCATATATTAAAACTAGAGAGGTATTCTGAAAATATGGAAAGCGAACGTGATCAAGTATCTATAACTTTATAACAGAAAAATGACAAAATCTGGGAAAGCTACTAAACCATAGCATAAAGCATGCCTGCTGCCTGAAAATGCTAAGCTTACTGCTGGCATATCTTGGTGACAGCAAACATCTAACTGAAGAATGCTTGAAAAACTTTCTAGTTTCTTCATCATGCGTTTGCATTACTCCAGTCTGCAATCAAATTTACTAACTTGTAAGGTTGCAAAAAAAAAAAAAAAAATCAACAGACACCATATTCAACTAGGCAGAATGCGAAACAAAGCATATATGTCCAAATTGGTTTAGATGTTCAAGCAACTGGGAAGTACAAAATCGAAGTGCATATTAGTTAGAACTTAGATGATGAACACACAGTCATGTGGCTATACAACATGTGATTTGAATACGTAATTTGCACTGGGTATTTAAATCAAAATTGAAGAGCAGTACAACTGTAAGGTCCAATTTGAATACCAAAATCCAATATCAATAACGGAAGGAAGATCATCAAACCATTCCTAATAGTTGTCACAAGCATGTTCCAATAAAGGAACAAAAATCACATCAACATGTTACTCCTCAAACTTTTGTAAGCTAAAAAAATACTTAAAAACTATATTTACAGCTATGTCTGGATTCTGTTAGGGAAATAAACTCTGTTTCTTATCATAATTGGTTATCCTTAGTGTGTCTGTACACCTATATTTTATCTGAAACGAAGTTCTCATAGAATTAAGATTTGAGTTTCTTTTGGAAATTCAGTTTACAAAATAAAACTACCAAAATAAAATTTGTCAATTTTAATCCAAAAATGCACTACGCA
This sequence comes from Vigna mungo, assembly GCA_036885675.1. NCBI lineage: Eukaryota > Viridiplantae > Streptophyta > Magnoliopsida > Fabales > Fabaceae > Vigna > Vigna mungo. The sequence goes on along the minus strand of CP144699.1, from coordinate 44,880,467 downwards.
GTTATATCGTGAGAATAATTCCTGCCAGAAATGAAAAACAAAATGAACAGTACCATAATGGATGGATGCTTAATTTATTAAGTTGGTTATGAGTTGTCAAATGTCAGTTTAATTGACAAAAATCATGTATTTTTTTAATCTTAACAATTCAAATATGATCTAATGATATGTATTTAAAGATTCCATTTCACAAACATGCCAAGAGATTGAAGGAAGAAGAGTGAGTATCGCTATGTCCTCACTCCTCCACACAATTGTATAAAATAGCAAATAAATACAAGAAGATTAAATTAGAACTGCAAAACTATCGTTCATCAGTCTGTACAGTAAAATTCCCATTTAAATAAAAAAAAAAAAAACAAACAGAAACACGATTGAACATTGCCATCGAACATTCCATTTTCATCACAAAACAAGTGCTGAAACATAAAATGTACGTACCGTGTTAATGAAAAACTTGCTGTGCGAAGTCTTATCATCCCAAACCAAAAGTAAAACTCGCAAACCTTCTTGGGACTTGTACTTGAGCAACTCCCCCAAATTCAAACTACCACCGCTCGGTAAGGGTTTGGTAGGCTCTCTCACGAGCCTAACCTTATGGTAGATGGACCAACCCACAACATAAACCAAATGGTGCGCTTCCAAAATAGCGTGGCATATATCTTCCCAGCACTTCCCATGCTCAAACATCACACCCTCCTCTAACTCAACCTCCGGCAACATTGCCTCTGGCACGTGCGCGTCCTGATACAGCGTCACCGCCCCTCCGTGACGGACCGGGAAATACGAGTCCCGAACCACGAACCGATCCGGATCCGGTTCCTTGACGGACCGGAACATGCGAGTGTTCTCGCACCTCGTAAATTTCATCGCTAGGCGCAGCGCGCAGTCAGGCTTCGGCTGCTTCCCGAACGAGCCGATGATCGGGAACCAGTCGCTGATGGGTTCGCCGGAGAGGATCCTCTCGGCGGAGACGGTGACGACTCCGATGAGGTCGGCGCCAAACATGTCGTTGTCCTTGACGAAGAAGTCGACCTGCGCGGCTGGGTGCGCGAGCGGGATCTTGAAGTGCTCGTCCCAGGAAGGGCTCTGCGAATTAGAGATCACGCGGGTGCGCGCGACGGTGGCTCCGGCGAGGCACACGGTGACGTAAGGATCGCTGGTGATGATCTTGTGGTGGCGGGGGCGGGCGCGGTGGAGCTTCCTTTTTCCGGATATGGAGGCGCTGCAAGTGTTGAGGGCGGAGAAGAACCTTCGGACACGCTCGGAGAGCAAATCCATGTTGGGAAGGCAGCGAGCCTCGACGATTACCAGATCGAGGGTCCCATGGAGGTAGACCACGGTGTTGTGTTTTTGAGGCATTGTGATGGCGGAGGGGTCACCGGCGGGTGAGATTAGATTGAAGGAGGTTTTACGAGGGAGAGTGATAGGGAGCGTCGTAGAATAATGCAAGGTGGAACCTTCGAACGCTCGCTACCACGATACGGCGTTACGGAGGTTACAGCATTATTACTCCGTCGTCGGTTTATTTGTTCGGCGGCGAAGTCCAATGTTATGTGAAATAAATATTATAACTTACTTAATATGGTGGCGTTAGCGGGAAAGAGAGGGTAACGGGATTGGCCATGCGTTCTCTGCTGTTCGTTGCCGTTGGCGTCTAATTTTGGACACATCAACACGTGTAAATGGCAGGATTAGGAGATCTGCAATGGTAATGGGTACAAAATCCTCTCGTGTGAGCCCAATAAATACTTTGTGGGCCCTTTTTTACTCCTTTGGGCCTACTCTGTCACCTCATTCCATTTTCTTCCTTAACGGACCCATATCCGTCCTTAATTATAAATTGCTGTCAAATGTCTTACTACCATACACCTATTCTTCTACAAAATATGCAGTTCTTATTATTATTTTTTTTTAAATCAACTTTACATATTTATATTTGATAGAGATATTAAACATAATGATCACAAAAATAAGACAAATCTAAAAATTATTCAGAGACCAACATTTATTTCTTAAAAAAAAAAATTAAGGTCAGTAAAAAAATTATTGAAAAATTATATATTAATATTTTAGAAAGAAAGAATAAAAGATAAAAAATATAAATCCTAAAATTCGTTACATGATTATCCCGTTTCATTAATAAAACAAGTGACTGCTTATATGATTATACATTGTTATTTAATGATAATATGTTGTAATTCGAAACCAATATTTTAAATAAAGAAAAAATGAAATAAAAAAACTATAGATGGATAGTTTTTTGGGCTAAAAGTAAAATTATTAAAAAAATCAGCATTTATTGAAAACGCGCCTACTTATGTGATAATAAAATTCAACAATACAACTGTATACCTACCTATCTTATCATTACTCAACGTGATAACAAAATTGGATTAATAAAATATAATATTTCATCTTGAAAAAAAATAATATAATTATTTTTAATCTATGTATAATATAATTTATAAACTGACTTACAATAAATAATAATTTACTAAATTGGCAACGTTAGCTTCAACATATAAAATTATCGTATTTTAAAATATTAAAAAACATAATTGAATTTTAAATAAGTTCATTGATGTATTAACATATTTTAAATTTAAAAAACTTGATCGTGTAAAAAATAAAAAACCTGATTGAAACTTCTATTTGAAATTAAGCAAAATAAAAAATTAATCATTAAGCCAACAAAATAACAATGACAGTAAAACTATTAACTTGACTTCGTATGAAACTACAAAGTTGACACAGTGTCGAATAGTATGAAACTATGAAATGTCCATTCTAGGAAACAGCTTATATAACATATTGTTTCCCTAAAAGCGTCACTAAAGACAAAACTCGCGTAGACCACAAATGTTGGATATCGTTAAAATAAAAAAGGCTGCTTCTGATTTCTATTTGCCTAATTCAAAATGGGAGGAACCACTCGAAGCATCATACTTTGAACGAAAGATACCATCTGTAAAACAAAATTCAACCACACAGCATGTAAATACATAAATATAAAATTCAATGAAAATAAAGTAATATCAGGCATGAATATACTTCAAATATAATACATAGAACAACTTTTTACATTCGCAATTAAAAAATGGCATTTAGTTGTCTAGTATAAAAATCTAAATAAGTGAATCAAACATAAACGAATCAAGGATATATTTAGAAAAAATTTTCTTAAGAACTTTTATAATAGAAAAATATAAAAAAAATTAGTTTGATTTAGTTATAAATTAAAACTAACATATATACATATTAAATATAAAAAATCTAGAGAGTTTCTACAGACTGGCTTTTGTTTCTTGTAAAAGTTCTTATGGAGACGTTTCTCTAAACATATCCTAAGCAATTGTATTACATGCAATATATAATTATAAAACTTTGAGGTTTATAATTCATTTCACCCATTAATATTAATAGTAATATCTAAGTTCTCATTTTGGCCTTGGTATGAAGATTACAAATTCCATTACCAAAAAAAAATTTATGTATTACCATGTTCTGAATTTATGTTATCATGTTCTGAATTTATGTTATGTGAATGAATCACCTACTTCAACTTAATACCATAATTAGATTTTTTTTTTTACCTTAATCCTGTTTATTAGGATAAATATCTATATTTAAGAAATTATTTGTTTTAAAACTATTTTTTAATTTAGTTTTGTCTTTAAAAAATATTTTAAAATATTAAAATCAATTAAATATTTGTCAATTTTCACCCTTAAAATTATTGAAAATTTTCTTAATTCTTAGTTGCAAGGTTTGTCTCGCATACCTAATAATCTCAGATAAGTTAAAAGTCTAAGTTAAAGACAATTTACCTTCTTTCTTCAATCTACGAGACAAAATCTCATGTTTAAAATCAAACGATGTATACATGTTATTATTAAAACAATTAAAAAAAAAAATTGGAGGCAGTATAACCAACGAAATCAAGACTTCAATGTCGGAAAAAATTAGAACATTAAGTTAAGTTCTTACCGAAGCAAAGCCAATGCACATTATACTAAATCCGGGAAAATCGAAAGGTGCCTTTTCAGAAAGGAAGAGAGCTGCCAATTGAAAAAGGCACTTGTTAATAAATTGGGTGATTATCTAAATCTAATCATATTCGCATGCTCTCACCTGTTAATGGAGAGAAAACTAAGGGAGAAACTATATGTGCAACTGAACATATGCCAGAGATGCAACCTTGAGCCTTTCCCTAAAAAGAAGAGGAAAATTAAACAAATTTTAAGTTATCTACCAAATATTTTTTTTAAAAAAAAACTAAACTAAGATATTGTTATCTCTATAACAAATCTCACATATTTTTTACTTATGAGTATATAAAATTATGATTATCTCTTTATTCAAAATTAGGATTTATTTATTTATAAGAAAGTAAATCCTGACCTGCTCATGGGGACCAACTTGTTTAGACACAATACTTCGTATCTGTAAATGTAAAATGAGATCATTCAACGTTGTGTTTTGAATAAACTACTTAATTTGAAAGATGAGAATGAAAAAAGAAATGGTTTTAAAGAATATAGAAACATAAAATGAGGAAGTAAACTCACACAAGGTTGTGAGAAAACAAATAAAATTGAGAACATGGCAGAAGCATAAGGAACCTGCAGTAAAAATTATACACATAAAATGAAAAAAAAATAATTATACAAGTGTGAATAATCAGCCACTCTGTGTCAAGTTTAACCTCATAATGATATTATATATGGAAAAGTAATTGACAGGAATAAACTTGTAATTATCGAAAAAAGACATACCAAGGAGGACCATGCTATGCTGTAAAGGAACATCTGCATCCCATTTAAAAAGTTTAGAACTTCGTAAAAAGAGAAAATGTTTTATGATTGTATTAAAAAAATACTCACGTGTACACAATGAAAGAATAGCCCTATTGAAAGTAGCCTTGCCTCACCCAGAATAGGAGCCAAAATCGGCATAACAAGAAGCTATTACAATCAATGTTTAATACTTAGATTCTTAATATATAAACATAGAAATTGAAGATTTTATGAAAGAAGAAGAGGCGTATCAGTTGATAATTAAAATACAACAATGTAAAAATACCTGTGACACAGTCCCTGAAATTCCAGAAATGACCATCAAGTCAGCAAATTGATTCTTATCAAAATGAAATTGAGCCTTTAAGAAATACTGCACGCAGAAGAAAAAAAAAAGTGTTACCAAGGACTACTACAACTTGATTAACTAGCTCTAGTTATATACATAAAAAGTAATTTTAATATCAACTCGTCAAAGATAATGCAATTGTAAGTTTCAAATTGTATTGGTTACTCCATTCTATAAGGGTTAAAAATGAAAGAAATTAAACATTGGTAAATTGGTAATTAAACATATCAAAAGCCTGTAGCAGAATATGCCTCCAATAAGCCAAGAGAGAGATATCAAGTAAAGATATATAAATACAACGTTCTTGAACACTGAATGATTTCCTAACACCTAAACTTACAAATAAAAACAAATCAATAACGTGTGTGCATGTTATAAAAAATGGAACTTGGACAGGATAGAGATTAAAGAAAAAGGTATATGAAAGGTGGAAAAGAAAATACATACCAGCATTGATCCATGAAGGCCAACATCAGCAAGGTTACTAAAGAATGCAACAATTGCTGCTTGTGTAATAGTGAAGCTGAAAAATCAAACCAAACGTGTATAACTATGACACACAAAAAACATGTTTCTTTGATGCGAGGAGAATAAGGAAAATTGTTGCACCTGCTACCGAGGAAGGAGGTTAGGTCCTTGAAAGAACGCAGTGCTTTAAGAAGATGCTTGTTACTTTCCAATTCTGCATCGACCTTAGAAACTGTAGGCTTTTCTTGTGAAATGATTGGGGTGTAAAGGTGTCTGTCATCAATGACTGAATCTCGAAGAAAAAATTGCATGTACATTGCTCCAATCACAGCAATAAGAGTAGAAACCTTATTCAGGGGAAAATGTGTTAATCCTGACATAATCTTATAAAATCAATCTGTAAAGTAAGATTTGAATCTATCTATATTCTTAAAATGGTGAAACTTCTTACCAGAAAATATCAAAACAAAATACCTGAAAAGTTTGGGCAGTGGATAAGAATCGAGCTGATAAAGTGGCACACACAAACGCGGCAGATCCTATCCCTGAAATAATGCCAAATGCAGTGCTTCTTCCACTTTCTGGAATGTTATCTGCCTGAAAAAGATAGAGATGTAGTAATATCGGTGAATGTCTCATATGTATATATTTAGACAAAGAAAAGGAATGACATAAAACTGTGTTCATAAATTAAAGTTAACAGAGTTGTTGGATAAGAAAAAAAACAGAACACATACAGAAGAAAGAGTTCCTCAACCGATTGTTTAAGCTTGACAACAAACTCACGATAATCTTCCAAAGACCGAACATTATATGACGTTGGAGAAAATTAACATTCACTGAGGATAAAGAACTTGATCAAGGAGAAAAATCATCGTGTCTTGTCGCCTCTACTGCTACTTATAAGATGAAAAAAGTCATCGTCCATTTACAAATTACATTACAAGTACATTGCTCTCGATCTTGACAAGGTCTTGAATATCACATTATAAGTACATTATATTTTTTAAAGATTCTTGTTGTTAAAGTATGAATATCATATTTGATACATGTTCTTGAATTAACCATAAATACCTCATTGATGTTAATTATTATAACGGAACGTATATGTTTAATTACTTCGTTATAAAGACTTTCAATATATATATCATATTATATTTATGAGAACCGATTGCTAATTAAGACAACTTATGTCATTAATAAGTCTTTCACGAATGATTAACTGAATAATAACTTTTACTTACAGTTAAAGAAAATATTGAAGACTTACCACATAAGCTAGAGCGAGGCAAGGGACGCTTCCTTCGCAAACCATCGAAATGAGTATTTTGAACACATAGTACACATAGAAGAATTTTTTGGTCCTGTTGTAAGCTAATATGCCTGTCAAAACAAAGATCATTTACTATTTATTAACACCTAACACAAAATTTGAATTTAAGATTATATCTGAAAAGAATCGGGTATATTTTAAACTTTATTATTTGATTATTGCCATGTGTGTTTATGCAACTTCAAAAGTAAAACGATTCATTTAATCAATTATATGCATGACTTTTCATCTCTCTGTATATTAAGTAAAAAAAAAAAAAAGAAACTTCCCTTATCGCTTAATCATGTAATATTACATTACTAAAAAAATTTAAGTTTTATATTAAAATTACTTAAAATTTGGTTTCCTTGAAGAGCCATTGAACACAAAAATTACCTGTGGGAATGATCGTGAGGATCATAGGAACTGTGAGAATGGCCTTCCTCCCATACTTATCAGAGAGATTACCTAACAGCGGCATCATCACGAGCGTGCCCACTCCAATCATCTGCACAAAATAACATTTTTTTTACCATAACCATACAAAGCAGATTTTTTTTTTTCCAGCAGTTTCATTTAAGAAAATATTATATATATATATATATATATATATATATATATATATATATATATATATATTACTTTTAATTTAAAATCTTAAAATAATAAACTTATGTATTTTTTTTTAAAATATATGATATTTAACTTTGTTAGTTTATATTTATTATGAAACTTAGACTTGTATTTAAATTATTCACTTAATAGTTTTTATTCGTATCATTAAAACATTGGAAAAAGAAAAATGATAGCCATATTATTGGTATTGTATTTATTTGGTGGTTGCATCTTTAGTGAATCTTCTCTCTAACTTTTTTTCATGTTTGAATTAGGTAGATTCCTTTAAAAAAAGTAAAACTCATCATCTCACACCAACGACTTGTTATCTATAAATTACTCTTTCTAAGTCATTTTTAAAAATCTATGATTAATTTGTAATGGGTTGAAGGCACAAAAAAATCTTTTTATGGAGGACAACAAAAAATTCCAAGACTCGATCAATGAAATATGTATGATCAAAGATTCAATTAATTAAAAAATGTTCTTGTGATTAATAATAGACACTATATTTCATTTTGTAATGTGGACTGGACCAAGTGATTGATTTGTCCTGAAGATAACTCGTTACCTTTTTCTATTGGGCCTTATAAAGTGACAAATGTTCTAAGATGGACAAAAAAGGGACTATTGATAAAAAAATAAAAAATAAAAATTGTTGACATTCGACGAGACAAAAGAACACGTAAGGAAAACCACGACAAGTAGAGGAAAAAGCATGGAAATGCATCAAACATTAACTGCTTAGAAAAGTGAACTAACCTAGTGAGTGTTAAATTTTCGTAACATGTTAGAAAGAAGGAAACCTACGAGGCTAACGAAATCACAAGGAAATTTCTTTCTCAGTTGGAGACAGACTTACCCATAGACGTTATCCCCGTGACAATTTAACTTCACTACGAATTTTGAGTACACCACTCGTCATTTATGGATACACCAATAAATGAAGTATCATTGATTCATCAACAAATTAAATTCGATATGGACAATAATCTTTTAAAATCTTCTTTGTCTCGAATTAATCAGAGAAAGTCCTTGCGATTTTAATTATTTTAAATTATAAATTCAATTTTATTTATTTTTTCACCCACCTATGTTAGTTTGTAGTAATGGGCTTAAACATGAATTTTGTAAAGAAATAATTGCTAAATCTTAGTTTTATTACGAAAAGGTACTGTTTTTACGTTAGGAAAAAAAAAGTCATCATGCATTAAATTTTTACATTATTATATGCAAAGAAAAAAAATAAAACACGCCATTTAACGCACTTAATATGTTTATATATATATATATATATATATATATATATATATATATATATATGTGTGTGTGTGTATGTATATCAAGCTTTTAATCCACTTTTCTCCGATATTGAATCGAGAAGAATAAATTAAGAAAAAAAAATCTCGTTCGCAATAATTTATCACGATTATATGTCTAATTTATCATAATTTAATCGGAAATGAAAGGACGTAATTAATCCAAATTCTTTTTATTGTGTAATACGAGGTTAATTTATTTAAGTCCATAAGATATAATAACTCATGATGAATGTCTGGACTAACGCGAATGAAAGTTAATTCATAGAATATTTTCCCACCAAAAGGATGAAACTTTAATGCATAGAAATATGCCTATGAAAATATATACACTTTTGCTAAATCTGTCATGAAAGAAAGTGAATTTCATCTGGTTTTGCAGCAGTTCTTGTACGTTTTAGCCATGTTTTGTGTTGCTAACTGATGAAAATTTATTACCGAGCAAGATTAGTTTAGATGAAAAACAAAAAACTTAAATTATGTAATTAAGAACATACTCGACTCAAATTCCAGTAATTAATCACAGATTAAGGAACTTAAACATAACAAACATAAGATTGAATGCAGAATGAGTGAAGAAAAATTGTAATGAATGTATAAACTGACCGCTTGTTGAAAACCAGTGAGGTAGATGGCAAGCGAGCATTCATCTTGTCCAGGACAAAGAGCAGCCATTGTTACATCAGTGATGGCTGGCACCACCATGAATATGGCAAAGTTGTGAAGAAACACTGTCATGAAGAGATGACTCAGGCCATATAATTTCTCCATGATTCCCTTTTCCACACACACTCTCTGTTTCCCTTTGATATGACTAAAGAACTAACTTGCTAGAATTCTAGGTAAGGTTTCAACTCTCTTACAGAGAAAGCTACCTCTCTACTTTTAGCCAAACTACATGCATATTCATGGTTCCCTTAGAAGCACCATATATATTATAATATGAGTATGACCTCAAAGCTAATCATACATGACCAATGTGGTGTACTTTTTGCGATTGATTTTTTGAGAAATGATTATTTGACACACCTAAATTTTTTACATTCATTTGACACTACCCTTCTTACCTTTTATTTTCTTCTTTCTTGAAAAACTACAAAACTTTATACTTTTTGGACCATTTTACCCTTGTATGTTGTGTCAAATGAATGTAAAAGTGTGTCATGGTATTATTACTCTTGCTTTTTTACTTGTATTTCACAATTTGGAAAAAGTTTTTTTAACAACTTTTTTCTATAATTTTTTGACAACGCATACGTGGTAGTTTATGATTGGTTTGTTTCAAATATTTTTTTTAAATAAAGGTTTAATCAATATGATAGTTCCTATTTTCGGTGAATTTTTTCAATTAGGTCCCTCATTTTTTTTTCTCAATTAGGTCCCTATTTTTGAAAAATTATAGCAATTAGGTCACTGTCGTTAGTTTCGTACTAACACCGTTAAAAAGGGTGACATGTGTCAGCCCGTTATATTTAAAAAATTCAAAAAAAATCACGAACTGACATGTGTCACCCTTTTTAACGGTGTTAGTACGAAACTAACGACAGTGACCTAATTGCTTCAACTTTTCAAGAATAGGGACCCAATTGAGAAAAAGAAAAAATGAGGGACCTAATTGAAAAAAAATCACCGAAAATAGGGACTATTAGAATTATTAAACCTTAAATAAATTCAAACAGACGAATAAAATGATGATACTGTTGTCAAAAAGTTGTTAAAAAATATTGTTAAAATATAGAATCCTTTCACAATTATGCATATTTCAAGTGAGTTGCACAGTGATGGGTAAAAAAGGATGCAAATGCTTGCTTTTTTGCCACAGATATAAATTAACAGTGACAGTATTGGTTTTTAGTCACGTAGCTGAAGTGCCGCTAATTATTTATTCGAGTATTTCGTTAAATTCCCCTGTTCAGTGGAATGCGTGGCGTCAAAGATTATATAAATTACAAGATTCACTTACGCCTTGAAGCGTGCAAGTTTATGAATACCCTTTTTTGAACAAGCAAGCAAAGCATCGTCCAAATGGGCTAAAATAATATCTTGTGAAATTCATGGATGAAGTATGTAATTAATGCATCTAATTAGACAAATATTGGAAAAGATAGGGGATTAGTCTTTGGTTAAGTTTTAATTAAGAATCGTAATAATGTTATATTGTATGTGTTTAATTAAAATTGAGAGTTTGAAAGCTGATAGCATGTTTTTTTTCCTTTAATGTAATTTGTAAGCGATAATATTTAATAACGTGCATGAAAAAAATTCAAACTAATAATTTTATGCGTGGTCATTATTTATGAGAAGTATGTTTATATCTTTCCTACATAACTTAATTGACAATCGAAACAAATTTTATTATCTAATCCTCTTTAGTTGTGTTGATTATGATTAGCCACCACTTTTGTCATTAATGAAAATGTATATATTAAGCTTTTTACGTTCACACAAGGAACATACTATTGTGATAAGATAGACGAATGGAATTTTACTTCACATGATCATATGTTATATTTGTATAATTAACTAGAAAAAATGTCTGATTTTTATAGCCTAAAAAAAGATTTTGACAACTTTATAAATAAATTGATTATTTAGATAAAATAAATTAGATGTACTTCAAAGTTTAAAATTTAGTTCATTTTATTATAAAGTTAAAATTGATTAATAGAAACAAAAATTATGTCGTAATATATATATATATATATATATATATATATATATATATATATATATATATATATATATATATATATATATATATATGGTTTGATAACTTAAGTAACTTTTAACTTATACCAAAAAGTGAATCTGTGAAATCAAATTAGTCACAAGGAAGTCTATTTATTATTATAAGTTTTAAATACATTTTAAAAATTATTTACTTTATTTTGATGTCCTTATTTTTATTTTGTTTATTTATTGTTATTATTTTTACTTTTATAGTGAGGGTGTTTATATTTTTTTATTTGTTTATTATTATTATTATTATTTTATTCTGAGGTGTTAATCATCTGTTTTTTTTATTTATAGTAAATATTTTGATGTTATTACTTAGACGTATATATCTCATTTTTATTTATTTATTACTATTTTATTGATAAGATGTTGATAACTTTATTTTTATTTATTATTTTTATTTTATTAGTAAGTATTTATAACTTCATATTTATTTATTTATTATTATTATTATTTTATTTGTGTCTAAGATAGTATATATCAAACATAATCAACTATTGTGGTAAAGATTAAATTAGGGTACAATTTAGCAAAAATATTTCCAGAATATCTGTAGGAAAGAAAAAAAAGTTTTCTTTATAAACTAAAATTAACTCATACATAATTTTTTTATAATATATATATATATATATATAATCTATTTTTAACTTAGAACTAAATTTATTTTGTTCTTATATAAAATGTTCATAAAAGTTTTATCTAAATGTATATTTCATTAAAAAATTGTTTTCAACCATTGTTAATGAAAATAAGTTTAATTATGCCAAGAACTTATACAGTGATCCATTTTAAATTTTGGTTAATTCAGACCTATTTTTTGTTTAAATGTTAAGACCTTTTAAAATTTACGTAATTTAATTCAAAATTCTATATTTTAAACCAGTTGAAAAAATATTTAGAGAAAACAGCCAACCTATTTAAGGAAATCTGTCACACCCCATTAATGCTCCTTCTTAGTGACGTCCACATGTCACCTTTTCAGCTTCTTAGGATAGTAGTGGAAGACAGGAGCTGCAACTGCATTTAATTCCCCAACCTCGGGAAGCGTCCGGCTGCAAGGGAATGGAGATCTCCTGGTAGTGGAAGCCATGTGGCAGACGGCCAATGGACGACCGTTCGTTTTGGAAGCCATATTTAAGGTAGAATTTCCAAACCCTGCCACCTATTCTGCATGCAATCTTCTTCTTCTTCCTCAAACTCAATTTTCTGAAAACCTCAAATCCTCCTCCTTCTCTCTAAAACCTCCCTACCTTCTCTCTAAAATTCTTAACCGTTTACTATTCCGATCACCCTTTAGATCGCATCTGGAGACTCCTGGTGGTCTCATCTCTCACCTGAACCGTTCGTTTTCCTATCAACCTACTCTCAAAGATTTTAGCTGGAATTAGAGGTAAGGGAAGCTTATAAAGTTTAATTTTGACGTTCTGTATGATTTGATTATGTGACTGATTTAATGTATGTTTGATATATAAAGTATGCTGCTTGATTTCTCATGAATGGAATATGATATGTTGTTGTATGATAAGTATGAACTATGAATTTTGCACTGATAAGAGTATGTATGAAATTTAGAGAAAATGTGAATCTGAGATCAAACGTCATTAGGACCGTTTGATTTTCCCCCTAAACGATCGTTCTTGTACTATTGTATCGAAACTTAAATGACTTTCTTATTCAGTCGTAATAATCTATCCATTACAGAACGCCCGGTCTTATACTGAGTGTTCAGCTTTAACGTATTCGGTCATAGACTGATTATCTAGTCTCATGTTAACTATGTTTATTGTAGTAGCGTTCGTTCACACTGAACGTTCGTTTTTGTATTGATAATGTTTATTGAAAGTACTCGGTCATATATCGAGTGCTCGTCCTGAGAAGTACTCGGTCATAAACTGAGTACTAGACTTCAGGTTAATTGTATTTATTGTACTGAACGTCCGGTATTATACTGAACGTTCGATCTTGAAGTGCTTAGTCATACACTAAGTATTCAGTCTCATATTAATTATTTAGAACGTTCAGTCATACACTGAGCGTTCGGTTTATATTGATGATGTTTATTAAAAGTGCTAGGTATTAAACCAGTACTTGAAATTTAAGAATATTCGGTCATAAACTGTACGTTCGGATTTTATAAGTGTTCGGTATTAGACTGACACTTAATTCCTAAAGCATTCAATTTCATATTATTCATTTTAAGAACGTCCGGTCATAAACCAAGTGTTCGGTTTTACACCTATGATATTATGTTTGAGTAATCGGTCATAGATCTAGTACTCGGTCTTATGAAATGCTTAGTCAGAAACTATTCGGTATTGAGTATCTAGTACTCCTCTCAACACCCGAACAGCCTTGGAAGTAATAACGAACGTTGGTTGAATTTGACTAAGTAAGAGAATTCCACTGGCGGAATGTCTCATGAATTTGTGATGATTGGTAAAGTATGAATGTGGGAATGACTCAGGCGTTGTCCTTGATCCTGATATTCCGTGAGGGCGCTTCCTCAAGTAGAGGGAGGCCACTCATGCGTGGGAATGGCAGGAGGTCCGCGGTTATACGAACAGATAACCCTTTGAGGACTAACCTCGGGTGGCAGCTGGGGAAAACAGTTACTACACCACACCGGGTGCTAGGGACGACCGAGCTACATGTTCATACCGTCCGGACAGTGTCTTGTGGTCGGTCATGAGTATAGGAATTGTATGTTGCATGAATGATTGGTTTGTATTGTACGTTTATTTGTATGATGAATTGATAAATTAAATTTTACATAAGCTTACCCTTATCTGTTTTGCTTTGTATGTGTTGTCGTTCGGTATTCGACCGTTCGGCTATTCTCTTCATTGCAATGATCATCCTTTTGGATGTGAGCAGAGGATACCTTGGAAGTCACTTTGGAGGAAACTCTGGAGAATGTTGTGCAAGCCGAGGAACCCGTGGAAGCTGTGCCCGAACGTTATGCAGGACCGTCCGGTCTTTAGTATAGTCGTTTTCTTCTTCTTGTACTTTGTAAAACGTTCAGTATAGGAATCTTTTTAATTTTGGCCTTTCGGCTAATGTATTGTATTCTAGACCGTTCGGTCTATTTTGTAAACATTGTATATATTCCAATCGTTCGGTTTTAATTTCCAGCATATTTCTTGCGGCTATGCTTATTCACTACTCTTCTCCTTTATTATTCTTCTTAACTCCTAAAAATAAATAAATTATGGCTTTGGTTATATTTATTGAGATGTTACAAAATCCAGTAATAATATTACAATATTATTAATACCACTATTGATAATAGTGTATTACAATATTTTTCAACATATATATTTTGTACGTCCTTTAAAAGTTTAGAAACGCATCTAATTATACGTCCATTAAGTCTCCAGCTGTGGGTTTTATGACATATTTAAAAGTCATTAATTCATAATAGTATTTAATCGGGCCTTTAGACCAGAATGCACTTTTGCAAATACCAAATTTATACTTTTTTGAAAACATGAAAAATCTGACGTTATAAAGTTAAAAATGTTAAATAAATTTGTTTGTTTTAATATTTAAATACGGATAAGTAATTTTTAAATTTTTAAATTAAGTATAAAAATAAAGATAAATATATACACATACATGCTATAGTAAAAATACATTTTCGGATATTCACAACTAAAAGTTGTGATAAATAGTTAATAGTTATGAATATTTATTATTTACATATAGATAACGAGTATTTTAATATTATTGGTTAGTGTGAATCATACTATCTTGTGATATTACTAGTTGCAACAAAATAAAAATAAAATTTAATTTATATTTATTATGTTAAACTTAATCAAAATTAAAATTATTTTATATTTTATTAGGTTAAATTTAATTAAAATTAAATTTTAATTTACATTTAATTTAATTTTCCAACAATTTAATTAAAATCAAATTTTCAATTAAATAAATTTAACCATGCTTATATTTTTTTTGTAATTTTATTTAGATTTTATTTTAAAAAATTATAAAATATATTTTTAAAATATAAGTGGGTATTTATGTACTTGTTGATTTTAAAATATTTATAAGTATTTTTTAAATGAATATCTGAGAGATGATAAAATTAATAATTGATGAATCTTTTTGTTGTAAATCAGGTAATGGATAGGTATTGTTTGTGTTCAATCTAATTTATTGTCATCCCTGTACATATAAGTTAAGTTTTTATTATGTATTCACTATCGATCTTGTTTTAGATTAATAAAACACATTTAATTTATTAAGTTATTTAATAAACTTATATAAATTTTTCCTAATTTTTAATTTTTTAATCTATTTATAAAGTACGTATATGAAATTTTTGTTTTTAAATTATAGTTATTTGATATTTATTTAATTTTTATTTAATGTTTATATAAATATATATTTTTATTAATATTTAAGATTAGAAAAATAAAATGTGCATCATTTTATTTATTTAACACTGATAATATGATAAAGTTTTTATTTGGATTTTTATTTTAATAAAAAATATTTGATTAATATTTATAACAATAAGATGAAAATAAAGATAAAACAAAATTTTTATATTCACTAAATATGAGATGAGAGTAGAATAATAATTCGCTTCCAACCCATTATATATCTAAATTAACTTTATATTTTTCATATTTCGTGTTTCATATAATAATAAAAAATATCTTTTTAACAATTTTTTTTCAAAACATAAGTAATAATATATAATTGATCCGTTTCAAATATTTTTAAATATAAATTCAAACAAATTTATAAAATAATAACACATATACTTTATCAAAAAATTATTAAAAAAGAATTGTCAAAATATCATCGTCGTCGTAGTACTCAACAAAACAATCAACTAATAAATTAAGAAAATTGTGTTGACAAATAAAACTCGTGCGAGGACAAAATGTATGAGTTTTCTATGTTGCCAGGTTGTCTGACAGATCTAACTAAGGAAATGGTCGTTGATTCTTTCAACGTTGTCCGAAGTTATTACAAGATGAGATATCTTTTAGCTGGTTAGTTTTTTGATGACCAGTTCTTCCGGAATTAAAATCTCGTTAAGACAATTTCATTACAAACCTCCTACGTCGTATGTTTCTGATGGAATTAATCTATTTTTAAGGAAATGGTGAGAATGCAGTTGTATATTTTAATTCTTAATAATCATTTGCACTTATTTAATTATTTATCACTTTTTCATCCGTGAGCTATTATTAATGAACCATAGTCCTTTATGAAGACTCGGAATATCTTTAGGATGAAGTCACTGATTAAGGGTTTTACAGCAGTAATTATTTTGTTGACATTTTTTTTTTTTGCTTTCATTCCTTTTTATGGTTCGATTTCAAATATTGTAGGGTCTTTAATTTCAATGAATTTTATTTAAAATTCAATTACAATATTAAAATATAATTACATTTTATTTACTTAGAATGCCTCGACATTCTAAATATTTTCAGACAAATTTAAATATCTGAAATAGAATGAATAATTTCAAAAGATTAGATTAATACATCGTTAAAATTCAGTTAAATACAAAATACAAATTGCTCTTCGACTTATAATCATACGATTTATAATTCCATGATTTTGAGTATCCAAATACAACATAAATAATTATAATCACCGCACCACTAAAAATAAAATAAAATTTAAACAACTCACTAGTAATTTAACCAAAATGACTTATATAAATAAAGATAGATCAATCTTAACGAGTATCTTAGACTCACCTTACTTCAACCATTGATTCTGATTTATTTTTGTCCCTAACAATCATAATATACTTTTACAAAAAAAAAATGTTATGTATACATAAGCTAACAATAAATAAACAAATTATCGTCTCACATCTTATTAAATAAATATTTTATATTTAACGGTAATAAGCGAAGCTGAAATGTCAGAAACAAGGACCACCAAGAAATTGATCGAATAAGAAGTTGACGGTTAATAGTACACGAGAATACTGTAATTCAAATTAAAGGTTGTGTTTAACGAATTTTCTTTTTTTTTTGGTACGGATAAAATTGATTGCTCTAGCTTTATTTGTATATAAGGGTGACTTATTCTGTTTTTAGATGTGTGTTCGAAAAAGTAAATGAAAATGGAGAAATAACTTGTATTTATATAAATTATGGAAAATTGAATTGAAAGTTAGAGGGTTTATAGATGGAAGTTTTAGAAAGTGGAAATTATGATGGTCGCCATCACATTTTATGTTGTAAGAAGTGATCTAAACAAAGATGTCATCATGGCTATGAGACACAAGTTTAGAGATTTTTCTTAAAAGGGCAAACAAAAGAGATAGAGGTAGGTGGGAAAGAGGAAATGGGTGTTGGAAATGATGGTTTCAAGGTTTACATAATGAAAACCAAGTGAGAAAAAGAAAAAAGAAACAAATAATTGTAACTTTTTCATGAGAAATCATTCCAATACTATTTATTTTATTTTATTTAGAAGAAAAGTCAATATGTTGGAAAATTAAATATTGGTAATGAATAGATTTCATATTTAAGCTACTGCCATAAAAAAAAACTAAATTATTTATTATTATAAGTTATAACCGGCAGTACATCCTCTCTCTCTCTCTTGAAATTTTAGCTGTTCATAATCCATTAAAAAGCAATAATTATCGCAGTTATATATTCTTCCACAAATATAATAATTTGGTAAAATTAATGTTTAGAAACATATATGTAAGGGTATTAGTTAAAATTTTTTAGAAATATATAATATATTATGAGAATAGTAGTTTTGGAAAGTAGAGAATAATATTGAAGATGATAGTTTCTGTTGTGTTTCACTTTTATTTAAGAGGTGATTGTTTAAGAGAAAGCAGCCAAAGAAGATTCACGCGCGCGAAGCACATGGAGTGAAAGAAAAGAGAAACAGATTTGCAAAAAGTCCAGTAGATCAATTAATAGCGGGTTAACCCAGCCCACAGGCCCACTCCAGAAAGTAAACCTCAAATAATCTCTTTCCTTATTCTTCACTCTCTTCTCTTCACTTTTCTCACTCCCACAACCGCAAACCCACAATGGACTCTTTCTCTCTCCTCTGCACCGGAGCGCTCCTCGCCGGCGGCCTCTACTGGTTCGTGTGCGTACTGGGCCCCGCCGAGCAGAAGGGAAAGCGCGCCACGGATCTGTCTGGCGGTTCCATTTCGGCGGAGAAAGTCCAGGACAACTACAAGCAGTACTGGTCGTTCTTCCGCCGCCCGAAGGAGATCGAAACGGCCGAGAAAGTCCCGGACTTCGTGGACACCTTCTACAATTTAGTGACCGACATCTATGAGTGGGGATGGGGTCAGTCCTTCCATTTCTCCCCCTCGATCCCCGGCAAGTCCCACCATGAAGCCACGCGCCTCCACGAGGAGATGGCAGTGGATCTCATCCAGGCCGGCCCAGGAGACAGAGTCCTGGACGTGGGCTGCGGCGTGGGCGGGCCAATGCGCGCCATCGCAGCCCACTCCCGCGCTAACGTTGTGGGAATCACAATCAACGACTATCAGGTGAATCGCGCCCGCCTCCACAACAAGAAAGCCGGTCTGGACTCCCTCTGCGAGGTCGTCTGCGGTAATTTCCTCAACATGCCCTTCCCCGACAACTCCTTCGACGGCGCATATTCCATCGAAGCCACGTGTCATGCTCCCAAGCTCGAACAGGTCTACGCTGAAATCTTCCGTGTGTTGAAACCGGGTGCGCTCTACGTATCGTATGAGTGGGTCACCACAGACAAGTACCGCGCCGATGACCCAGAACATGTGGAGGTCATCCAGGGCATTGAGAGGGGTGACGCCTTGCCTGGTCTCAGAAGCCACACTGACATAGCCGAAACTGCGCGTAAGGTTGGGTTCGTCGTGGTTAAGGAACAGGATCTGGCTAAGCCGCCGGCTCAACCCTGGTGGAGCCGCCTGAAAATGGGCCGGATCGCCTACTGGCGAAACCACATCGTGGTCACCGTTCTTGCTGCCTTGGGAATAGCACCCAAGGGGACCGTGGACGTCCACGAGATGCTTTTCAAGACAGCTGATTATTTGACCAGAGGGGGCGACTCTGGGATTTTCTCCCCGATGCACATGATCCTCTGCAGAAAGCCCCACGACAGTGACGACCAAGTCCAAACCTGAGTTCTCATGAGAAATTGGAAAACAAAAACAGCATCTCCTTTCTTGTTTCCGGTACCCTATTTCTTTCTCATAATAATAATTATTATTAGTATCTTTGGATTAACTTATTTTAGCTTTTGTTATTACTATCATTAGTACGAACTTGGTGTAATTTGGATTTTGATCTTTCTATTTTAAATTTTAATTTTGCAATGTATCACATTTGATTGAAGAGGAGTTTGTGTTTTTGTTTTAATGCAAAAAAGTATGTAGATTTTGTACAGAGTGAGGTATGGTTTTGATTGGTAAGGAATCGAATAGAAGTGAGTGATGTTTGATTTGCGCATATAAAGGAGGAGAAAGTATGAATAAGTGCATAGTGGTGATAAGCAGTGGTAGTCTCCTTGATTTTGGGGTAATTAATTGGTGGAGGAATCTGAGAAAGTATCTGAAATGCTTTTGTGGTAGGATTTATGGTGGTGGTTGTTGAAGAGGATATTTTAATGAGTATGTATGAGTGGATTAATGAAGAAGGGTTTTGTCGTGTGGGAAGGGTAGGGTAGGGAAAGAACAGAGATAGAACAGAAAAGAACAGAAGAGAGCACATGTTAGATGGGTATATTAGCGTGTGATTAGGTGGAGACCACTCAGGATGGGTTTAGCCTGGTTGTATGGTAACGTGGTTATGTTTGAGTTTTCAGTGTCTGAATCTGCCCTTGATGCGTGTTGAGTTGCTTTTTTGGTTTTACTCTTGTCACCTTGTGCCTGGATTTTTGCCAAAGCCCCACACACACCGTGACATCTGGCCCGCACTCCCTTTAGATCTGCCAAACCGGTTTACTCTATCTCTCACTCAACTTCAAGTTTAACCATTCGTTAGTCTTATAATCGCCTTCTGTAGTAAAATTAACACGTTGCGCTTTTAGAGTGTACTAGAATCTATTGTATGGTTACATTGTTTTAAAAAATATTTTAATGTTAGTGATTTTCAATAACTACCAATTATAATCCAGTTGGAAATTTAAAATTTATTTTATAAAAGTTACAGGATATATAGAACGTGGACTTGTGCATGAGACTTTTAAAAATAATAATGATATTTATATTAATTTGTATAAATTAATATAAATATTTTATTTTATATAATTAAGCAATGGTATACTTGATGAACACAACTCTTTCATAAAGAGAAGAAATATCATTTTTATTTTGTTTTGGAATGAAACAGAATTGGAAGATCTTAGTCTCTATAACTCCAAAATATTTTTGTTATTGTTCCTGTTCATGGGTCTAAGAGTATCAATTTCGCTTGGGATTTATAAGCCTTTTGTTGGGCCTGGAAAGAACAAGTTATTGATTTTGGGATACTTAGCTCTTGCAAAGAGATTTTGATGAAGTTTGTAAATATATTAAATGTTTTTATTGAGTTCACAAATGACTTAATTAATATGCTTTTTTAAGTTTAGCTGTTAGAACTTAAGGTGCAATGTAACGAAACTGCTATCTTTCTAGTAGAATTAAAAATTCATGAAAATTTAATTTTGTCAATAAAATAATTGTTTCCAATGAGAATAGAGACTAAATGCATTAAATTGGAAGTTTAAAAATATTGACCAAAAGTTTAGAAACTCTTGACATGTATTTATTAAATTATTTATTTTTAAAAAATTTAAATTTAGTCAATGCAGTTTTAATTTACTTGAAAATAATATAATATTTCTAGTTATTATTTTGTTGGGAGTATTAATTTTGAGATTATGTAAAATTATAACTTGAACGATCTTTGAACAAACTCCACCTCGATTAATGTGGTTGAGGTGTTTGAGTATATAATGTTGACATTTTAAACTTTATAATTATTTGTAAGTTAAAAGAAGCAAAAGAAACATGTGATGTAAGTTAAAAGAAGCATACAACTCAACCGATTAAGTGAAAGAAACATGTGATGTTAACACGTTTCCTTTACAATTATTCTAAAAGATTATTCTTTTATTTTAATTTTTTTACATGTATTTTTATTAATTAAATGTAATGTTTTTTATTATTAAAAGCAATGGTAAAATAGAAGTAAGAGAAAATAAATGATGTCAAAAGAGTCTATTTACAGAGTTAGAATCTACATCAAAGCATCAACTTCGAAAATTAAGGTGCTCGTTCTCCGTGTGTGTAAAGGATCTCCATCAATGCTAGAAAAATCATATTCTACTTTTTCAGTTGAAAGGATCCTTTACTCTGGAAGATTTGAGGTTCCTCTTTTTTTTCAATGAAAAGTAGAGGCACAGGAGGCATGTTGCATTGATTTTATAAAAGTATTAAGCAGTCTTTATCATTCTGATTACAAAAATATTAACCTTCAAAATATAATAAAATAGAATGGATGCAATTACATGTTTAAAAAATTCAGATTTATTTAAGTTCCAGCTGTACACTGTAAACAAACTACCCAGCATATAAAACAGAAAGAAAAAAAAACACACCATTAGCAGGTGCATATAAACAAAGACTGTGGAACATAAAAATACAGAAAATGGTCGGCATAAAAGTAATAAATTTCAAAACACGTCCAATATTTAGAACTATTTTTTTTAAGTCACCAAACTTTTTAAAAACATATAAAATCTTGGGTAACATATCAAACTTGCAATATAATGAAATCAAAGTTTTTCTCATTTATTCAACACACAAGCATACATTGTATTTGTAATTCTTATCTACAAAATAAAAAAATTAATAAAATAACAAAATACAATAGTTTTTGGTAGGTAACAAAATATACTAGTTCTTGGTCGAAAAGTTTAGTTGGTGTTGAAAAAACTTACACTTATGAATAATTTCTTAAAATAAGTGTAGACCACACTTGATTTATTTTTAATATTATGTTTCTTAAATCCATTTTCTACCATTTTAAATATTTTCTTCTTTTTATAGAAAACTTAGTTTTGTGTGACTTTGTAAAAATATCAATAACTTGTTTTTTAGTAGATCAATACTTGATCATATTTCTCTCGAATATTTTGAAACTAATTATCTGTGTTTTTGCCGTTCATGAAATACTTAATTTTTGCATAATGCAACATTGACTTGTTATCACAAAATATTACGGTGGGAGCATCTTGTTTTTGAGACATCACTTCAAGAATTTTTTATAACTATATTGTCTAAGTTGTAAAACTAGTTGTTGTCATGTATTCTGCTTCGACTGTTCAAAGAGTAACAACATGTTTATTTAAAGACTACGATATTGCTTTGTTCCTAAATGAAATACATATCTTGACGTGATTTTTTTGTTTCAACATCTCTTGTCCAATCACTATTTGTATATCAGACAAACTTCATATCATTAGTGTTAGCACAAAAAATTTCCTTACTCATAGTATCTTTGATATATATGAGAATTCTCTTTGCTCTTTGTAAATGATACTTGGTTTTTCCATGAATTTGTTCAACAATCATACTATAAAGATAATGTCGGGTTTAGTAACAACCATATATCTAAGACTTATAATCAAGTCCTTGTAGTATGTTAAATTAATACCTTTGATATATTTAAGAATTATCTTTGTTATTTGTAAATGACACTTAGCTTTTTCATGAATCTGCTTAGTAATCCTACTCCAAAGACAATGTTAGATCTAGTAGCAATCAAATATCTAAGACTTCTAATCAAACTCTTGTTGTATGTTGAATTAATTTTTCTTCTATCCGTATCATTTTTAAGTTTCAACTTCTCTTCAATCGAAGTTGAGATTCACTTTGAACTTTTCCACTTGAATTTCTTCAAAACATTAGTAGCATATATTTTTTAAAATACAAAATTTCCCTCATCATGCTTCCGAATGACCTCAATGCCAATGAAATATGAGACGGAGTCTAGATATGTCATTTCAAAACATTTAATCACGACATTTCTTAATTTTGTAATCATCTTTACATTATTACCAATAAAAGTCAATTTTTTCATAATGTTTTCATCACTATTATATTCTTTAGTTATTATCTATAAATCTATTTTAGTATGAATATTACACCGATATCACCTAATTATCTAATAGACTATATATTTCTCTTCAAATCCTTTACTTATTTGTATTTTTTGAATTGTTCAAACATATATTTTTACATTTGACAATAAAAAAATTTAAAATTATATAATTTGATAGTTCAAAATAACTTTTAAATTATATAATTTATTTATTTATCCTAAAAATAAATTTAGATTGCACAACTACGAAAGATAATCTTCAAATTATGCACTGATCAATTTCTGAATTTCACAATCCAAAATACTAGAAATTTTTTTATGCAGAAAACATATGGAGATGTAGGAAGAAACTGCAGTGATGGACTTGGCATATAGCTATCGTCTTTTTGCCTAAATTCTGATGTTGGTCCGTGGCAAGTTTAGCTAACTGGTCCTTCAACTATGGGGTATTTGTGTTGCAGAGGGGAGGATATAGAATCCAATTAAATGATTCAATATTTAATTGGACAAATTTAATTGACTTCAATTTAAATGTTAATTTAATTTTTGGTATCCGCACTATTTTTTTTTTTTGTCAAATCAAGTTTGGTTTTAAACTGTGAATCATTTTCAAAATATTATTTTGAAAAAAAAAACTGAGTTGAAAATATCTGTTGAAGTCCAAATGAAGATTTATTCATTAAGGTATAAATAAAAGTATTTTAGTTAAAAGATCAAAGTAACGATACTTTAAATTAGAAGTTTAAAATTATGTAAATTAAATGAAGTTAAAAATAAATACATCAACACTTCTCAAAAAATATATCTAATCAAAATTGATCAAATAAACTAAGATAATTGACCAAAAGATATATTGATTGAAGTCAATGAAAGATAATTTGACTAGATTCGAATATACGTTTTTTAATTAAGATTACTTTTGAAAAATCTTTAATAAAGTCAAAGAAAAAAAATCAATTAAATTTGAGTTACGCAGCTGATATTGATTAAGGTTGAGTTGATAATATTCTAATTAAAGCCACATTGTAGAAAGCACATTAGATATCTGAAAAAAAAATCAATTCTATATCAAATTAATTAATGACATTTTTATTTGTAATTATTTAATCTGTTTGGACAACAATGTTGCATTTAAGGAATAAATAAAACGTATCAATAATCTTTGTTTAATCTTCAAGCATAAAATCCTAATTATCATGATATTTAAAGATCATAACATGCCGGCACTTTACTTTATATAATTATCCAAAAATTATATATTTAGTTGTGAATTTGTAGCAAACATTTTGGAAGTGTCCAATTTTATAGACATGCATAGATGCGAAATATATAAAATATGTTAAAATTAAAAATAAATAAATCATATATAAAAAAATTGAGGAATAATCAAGTCTCCTCCTTAAACACTAAGGTCCGCTGTTATATATTATTATTATTTTATTTCAAATTTTATATATACTTATTTTTGTCTTTTAAATAGTTGTTTATTAAAAAAATTGAGTGAGAAATTATCATTTTCCCAACATTAAAACTTGTAGAAAATGTTTTGTACAACCACAAATTACAATTTGAATTTCGTTCTCTATGAACTTTAAATTGGAATAATGTAAAGATCATAATTTTGATGCCATATATTTTTGTACACTCTGATATACTGGTCTACCACGACACCTTGCCAAATTGCATTATTTGGCTGTAACTAATAAGTATTTATCTTCAGACAAAGTGTTTCAAAACCAAGACAGAACCACATTAAAATGGACAGAACAAATCAATCGTTTTGCATTGTCGTCTCAAGTAAAACAAAACAATCAGTTTGCCAACTGAAGTGGCATTGGTGGAGCCATGGTTCTTCTCTTCCAGAGGTTAATTTCTTTCCGAGGCTTCAAATTAAGAACACCAACTCCACCGCCAACCAAAATAGGTGCAGAAAAAGGAATCATAACCTCTTCCTCCTCTTCTTCTCCGTCACTGCTCTCCACTCTATAGTCATCGGAATAGTAATCAATTTCCTCTTCATCCGCCACCACCTGAGCCACCTTCCAATCAAAGTCAGCAAGAGCGTCACGTCCACTCGAAAACCTTCTCATCTGACTCACGTGCGGTGCACGTGCCGCCACACCATGACTATGATCCCTGTTACCAATATCTCCCGGAGCAGAAGCGTTGGATTTTCTTCCCTCAGATCTTGGCTTCGCGGCGTGGAATAATAACATCTTCTGAAACGTTGAAGCGTGCTTCTTCACCTCCGTGTCTGTTGAAGCAGACGATGATTTTTTGCAAGCAACTTCTTTTGACCTGGTCACGCTCTTGGTCTTGGTCTTGGCTTGTTTTATCTGTTTCTTCTTGTGCTTGATCTGACCCATGCAGGATATTTTCGGTGAAGTGGGTTCCTGAGAATAAACTCCGTCGATGCCATTTCTATCGTGGGTTTTTCTTCTAGCTTCGTGGGGTATCATGGACACGTTAGGTCTCGATTTATGGTCCCTTCCTGGGCTGAATGGAGGGTTTTGAAATGTCATGGTGACTGCTGCTACTGCTTTTGGCAGTGCCTTCAAGATTTTGTTCCTGAGTTTTAGTTGTTTCACCATAGCCACTATTTGTGAAAGATCAGTAGAAGCTCAAGCAGTTGGATTTTGATAATATTCTGAGTTTTGTTTCTATGGGATCGAGTCTGTTTATATATTACCTTGGATTGTTGACGAAGGATAAGGGTTGAACTTGTTATTAGTCTTTTTTTTATTAGTTTATTAATCATTGATTATGTCAAGAAAGGTGGGTAATTGAGAAAGGGTTTGGTCAAAGAAAACCAGTCGTGTGACTTGGCAAATAAAACAGCTGTTTGCTTCGGCCAATAAATGCTGGTATCATAACTACGAAATATATATATATATATATATATATGGATAGATAGATAGATAGACACGTTATATTTTTAGCTTATGTTTATTTAACTCCAAACTGAGGACAATTTTTTGAATTAAAATTATTATTTTGTAAGAATTAGATTTTGCAAAATGATTATTTTAATCCTTGGAATTAGACGATGACACGTGTATGTCAACCTATCTGAAAATATTTAACTAAAATAATAAATATCAATACCATTAATTCATAAATGGTAGTAACTGAAACCAAATTAACATATTTAGTTGTAGAAAGTAACCAAAATTGTTCAACTCTTGTTATAAAAGGTGTGGTGTGGCATGTGGACATTTTTGGGTCACCTAGGTAGATTGAAATATAGTAAATATAGAGTATCTTTTTAACTTACTCCTTTTAATGGTATATTATTTTTTATTAATTAAAATGTATTATAAATTGTAAATTTTTTTGAACCATGTTATAGAAATCGAAAAGTATCAAATTGTAAAAGTAATAAAGTATATAAGTTTAGGCATTGTGTTTTTATCAAACTCATATTGTTTAAATAAATTATTATTATTTGCTAATTTAAGTGAAAAAATTTGAATGATAAAAAAAAATCACGAAAATAATTCTAAGATCTATAATATAATTAAATTATGAAAGTACTTATACATAAAAAGTTCATTATATTAGATTTTATGTATCAAATAAATATGAAAACATTAAACAATATATTTCTCATTCTTACTATGTCATTCATATAATTATTTAACAAGTCATGATATCTTGAAGACAAATCTAAATTTATTAATAAAAATTTTAATGTCTTAAATAGTTTTATCAAAAGTCTTCATTAAGTATTAAATAAGATGTTTCAAATGTCAAATGGTGAATTCTATATCTAAATGTACAATTAATTAGTTGTTATATGTTAACTTAGGTTCTAACATCATATTCAATAATTAAACACCAAAAAATATACGATCAATGCAGTTAAGAAAGAGAATATATCATGTATATTATTTAATTTTCAATTATTTTTATTTATTTTCAAAATTATAAACCAAATACTTTCATTTTCTAAATTATTAAATAAAACTTTAATTATCTATAATGATAATAATCAAAATACCAATAAAAATATAAAATACTTTTCTTTTTTAAATTTATTTATAAAATATTAATTATTTAAATAGATAATAATCAAAATATCAGTAAAAGATAAACTACTTATACTTTTTAAAATTATTTAATAAATCTATTTATTTAAAAAATAATCATAAAAATGTCAATAAAAGATAAAAATAAATAAAATAAAAAAATATGATAATATAAATTATCAACCACAAGTTATTTAATGCATTTATCCACTAATTTTATTATTTATTATTAATTTTAATCCATAAAATAACATGTGTTGGTTAGTATCACTTCTTATTTTATGTATAATTGCTCTTAAGATTTTGCATAAGATATGGTACTCTGTTTAAAAAATATATACTTATATTTAAGTAAAACATTCTTTATTAGGTACGACAACGTAATATTACAACTAGTATACTTAAATATATTTATATCTGTAATAAATTTATTGATGTCGTTTGCGCCCTTGCTGTGGACCATTTCTGACTCGTTAAGTTTTGACCTAAATCATTGAACGGGGCATGTGGTTTTTGAAATTAAAAAAATTTAAAAAAAAAAAGACCGTTTTCGTAAAATAAGACAACTAGAGTCACTACATAAACGTGGATTTTTCAAGAAAGTTTCACATCACAATTTTTAATTATCGGTTGTCGCTGTTTGAAACGCTTTTTAAATCTTCAATTAAGGTTAACAAGTCGTTTGCTTAATATCACACAAATGTATATTTTTTTAATACTCATCAAATAAATATATTAATACTATTAAAATATAATAATAATAATAAATGTTAAATAAAAGGATATTTTCATCGGAAAAGATCCACCCTTTTCTTTTGATTGCATTAATTGGACTGTTCATTAGGAGTTTTATAAGTATTAATTTGATACAAACTAATTACTCTTTTTAGTTTCATTTATCTTTAATTTTACTTTGTAAATTAAAAAAAATAAAATAAACTGTGTCATCTCTCTCTTTTTTTAATAAACTTATGATACCTTTAGTCTCGATTAATTAATTCAAGTTGTTTTAGGTAAACTCGTTTATTTTATGCGATTTAAACTAGTTTAAAGAAACAAAACTATCTCCTCTATTTTTGATAAATTCACAAGCTTCAATCCAATCTCTATTTTAATTATTTTAAAATACGGAATAATGCTGTTTAAAGGATGAATTATAATTAATTCTGCTGTTTTAAAGTGAGAAGCTAAACTTTCTGACTTTATTTAGAATATTCTATTAGACCTTCTTGATTTAATAAATTTAGAGTTTATATTTGTCGTGTTTTTTAGAGCATGGTTATGATAAAAGGGAAAAAATGTCTGTCCTATTTCTTGATTCTACTTATTTTCCAGTGTCTTTACATATCAATAATAGAGCATATCTGGCATCTGGCTGTTATATAAAATGTTGAAACAGCTTATTGAGCAGTGCACATCCGTGTAAATCAACACGTGCGAGAAATGGGTTTCCACGTTGTTTGTTCCTGGATTTCTACACTCGTAACAGTGTGAATGGTTTCATTTCAAACGTATAGTATAATCGGAGTAAAGAATTTAACAAATAATATTTTGGAAGAAAAAAAGTGTAAAAAATATTATTTGATTGCCGCATGATGGGTTCTAAGTCATCAAAAAGTTACGCGCTGTTGATTGTGTTTGACGTCAAACGTTGAAAGGGAAGTCATTAATTACTTCTCAAAATGATCTGGCAAATACCACACAAAGGTAAAATGCATTTCTAAAATGCAATTTTGATGGAAAAATTGCGGTTTATTGTTCATCACTTCACAAGAGAAGACGCTCATTTATACTAATCATAGATATTTCAGATGTAGGATTGAAAATAGTTGTCACATACTCATTCACACTTTTTTTTTCAGATTAGCCTAGACTGTTTTGAACATACTTAATCAAATATTTTCCACGTTTTCTATGTCTGAGTTTCACACTATATACACAATATCGGTTAAAGACACTCTAACATTGAAATTATTAATTTAACCGAATGTTATGGTAATCAGGGAATAATTACTATTCTTTTCATTCATTTTTCTTCTCAAATGAGGTTATATAAACACTATTAACAACTTATACATAAAATTAGGAAATAATTTTACAAACAAAAAATAACTTTATAAATCTATGAGTTGTTTTTAACTAAGCATAAAAATAATTTAAATCTAAATTCTATCTTCGACACTTATTTAATTACTTTAGACCTGTATTTATAAATTTTGAGACAAGTTTATGATTAACTGTGATCATAGCTAATATCTTGATAAATAAGACTTACTGATAAACTTGATTGAAGATTATACTTAAAATTATATAAGATTCCATACCGTTTGGTCTCTTCTTTCCACTTACCGACCGTCCCTCATACGGTAAAATAGATATAATTAAAGTAATGCTATTAAAGTTGTTCTTCTAATAATTTAATTTTTTTCTATTTATACTAAAAATAAAATAGGTCAAAGGTCTTATACCACAATGAACATTTATTCTTTAAAATAAACCCGTGGTACTATTTACAGCTGAATGAATATTTACCCAAAATAATAAGACCTAACAGTACCATTTTAGCTCAACTACGAGTGCCCTTTTTAGTTCAAAGGTACAAGTATGTATGAATTCAAATATTTCGTTTTTTTTATTATTATTTAGATAAAGTCAATCCAATGTAATTCAATTCAATCAAACCACAAACAAAGACATCTTTAATCATTAATGTGTTAATACACAAACAAAGATAAAGTAAAGATATCAATAAAGGGTACTTGTGCATTCAAGCGGAGAATGAAGGGATGGCTGCCACACTTGGGATAAGATGCTCAGATTCTAACTCTGGATGGGAAATGATCTCAGATTCCAAGTTGCACCTTTCCTCTAAACTCAGTGATGGTTCTGATGTATGTCCAGATGTAGATGAACAATCATTAAGGAACATGATATTTTGACAACATTTTTTAACAATTTTTTGATAACAGAATACGTGTTATCGTTTTATTGTTCTGTTTGAATTTATATTCAAAAAAAATATTTGAAACGGACCAATCATAGACTCTCACGTACGTGTTGTCAAAAAATTATCAAAAAAAAATTATTTAAGAGACTTTTTCCTATTAAGAAACCCAATTATGCAGTATTAAGTATTAAAGTTTAGGAACTAAACATATATTTAATCCTAAAATTAAGCCTAAAAAAGAATTTATAGTGCATGGGAACCACCATCATCCAATCTAACATACTACACCCGTGCATTTCATGAAAAAGCCAAAACAAACAGAACAAAAGACTCCAAATTTATAAAAGGACAATACCATCATACCATGTAATAATTCATGCATATATTGTAGGTTATCTGTATGGTGCTGGGGTGAATTCCTCAGACACTGAGTTCATACATTGGGCTAATAAATCCATATAATAGGAAGCTGTTTAATCTTATTGTGCATGAAGACTTATCAAGTCAACATAATCGGTAGTGTAGTGGAATAGGAAAAAAAGTGTCACAGAACATGAAAGAAATAATACCATTTTGCTTGGAGGAGAGGGCACAAGCACCAGATAACAAAATCTATGAGGTCTTTCCTTTGGGTTACAGCTACACCAAAGTGCGGTTGGATTTCAGAGACTAGATGCTACAATTCAGGGATTTGCAATGCAGAATTATTCCTATTGAAAATCTTCATAGTTTAATCATCACTGCATTGAAAGAGATCTTGCATCCTTTCACCGTGAAAATTTAGAAGGTCTTGTGATGGGAACGCAGCGTTGACAATTTGAATTATTTCCCACATTTGAATGTTATATCAGGTAATAGTTTGATCCATAAAAAACTAAAAAATAACTTATTCGCATAAACCACGCAAACCTTTTTTCTAACATTGGCAGAACACTTAATATCTAAACTAGAACTGACTATTTGCAGAATATATAATGTCAAGTTTTCAATATTTAAGTCACCACTTTGAGGACTTTACCCAACACCACATAAGGTATTGGTGCACAATTCTACCAAAAGAGATCTTTTGTTTATATATACTTCTTACAGCACAAAAGCATGTTTTTTCAAGTGAAAAAACTCCCTATGTAAAATCTTAATTGACCAAAAGTGTATGGGAACTTGTTCATGAATAACTCTGAAACTAAAGGTAAGGATTAAAAATATGTTATATATATAGAGAGAAAAGATGGGTTTGTTAAGAATTTTTAAGACTCCCTGATCGGGAAGTTCCAAGAAGAAAATATGAGAACCACACCTAGCGTTTTGAGAACGCTTCTCCTTTAAAAGAAAAACAAAGAGATAAATAAAATGTTAATTGTTGACTTAGGTCAAAACAAAAAAATTGTGAAGAAACAGTCAGAAAACACGAAACAGATCCATAACAATGATCAATGAATACATACATTATAAGAGTAATGAAACACACCCAATTCCTTCAGAAATACATATATGATGCAATAATGTTGCAATTGTTGACATGGTAATTATAAAAAACCGCTAACACATTGAAGTGAAGCAAAACAGTTATAATTTTGCAGCTTATTCATTCTCTTTGGTCCGATAGCTAAATATTTTAAACACTATAAACTGACCATTGCCGGCTTTGGATTGTCTATTGTGAATTGAACCTAAGAACAGCTAATTAGCAGAGAGATTAACAAAACAAAAAATCCACAAGGGTAAGATGCTAAAATTGAACCAAAACTGAAAATTTATGAGATTAATATGCAGAAGCATAAATAAAACCTAAAAGATACAAGAATAGAAGCAAGTAAATATCTTTGGGTCGACAGAAAATCTGTGACCGTTGTGAATCGGTGATTGAAAAAAAATATGTGATGGGAAAAGGCTTTAAAGCACGATGGAAGAGAAACATAAAAGAGACAGTTTATGCAGTTAACTGCACTGCAAATATAAAGATTCAGTATTTTTAAACTGAATCATAAAATGATATAATTTAGTTTTTAGTATAAATACTTTAGCTTTTATAGTTTAATATAGTATACATAATCTATAGTTTAGTATAATTAGGTTAATTATGTTCAGTCCTAATCACAAATGTGCAAACTACCAATTGGAGAACAATAACTCATTTGAATTCCCTTCACTGCTAAAAGAACATCATTTATCAATTAGGCTCAACAAAATGCTTCAAATCACATTTGTGTTTTTCCCTCATGAACACCTGAATTTCGTCCAGAAACCAAATTCTAAATCATGGCCATTACGTTTATAAATTTTCTTAACAGAAAATACTTCATCCTAGACGTCAATCAGCTATACCACCATTCTACACTAGGATACATAAAATTCTTAAAAGAATAAGGCACACCTAGCAATTAATAAATAAATACCACCATTTGTGTTTGTTTTAACATTCACTAAAAAATGCGAAGGATGAAGCAACTTTTACAAAGAGCGAGTGACGAATCCCCTCGAAACCATCTTCTCCACCAACTCTTCATGCTTTTTCAACTGTCCAGCGTTTCTGAGCAGCTCCAGAACTGTTCCATAAACTGATAGATTGGGTTTTAGGCATTTTTCTTCAACCATTTCCTTCATTAACTTGTAAGCATTGTTCCAGTGCTTCATTTCACAAAACATCGAAATCAAAATCCGGTAAGTGTTTACATTAGGTTCAACCTGATTCTCGTCCATTTCCTTCTTCATTTTCAGAACCATATCAGTAGATCTTGACTCAGCAAACATCCTCATCAATATATTATAAGTCAACGTATTGGGCAGGCACTTCAGCTCCTTCATTCTAGCATACATCCTGTGCGCACCATTCACATCATGCAACTTAGCTATGCATCCAAAAACACAATTGAAAGTGGACGCATTAGGAGCAACCCCTTTCTTCACCATCAAATTGAGAATCTTCACAGCCTCATCAAGATTCTCATCCCTGCAATGACTCTCAATGATGAAATTGTAGCTAATGGTATCTGCAGGACAACCTAGCCTCTTCATCTGATTGTAAACCTGCAATACCTTCTCAGTCCTCCCAGCCTTAACATGAACCCGCATCAAACTGTTGAAAGTAACAGCATTAGGATCACACCCTGCATCAATCATCTCCGCGAAAACATCATGAGCACGCGTAATTTGCCCACATCGGCACAACGAATCAATCACAGTGCTGTAAGTATAAACATTAGGCTTAATCCCAGCCATCTTCATATCATTAAACACCTCTTCAGCCTTAGATATGTTACCAGCACGACACCACCCATAAACCAAACTAGTGTAAACTAAAACATCAGGCTCAAACTTATGCTTGAGACTCTCAAAAAACGATTGAGCCTCATTTGCCCTTCTTTTTTTACACAAGCTACTAATCACAATTGAAAACGCAACCTTGTCGGGAGTGCAGCCATAGTCCTCCATGCGGTTGAAAGCGTGGACCGCCTCGGCAGGTAATCCTGCCCTCACGTAGCGGCGGACGAGAGAAGAGAACGTGTGAGCGCTGATTTCGACGCCGCGTGTCTTCATAAGGTCGATCACGTGCCACGCGAGGTCGAAATGTCTCAGCTTTCCGGCGAGGTCGACCATCTCGTTGTAGGGCTCTGGCGAGGGGGGAAATCCGTCAAGGGCAGTGGCCCAGTTGAAGAACGCGAGGGATTGGAGGAAGGGGATGCCGTGGCGGACAGCGCCGCATTTCTCGATGACGTGGCGGGCGACGGCGGGGGAGAGTGTGTGAGCGGCGGAGAGCGCGGAGAAGTCAAGGGAGAGGTCGGGGATGGTAAGATTGGGTGCAGGGGGCGGGGCATTGGGATTTGGTGTGGGGTGTTTGCGGTGGTGTTCTTTGATGGCGGCGTGGAGTTTGTCTGCTAAGGTGGTTTCCTCGGAGGATAGGTTTGGAATTTGGGATGTGTCGTTTGAATAAGGTTGGAGAAGCGGTTCGGGAAGTGAAGCCGAAGAACAGTGTTGCTTGAAAGTGCAGGGTAGGAGCGGTGAGAGGGAGTGGCGCAACCGTGGACATGATTTGATAGAAGCCATGGTTAAATTGAGAATTTAGGTTCACTAAACTGAGGCTTTATTGTTACTGGGGCTGATGTGAAGAAGAAGAAAATAGTTATGGACCAGAGTCAAAACAATGTTCAGATTGGGCTAGGTTTGCACCCTTCTTATTTAAAATAAAATTTAAGTATAATATCTTTTTGTTTTTATTTTTCTCATAATTATTTAATATCTATACCGATATATAAACTCCACATTTATTTTATGTTATCTTTTAAATATTTTTTAAAATTAAAATTACTATTTTATTAATATAATCTTTTTAAGTAATGGTTTGTTTAAAATTTAATCGTTTTTTACAGTCATTTTGGCATGTCACTAAAAAAAGGTAAAAGAATTATTATTAATATATTTGTAATTCTTTTTTGGATATTATTGATTTATTATTTATAATTTGATCATAAATTTCTTTATCATGTTAACTAGTGAAAAAATTTCAGTATTTTTTGATAATAAAAAATAATAAGATTATTATTATTGTTATGAAATTAAAATAATGTAGGTAGTTTTTATTTATTTTTGTAGTTAGTTTTATAATTAAAGAATTATTAAGTTTACAAAAATAATGACTCAAAAAATAAAGTTGATAAATATTTATTTTAATTTTAAAATATATTTATTTAAAAGACAAATTAAAAATGTGGAACAAAAAGATGAATCCTTTCTATATACAGATATAAGTAAATTATATTTTTGAAATAAATTATTTATAAATAAAATTTCTAAAATATTTAAAGAAATGAAATATTACGATATTAATTTAAATAATTAATTCAATTTATAGCTTCAATTTTCAATTCTTATTAACAAATAATTTTATCATTATTAAATAATATAAAATATTATTACCTTTTAATCACAAAAGTTCATTATAAAGAAATATTTTTCCAAAGGACCATACTAAAAATTGCAATAATTTTAATAAATTTATGGAGTTAATGTACAATGTATAAAATTGATTTAGAATATGCTTCTTAATAAAATATCATAGTACATTATAAATTTATTTATTTTTAATTGAGTTAATATAGTTCTTATGGTCAATCATGACCATGTTTCATTAATACATAGCATAAATAAGTAATAATATACCTCACAAGTTAATTAATATATTGATTGAATATGTTCTATTAAAATATATAGATATATTTACCAATAGGTTAATTATGTATTTAATTTCCAAATTTTGAAGTGAATTATATATTTTGTTGAACCAATGTATTTTATTAATTATTTAATGTTATTATCATAGAAGTCATTTACTCATTCATAAAATCTGAAATAAAATTAGTACAAAGTTTACACTATGACAAAATCTTGGAGACTAAAAATCATTATTAACTCTTTTAACAATCATTATTCATTTAATGAAATTTTTTTCACTCATTAACTTTATTTATTTTTTAACTAACAGACATTCATAATAACAACGGCAAATAAAAAAAATACAAATTTATAAGTTTAAGTAATTTGTATTAAGTTTGTAATAAAGAAATTGATTATTTTGTTGAATAATAGTCAAAATATTTTTATTTTTATTTAAATGTTTTATTCCAGTTATTATTACTTTCATCTTTTAACATTTAACTAGTCAATTAACTTGATCTTCCTTTTTATTCTTTTTGAGCAGGAGAAAAACTAAATTAAAAAAATCAGAATAATAAAACTTAAAAATTTATAAACCTATATTAAATGATCGTATAACTTTTACAATAAAGACAGTGTTAATTAATGTAGTTAAACTTATATTAAATGGTCATATAACTTTTACAATAGTGTCACACCCCATTAATTAAGTATTATTAGACACGGTCAAGTGTCGACTGGCCGGTCTCCCCTGGTGAGTGGGAGACCAATTCTGCAAACATTAAACTACCTCCCTTCGTAATCTGTGCAGAGGCGGCAGAGCAGGAAAAACCCTGAAAGTGGGAAACAGGTGGCGCGCTTGGGTTAAACTGGACTTTTTAGTGGAGACCAGGTGGCAGCCGGTGAGTGGCCGACCGTTAGTGTTGAAGGTAAGAAGAAAACAATGCAAGTACTTTTTGCATGCAATCTTCTTCTTCTTCAGCAAACCTAATATTCTGAAAACTATATTTTCTCCTCCTTCTCTCTAAACCCTAGATCTTCTCCCTAGAATTCCGACCACCGTTTCATCTCCGATCCTCAACTTCCTTCAGAATTATTAATCCTGGTGTCAAGAGCTTTCTTCTTATCCGATCAGTTTTCAAATCGGAGCAGTTGGACGTTCGGTCAAATCTTGTTGTAGAACTAGAAGTTAGCTGGAATAGAGGTAAGGGAAGCTTATAATAAATTTCATTGGATTATATTTTTATGAATTAATGTATGATGGTTTGAGTATATGATTTTGTATGATTTTGATTAAATATGAAAAGTATGTTATGTCGTTTGATGTACTGTATGTATGATTTTGGTATGAGATTAGCTATATGTATATAACTTAGAAAAAATTCTAAATATGTAATCGAAAGGTCATTAGGACCGTTCGGTTTCCCCTGAAAACAATTGATCTGATATCTCAGTTGGAAATTTAAAATATTTGGTTTAGTTAATCATTCGGATTTACTTATTAAAAGACGTCCGGTCTTACACTGAACGGCCGGCACTGAATTACTTGGTCATAGACCGATTATTCGAATTAATATTAACTATTTAGAACGTTCAGTCATACACTGAGCATTCGTTTGCTATTGGTGAGTATTTGTTTGACAAATACTATGTCTTATACCAATACTTGAATTCTGAAAACTTACCGGTTAAAACAGTTTATCTATTTGAAAGTCTTCTGTCTTATACTGATATTGGATTTCTTATAGAGTGTTCGGTTTTGTACTGATGCTCACTTGGTTTGAAGAGAACTTTTTCATTTATTGATGTCGGTCTTAAAGAAGTTCGGTCTAAAATTGTTATCGTATTCGATTTGATCTAAATTATCGATCTTGTATCATTCATTAAAGTAGCCTGAAGAAACAAGTTCATACTCGGTATTAACCGACCGGTTTATTGATTGTGTAAGAGAATTCCAAGGAGGAATTTCTCATGATTGATTTTATTTGGTTTAGTATGACCGTGGCAAAAGGCTCAGGTTCTGACTCTATCCTGATATTCCGTGATTACGCCACCTCAAGTAGAGGAGGGTAACTCATGTGTGGGAATGACAGGAGGTCCTTTAGCCTCAGGGTATTTCTATACCGAGGTGGTTTCACTGGACTAACTTCGGGTGGCGGTTTGTTGAGTGTATCCCAGCCAGGTCCACCCGGGTGCAGAGAGCGGCGAGCATACGGGGTCATACCGTCCGGACAAATTTTAGAATGATTTAAATTGTTGATGTTATCGTTTGGTTGTGAATAGAAATCTTTGGATTCATAAAGTTTGATTGTGATTTTGTGTTAATGGAATTCTTATTGAAATTTTATAAGCTTACCCTTGTTTGTCTTTGTAATTTTTATGTGTGCCGTTCGGTACTTGATCGTACGGTTGTTCTCTTCACTGCAATGATCGTCCTTTTGGATGTGAGCAGAAGAAACTCAAGATGAGTCACTGGAAGAAGCTCTACAAATGGGGCAAGCTATGGACGTGCTGCCGGAGAACTTTGAAGGACCGCCCGGTCCTTAGTTAAAGTTGTTTATTTTAATTTCTGTATATGACGTTCGGCTCAAGTGTTTTGTAAAGCCGTCCATCCTAGACTTAAATTTTGAATTCCCGGCTTGTGTATCTTCGAATAGTTAAAGTTTATATTTTATGTTAGCTCTTGTTTTATACCTTTTACTCGTTCATTTCTACTGTTCTTTAATATTATTTATGATAACTCCTGGAATATAGCTTTTGTTATATATTATTGGGATGTTACAAATAGTGTTAATTAATGTCGTATCTTTTAAATTAATTTTTCTGTGGCAGCTTACTAAAACTAAAACTAAAAACCTACAACACGCCAATAACATGACAGGTCAACAAATTTTCTGCATCAGGAATTTACATTTTAAAATTTATTTATAAAGATAGAGAGCGCATGTGGCAGCTTACTAAAACTAAAAACCTACAACACGCTAATAACATGACAGGTCAACAAACTTTTGGCATCTGGAATTTACATTTTAAAATTTATTTATAAAGATAGAGAGCGCAGTTGTTAGAAATATTTCGCGTGTAAGGAATAACTGCTGGAGTCAACCAAACCGTGACAACATTCTGAGGACTAATTTGTTTAAGTAGGACTGAGTAAATCCTACATTCATTGTTAGGGTTTTGGAACAGATTCCGTTCACCGTTATTGCAAGCACATGGCGAAGGGAAAGCATGGGCATAACCGTGCACAGGGGAAGAAGTGGTCAACATTTTCTCTATTTTTGTGGATGTTTTTCTTCCTCACTCTTATCCTTGTCGTGCTCTTCGTTCTTGGCATTGTTTATATTCCGACTACCGATGACGATTTTCCAACCGCGGATCTCGCAGCCTTCAGGCGCAAGACCTCTCAAAGGTGCTATAACTGTAAATTCATTCTGCTCGGTTTGATTTCGTTTTAGATGAACATGTGTTTAATAGTAACTGTTGCGCCGGTGAAAGTTTGGAGGAAAAACCGGAGCAGTGGACGGAAATTCTCTCCTGGGAGCCGAGAGCTTTTATCTATCACAATTTTCTGGTCAGTTTTCGTCATCTATTTATGGATCTGCCACTTCCTGTTCTTTAATTTATACTTTCTGGACAGCTAGAATTGCGCTTATGTAAGTATTTTAAACTTTTGTCGATGCGAGACAGCGTGTTTAGGTCTTGAATTTTTTGTTGAACCGGTGAGATTGCGAATGTTAATTTTCCTTCAATGTTTTCCTGGATTATCAAATTGTTCAAGCATATGTTAGAGTAATAAGTCTATGATGGTGCGTCCGTATCAACTATTTTGGAAAATTGATGTGTTCCAATTCTTAGGTCGTTTTTTTTTTTGGTTGAACAGTTGAGATTGTGAATAGTTCGTTCCTTCAATGTTTTTCTGGATGATCAAATTGTTCGAGCATAGATTAGAGTTCTACGTCTGTGATGCTGCGTCCGTATCAACTATAAAAGAAAATTGAGGTGTTTCAATTCTTAGGTCGTATTTTTTTTGTTGAACCGTTGAGATTGCGAATATTTCGTTCTTTCAACGTTTTCCGGGTGATCAAATTGTTTAAGTATAGAATAGAGTGCTAAATCTATGATGCTGCGTCCGTGTCAACTATCAAGGAAAATTGTGGTATTCCAATTGAAATCTTTACAATTATTGGTTAGGCTCAGGAACGACTGAGTTATAAGTGAGATCTTCTGTGTAGTTTGGGATAAAAGAAAATTCTGGTGTTCGTGTGTAATGTTCAGATTTTTTGTTAACTCAAACTCGCTGAAAGACTTAGGGTTTACTGAGAGATTTTGTTTCACTGCTGTAAATTCTTGCAGTTGCAAACTGCTGAAATTTATATTTTATTCAAATGTTAACTTTACTTATCATTTGAAGCAGTCGAAAGAAGAATGTGAGTACTTGATTGAACTTGCCAAACCTTACATGGTAAAGTCAAGTGTTGTTGATAGCAAGACTGGGAAGAGTACAGAAAGCAGGTTTGATCTTTTGTGTTGTGTTTTTTAATGGATCCAATAATTGTGGTTTTCATTTTTGTACACTTTCTTGAGAGTCTAGTTGCAATGAATTAATCTAGGTGTCGCCTGCTTGTAGGGTTCGAACTAGTTCAGGAATGTTTCTGAAGAGAGGAAGGGACAAAGTTGTTCAAGATATAGAGAAAAGAATTGCTGACTATACCTTCATACCTGTAGGTATGAGTTTGATCTATTTCCTTTTATTCGTTAATTTGAATTCATTAGCTGGATATGTTGCTTAGCCATACAAAAGGTATTGGTATACCAATTGCCCGCATTTCAGGGTAAGTAGAACTATAGTGTTTTACATAAAAGCTCTTGAAATTATGCATCTATCATTAGACCTGAAAATCATAATTATCTTAAGGTGAGTTTTCTTGTTATCTGGCATTTTGGCCTATTTTGCTACTCTTCCCCATTCAGAATGGGAGTTAAGATTAGGATTCAATAGAATTTATGAAGTGGTGATGTTGGAGTTAGTTACAAAGTAGTTACAGAATTAGTTTGGTGATTATAGAGGGAAGAGCAAGGGCATCACTTTAATAGTTATAGTGATAGAAGGAGATCTATAAAGACTTGTTGGCATTTAGGAATGGAGTTTTTTTTTTTTTTTTTTTCGGTAGAAAGTGAAAATACTTGGAGGAGATTTCTCCTCTTTTCATTGTTGTCATCCAATATGTAACAACTGAAGCATTATTTCTCTTTGTTTCCTTTTCCGTATTCACATCTTTCTCTAAATTCCCATGTTCTGTTTATAGGTCCCTAAATTATTGTAGCAATAAAAATAAAGTTTCTAAGAGTGAAACTAGGAGGATATTTTTTCTTTTGAAGAATTTATTTAATGCCTTTGATGGTTGTTGTGGAAAAGCGTAATAGTATTGTGCAAAAAGGAAATTGTTCTGTATATACGGGGATGGAGATCATAACCAGAGTATTTTTGAATGTCATGATAATGTTGTCTCAGTACGTTTATTTTTGTTATAATCAGAGATTCATGACTTGGGAGGTCCATGGGGCAAATGGAAACACAGGAGGTCCTGGCAGGGTTTGGACACAGGACTCCGATGGACCTATGCCTCGCTGGACTAAGGCCCACTATGTATTAATACATTATGCATATGTATTTGTCAAAACATTTTATGTTTGTTAATAGCATTTTCAATCCGTGGGCATGATTTGACTATTTATTTTTTCTCATTTACTATCGCTTAAATTTAACATATTCAGAAAATGGAGAAGGACTTCAAATTCTTCATTACGAAGTAGGGCAAAAATACGAGCCTCACTATGATTACTTCCTTGATGAGTTCAACACTAAGAATGGAGGCCAACGTATTGCTACAGTTCTTATGTACCTGTAAGCTGTCATTGTCTTTGCAAATTATGTTCTTGCCTGTGGTTTCTAATGGATTTTAGATTGAAACATGATATTTCTCTTCGTTTTTTTTTTCTGCTTCGTCTGCAGTTCAGATGTTGAAGAAGGTGGTGAGACTGTATTTCCTGCAGCAACTGCAAATTTTAGCTCTGTGCCATGGTGGAATGATTTATCCCAATGTGCAAGAAAGGGTCTGTCCGTGAAACCAAAAAGGGGTGACGCTCTGCTATTTTGGAGCATGAGGCCCGATGCCTCATTAGACCCATCTAGTTTACATGGTTAGAAACTGTTCATAATTGTCACCAGATGAGCTGTAAATACAGATTGTTACTATAGCGCGTTAAGTTCAAATTTATCCATATTTTACCACATTCAATTATGAG
The DNA here is from genome assembly GCA_036885675.1 of Vigna mungo. Classification (NCBI taxonomy): domain Eukaryota; kingdom Viridiplantae; phylum Streptophyta; class Magnoliopsida; order Fabales; family Fabaceae; genus Vigna; species Vigna mungo. Next base: position 44,838,348 of record CP144699.1, on the reverse strand, counting down.
CCATTTTTCTACATTTAGGCTCTGCTTGGTGTATGCATTTGCTGCTGCGTTTATTCTTCTGCATGCTTGCTCTATTTCAGGCCTCTGAGAAAATTATAATGAATATGTTATGTATGAACCATATGTTGAGAATATTCTTGCCATCTCATTCCATAATTGTTTCTTGCCACTTGTGGAAATTAAAAGCCACACGACAATTGTTCTATTCTCACAATTTCTTTTGGTTCCAGGAAGGCAATGACTAGCAAATTAATTTAAATTTTATTGCTTCCAGGTGGTTGTCCAGTAATTAAAGGAAATAAATGGTCTTCGACAAAGTGGATGCATCTCCATGAGTACAAGGTTTAAGCCATCGACTTTTCAGGTACTTCTAGACACCAATTATGAACGTATTCTTCTTTTGTAAATAGTCACATATGATCTAAGATAACTTTAAGATGAAAATCGCCTCCCCCCTTTTTCTAGACTGGACTTCCCAATTATATATAAATAATATATTTGCTATGTACCAAAAAAAAAAAAAAATAGTCCAGGGAAGGTCAGCCATTGTTTCTCCAAAAACAATTTTTTGCCTTGTTTTACAAGCATATCTCATCGTATATATGAATGTTCACATACTAAACACTGTACCACCTACCTTACTGTGGTTGTTGGATCATTGAACCTCCTCAGTTGACGCATTTACTGAGCACCTGATGGTTTTTTATTTGCAGGGTTAATGCGGTATACTGAGTATTTCATCGCTTTTTTGGACTGGAGAAGCACAGGGTCAATGCATTCATATTAACCTCTTATACCTGGCGATGTTTTCCTTTGCTCAGGTGCGCCAGTTTTCTTCACATGTAGAATACAATCATTTGCTTTTTCTTTCCCCATGGGTAGATAATTTGGCGCTGCCGAGGGAAAAAAGAGTGCTTATGGTAATGATTCGGGTTACAATTTTTATAGTCTTAATAGAGTTTTCGAAGGGAAGATGTCTCTAGGTAAGAGGCTCACTAGGGTGTGATGTGTTGAATACAAGTAGAGATAATTTTGTAATTTAACATAGTGAAAGGATAGTATATTGGTCATAGAGAAGTTTTTGAGAATGTGATGTGTTTCAAAGAATAAAAAAAAACATTTGGAGAAGAAACAAATTTTAGTCTGTAAAAAAGTTTATTTTTCCTGCAGTATTGGTGTGACTTTTATTGTGTTGTTTCTTCGTTTAAGTAGTTCGTCATCAAGTCACCATGATATAGTCAATCTCATTTATTAATGACTATTGTGTTGCACAACTATTCATTATAGTTGTGCATATCTAAAATCACATTCACACACTTAAATCGTTATAGAATTGATTTATTGTCAATTTTATTTTAAGCTATTGCTAAATTCTAGGGTGACAGTTAAATTTTATTACAGAAACTTTAGATGCTTTTTGGGTTAGAACTGGGTATCTGGGCAAAGGCTCGCGGACTACCCATGTAACCCGCCAGCCTTTTAAGCTAAAAAATGAAAGCGGGTTTTTAAAATATGGTTTTGCATTATCTGTGTTAAATGAGTTTTACCCGTAGAGTCCGTGGTTACCCGCCGCATGCAGGAAAAAGATGTCTGACAATACAATCCAATACATTAGGTTTTTAATTGTGTTGTTAGAGATGGTTTGACCAACAAAAAACTTCGATTCGCATTCAACTTCCAATTATATTTTAAATAACTTTTCAATTTAAATCCCTTACTCACCTCATGCATATGCTATGCTACTTTTGATTCTGACAGAAAACATTTCTTGTCTCAATACAAAACTTAAGGCAATTTTTGTTTGCATGTGGTATAGTAGATATAATGGATAAAGTTTAAGAGAGTGAAAAATTGGAAGAACTTAAAACATCATGGATGAATTGAAATATGATTGGTGAATGCATATCATATTGTTATGGGTTGTCTTGGAATTATCCTATATTTTATCATGTAATTTAATATTTAATGTACTTTATATTTGAATTTAAAATTTCTATTTTAATTTAATGAACACTTAAAATGTGTTTGAAGTATATTAAAAATATTTTTAACTATAATTTTTGGGTAGCAGGTAAGCTTGCATGTCATTTTTCCTAAGTATGGATTATTGTGATAAACTCGAGCACATATATGAGATTCTTATCAGTGAAAAAAGGTGTAAGGACGACAACCTAAAATGAATATCTCAAAATTAAGGAATAATATTGATATAAAATAAATATATATTTACAGGTATTATCTAATTTATTAAGATATTTTTAATATACTTGATACTCTTTTAAAAATTATATAAGTATAAATAGTTTATTATTATTTAATCTTGAAAAGGACAAAATGTGTATCTTTCAATATTATTATTTTTTTTACATCATATTTTCTCTTTTTTAGATTTTTTATAAAATTATTTAATAAATACATAGGTGGGTTTTACGAGTATATTCATTGCATAAAATACATAAGGATAACATATATAGTGGAAATTTCACTTAGAGATGGAAATGATTATGAATTTATTTTGGAGTCAAGAAAGATCATATTCCATTACTATTTATAATTGAAAAATTGTACAGATTCATTTACTTAATTGAAGGAATTTCGTAAAAAAATATTTTTTGAAGTTTTTATAATATTTTCAAGACTCTTACTGTATCACGTAACTTTTAAAAATTGCATAAAAACAATCTTAATTTAAAGGAATAAAACGAATTAATCGATCTTATTTTGATCTGATCTAGTGTAGATTTGTAAAAATAAAAAAAAATGAAACGGAGTATTTGTCATGATAATTTAATTAATTTTTTAACTTATTTAATTATTGTAATTAAAAAAATTATCTTTATAAAATAAATTATTGTTATAATTAATAATTGAATTTAATTTAGAACTGTTACAAATTTAAATTATAGTATCACCATTCATTTTTATCATTCAACTAATACAATTTAAAAAAAATAATCTTTTAAAATTATTTATTTTAATTTTTAATTTTGGAAAAATACTAACCCTTCAGCCAAACGAGGAACATGCAACCTATTTTGTTAACTTAAATATTTCAAACTTACATAAAAACTAATATTATATATATGAACTAGACGTACAAAACTTACTTAAACAGACTAATTAAAAAGATTTTATCATTTTAGACAGAAATGCAAGAACGAAGTGGTCACCTTTAAATTTTACTAAAATGATACAATTTTAAAAAATTAAAGAAATGGATAGAAATTCAGAAGAATGACTTAAAAAATTATGAAAAAAGAAATTGCAGTCATGTCAATAAGGAGCCATTTATAGTTGTTATCTTTAGAAAAAAGAAAGTTGTGGTTTCCCGATTTGTCAGAAAAAAAAAAAAACTTTTTCATAACTATCTTGAGTTCACTTTTGGATTAGATGATTTATCCTTTTACTACAAATAAATCTATTATTTGATAATAATACAAATTAGGTAATTGCACAATCTTTTAAATTATCTAGGCTATTATGCAAAGAAAAAGAATCACTTTTTTTAGATCACTTTTGGATTGTATGGTTTTTTATCCTTTACCAAATAAAGATAAACTAATTATTTAAAATAATATAACTTGGGTAACCATACAACCTCTTAACTTAAAAATAACTGCAAATCTTCAATGATTCCAAAATTGGTATAGCTCTCTCACGACGATACGATGTTAACAGTGATAGTTGTAGAATGCTAGGGGTTACATCGTATATGAGCATGAAGGAAACAGGCAGTGAATGGTAATAATAATGTAACGGCAGTTATAATATGAACAATAAAAGAAAAAACAAATAATGGTGGTAATGACGGGTTAGGGATTGTATCAACAACAATTATTGTAACGAAGATGGACTATCAAGAGAGGATGAGGGAGATCAATTATCCTATCATGTTACATTCAAGACAAAAAAATACACCACCAATAAAATAGGATAAACAATATGATATTGATACATTAAAACAATTGATTATAATAAAATAGAATATCATTATGTATCACAACTAACATCAAACTAACAAAATGAGACAGAGGCAAATGTAATTTAACTGAAATGTTAAGGTGGATGTGTAGTCAAATTAAAAAGGCAAAATACAAAATGATTATATACAAGAAAAGGTTAGCATCACTGCTTGGTAAAGCTGACAAAATCAGTTAAGATGATTTTCACTTTACAAACAAGGCCTAAAGAGACTCCAATAAAAAAAGAAAATAGGAGGTCGCATGATTGTTTGTCATGTGAAAAGGTGGAGAGGAACCAAAAACGACATTGGAGGAAATTGCTAAAGGAGATCTCTAACTAAATAATATTTCGTTTTTAACAATGTCAAATGGTAGTTCATGTAGCTGACATCACCTAGGCAAATATGACTTATGTTTTTCCGCGAGGACTTCTAAAGTAGGAAAACAAAGAAAAGAGATGATTTTTTCTATAAGTTAAAATTTAAAAAAACTATGAGAAAGTTTATACATAACCTTTAAAAGTTATTATGGAGTATTTCGTTTAAATAGATCATTGACTTTGTTTGTTGTTGTCCAGTCTCTCTTATTTTATTATTTTTGAACAACTTAGAAAAATGAAAAGTCAAATAAAAAATAAAGAGCGAAAAATGATAAAAGAACTACTAGTATTATGTAAATGCAGAATGATGCACAGATTTAGACTTTTACTAATCCAATAATAGTCTACGATATGAAAATTATAATAGCGAAGTAATTTGACAAGTCGAAGCTGCTTACAAAACATGAATGCAGTGCCCTGGTCAAAAATTTGAACGCTTTGAGAAAGAAACATTCTCAGTACCAATTCTACGAAGCTGGCTCAAAATCTCATCGAAGTCTACAGGGGGTTCACATGAAAAGTGCACCTGCTCCCCTGTATGGGGATGCTGAAACCTACAAAAACAAAGGATTAACCGCAAAACCTTAACAAGTTTGTTATGAAAAGAGATGAGAAGCAAGGTTTAAGACGTTAATAGGCTTCTATCGTCTCACCCGAGTGTCAAAGCATGAAGGCATGGCCTATCTAGCCTAGAAACCATTTCTACAATTTTTCCATGCAAACTGATAGGAGTTCGGGGCCTTAGTAGTGACAAGACCATGCTTTTTGTCCCTCCATACACCTCATCACCGAGTAAAGGAACTCCCAAATACTTCGCATGAGCACGGATCTACAAAAGTAAATATGGATCGTTTTGGGAGGTAAATTATTAGCAAGTTCTAGTGGAATAATATTCTTCAAAATATCAAATGCAAGTACAGATTTTTCTTAAAAATATTGGTATCTATTATGCATATACAAATGTTTGACACATTTTTTTCAGTTGGAACTTTCAAATCCACTTCCAGTTTACTTTTGTGCCAACATGTTTGACACATTTTTTTCAAATCCAGTTAAAGGTAAAATTCACCTTAAACTCTAATTAATTTAAAAAGTGAATTGCTTTTCTTCAAACTCAACTGAAGTTAATTTCCTAACTGAAATATAAAGGCAGTTTTTGTAAAAGGAAGAAAGAAAGGACAGCAAAGCTCGACTTAAAGTTCCACCAGCAAAATCAGCTAACAAGATGTGAAAGACCCTGTGTGCTGACAGCTCTCAGATCTCCCAAACTGCCACTTCACAGGGAATTATGCAGACATTCTATTAAGACTATGCGAAACAGATAAATGGCCATCCAAAAAGAATTTACAATTCCAAATCACCAAATGCAGTACAAAGTAATACTAGAATCATAAATATTTTCAGTCCAGTTTACTAAAAAAACAAACTCTCCTTTATTGTTTTCTCCAGTTTAAAAGATAAATTCCCATGCAGAAGATTCGTGTGTTTTAGATGATAGCATGCAGTGTCTCTACATCTTCAAACGGTTAACTATAAAAGTTGACTGAAAGCTGTTTGGGCAAACACATGGGTTGAACCTAGGTAAACTAGTATGTACTATACGAGCTCACCATCAAGAGAAAATATGTAATTTACCCATGCATCATTTTTCCTAAGTTATGCGTCATTAAGTACCTGATGAGTGCGTCCAGTTTCCAACTTCCACTCAACCAATGAACAACTTCCCCCAGCAAGTATCTCAATTACTCTGTACCTGAGATATGGTAAATAATAAATTTTAGATGAACACATGCTCCTGGTGAAGGACTAGCTATAATAAAACCTTAAATATACCTGTTCTCAGGGCATCTTGCCGCTTAATGGATCACACAAAGTGAAATACTAAATGATTTTAGTTTTGATTGATTTTTAATGGATCACACAATTGCTAGTCACACAAGTTAAACTAATTGCCGAGATCGTGTGAATTAAATAATAAAAAATTAATTCCGTGTCATGTAAATATTTGAAGTATTTTATGTAAATTTATATTGATATATTCCAAATTTCACAAAAGTCGAATATGATCAGAAGCAACTAATATAGTTCACATTAATTAGCAAATAACCAAAATATTAATTAAGTGTATCAGGACCATAAATCACCTACTAGCAGCATGACGGGCATTTCTAGAATTGGCTGGTCCAGCTACAGCAGTCATACGCAATCGGTTATTAAGATCACGGCCAACTGGAACCTCAACTCGCCCAGAAACCGGAGTGGGTACCCCAGCAGTAAGACTAACATAAACCCTCTTGATGGTGCGTTGCTTAAATTGCTCGGATAATTTCATATGTGAATGCTCATCCTGCAAATCATACAAATTTTTCAACGAATAAACAAAACTTCCTTTCCTTGCTAAAATAGGGTGCTAATGCAAGGTTTTAAGAAAGTCCAAGAAACACCTTTGCAACAACAAGTAACCCACTTGTGCCTTTGTCCAATCTGTGTACAATCCCTGGGCGAATTGATGACATAGACAATATAGAATGTGATCCTTCATAAGAACTTGTCATGGAGCCATAGCTATTAACCTCGTCATCAGAATCTTCTGTATCTGAAAGAGATTCGTCTTTAGAAAATTCAACATTTGGAAGATTGAAATGGTGAAGAATGCCATTGACAAGCGTCCCCGATGTATTTCCAGGAGCTGGATGCACAACCTAGGTAGTAGACCAAATAATGAAATTGGCAATTTCAGTATTAGCTGCTAATAATAATGCCTTGTGAATATTTACATGATTAGAAATTGGAGTTAAGAGGATAGATAACTTCACAAATCTTATAAGTCAGGTTCGGAATTACCATGTGTGCAGGTTTATTTATGACTAGAACATGCTCATCTTCATAAACTATATCCAAAGGTATATTTTCTGGCACAGCCCTCAACTTCTGCAACTCCGCGATTGTGCATTTGATCTGATCCCCAGCTTTGACGTTGAAAGAAGCCTGCTCAAACATTAATTAAAAAATGTAACTTAATCTGTATAGTTCAAAACAGTTAAAAGTGGGAAGACTGGACAATGATTAAACCTATCAAGCGATAATGAAGGAATCCAGCTATTTCAAATGAAAAAAAAATAAACTATGATCACTTAATTAAGAATTGTAATCCCCGCAACTCACCAAAGCAATAAGCACATTGCTCTGGTTGATGCTTTGATTTCTGAAATTACCAAACAAATACCAGTGTCAAAAATACAGTCAAGGGCGTGTTTTTGTGAATCATCTAGGAATGAATAAATCATTTTTCCATTTTGACTGTCATGTGGAACATATCAATCATTTATTACATCCTTTTGTCAACAGATTCGGAAAAGGCTGTCGTCAGACTCTGAATATTTGATCCAGCATCTTAATGAAGATGGTAAACAAATTTGGATTCAGAGGATAACCGTAAAAATATTCATAACAGATAGGAAAATAATCTTCTAAATGGATTTGTCTCTTGGTATGAAATGGATTTCTGAGTACTTAAATACCCAGATTGATTATTTAATAGTTTATTAGTTTAAAATTATAAAAGAATTCCATACTTATGCAACAATAGAAATAAGCTGATGACTCTAAGAGATTGTACACTTCCCATTTCAAAACACTAAATCCTATTGCCGTAATTATGTTGCCCAATGTTCTTATGGCCTCGTCTTCATCTAGTTGCAGAAGTAGTCAGTCATTTTTCAATCCAGCACGATGTTAAATATTGATTTAATAGTACGTCTTAGTTAATTTTATTATAAACATAGCCATTCTATTTTATTAGTTTGTCAAAAATAGAGTACATTAAAAGGAAAATATATTTCATCTAACTAACAACAGTCAGGTAATGAGTGTGAATATAGGCATACTAATATACATTGGTACAAGGATGGACACTGAAGTTTCTACGTCTGCAGATATGGATTCACGGACAGCTCTCTCCTAAAGAAGGGATTGCAGTATAGTACCTAGTCCAAGCTCTACTAATTGCGATCCCAACGTAAGAGTCCTGAGTAATGGTGATTCCTTAAACTCTCCGATCGCAGCAAAGAAGACCAGCATTACAGATTAAGTTTCAATTTCGAATACGCTATCATTACCGAAAGGAATTGCCTCCAATATCTAAAACCTGGGAAACGGAATATTCTGTAAAATTTAAGCACTGCACATTTTCTATTCAAGAATAAACCACGCATAAACAGGATATCTTCCACAGCAGAAATATGCAGATTTAAATCGTTGCACAAATTGTCACAAATCAACACTGAAACTCTTTTTAAGAGAAACCAAAAACACTCGCACACACAATCCGAGTTGGTCAGTTTTTCTTAGTACTGTACAAAACGAACGTTACAACAGGTTCAGAATCTAGTGCATGAACGCGACTCTAATATTACCTTATCAACGACACGACCATTAACATGAACGAGTCCTGATTTGATACTTGATTGAACGCGTGCTCTACTAATGCCGTTGATGCGGGAAGAGATCCAACTATCGAGTCTTAGTTTTGCAGATCCTATTGTGCTATCGACAGCTTCCTCCAACCGCACACCGGAGAAGTTCAATTTTCTATCTCCATCGGAGTCTGAGTGGCCTGTAAAACCAGAACCAGCGCTCGCTGTGGTAGAACGAAATTTATAGCTCGTAGCATAGAGAAAGAGTGAAGAAGAAGGTAAGGTACGAAACTGGAAATGGAACGCTGTGGATGTTGAAACGCGGCAACATCCACATGAGTGAAACGATAGCATTTCTATTCGATCAATCTTGGTCACTTTTCAGTTGCAGGGTGGGATAAAAAATGTGACGGAAAAGTTGAAACGACGACGTGTTAGTAGTGTTGGGCAAATGAGCGGAACACTTGTGGACTGTTGCGCATAAGTAAGGACGCGCCGGCCCACTTTCAATTAAGTATTCCTGAAAATAAAAATAGAATTATGTTTGAGTAAAGATAGTTAATATTTCCTAATATTTAATAAAATAAAAAAGAATTTATTAATATTTTTTGGATTAGACAAACTGTTGTAATAAAACTTCAAACCTATAAATAATGCATTTATTTATAAATAAATTAAAAATAAATAATTATTAAATACTCCTCTCTGCGAATATAATTAAATAAAATTAATCCTTAAAATCATTTAACTTAATGAATTTTACTATCCAAAATAAAATCATTATACGGTGCTTTGGAATGATATACAAAAATACAATAAAAGTAATTAAAAATTCTTCATATTTAAATTTTCCACATTTTTGGAAAAAATAATAGAAGAATCATATATTAGAAAATGTAATTTTAGTTTTAAAAATAAGGAAAACGTAACAGCACCTGCTAATGCTATGAAGAACAATAGTTGATGACGTCTTGATCATTTAAGAACAAGGAATGGCCATTTTCCGACGGAAAATCAAACTTCAAACCTAAATTCAGATCACGTCAGTTTCCACCCATTCTCGATGGTAGTATCTCTCCTTTATCTTTTATCAATACTGTCATTTTCTTTCAGCCACATATATTCCCAACAAGAAGAAAAGCACCCATAGAGCTATATAAACGAATCTAATTAATTCTAAAGGCCATTATTCCAGTCCCCACCCTGCTGCGGATTAGGATATATATATTTATATCTGTGTTTATATATATATATATATATATATATATATATATATATATATATATATATATATATATATATATATATATATATATATATATATATGTATATGTATATAGCCAACTCAAGTTTTCTCCCTCTTGGCCGCAAACAAGAACATTCAATTAATAGGAACAGCAAGTTAATTAGTTATTAACACACTGTTCTGACGGTCGACTGTTCTGACGCATTTGGGGTGCACTTCATAACCACATTGGAGACACTGGTAGGCCCAACTAGACCCTTGTTCATCGCACACACAGCAGATAAAGGGTCCTCCACCGTTCCCATCAGACACCAAATTCAGGTCATGCCGATGACCTTCGTGATAAACCAGTGCCGGAAGATCCTTCGCCTCTTCCTCGAGCTTCTTTTCCAGCTCCTCCACTTTGGCGTTCGTGAAAGGGTACGCGTTCTCTTGGTACAAGTTTATCAAGCTCCTACCATGCACTGTTATTGTTTTTCCATCAGGACCTACGATCACCAACCATGGAATCCCTTGCACGTTGAAGTGTCGGACGAGGTTCTTCATCTCGGAATCACCGAAAGGCAAGGCTAACCAAGGCATGCTGCTGTAGTATGACTCAAAGGATGCTTTGTCACGGTCGCTGGATACCAGCACAACTTCGAAGTCTTCCTCTCCCTTCTCGGCTAGCTCCTGCTTAATCTTCTCGTAAACGGAAATCAGTTTGGGAGTAAACTTCGCGCATGGCACGCACCACTCGGCGGAGAAGTAGAGTGCAATTGTTTTACCCACTAGAGAAGCGACAGGTACCTGTTTACAGAAGCAACACCTGTCACGCGGAACAGGGAAACAGGAACAGGAATAGGATTCTCTGCATGCACTTCAAACAACAAAACTTCGTCCACGTGCAACACATTGATAAATATTAATTTTCATACAATTAAAATCGATTAAAACAAAATTTTCTATAAAAATATATATTATAATTAAAAGTCATGAACACTATATATATTACAATATATAAATTTTATTCAGACTTTAAATTATGTTACATAATTATTTCAAGTTTCTTTGCAATCATCTTGAATTAATATTGAAATTCAACTTTCAACATTACGATTAAGAAGATGAAGTACAAAAGGTTGAAAACAGTGGCATGCATGCAAGGTGTCGGTGGTAGAGAGTGTTAATTACCTGTTTAAATCCAGAGTGAGTGTGACTCAGAACATAGTCTCTATGCTGGTTTGACAGCAAATTCAGGAGGGTCTGGTTTTCACGCTTCACTTTGTCTTCCTTTCGCAGCTGCTCCAACCTCTCGTTAGAGAACGGGTAAGCTTCGGCTCCGTAACGGTAAATAAGTTCAACCCCATCGCGAACTGTTTCCTCATCTTTACCATCCTCTGGTTGCAACAAAATCAAGCACGGAATGCCTTCCACTTCATACTTTCTGGTCAACCATTTCTTCGTTTCCAAATCAGAGAACGGTATCGCTAGCCATGGCATGTTTCCATAGAAGCTACTGAAAGCATCCAAGTCTTCGTCAGAGGACACATACACAATCTCAAACTGAGGGAAACGGCTTTTCAACTCCTCGTAGATTCCAACTAGGGCTTGGGTGAATACGCGGCATGGTGGGTACCAATTCGCACCGAATAATAGACCCACTACTTTCCCTTCAAGATCACTCACCTTCACCTGCGTATAAGATGCACCGTTTCCAACAACCTCAACTTAACCAATACGTAAGAGCTTCATCTTTTCACTTAACTTTGTTAAAAAAAATTATCTAACTTAATAGGTTCTTTTATATTTACATTAAAAATATTTAAAAAATATAACAGACACTAATATATAATAGATCGTATATTTATTTAAATATACAAATATATCAGACTTGGAAAATCTCAAATATCGATCATATCTCAAGTAAAGTTTATCTCATAAGAGGAATATTATCAGAAAAAAATATCTTTTCCAAGAAAAAATAAAGCTTCTCACAATCAAATATAGTTTTAAAGAACTTCAGTTTAACACGACGAGAAAAAGCTTGCACGAAAATTCTAAAGAAAGAAACAAGGCATCACGTGGATACGTTTTCGTACGTGTCGCTGGCATAACACAGTCTAAGACCATGCCGGACAACGTACGGCTACCTTCCAGCGATGACCATGTGTCTTGTCTGCAAGGTGTCGATTTACTATGGGGGAAATGGGAAACGAAGATATATATATATATATATATATATATATATATATATATATATATATATATATATTATAATATCTTACAAGGGAAAGGATAAGAACGCATTTCTCTTAAGAGATTCCTCAATGTACCATCTGTCATACTCTGTAAAGTTCACACTTAATTGACATGTTTTTATGAAAACATAAATGAGACACTTTATCTTAATAAGAATTCAGAGATTTATACGAAAGCAAGTTGAAATGAAACACCGACAAAGGAGTACCGAGTACACGATGATATATAAAAGCAAGGGTACATAACAACAGAAAGAGAATCCAGTGCTATCCGAAATGTGAAAGAGACGGGCCACCGAAATCGCCCAGTGTTTTATTTTGTAGGGGGTAATGTGCCACGTGTAGCCTAATAGCTAGGACAACGCTACAGGAAATGTTTAGCTGACACATGTCCTTCGATTCAATCCTTGGTCCTCCATCACACACTGATAAGGACTACAAATATTGGACATGTGTACCTCGTGAATGCTTTTCATCTATGATCCAACTAATCGACCAACTCCATAGCCAACAAGAATATCATCACCATTCATTTTTAATTCCATTTCCCACTCTTAAAATAACCAAATTTGGGTTCAACAATCACCAGGTGTCTAAATAATTTCATTTCCCACCTTTCTACAAAAAGCTAATGAAAAATCTTTCTATAGCCTGATTGAGTAATATTAATTTTACTCTCAATAAACTTGTAAACATGTTTTATATTTATCATTTTATATCCTTCAACTTCTTTTTCTTTTTTCAAAGTTAACTTTTTATAAAGAAACATTTTCGTTCCCGATTTCTTAGTTGAGCAACTTCAAAGACAGTCAACCTTAAAATTTAAACTAACAGTTTTTTATCCAATTGACTATAGTAAAGCAACAGTAGTTTACTCAAGCAACCGTTTTTTATGACCCACTTATAATTATGTACAACGCTCCATTGACGGTGCCTTTACTTTACCATTAAAGAAGAGCTGTGTAAAAAGAAATTGGCTTCATATCTCAATTTATTTTGCACTTCGAGTAAACAATACCCTTTTTACACATAATCCATTCTCTCTTTCGTATAGTGTATTACTTATAAAGATGCTATAACTCGGTGAAATCGTAAGCTTAGTTTGTTGGGGATGGTTTCAAGAACTTAAAGAGTAAGAACTTGATCACTATGGTACTGTTCAAAGGAAGTAGAGACAAGCCACATTAGACAGCACAAAAGGACGTAAATTTCTTCTCTCAGCTTATTCTTACCCGTTTATTTGGGCGGGTAAAGGACTCCGACGGGTCGGGTTCTTACATCCCCTTAATGGTTCTCAAGTAATAAAGGTCATTGGAAATGGATTTACCCATCCGATTCATATTTAAAGAAGAAGAAAAACATATATGAACATATTCTGCATGCAAGTATACAGCTAAACAGAGCTAGTTTTTTCAATTTGAGATGTTGCATCTTTTAAATAAGACTAATATGATAATTGTTTTTAAACCCTAGAACATTATTTCTGTGGAGGAAGATTAGCACTGCGGCAACTAGGTCCAATCTCTTCATATATTTTTGGGGTTGCAAATGTTCTAAGTTATGATATATAACAGATAAACATATAAATAGATAAATCCAGAAACATCTTACCTGTTCAAAACACTACAAGAAAACAACTACCACATATATGCTGGGTGGGTGTTTACTGAGCATGCTTAACAATTGTTGTAAAACACATGAATGGAGAATTTTTTACATATATAATAAGCGAAACTAAAAACACATTTTCTTTTTACTAAACGGATGAACAAGAACACTACGCTCACCCGCCACCAGCATCTGCGGCAGCAACCCACCAAACATGTCTTAATTATTTAAATTTAGCAATTCCAGAAAACATTGCAAGACTAAATCCTTGCCACCAGAAGCCACACCGAAGAGCTTGAAATAAAGGAAACTGAAAGAGAAGTAGAGAAGTAGAGAAAGTAGGATTTACATAATCATATATTATTACCACTAATTATTTTCTCGTTATTATTATCCTTAAATTTCTAATGAAATCTTGATATTTTCCGCGGCTAAGTACCAAAGTTGGAGGGCCATGATAGCAAGTATGTGGAAGCGTATAAAGCACAGAGATGTTAAATCATATCAAGATCAAGACAATTTGTAAACGACGAAAACTAGTGACCACCATCTCAGCCAAAAGTGATCTAGGAGCATTCTCTATACTATTTTTTTTTTCCTTTATACAAAGAATATGCTATTTATATTCAGCTATATTACTGGAAGAAGCCTCTGAATAATTAACTCTGACAAACAAGTGAGATATGAGAGAGATAGAGAACCTGAGCCCCAGTTGGAGAAAGAAGATAATCACGATCTTGGGAAGCAAGGAGATGTGAGAATTTGCCGTTGTGAGAATTATCATTCACCACGGCTTGAGTTTCATCCTTCATCACCGCTCTCATCACTTTCTCTCTCTCTTTTCTTTTTCTTTTTCTTTGTTTTCTACTGTGTAGCAGTCTAGAGATGAAAGCACCGGGAGGAGAGTACGAGCGTTCTCAGACACTCGACACTTATATTCATTAGAAATAGAATCATATTCTTTCCACATCATTACATCCTATGCATCCACAAATCACACATCAACACCTTCACACGTAGCATTCATCTGCGCCCCGGGATAACACCAGCCTACATCGCACACACATGGGGAATGATGGTGCAGCCTTTTTGATTGCGCGATGTCATCCATGTGCAGTGGAGTCAGCGAAGCGATAAAATAAAGGCCACGTGTATGGTGGTGATTTTCGAAAGGGGTTATTATTAGTTGCTGTATCTTCTGGCCACCGTGATATGGAAGGTCCGTGTTGTCATAAAAGACTTTTGAATTTGAATAAATTGATGATGCCGAATACGGCAAAACTCTTCTTCCAACACCTGTCACTCCTTTAATTTCCTTTCTTTACTTTTCACTCCTCACTCCTCTGTCTGCTCAAGCTTTCATAGCCTACCCTTCTTCCGTGCATTGTTATTTGTTAGTAACGTGTGAAATCACACTTCCGTTATTACACAACATTTTTCACCTTTTAATTACATTCCTACCTCCAATTTATCATCATTTTTATTTTTTATTTTGTATATTTTGTTTCTAATTTTCGAAAATGATGTTTGCCACCTTTTGTTTCTTTTTAGAACATGTGTTTTTAGAAAAAGAAAAAAAATAAAATAAATTTTAATTAGATTTTTTATGATAAGAGGTGAAATGTAACGACGGATGTTAGAAGGCCTAGAGGAAGGTCAGAATCCCAATTCTGTTTATTCTTAATTTCTGAATTAGTACACAAATAAAAGATTATTTTTCAATTTTAGTATATTTTATATTTTATATATCTCGCACTCAAATATTTTTATATATTTATATTGATAAAAAAAAACTAAAATCCAAATGTTACACTCTTCTAGGGCATAAGACAATCTTACATAAACCTTCTACCCGACCCAACAGAACTCATCCATATATATATATGGACAATGATTTGACAACTCTTTTTTAATAACTTTTTGACAACAAGACATGTGTCATCATTTTATTAGCATGTTTGAATTTATGATTAAAAAAATATTTGAAATGGACCAATCATAGACTGTCACGTATACGTTGTCAAAATGTTGTCAAAAAAGAGTTGTTAAAGAGACTTTTTCCTATATATATATATAGTTATTATTCACAAGATATATCAATATAATTATTTATTATAATTTTACTATTTACCGTTAGAATATTTTTGCATAATCTCTAGCCAAGATCATCTTCCATTTAGTGACACAAAACACAAACATCGGTAATAAAGGACACATCAACTCCTAAGATTGAAAAATAGAATGGACTTGAGTTTCCTTATATACCAAGGTTCAGTAAGAAGACATGTATTTCTAACTATATTTCGATCAAACCATAAAAAAACAAAAATAAAAGTAATACCTATATGCGAATATATATAAAATAAAATACACAATTGATTAAGATATTATTTTATATCATGTTTGAAAAAAATATGTATTCGATTATGTGATTTATTTAAAACCGTAGAATTAACTTTATACAAATGAAATTTATTATATGTTTCGAAAGTAACATGCATATTGACTATTAAATGTCACAATAAATTATAATGGCAAAGTATTTATATAAAAATTATCTAAATACTATAAATCTGATAAAATGAATATAAAGTATACCATGGCAACTTTAAATAAATATTTATTTATCTTTCTTTCACTATATATTTATTTTTTAATCAAGTTCTTTTTTCTTTTTCAATTGCCTATTTGTTTTCTCTATTTTTTTTTTCCTTCTAAACAAAATCAAAACTAACCTTCTTTACTGGCAAATTTTTTTACTGAAAAATGACAGAAATTAGTTTATTTTGGCTCAATCTCTCCTAGGTCAAAAATATATTAAAATTTAGTCCGGTAAAAAATAAAAAAGTTTCACAAATTAACAGGTGATATAACTTAACATCAACCTAATAGTAATGATCAAATTTTAAATTTTCGTCTTCAAAACCAATAGTACACTTGTTATTTTATAAAATTCCGTAAATAATATACTCTAAACCACTCAAAGGATTGTGTTTATATATTGCAAATGTTAAAATGTTTGGTTAAACAGACAAAATTTAAGTTTATTTTACATGGGTATAGTGAGTTTTTGGGGAGATTTAAGTCCGACAGTAGAATATCCGCCATTGACATTTTCCACCTCTTTCGACATTCTACAACTTATTCTTATCCTTTGTTCTTCATCACTGCTCCGACTTGTGCCCTATCGATTCTTAGATTCAATAAAGAAAAAAGGAGAATGCAACGCGTGTCTCTTTCATGTTAGAAACGTGTAAGAGAATGATCCCAACAATGAGTTCTTCTTAAAAAAGTAGAGAAAAAATAAATAAAAAAGAAAAGCGTGGTGGGCATGTGACATCCGGTACTGACGAGGACGGGGAGTAATCGTGTGTAAGAGGCATAGAGTGCAGTTCCTGACAGGCTTCCAGTGGAAGGGACACATGAATAAAATCGAACATACATCGGAATGAGAGGAATCTAGAGACTGTATAGGTATGGGACTATACAATTGAAGGATAGCTTAAAGGAATTGATTTGGTTACTCATATCAACAAATGCATTTGTTTTTCGGTAGCCTAACCCATAAAAACTTCATGATTAAGCGTGCTTAGCCTGGAGTAATTTGGGATGGGTGAGTAATTTAGGATGGGTGATCTTCTGGGAAGTTTTCCTGGAAAATGTGCGAGTAAAGACAAAGCACATTGGAAAGTCTCGTATTGATGTGTGGAGGTATAAATTACTGAGAAAGATCGTGTTATAAAAATGATATTGATATTTTGACAACATTTGTCATTATGTGATTAGTTCAAAATTATTCTATAATTAATAATAATAATCATAAATACTAACATAGACTAATCACATAAAAATACATAAACGATATCGAAATATTATAAAAAATGTTGTTAAAATATCATTATTTTTATAAAAAAATGTTGAAACGTGTAACTGTGAAAAGACTGTTGGACATAATTTAGTTAATGAATAAAATTAATAAATATTTAAAGGATTACAAATTTATACTTTTACTCGTGTCGTATTAATAACAGTTCATATTTATTCTTTCTAACAAAAAGTACATTACATTTATATCAACTTTGTATCTCACAGGATTAGCAATTCAAATTAATTCTACCAAAAGATAACTGAAATGCTGAAAACTAACATGTCTATTGATAATGATAATTTACAGAAGTTATTACAACATTTGCAAGTAAAACATTTATTTTAGTTGAGCTGTCATTAACGAAACAGTGCACATCTGGAAATCATTAATAGGAACTTATTACATTACACATTCCAAGACCTAGCAGGTGGGAACTAATTCTCCGATCTCCAATAACGATTTCGCGTGCCAAACTTTTCTGCCTGTAGCGTAGATGTGAACATAGAGTTTGAATAATATCGTAACATACTTTTATATTTATTTGATACAGAATATAAAAATAAAATATTTTAAAAAAGTAAAATTTTATAATTTAGAAAAAAATAAAAAATAAACAAAAATAATATCAAATGAATATAAAAAATTTAAATATATCAAATAATCATTTATTTTTCAAATTTATTAGAATATTTCTTGCAAGTGTTGTCATTTAAGAGTGATAAACACTCAAATGATAGGTGCTTAAACGATAAAGTAGTAATTGGAACCAGAAAAACTTAAGACCAAATAATAGTGTTCTCATGTTACACTTTGCTTAAGTGAAAAAGTTGTGTTTAGACAAACAGTTTTTGCTTACAAGAGATAGCTTAAAGGATAGTATGTTGAGAAGTAATAATTTTATTTTTATATTATATGCTTTTATAGATGTATTTAATGTTATATTAATGATATGTAAAAATGCATGATTAGTTGACGGTTATGAATTTAAAAATTTGTTTTTTTTAGAATTGAATATACTTTTGTAAAGATTTCTCTTCAAATGGTCCTTTTCACTATTTTGTACTTGTTCTTGATATTCATTCTTTGATACTTCAAATACAGGAAAGATTTCTACAAAAAGTTCTTCAAAACTAAAATCATTATTTAATTATAGTTTTTTATGTTAAATCTCAACTAATACAAAAATTAATAATAAATTGTCATTAATATTTTATTTATATTGTTTTACTTCATTAACTTCAAGTATAACTAGATGGATTACGAGTTATAAGAGTCCACCAGCCTTAAAATCCACCTATTCAATTATATGTTACACAAATCTTTTTTTTTATCATCACATTCATGCATTATTGGATATGATACACTTTGTTTAGGACAATAAGTCCTTAACCGTACAAAATTATCATTATTTTTCTTTTAAATGTGTGCTAAAACATGAACGACAGGAGAAACTACTCCTTTACAAAATTGAGTGTATTGATAATTTAATTTTTAAAAATTAAACTATAGAATATTATAGTTAATTTCAAGGTGGTTTATTTATTAACAACCGATACTAGTTTAGATATTTGTTAACAACCCGGAATTTAATGAACAATATAAGGACAGGAGAGAAACAAATATCATCTCCATCCCTCATTTTCCATGCAAAGTAAGGGTGATTCCCGCGATTTCGTCAATGAAGTTCTAGAGAATACCGCAGGAATTAGGTGTAACGAAAAGGGCTCATTGATTTTCTATAGTAATGTATATTTTAAAGAAACATGTTTAGGCCAGAAATAGTGTATTTCAAAAATTCAAATCTGTGACTTTTAAAACTAAGTTAAATCATAAATTTTATTACTCAATTATTACTTCATCATTCTCATTTTTTATAAAGATATATTAAAAATAAAACGGTATTGTTTTATTATAAATTTTATAAAACAATATATATTTTAGTAAAGAATGAATTTCAAGTTTAATTTAATTTATAAAATTGGTTTGAAATGTAAAGTTGGTATCTACTTATATATCTTAATAAATTTTATCAAGATAGACTTTAAAATGATTCATATACCATATTAATAAATAGATTTTAAATATAATTTAATCTCACTAATGAAATTCACCTTTATTTATATATTTTAAATTAATTTTATTTTTAGTGTTAAATAATAAATAATATTAATAAAATAGATGGTAAGAAAGTGTTAAATAATAAATAATATCACATAATAAAATGTAGGATTAAATATGTTTTTGGTGTCTTAACTTTCCGTGATTGAAATTAGTCCCTCTTCAAAACATTGGCCTAATTTAGTCTCCCAACTTTAAAAATGTATGAATTTAGTCCTTTTAACAAAATTTTGTTAGGTTTATTTGATATTTCAAGCATGTTTCATAATAACATTTGGATTATTTACACTGTTTGACACATTTTTGTTTCAATGTTAATTAAGAAACATGTTTGAAACATCAAATAAAGTTAACAAAATTTGACTAAAATAACTAAATCCATATATTTTTAAAGTTGAAAGACTAAAATGGACTAATATTTTGAAGAATTACTAATTCTAATTTTTTTATGAAAAATTAAGAAAAAAAAAACATACTTAACGTTATAACGTATATCTAAGAAACCAAAATCAAACTTTGCGAAAAAAAAAGAAGAAAAACGTATTTTTAGTGGGGAAAAAAAGATGTTAGAAGGGTTAGGAGCGTGATTGTGATTGGGAGTGCGAATGTATAGTTGGAATTAATGAGAGAGATGGAAGAGAAGGGGAATGCGTAGGGATAACGACACGTATAAAAGTAAAGGGACAAGTGTCACGTGCTGGAGGTATGGAAGTTGTTGTCTTCCCTCGTAATTTGTAAATAATTGTAGTGGTTGGGCCCGACAATAATAGTTGAAGGTCACGTGTCGTTGGAAAGGTCAAAAAGGCACAAAACCCGTGTTTCTTCCTTATGCTCTTGTTCTTAGTCCTAAACTAGGTAGAGATAGATTAGCTAAATAATGTCCGTGAAGTGCAGCTCGATGCAATTCCCAAGAGGGAGACTCGTGTCACACCTCATAGTAAAAGCGTCATCAGGATCATGGTTTCTTCTGCACGCATTCTCTCTTTTCTTCCTTCTTCTCTGTTTCACTTTCTTCAAGCTTCTTCTCATGGCTATCTATCATTGGCCCAGAAAACCCTTTCCAACGTTAGTTCAGCTGTCACGCATTTTCTGCTGTCTTTTCCTTTCAACCACACCGAAACGGAAATTACTACTCCAACCATGCAATTACAGAATGAAGTTTAATAAAAAAAAATATTTTAAAAAATTAAACGAATCAAATAACTCATTAATTCATGTTCTTTCTTTTTAACAGTCCAATTAAAACAAAATACATTTACTTGCTACTTATAACATCTAATATCATTTTATTATTCTTGTACGAGTTTAACAATATGTATAATATGGAATGGGTAATATACAAATGTTGACGAGTCTAATGATACTTATAATAATAAATTTATTTTTCAAACTTTTTACATATATACAAGTTTTTTTAAATTTTAATATATATTTAGTATTTAACATTTCTAAAAATTTTGTACATTTATTTTGAATTCTCTGTTAAGATTTATTAAATATTATTGATTAAACAAGTGTGTTTATATGCATACTAAACGAGTTTAAGATTGTTTTATTTCTTTTGTCATAATGTCAAAATCTTAATAAATACATTAAGAAACAGTAATTGACTGTATATCTTATAACAAAGCTTTCGATGCATGCCACAAGAATGATACTAAATCGAGATTAGTGTTATCTATATAAGCACTCTGCAAGGTTTATCCTTCATAGTTTTATATCATATACTATTTACATCTTGTTGTATCGTTTCACATTTGTATTTTCATAATCCACTAATTACATTTTTGTATATGATTTATCTTTGGTATTTTTGTATAGTCTATTTTTTATAATTTTTTTCATTGTCTAAGATTTATATTTCTATAAATTTTTTACTGTAAAACATTTTTATATTATCTATCTTTTTGTGTTTCATAAAATGTACTTCTTTATAAACTTTATTCTATATATTTGTTATCCTCTATTCTTTATAACTTTGAAGAGTCTATTTATTATATTTTTCAAAGTTATCTAACATTGTATTTTTAGATCATTTACTCTTTGTATTGTTATGGAATTGTTTTACATTTGTATTCTTATATTATCTCCTCTTACATTTTTTATATAATTTCCTAATAAAAAATTTAAAAATAACAAAGGCATTTAATTATTGTAATTATTTATTTATGTACCAAATATATAACTATTATTAAAAACAATACTCATAGCACACTCAAATATCCATATTTATGTTTTTCAATTTACTAAAAGATTTATTTTAAGAGTGTAATACTTCTTTTACTTTTATGTATAAAAATATAATTTTTAATTAATTATTTTCAAAACACGTGAAATTCTTAACTGTTGTTTGATTTATATTTAAATTCTTTATTTTGATTGGTTCAATTATCAAACAATTCTGTAATAAAGTACATTTTATTAAGAAAATATATCAACTTAGATGCATTTTTACAATCAAATAATAAAATATTATTATTTAATTTTTAAATAAATTAATTATTATTAAACTTTAATTATATTTTCATAAGTTTTTATTTGTATAATAAATATATTTAATTTTTTCAAAAGGTTCCGTGCCAGTAAATACATAATTATTAAATTTAAATATTCTATATCAATTTAAAACAACAATTTGATACCAACCAAACTTCAAAATTATCTTACAAAATTAATTATGCATGTTTTAGGTATTTAAACGTCTAACACTGCTATTCCTCTTTAATGAACTTGTTTTTTTTTCTAAGTTTAAAGTTTGTGTTTATACTCTCAACCCTAATTGTTTGGTCCTACATATTTAATTTGTTGGAAAAACTCAGCTTGAACAGTGAAGAAGAGAAGGCAGCCAATAACTAGTCTTACGTCAACATTTAATATACATACATGAGAGATTCACAATATTTTATAAAAAATCATGCATACTATATGTAAGCTTCTCGATAATATAATAAACCTATAATATAAGTTACAGTATTATTTTGGATGATGATATTTTGACAACTTTTTATAACAATTTTTTCATAACAGAAAACGTATTATTTTGTTGGTATGTTTAAATTGATGTTTAAAGAAATATTTAAAACAGATCAATCATCAACTGTCACTTGTAAAAAAATTGTTAAAAGATAATTATTAAAGAGACTTTTTCCTATTATTTTTACGTCATTAATTACCGTTGTTATTTAACAATAAAATTAACAAATGATAATAGAAAACTTCGATCGGTCAAAAATTTATACTATGGTAGGCAAAATATATTATCCAAAATGTTTAGGAATTGGAAAAAAAAATACTAAACACCTTATTTTATTACACTTTAATTAAATTAAAGTGTGATGGTACCTAAATCAATTTGAAATACTCATATAAAGCAATGAGAAATTTTAAAGTTATTACATAATTTCCAGATTCTTGCAATTCATTATGAGCAAGAAAACATAGCTGGGTACAATACAACTGCTCAAGGAAAAGAAAAAAAAAATGCACAGATCTCGAACTAGTCTCCAAAAATGGAGCATAGTAGATGTATAAATACCTACAGCTGTCAATCAAGGAAAAGACAAAATAGTGGTAGGTCCACCAACATTACTTTCTGTGCCATTACTGAAAATGGCAACTTTTATTACTTTACCAACGACGTAACCTACGTTATTTGCTCTTAACCCTTCTATTAACCAACATTCTGGAATTTCCGTTTTTGGAACTCGATGATTTTTAAAGTAATTAAAATTTTATCGTTGAAATGTTGGTAAATTGGAGTTGAATCTTGGTTTTAATGTTGTGGGAATGTTGAAAATGTCTTCTTGTTGTTGAAATTGAAACTGTTTTCAACATAAAATTTTAAGAGAGTAAATTTATTAGGTTTAAACCATTTAGTTGTCTATGTTTTCGGGAGGTTTTTCCATTTTGATCTCCGTTTTATTCGAATCCCCAATTGAGTTCCTATAATTGCTAATTTCAATCAATTAAGTCCATGCCGTTAAATTTAGTTAACGAGATTAACTTTTCTGCACAGCTGGGAGGATGACCTATTAATTTCTATAAATGTGACTTATTTAGAGTTGAAACGTGACATGAATTAGAGTTGAAATTGATTGAAATTAGCACTTATGAGACTCAATTCATGCCACGTTTCAACTCTAAATAGGCCACATTTATAGAAATTAACCGGTCATCCTTCCAACTGTACAAAAAAGTTAATCTCGTTAACTAAATTTAACGGCAGGGGCTTAATTGATTGAAATTAACACTTATAGGGACTCAATTGGGAATTCTAATAAGACAGGATCAAAATGGGAAAACCTCTCAAAAATAAAGACAACGGTTTAAACCAATTTATTACTAACACTCTAAAAGATGTCAATTTTAAATGAAAGAAGACCAAGTTATTAAAATCTGTAGATTTATAAATAATTAAATCAAACGTAACTGTCAAATAAATCCAACCTTCACAGTTAATTATTCCACAGCAGAAAAAAAATAAATAAATAAAATTACGAGCAAATATAATAAGAAAACCTAAGGCATTGTTTATTTGAGAAAATTTGCGGGAGAGTAATTGAATGAATTTTAGAGGATTTGAAGATAATTTTTTTTGTTTATTTGAGTGATTTTGGAAGTAAACGATAGTAGATTTCGGAGTAAAGTTTGTGAGAGGATTTAATTTATGTGATGGATTAAAAAATTTTACTTCAAAATCCACTATTGATTACTTCCAAATTTACTCAAATAAACAACAAAAGAAATTATCTTCAAATCCACTCAAGACCTAAATAACCTTATAGTTGCGCTAGCGTGAGATAGATACCACCTTTCAAGATAAACCTAAATAATAAAAACTAATTTAGGAAATAGGATCGATCAAACTCTTTTCAAGATTGGTAGTTTGATAATCTTGTTTTATGTTTCTATTCAACTAGTGGGCTTTTAAGAAAAAAGGTTTTGTCATAAAAAAACAAGAAGATTTGAGGACAAATCCTTTTCAAAAGGGAGGGAATGATGACATACCCCTTGCCATAACCTAGCACATTAATGAAGTGTTGGAGGCATCTATGAAAAATGAGCCTAGACTCTTTCTCTTGGGCCATCTTAAGTCATCAAGAAGATTTAGTAGAGTAAGAATAATTTTGGGCCAAGTAATATAGATTTTATTTGGGCTTTGTATTATGGGCCAAGTAGTCTAGATTTTATTTGGGCTTGGTATTATTGGTCTAGTAGTGTAGGATTTCAATTGGGCCTTGTATTTTGGGCCAAGTAGAATAGGATTTTGACCAAACAAGTCAACAAAGGGTCAAGGCCCAAAGTTGACTATGCTTGGACCTCCAAAATGGGTGTGTTGACCAAGGGGTCAACATTTTGGCTAAGCTTGGAGAACAGGGGAGAGGAATTTCGTCCTAGACATGTGGAAGCTTCCCATTGGAGAGTTTTCCTCCTAGTTAGTGGCATGTGTCACCATAGGAATGGAGAGTTTTTCATAGGTAGTGGCCAAATGTCACTCTGTCATTTGAGAGGATTTTTGTCACTTGTCTCCCTCCTATTGGAGAGGATTTCTCCTTGCTCTCCAAGACAACCAAGGTGACTCTTTTAGGTTAAAGTTTCAGCCCATTTTGAGAGACCTTAGCCTATAAATAGAGGTGCTCTCCATCATGTAATCACCTTTGATTTAGAGTAAAGTTATGCTGCCATTTTTGTGCCATACTACTCTTTTAAGGTGACACTAGGCTAGAGCAACCCAAGTGGCCTCCTCTAGCCACCTTCCTCCAAGAGTTGGCCCAACCTCTCTTAGAGAACCACCAAATACACCTTCCATCACCATTCAAACACCCAAAATCGTCACAACCTCCACCTTATACCACCACCATTCCGCATTCCATCTAAAACCTTGAGCATCTTGTTCTTGTTGGCTTGGTTGCTTCTAGATTTGGCTTGTCCTACCTAGAGCATTTGCCATCAAATATTGATATTGAACTACGGGTACTTGTGAATTTTTTTATGTTAAAATTTTATTTAAAAGTCAAAATAATAAATATATAATTAATATTTAATTTATTTATTTTTATTTTGAATCTCTATTCATAATTTTTATATTAATTTTTTTATTAATATCTATCTAATTATTATCTAAACACTACTAACCTTATTTAAGAATTTAATTAAATTGATTTTATGTTTTAAATCATTCTATCGTGGTAGTTTGGTTTTTATATAAAAATATTACCTCACTCGATTAATATAATAAAAATATCATTTTACTCGTTAATAGATTAATTATCTCGTCAACTTATTGACTGAACGGAAAATACCATATAATAATAATAATATATTTTAATAACGAAATTATAAAATTAACTTTCCTTCTGATAATCATATACTTTTCTATTAGTGACTCTTTATAAGTAATTTGTTTTCTGTTTCTAATTGCGAAAGCAGAGATATAAAATCGTAAATCAAATACGTAATTTTAAATTAAAAATTTGATTTTTATATTCTTAAATAAGTTACTCACTGTTTTAAAATTTAAGTATAATTGAGTTAAATTGTCACACCCATTAAATGCATCTCCTTAGTGACGTCCACTTGTCACTCGTGCAGCGTCCTAGGATAGTAGTGGAAGACAGGATCTACTACTGCAATTAATTCCCCAACCTCGGGAAACGTCCGGCGGCAAGGAGAACGAAGGACTTCTGGTAGTAGAAGCCATGTGGCAGCCAGAGAATGGCCGACCGTCCGGTTTGGAGGCCATATTTAAGGTAGAATTTCCAAAACTTTTGCCACCTTTTCTGCATGCAACCACTTCATCTTCAACCTCCAGAAATCTTATTTTCTCCTCCTTTTCTCTAAACCTCCAAACTTCTCTCTAAAAATCCTAAACCGTTTACTGTTCCGATCACCTTGCTCCTTTCAGATTGAACACTCCTGGTGTCAAGCCCTTTCATCCTCACCGATCGGTTTTCTAAGCGAAGCACTTTTGAACGTTTGGGCAATTTTATCGTAGAACCTTAGAAGCTTAGCTGGAATAGAGGTAAGGGAAGCTTATAAAGTTTAATTTTGATTTTCTGTATGTTTGAATGTATGTTTGATTTAATGCATGTTTGAATCTAAAGTATGTTGTTTGAATTTTCATGAATGGAATATGATAAGTATGAGACTTAGAGAAAATGTGAATCTGAGACCGAAGGTCATTAGGACCGTTCGATTTTCCCCTAAAACGATAGTTTTTGTACCATTGTATCGAAATCTAAATGACTTGCTTATTCAGTCGTAATAATCTATCCATTATAGAACGCTCGGTCTTATACTGAGTGTTCGGCTTTTACGTATTCGGTCATAGACCGATTACTTAGTCTCATGTTAACTATTTTATTATAGTAGTGTTCGTTCACTCTGAACGTTCGTTTTTATATTGATAATGTTTATTGGAAGTACTTAGTCATAAACTGAGTACTCGGTTTCATATTAATTGTCTTTACTGTACTGAACGTCCGGTCTTATACTGAACGTTCTACTTGCAAATGCTTAGTCATACACTAAGTATTCAGTCTCATATTAATTATTTAGAACGTTCAGTCATACACTGAGCGTTCGGTTTATATTGATGATGTTTATTAAAAGTGTTAAGTATTATACCAGTACACAAACTTTAAGAACATTCGGTCATAAACTGTATGTTCGGTCATACAAGTATTCAGTATTAGACAGACACTTAACTTATGAAGTGTTCGGTTTCCATTATTATTATTATTCATTCAGAAGATGTTCGGTCATGTAAAGCACTCGGTCTTATGAAACACTTAGTCAGAAACTACTCGGTATTGAGTATCTGGTATTCTCTGAACACCCTAACCACTTGGAGGAATAACGAACGTTGAATTTGATTAAGTAAGAGAATTCCACTGGCGGAATGTCTCATGAACTCGGCAATGATTGGTAAAGTATGAATGTGGGAATGACTCAGGCGTTGTCCTTGATCCTGATATTCCGTGAGGGCGCTTCCTCAGGTAGAGGGAGGCCACTCATGCGTGGGAATGGCAGGAGGTTCGCGGTTATATGAGCAAATAACCGTTTGAGGACTAACCTCAGGTGGCACCTGGGAAAATAGTTACTACACCACACCGGGTGCTAGGGACGACCGAGCTACATGTTCATACGGTCCGGACAGTGTCTTAATGGTCGGTCTTAAGTATAATAATGATATGTCGCATGAATGATTGGTTTGTCTTGTATGTTTACTTGTATGTTGAATTGATAAATTAAATTTACATAAGCTTACCCTTATCTGTTTTGCCTTGTATATGTTGTCGTTCGGTATCCGACCGTTCGGCTATTCTCTTCATTGCAATGATCATCCTTTTGGATGTGAGCAGAGGATACCTTGGAAGCTGCTTTGGAAGAAACTCTGGAAGACGCTGTGCAGGCCGAGGAACCCGTGGAGGCAGTGCCCGAGCGTTATGCAGGACCGTCCGGTCCTTAGTATAGGTGTTTCTTTCTCTTTGTATTTTGAAAACGTTTAGTACTTGAATCTTTTTAATTTTGGCCTTTTGGCCAATGTATTGTATTCTAGACCGTTTGGTCTATTTTGTAATCATTGTATATATTCCAATCGATCGGTTTTAATTTTCAGTATATTTTCGTACGACTTTGCTTATTCATTACTGTTTTCCTTTATTATTCTTGTTAACTCCTAAAAATAAATTATGGCTTTGGTTATATTTATTGGGATGTTACATAAATTTTCTTAAAAAGTTTTGGATATATTTTTTGAAAAACGAATGCTGGTATTTTCTTACAAGTCTAATAAAATTGGATGTGAAATGGAAATTTAAATATGTTACACACAAAAATTGTTTTTGTGAAGTTAATGAATATAATTAAAATATTTGTTTAAATTAATTTTAATTATGGATTTTATGCTTTGCCTAAGCGAGTTCTCTTTAACTTTACAATAACAGTAGTTTATTAAAAAAATATATAAGTTTTATTACAAAAGGTATATATTTTATTAAAATTACTAATTCATCAGAGTGTGCTCAGCCCATATAGATTGATAGGTGTTGGTATGAAGAGAATTGGATATGTGTACTCAGCCCATGAAATTTCTAAGTACGCGACATTAAATCGATATTGACCTAAAAAATCTAAATGGAACTATGATCCTTGTCTCCGACGGAGACAACAATCTTGTAGAACCATTCCATAAGGACAAAATTCTTTCTTTAAAGAAAGTAACATAGGTGCATATATATGATTCAACCTTATAACTTTTTATGAGTGGTTGATTAATTTTGGTTAATGCTACCTATGATCCTAAAAATATAAAATAGAAAAGTTTTTTTATTGGGACATAAAAGAAGCGTGTTCTTTTGTAGTTTTTTTTTTAACGTTTGTTAGAACAAATTCATTTAATTCCTGAATAAGTATCTTTAAAAATTAGTACAATATTCAGTGAAACTATAATATTTAGAATTTCTTTCCCTAATGTAACACATTTACACGATTTTTATTTAAAGAACATTATTTATAGTTTATGGCCAAAATTTGGTGATTTTTTTTAAAGTTACTGATAAAACATTTCATTTAAATATTATTCATAATATTTATCTAAATAATATTAGTTATTGTTTATAACCAACATTCGGATTATATTTTGACATTCATTTTCACATAACACTAAAAGAATGTAAACTTAACTTAATTTTCGTAACATTTCAAATTTATAGTTTTAATTATCTTTCTCAATTCACACCAATCAGGTGCAAAAAAAAAAAATCAAACAAAATAAATAAACAAAACAAAAAAGGTAAGCTAATTTATAAAAAAATCAATATATGCAATAAAATCAATTTAGAATATAACAGTTCTATTATCCAATTAAGATACATATATAGACTTTGACTATCCGAATACATGTATTGGTGTTGAGCTATTTAAGGATTTGTGAATGTGTGGTAAAACAACATATCATCTAAACTATCACACAAAATTAATTTGTCAAACACTTATGGTCAAACTGATCTTGGACTGAGGATCTCGTGCTACTCCTCACTACATAACCACCCACTTTTACTTGAGGTTAGATGGATATTGGATTGTTAGAAACATTCTCGCATTTCAAATCTCCTGCAACAATACATTACACATAAGCATAATACAAGGATCTTTCCCATGGACTATCTTTCATTGCATACTTAAAACGAACACTCTTTTATCATCATCATTCCCAAGACATGCATAAATTTATCACAAACTTTACGTAGAATTTTAACATACATACATTAAAATGTATCTTGATAATTTACAATAAGCTTAAATGCAAAAACAAGCATTAAAACAACCCATAGAACCAAGAAGAATTTCAAAGCATGCAAAATTTGAAAAGAATCTTAGCGTAAGCGGCACCTCCTTGTCGTTGAACACCACCTAAGTGCCACAACGGAAATATTAGTTTACCTTATCTTATGAAAAACTCAAACAACTCTAGAACTAAATAATATGTGCCTTAACTAAGATAACTCTAATTGTAACTACATATCACAAACTTTTGATCAAGGTATCTCATAAAACCATTGATTGACAAAGAACTAACAAAAATATTGAACGACAAATACGATAAAAATAACTAGACAAAAAAATATATGATTACAAACTAACTTACTCTATAAAAAAAAACCAATCCAACGAAGTTGAAGATCTTACTTTTGTGATCACATAGATATTTCTTGATCATTGAAGAAATAACTTATAGAGATTAAAAAACTTAAAGAAAAGGAATATAGTACGTATTTTAAACAATAAAACACATTTATAATTTTTTATTTATATTAGTTAATTTTTAATATTAAAATAATATAATCTCATAAATTTAAAAACACCTAATACCTCTAATACCTTTAATATTTTATTTTATAGATCCCTGTATTTTTTAAACCTAAAATTATAGAATTATTTTTGATAAATTTTATATAATTTATTAAATAAATAATATAGTGACTCAACATTTTTTTATCTCTAAAGTTAGATATTATTTAATAATTTTTAATAATGTTACTTTTATTAATATCAAACTTAATTCAATATATAATTTCACATGTCACCTTATTAATTAATTGACATGATAAAATTATTATAAAATTTAATAAAACTGTAAAATTTATTGAAATATGGTACTTTAAAAGTAATTATTGCATTCCCATCAGGTAATCATATTATTTAAATAAATGTTATGGATTTAATGAAATTTGTTATTATTTAAAGAAATTCTAGAAAAAATGTCTTAATTCATAAGGTTTTAAAATTTCGAGCAATTTTTCGTACAAAATTATTCTTTTATCCTTTTTCATTAATAATTAATCGATTTTCTAAAAAGTTTTATACATTGAAAGTCGTTAAAGTTTTAATTAATTTTCAAAAATCGACAAGTTAGGTTAAAAAAGTTCTTTAACTCGTTTGATTAAAAAATTTTCTTAACCGGTAAAAGCTAGTTAAGATTTTCATTTTTTAAAATTATTCTTTGGTTAATTTTTTTAATTTAATAATAACAATAATATATATTAAAAAATTACAAAAGAAAATTTAATATTTGAAATTAAAAGACAAAATTAAAAAATAGTAAATTAAAAAATTTATTTATTTTAGTTTAATATAAAAAATATTTTTTTATTTAATAAATTTTTAATTAAGTTAATATTTTTCATATAATTTAATATATATTAATATTTAAACTTATAAAATATTAAACAAAAATAAATAAAAAACATATTAAAAAATTAAAAACAAAAAAACTTATCTTAACCGTTCAAATTGAATATGTTAACGTATTTTCAAATATTTAATTTTTATTTTTTAAATGTTTTTATTTTTACTTTTTTATTATGTTTTATTTTGTTTAAGAAAATAATATTTTATAATTAAAATATTATTATATAAAAATTTATATATAGAATGTTAAATTAATTAACTATTTATTAAATTAAAAAAAAATTTGATTATTAAATTTAAATAAATAAATTAAAAACCTAAAAATATATTTTATTATTATTATTATTAATGAAAAAGAGTAAACTAAAAAAATTAAAAAAATAATCTTAGTTAGTTAAATTTCGAAAATCGATTAAGAATTATTAATCGGTTTTAAAAAAAATTGAATAAGTAAATTTTTTAATTAGTTGTTGAAAGTCGATAATTATTAAATAATGAGTAATATTTAAATTTTGGAAGTGTATGACAAAATTTTGGAGCTGCTGGAAAAATTGGTCTTACATTCCTCGTATGAATCATGGCAAACCATACACTGCATGAGGTAATTGTTTCTATTATGGATTTTAAAATATAAAGATGAAAGTTTTCTATTTATATTTTGCAATTATCCGAAATATATGGACGAGAAGAACTGAAAATAACAAGTGAGATATTTACCGAGAGTTCCATCAGATCTTAAATGCGTGGGATATTTTTTTCTATCACTTTGTCCAACGCAAATCTTTATCTACTTGATTGGAGGCTGTTGAATATTTTTATTTTTATTTTTAAAATATAAAATAATTTATATGGTAAATAATAAGGTTTAATTTTTTAATTTCTACATTAAATCTCATTGCATTAAGAAATATGTTTCTATTGCACGAGAAGAATATTTCTCTTAGCCCTCACATTTTTAAATACCAACTTAAAATTCAAACTCAAAATACTCAACTGTGATTTTTACTTTAGTTACTATGTATAATTCTAGCCACTCTATGATAAAATATTACTATTTTAAACCTATAAATAAAATATTTTCCTCATTTTGGTTTCTGGTATGTTATATATTTACGTAACACTTTTTCTCAAGTTGATATCATAGCAAAAGCAATGTTATAATAATATAATCAATTAAGTTTAATAGAAAAAAAGTTAATAAAAACAAAAATTAAAATAGAAACTAAAACTAAAATGTATATTATGATATTTAAAATATAATTAAGGACTTTACCATTAAAATCAAAGGTGACTACAAAGGAGATATTTTTGACTGAAAGAAAAATATCTTAGAAAAATCTGAGACTACATGTTTTGCACTGCAATCAGACATCAATGAATGAATAAATAAACCATATGTACACATAGCTATATTATTATTATTATTATTAAAAACTTCTAATATAATTTACTTGCATCAATATAAAATTTGAATTAATCAATTTATTCAATATAATTTTACTGTTGATTTTTTACTTTTATATAAAACAATATTTAATAAATGAAATATAATATTAAAACTATAAAAAAAATCATCAATTCATTCTGAATGTTGTACAAAGTTTAAGATATGACAGCTGTTAAAGCCTTTCTTTCTTTCCTTCCCAACAGTAGCCACCAATGCAGCTTCCGGTGGGACCCACCCCACCATTTCTTTCGCAACCAATTAACTCATGAAACTCCTCACAATCATTGATTACTCTCATTAATTCTTGTTGGGAGAGTAGCATGCAAATAATGCAAAACATTAGCACTAGGAATATATTCTTTCCAATTTCCATCTAGGTAAAAAACAATAATTAATCTTTATAAATTATTTCAAAAATACTCACTTACCTATCATACCCTGAATAATAAATATTCAACACGCATATATAAGTTTAAAATAACAGTTTCACGTTTTGCTAAAAATACTGAGTGATATAGCATTATACTGCTATATATTGTAAAGGATATTAAGTTTAATAACATATAAATAAACATAAACAAATTTTTAAAAAAAGGAAATTAGTATAAAGTGTTATACATAATATGTTGAAATATAAAATATTTACCAAAATGATCGTACAAAAAAACATATAGAAGGCGATTTATACAAGGACAGGAATAAGTATATTTTCTTTTGTTTATTAAAAGTTTGTATAAAATTTCTTGTCTTATATTTTATTGAGCGGATTCTTTATGATTTTAAGGAAATTTAATTAATAAAAATGTGTATTGAAAGAATAGGACAAAAAGTGTGTTATCATTACTTTTCTAGCTCATTAATAACCAACGACGAAGGGTTATTATGAGGTAAAAGTTACCTGATAAATTAAAACTTGACAAATTAGTAGAAGAAATCAAAAGTATTTCTGGAGTTTATTTTTCTTTTAATATATATTTGAAATCATTTACAATAATAAGTTTTTTTTTTATTTCTTACGAGTTTAGGCATTCTTTTAAATCAGTAGCTACACGTTAACAAGAAACTTTACTAAACTTGTTTAAAGGGACATGTTAACTGAAAATATTGTCAAAAATTATCTCCATTACCCCCAATAATTACACTCTTGCTTTTATTTGGAACGGTTCTTCTTTCTTACGCACTCTCCAATTATTAACAGTTTGAAAACTCAAAACCATACTGAGAGCGATTGACAAAGAAGATGGTTCAAATCAAATTGGATGCATTTATTAGGCGTTTTGGGTGCAGTTTTTATTTTTTTTATTTTAATTCAAATTGTAACTAATGTAAATAAATTATAAAACAAAAACTCCAGATTTTCAATTAGAAAAAAAAATAGTAATTAAATTATATTCAAGTTTTATGAAAAATGAAATGAAACTGGCGTACTGGTGTCAAACTGTACAGTAGTAGTATTTTGCGGTGATAGAATCAAAATCAAAATCAAAAACTACATACTCTGTGACTCCCATGGAAAAAGCAAACGAAACGGTTCAGTTCACGCCCATTCATTCATGCTTTCAACGAACCCTCACCTACCAGTCTGGGATTTACGTGACAGCGTCAATTTCCATGGAAAAAGCAAACACATTTTTTCCAAATCATAGCAACAGAAATTAAACAACAAATTAATATGTAAATTAAAGTTAAATTCATGTTTCACCACATTCGAAAAGAAAGATACCACTACCAAAAATAAAAAATAATACAATAAAAATAATAGTAATAATAATTCTCTTATTTATTGATTGAATAATAGCGAAGGATTGGAATGTTCAGGGAATATTGGAACTGAAAATTTGAGGATCGAGTTTCGTCCTACATACAGGACAAAGTGGGTGGTTGGAGAGCCAGGTATCAGCGCAATGGACATGGAAGCCATGGTTGCAACCAGGAACCAGTCTGGCCGGTTGCTCGCCTTCGATTTCGTCGAGGCAGACGGCGCATTCAGTGCCCAAGACCAGTTCTTTGCCGGTAATTTTAGGAAGCTTCTCTAACTCTAGGGAAGAGAGACCTTTCTCAGCGACCTGCTTCACCGGTAAGCCGTTGCCAGAGGGGTGGTGGCGGGTGGTGGCGTACCATAGAAGGCACATGTAAACGATGAAAACCGCACTCATACCGAGGCAGGGCAGGAAAAGCGCGAGAAGAACCGAATCAATCATTTTGCTTTCTCTGGCTTTGGGCTTTTGATTCGCTCACTCGAACCTTTGTCCGATTCCAAAACAGAATTTAACTAATGCGGTGGTGGGGGTTGGTAGAGCAGCACCCAAGGAATCGGGTATTCACGCCATGTACCCTGCATATCGCACTTTCTTCTCACAGCCTTATTATGCCCTGTTTGGAAAACAAGAACACAAGAAAACAAAGATCCAATCAAAGATTACGGTATGGCGAAATGATGAAACCGCGAATGGTGACGGAAGAAACAAAGGAAGGAGTTATGAATGCTTTTGGGGTTTGTTTGTATGACTGAATGAGTCGTGTAAATATATATATACACACACACACATGAGAAGAGTGGCCAACAAGATTTTTCTCTGCACAGCTGTATTTGAGTTAATATCTCTGCATCGTCACTCGTAAAATATTTAACACACATCTTTGTTACTTTCTTTCACCCTATTTATTATTCATATATCAAATATTCTCTTCAACATTTATTATTTCATTATTCTTATTTAAAACTTATACTAAAATTAATACATTCAATCAATATTGCTGACATGTTTCTCATATGTTCTACCCTGAGATTAAATCATAGTCAAATTATGTATGATCTTTTCTATTATAATATCATTCCATGTGTTTAATTAATGTTTTAGCTGGCACACGTTTTTCTTGTACTTTTATTTACCAACTATTTTGATATTTTACGGAATCTGTTTAACGAAATAGCCCCTGTAAATTCAATTTAAGAACTGTAATATCTTTTAAGAAACTAGCTTTTGATTTGTGTGCTGTATGTGATAAATATTTCGTTTTATACAATTGAATTTATAATTAATACATATTTTAAATATGTAAATAGTTATGGTTGAAAATTATATTCTCTGAATATAAATAGAATATGTTAAACCACCACAAATTTGGTTATCATTTCCCAACAGGTTTGAAGTTTTCTTTTAAGTAGATATTTCTCGAGGGTTTTTTTCTTAATTTATTTTTAATACTTATATTTCTAACTAGGTTTTAACATTAAAAAAAAAATCAATACTTTACCACAACATAACAAGAAAAATATAACCTACATATTAAAAATTTTAAATATTGGATTGATAGTTTCTCATTATATGACAAATTATAAAGGCTGGATTAAGCATTTATGTATTAAAGAATTAGTAAACACTTGTGTAAAATTTTGCAACTTCTATATTAAAAATTGTTTATGTTGCATCCTTAATTTATCATTAAATGAAATTTTTTAATTATCGCATTGAGTGATTGTGTATTAAAAAAATATTAAACACTCGTGTGTTAAAATACAAATGAATAACTCTCCAGCACACAAAAGTAATTAAACTATTGTTTTAAATAATTATATAATTCTCAAAATATTTTTGTCACCAACATACATAAACATAAACGTGTGTCTACGATTTACATTACTGTATATTCTTAATATTGATAGTAATGTAATTACATGTATTCTCAATTTAAAGAACAATCTCTATAATAATCTTCAATACATATAATATGGTAGCAAAGTAATTTATTTAAAAATATGTGTACTGAATAGGTTTAATTAAAGAATATTAGTAATTATCTTAGCTTCTTATTATTAGGGTGGTTTTTTACATAAATCACTTTACAAAGACTGTAAATTTTTTTGGTCACATCATAACATTATTTAGTGGAGGGATTTAAGTTATTATTGAAGTTAGTATATTACTTTACATCACTGTTGTAAAATGGTCATCATTGACCATAATACCATAATATATAGGTATTCAAACCAACATGAAGTAAATTTTTACATTTTATTAAGATAAATTTAATTATAATTAAAATATAATTTATATTTAATTTAATTTAGATTATTTTGTAATTTCTTTATATTTTATTTAAAAAATTATATATTTTTTTAATATTTATGGATATAATAAATATTCACGAGTTTTGAAAAATTTATAATATTGTTTAAATAAGTATGCGATGAAAAACATAAAAATAACAAGTTATAATAAATGAACATTACGGTGTCATTTTTATAAATTATATTTCATATCTATCACATATATAAAATTTAATGTGTATTCAATCATCTTATCATACATATGCCACGTGTTTAGAAAGAAAAATAAAACATGTTAACTTAATTGCTTTTAAATAAATGTTAGTTCAAACATTGAAAAGTAACATCTATGACATTTATCATCACACATAATTGGACAATTAAATACTAATAAGTTTCTTATATTTATTACACATTATTCACGTTTTTTCATATATTGTTAACTATTTTACAGTATTGTAATTTTATCATATTTGTTAGTAAAGTGAGGAATAACGTGTCTTTTTTCCCAATTAAACTTAGATTCCATCGTATTTTGTGTCTTTAGCTCTTTATATATATATATATATATATATATATATATATATATATATATATATATATATATATATATATATATATATATATTATATGTATGTATTGAATTTAAATAGAATGTACTAACATTAAATAGAAATTACTGATAGTAGTATGTGATGAATAAGAATTAGTGGTGTAACATCCCAATAATATATAACAAAAGCTATATTTTATTTTAGGAGTTATCATGAACAATATTAAAGAACAGTGGAAAAAGAGCGAGTAAAAGGAGAAAACGAGAGATGCAATAACATAGGAATTAAAACGTACATAAGTAAAGAAGTCTTAATCCAAATGATAAAATTAGAACAAACGGTTTTACAAAATACATAACCGGACGTTCATCTATATTAAGCAAAAGATAAAAATCTAGACTAAGAGTCGGATGGCCCAGCACAGCTCTCCGGTAGGACATCCAGGGGTTGCTCCGCTTGCAAGGCTTCTTCCAAAGTTTCCTCTAGAGTTCCCTCTGCTCACACCCAAAAAGGACGATCATTGCAGTGAAGAGAATAACCGAACGGTCGGATACCGAACAACAACATAGACAAGACAAAG
The DNA here is from genome assembly GCA_036885675.1 of Vigna mungo. NCBI lineage: Eukaryota > Viridiplantae > Streptophyta > Magnoliopsida > Fabales > Fabaceae > Vigna > Vigna mungo. The sequence goes on along the minus strand of CP144699.1, from coordinate 44,800,186 downwards.
GCACACAAGGGTAAGCTTATAAAAATTCAATGAATCATAAACATCAATATCACAATCATAAATTATAAGTCAAATCTTTCCATTTAAAATCCGAACGAAAACATCATCAAAATCAATTACTCTAAACACTGTACGGACGGTATGACCATGTATGCTCGCCGCTCTCTGCACCCGGGTGGACCTGGCTGGGATACACTCAACAGACCGCCACCCGAGGTTAGTCCAGTGGAACCACCTCGGTATAGAAATACCCAGAGGCTAAAGGACCTCCTGCCATTCCCACGCATGACTTACCCTCCTCTACTTGAGAAGGCGTAATCACGGAATATCAGGATAGAGTCAGAACCTGAGCCTTTTGCCACGGTCATACTATACCAACCAAAATCAATCATGAGACATTCCTCCTTGGAATTCTCTTATACAAACAACAAACCGAACGGACTAACGCTGAGAATGAACTTGTTTATCAAAGACTACTTTAGTAATTGACCGAAAGGTCGAATACTGAGGAGAACCGAGTACTATTCAAAACCAAGTAAAACTTACAAATGATTTTATGAAGAAGACCGAACGCACAACAATCGAATGAAACTTTAGTGAGATTGAGTACTATACAATTCATATCGAACGTTTTTGAAGACCGAACGTTTTTAAATAAAAGAGTTCTCTTCAAATAAGTGAGTGTCAGTACAAGACCGGACACTCCGTGAGGAATCAAGTATCAGTGTAAGACCGAACACTTTTCAAATAAATAATATTATTATAGAACGGACGTTTTAAGAAGTCAAGTACGGGTATAAGACCTAAATTTTATCAAATAAGAAATCCCCCTTACAAGTCGAACGCTCAGTGAAAGACCGTACGTTCCGAATGGTTAATATGAGGCTAAACACTCAGTCTAAGACCAAGTAATTCCAGACCGGATGTTCCATATAACAAAGGTAATTAATTATGAAAACGAGTACTCAGTTTATGACCGAGTACTTCTCAGGTCGAGCACTCGATTTATGACCGAGTACTTTCAATAAACATTATCAATATAAAAACGAACGTTTAGTGTGAACGAACGCTACTATAATCAACATAGTTAACATGAGACTAGGTAATCAGTCTATGACCGAATACGTTAAAGTCGAACACTCAGTATAAGACCGAGCGTTTTGTAATGGACAGATCATTACGACTGAATAAGCAAGGCATTTATGTTTCGATACAATAGTACAAGAACGATCGTTTTAGGGAAAACCGAACGGTCCTAATGACCCTTCGATTGCAGAATCAATTTTTCTAAGTTTTCATGCATTCCTCTAAGTTCCTAATCAAGATAAGCAATTTAACACATCATACACATTTCATCATACAATATAAACCATCAAACATACATTAAATCATGTTTTCAACCATACAAGAAAAATCATAATGAAATTTCATAAGCTTCCCTTACCTCTAAAGTAGGTTGATATGAACTATTCCTTCTAAAGGTACAAACTCGAAACCGAACGTCCAAGTGAAAGATACGGCCACCAGGAGTCTTCAGACGTGATCTGAAGAGTGATCGGAACAGTATTTGGGTTAGAATTTTTAGAGAAAAGGTAGGGAGGTTTTAGAGAGAAGGAGGAGGATTTGAGATTTTTCAGAAATACAAGTTTGAGGAAGATGAAGTTTGCATGCAAAAGTGGCTGGAGATTTGAAATCCCAACTTAAGTACCTCTGCCAAAACCGATCGGTCCTTTCCTATGCTGCCATTTGTACTCCACTTTCTGGGGTTTCACTGCTCTGCTGCTGCTGCACGGATCACGAAGGAAGGAAATTAAAAACTTGACAGAGTTGGTCTCCCACTCTACCGGACGGCTGACACGTGTACCCCACTAAAGAGGGGTATTAAATGGGGTGTGACAGATGGTATCTGTGATGAATTATGCACATAAAATAAATTAGTTTGTGATTAAAGTGATGTTTTTTACTATGATTATTGTGATACATTTGATAATAGCATATTTTCTAAACTTTAAAGTAGAAAATATATCCACCAACTTGAAACAATAATAAATTAAAAAAATATTTTTTTATACACCTAAAATTATTCCATTCATTTAATATTATTTATTATTTATTTTTTAAGAAAAATACAAAATATTACATTTTTTATAATTATTTTATCTTTCTATTATATATCAAATAAATATAAAAATATGTTATGATATTATTTCACTAATAAATTAGGATAAAGTATAGGTAAGAAGGAAACGACTAGTTGACCGTACGTGTGTACCTGTGGGCGATGATGGATTTGTGGAGTAGCAAAGAAAAAAAAAAAGGGAAAAGAAAGATTTGCATATGATATTATTAATGTGATATATTAAGATTGAAATGAGGAGACAATGTTAAAGTGGGACCAATCTGGTTCCTCTTCAAAAAGAAAGCCCTTTCGTTAATGCCTCTTCCAAACAATACATGTCGTTAATGCCTCAATCCATTCACCACCAAACACATAACATAAGGACCCTTCAACTTGACCACACCACCGAGGTTGCGTGTTTCCACTTTTTTTTTTCCTTTCATTTATTCCCGCTACTATTAATGTACATATATATCTTTCAAATAATTCACTCATTAAGAATATCTTCTAAGTTTTTCTTCTTCTTTTTTTACATAAATTATAGGGATAATACTACAAATTTTACTAAAGATTTTTTTAAATGCATAAAAAAAAGTAACGTATAAATGGGTTATGAACTTTTTTTTCAATTATTTCATCATAACTCCTTAAATTGTCTTTTAGATTGTAAGAAGATGTTAAGTTTTAGTATCTAATTATTTTGATAATTATTTAAGATGTGTGGAAAATGTGGTTGTGAAAAGTATATGTATGTTAGAATTAAATGTGTATACTTACATATAATTATTGCTTAATTTAACGGGTTTACGTGTTTTCGAGATTATGAGATGTTATCTCATGTGTGATATGTTAGTGTTTATGAGCTTTTATGATTGTAAGGTGAAGGATATATGAGATGATAATGTAGTCTCAAATATCAAGAATTTTTTTCTTACTTCGTTGTTAATCCAAATTACAATGATAGAGGTTTTTGCATTACTAGCATTATAATTAATTTGTGTTGGTTTGTTTGTTTATTTTTTTTACAATAGGTTTAGTGTCTGTGTTTTGATGTTTTATTTGTTTAATAGTAGAGAAGAGTCTTTGCAGGGTTTTAAATTTTTTGTTTTGTATATCGAGGGAAACATCCCATGTGCTTTTTATATTTTAATTATTATTATTTTTATAGAAAAACTATCATTATAATTTTTATGAAAAAAAATACGAGGTTTGGAGACCAAAAGAATTTAAAATTATATATATTTTTATTTATTTAAACATCTTTGTATAAGATTTTTAAATATAAAATTTGAATATGTATTGTAATGGTTCCTTAAAAGCAAGAGTAACATTTGGATTAATAAACGAAAGGATAATGATATTTCATAATATTTTTGACAATATTTTAAAATCATCTTCGTGTTATTTTATAATCGATCCATGTTGATATTTATTATTATTATTATTGATTGTGAAATAATCTTGAATCAATCACAAAATGACATATAGATGATATTAAAATATTGTCAGAAAAATATTGTCAAAATATCATTATTCATAACAAAATTGCAGAAGAAGACAGGGGATCCTCAAAAAAACTGATTGATTATTTGAAAATCGAAACACTGCCTTTGAAAAGCACTGAGAGAGTGAAGCACGATTGACTAAATTATTTAGGTTTCCGAACCTTAAAATATGCTTTTTGAGTCAGCTGAGTCTTCGAGGCCTTGTTCACTTAAGTGAATTTGAGGGAGAGTAATTGAGTGGATTTGAGAGGATTTGAAGGTAATTTTATTTTGTTGTTTTGAAGGTAAACAAGTGTGGATCTGAAAGTAAAATTTTTTAATCTGCCATATAAATTAAATCTTACATTAATTCTCACAAACTTTACTTCCAAATCCACTATCGTTTATCTCCAAATTCATTCAAATAAACAACAACAAAAATTATCTTCAAATCCTTTCAAATTCACTCAATTACTCTCCCTTAAATCCACTCAAGAGAAGAAGGCCTATCAAAATATTTATTTTTCAATTGGAACGATTTAAATAAAAATAAATTTTGATCTATTAATTAAATCATAAAGTTTGAGTTTAATTCGAATTTGGTAGGTTCCATAAAAAGATAAATATACCATAAATTTATGTCTTCAAGCTCGTTTTTTTTCCTCATTATATATTTTTCTTTTTGCTTTTCAAGGGCGGCTGTTAAAAAAATATAATATAATAATAATGAATTATTTCTTAAAAAATCAATATTATATTTATTAATTTTTCTTCTTTTTGGTTTTTCTTAAATTAAAGACTCTTATCCTCCTCGTTTGATATTTCACTTCGATCTTTTCATTGCGTTTATTCTTTTCCTATCAATAATTTTTTATCTATTTTTTTTCTTCCTATTAAACATATATAAATGGGAAAGGGAATGGGTGTACTTTATTCATTGTCATTTTGTGAAAACAATAAACGTGTCCATAGGATGTACTTCATAGTCAATAAGAAACAAACATGTAACGATATGACGACACCTCATGGCGGCTACAATCCTTGTAATCTAAAGATATCAATTAAGCAAGACTTTCAAGGCTATCTACAATACGTGGTTTGAATGGATTTAAATTTTACATACAATTTAATTTTACTTTTTATTATTATTTTTTATATTTTCTTAAATAAAGTTGATATTTATAGTTTTATTTTGATTTAAGAAACAAACGAGTGTATTTTGATTGATTACATGCAATCAACTATTTCGAGCGTTAGTGAGTTATCTTATGAAGAGTAAGTTAAAAATGTTCAGTCACGTGTTTTTAGTGAGCAGATTCAATTTATGTTTTTATTAATTAAAAATGAATACAAATATTTATTTGTAGAACAAAGTTTCATGAAATAAATAGTAAAACTTTATTTTTTGTGCTTTTAAATTATGATAAAGTTTGTATATAACTGGCAAGTTCCGCAGAGTGTTTATTTGGTTCTTACATGTCAATGTTTTAATTATTTATTATTATGTTGGGCGACTCTCTTCTTTTACGTATTTATATCACTTTTCTTTTAATTTGTGATCCATTTGTTTGAGATATCGTATACCTAATATTAGTGATATAGGTTTATATTATGTATAACTATCTGTTTTATTTGGTAGAAATTACATCTTTTAGAAAGATGTTTCAAATCTAGATATGAATTTTATAATAAATTTTAAAAAAATTATGTCTTTTTTTTTATATAAAGATATAGTATTTTAATAAAAATGAGAACAAATAATCAAGGGGTTTTAATTCATAAACAGTGATATCAACATAATAGTAAGAAAGTAAGCAACATTTGAAATTATGCTAAAAGATGTATAGTCTTTTGAATAAATGGAAATTTCTTTTCACTTTTTAATTAGAGGTAGAAATAGGGGTGGATTATATGAACACTTTGCTAATGCGTGAGAATAAGTGTAGAGAAATTGAGGATTTTAGTTGGCTGATTAGTTTAAGTTTATTTGTATAATTTGGTGCTAGTTAATGAAAGGGTGAGGTGGAATGGTTCACATAATTCAAATTTTTTGCTATATTTTTAAATTAAATAATTTTTTATTGTATTATTTCTTCATTTTATGTTTAAATTTATATGTCAATTCTATTACCTGCATTTAATATTCGATATAGTATTTTCACGACTTAGATAATTTATTTTATGCTTCAAAGATTAACTTTAACACATATTTTAATATTATGTTTATTTTATTTCAATTTTGTTGTCACGGTAAATTTATGGAACAACAAATATCTATAACATTAAAACAACACTGTTTGTTATAGTATTTGTACAATATTCTTTTTAAGATTTTATTTATGCGGGTTAATCCATAAACTCACGTAAATCCTTGTGTAAAGTGAACCATCAATTTTAATTTACAATTTTTATGTATGATTGTGTGAGATGAATCAACAAATTTAATTCACAATTTTGATGTAGAATGATCTATCTCAATTTATTATCCGAAAAAAAAAATACAATACAAGACAATGTAGAATGAGATAATATATGTATTTTAGATTCCGATTTTAATAAAACATATTTACATTTTTTTTTTCTTTTGAAAAGACATAATTTTTTTAATAATGTTAGATTGACATCTTTTATTTTATTGAAAAACATGTCAACTAAGAAGTAAGTAAAAAATTATGAAAAGTAATCAAAGTTTTAAAATATTGAAATAAATTTTCTTAAAATTAAGTATTTGAATAGATTTTATCATTATATTTCTTAAAATTAAAGTTTCGACTAAAAGTTAATGAAATTTTAAATAAATATAGATTTTAAAATATAAAGTTAAAGAATTCTTACGACCAGTTAAACTTTTGAATTAAAAAATTCTTAATCTGTATTTTAAAACTTTTAATTTTTTTACTTTATATATTTTATGTTTTGATAAAATAAGAAAGATAGGAAATGTAAAAAAAAAAAAGCCATTATATTAAACTTACAAGAGGTGATTTTCTTAATTAAAGATTGTAAATATAGTATTTTATGAAAAATTAAAGAAACAAATATCTTAAATAAATGATTGAGTGTCGTTCACGGTTAGGAAGAAGATATCATTCTTCTTGATACCACATATAGCTTTTACGTTAGTGGATGCATCCCGCGTCAATCACGATTCATCAGTGCAATATTTAGGGGTTTACACGGTGCATAGCTAGCAATTTCAAATTCATGCTTTACATAGGGAAGAAAAAAGCAATCTGTATATTTTAAATTTATACTTATTTGAGTTTCTATTTTAGTGTCCTATTTTTATTTTATCAGTTTATTATTTATAAAATTCAATATCATATTAATTATATTTTAAGGTTACGCTTAATAATCTTATTTAAAAAACAAAATTTAAAATAATTTAAATACTTTTTATTTCTTTTATTTATCAAAATATCTTTTAAAAATAAAATTAGAATGTAATTTCAATTTTCAAAAACAAATAATACTTCGAATGTATAACATTATTTAATAAACTTGAGATAGAAATAAATGTATTTTTAACTTGAAATAATTTATACATAAAAAAGTATACGAGTCTTCATATGTAATTAAATTAGATTAAAGTTGAGACTGTGTACCATTATCGTTTGGACGAACTCCAATTATCTGAAAGGACCAATGATTTTTATTTTTCCATTAATAAAACCTTCAAGAATGAAAATCTATCCCAGGCCAATCCAATAAAATTCAATACAAACATAAAATCGCAATATTATTAAAAAGGACGATTTTGTAAGAAATGCATGAGATCAAAATTAATTAAGTTAATTTTCCATTACTTTCTGTCTCAACAAATTTAAGTATTTTTTTTAATCTATAACCAAACTTACTGTAAATAAGAGAGAATGATAAAAAAATCACGTAGAATTAAAAATCCTCTGACTTCAAGATATTTTAATTTAAACTGAAACATAATACAATTGAGTTTTTGTATCTATTAAAAATATTAGAGAAAACGACTTAATCTTGATTAAAAACTTAGCTGTCAAAATCATAAACATAATTGTACTTTAAAGAAAAAAAATTAACTAATATTTTCGACAGATAATAATAGTCATTCGTTGAATGTCGATGATTCATCTCCAATCAAATTAAATTACATCATTTTTTTAATCTAAACACCACAATTTTTTTCAATTTTTTAAATTGATCTACTCACTCTTTCTCGTTTTCTCTCCAGAGTTTAAACACAACCTAAATATTTAAATGCACACACGAGAAAGGAGATAAAAGCTTGACCACAATTCCAATCATGGTTCCCTCTACTTTCTGCCACTCATTCTCTTCAATTAATCACCCTTTCGAAAACGCTTTTTATTTGACTGGTTTGGTAGTGCCGCTCCCACTCCAATACTCACTCTGGTCTGATATTTCTTTCTTTCGCAATCTTTTGACAAACCATAAACCGGCCACATACAATGTACCTCGTTCACATAAGGCTGTGTTTTTCGACTATTGTTGGACCACAGATCATAAATTATCGTATTTAGAGGAGTTATATTTTTCTTAAAATACCTTAACTTTAATTAATATCTGACCTTAGTTTAAACAAAAACTATATTAGGAAATTAATAAAATTTAATATAAATTTAATATAAATTAGAGGAGTGGAATAGTAGACATAACAACAAGGTTTGGTTTGGTCGGTTGGTTGATTGACTTGCAAAGAGTGAGAGTGAAAATGGTGCGGACGACAACATTGGTATTGGTTGGTTTTGAGGTTTTGGTTACTCTGTTGAGTGCTGGTGCCGATTACATACCGCCTTCAAGATTTGACGGCTTCGTCTACGGAAAAGGGTCGTTGAATTTATTGGATACGGTTTTGATCGAAGCGTTTTATGATCCAGTGTGCCCAGACAGCAGGGATTCGTGGCCCTCACTCAAACAAGCTCTTCATCACTACGGTTCTCGGGTTTCACTTCTTCTTCATCTATTACCTCTTCCGTAAGTCACACCCAATACTTTCTCCTGCCCTTTTTAATTTTCTTCCCCTTTAAGGAATTCACTTTTCTGCAATTGCCTTTAGATTTTATTATGAATTGGGTTCAAATTTAGCAAAGATCAAAAAAGAATGTGATGAATTGCTTTTTTCAACGTTGTTTGTGCGCTGACCTAAATTATCTTTCCTTCTGTGTGGAATATTGATTTAGAAATTTGGTTTTTATATTCTCCAAATCACAGATATCACGATAATGCTTTTGTTGCGTCTCGTGCTTTGCACATAGCGAGCAATTTGAACGCATCTGCGACTTTCCCCTTGCTGGAGTGGTTCTTCAAGCATCAGGTTTGTATTCGAGTTTCAAAATCAATGTGTCTGATGCATGCATTCATTGAAGATGTTATCATATTTACTCATAGCTTTGGCCATTGTGAATTGGAATTCCATTTTTTGTTGTGCTTTCGATTTGCTAGTGCCTCTCACGGTTTAGTGAAATTTGGGACTTTGTTCTTTCCGGTACTTGTAATTTTTTTTTTCCATACAGGTACTTTTCTTCTGAGATAATCCTGTTCGAGAAACTTTAGAACAACATATATATCTGTTTTAGATTCAAATCTAGTTGGTCAGGTACTGCACTGTTAGTGGCATTCATATTCGTTTTATGTATTCATAATGGATTGTTCCCAGACAGTGGAAAATTTTTACTTGTGTTTTTATTCTATCCAATCGTAAGATGGAAAATTGTTTTCTTGTATTGAATTTCCCTTTTCTTTCTGCATGTTCTTTTCTAATTTCCCTTCTCTTTCTGCTTGTTCTGTTTTAATTTTCAAATATAGCCTTACATATTGATCATCTGGTGATTGAGTGTTGCATCTGATTCATGGAGAGATTGCAGTGGATTCGCACATGAAAGTTAATTGTTGAATTAGTAAATGTGACAATAATGTCATAATTGTTTAAGGAACAGTAATATGACTATTTGTAAAATCATAATTATCTGTCTTAAAACTGTTTACGATGACGCCTCTGTGCTATGTATGTTACGTGCTATGATTGAGACATTGGGTGTATTTCGCATCTCGGATAATATTTCTATAAAGCTATTCGAGTTTTTTATTCACCAAAACTGATGCATACCCTTTAACAGGAGAAATTCTATGGGCCTAACACACGGAACTTGTCTAGGGCTTCTATTGTGGAGGAGATAGTGCAGTCTGCAACACAAGTGCTTGGGAGATCTTACTATAAAGCTATAAAGAATGGCTTCAATGACACAAATACTGATTATCAGACCAGAGTTTCTTTTAAGGCAAGACAAACTCTTTTAATCTTTTAGGTTTCGTTCAGATTAATTCTACATATTAAAAGATATCTGGATTTGAAATTTTGAGTTCCAAACTGATATTTTCATATTTTGACTCTTTTAAGACTTGGAAAAACGCATAAATATAGCTCACCTTTCGATCAAATACATTTCTTATGTTTATGTTTCCTTGAAATTGCAGTATGCTACTTCGAGAGGGGTGTATGGAACACCTTTTTTCTATGTCAATGGATTCTTGCTGCCTGATACTGGAGATGCCATTGACTACAAGGCTTGGAGGAAGGTCATTGACCCATTGGTTGGTACCAAGAAGAGTATCCAAAATACAGAGTCTCTCCATTTCTTCTTGTAAAAATTGTATGTACAAAAAGTACAGTTGCGTTGGCACTGTATAAGTAAAGACATCTAAAGAATCTTTATGCCGACTTATTACAGGTGCTGGTACCAAGAATGCAATAATGAAATAAAATGTTACAAAACATTCCTCAGTCCTCACGATGTGGCATTGTTTGCAATATGTGATACACAGGTGATGATGACTGGGTGATATTCCTTATTCTGTGTTAATATATTAAAAGATATAGGATTAAATGGGATATATTAAAATGTTATAAAACTTAGTAAGTTTTAATTTTAGCGTTGTAAGGAATGAAATTAAATGAATAAATCGTGTATTAATTTATCTTCATTTTTATGCCACGGATAGATATAATAATGACAAATGTGAAGGTGGAAATTTTTTTAGGAATTTTGTTGAGTAGCTTATGAAGAAACTAAGTTCATCTATCTTTTAAAACAGGAAATGTTTTTTTTCTTATGAATTATTATAAAACAAACAACTTTTTACATATAAAATCTTTAAAAAATAAACAAATAAATCTATAATTTTGAGAAAAAGCAATAGTTAAGTAAGCATTTAAATTTTGTTGTGTATTTAAATGGAAATAATTTTGTTCATAAATGAAAGTGTAAGACTTCAATAATTTCTTGGACATATATTATACCCAAAATGAATTGGTGGGAGCAATGCTCAAACTACCCACCTCAACATTTCTGTACCCAAAAATAAAAGTCCATTATAAAAAAACTAAAGGTTTTCACAATTGAATAAAACAGGAAAGAAAATACAGGGGAAGAATATCTAATATCATACTCATGAAAACACAAATATATTAATTATCATTAACGATCAAGCCATTGCAAACAAAAGATGAATCACAAGTAACAATTATCGAAATCATAGTATGCATTCTGTAGGAGCAGGTGTAAATTACTACAGAGTGGAGCAGATGTGTCACTGAAAAAATTACATAAACAAATGCATGAATAATAATTGAAATATGAAATGTTCATCCTTATTGAAAAGGAAACGCGCACATGAAGTTGTATGAAGAGTTAATTTGCTGCTAAAATTTGTTTCAGGTAGAAATTAGCCGTAGTGCAGTTTCCTTAGTTCCTTTTAGTAGTTTTAGTAAAATAGTTAGATTTTGATTTTCCAGTGATCTGTAATAGTTAGTTCAGTGTTTGGTAATCCCTTGGAATTTAGAACTCGTCTTGATTGTTATTTTCTAGTTTTACCTTCTGTTTAGTATAATTTCTAGTTTTACTTTTACTTAGTCTAACATGCATTTCTTAGGTTTGATTTGTATTGATTAGAAATTCTGCAAGTTCATATGAATGTTCATTTAATTGAATTGTTGATAATAAACACGAACATAAAATGATTAACCAATACAACATATATCAAAATATTTAATTATAAAATGTTTTGTGAAGAGTTAAATACATAATAATAATGTTAATGGTTTTTTGGATGACAAATTGTGGTGCATACCGAATTACGAAATCTGATTTGTACTGTCCGATTCTAGTGAGCGGAACCGGAATATTTCGGTGTGTATTTTGAAATTTTTATGTTAATTTCTTCTCTGTTTGCTTTTCAAATTTTCATGTTCGTGATCTTTGTTTGTTCTCTTTTGGTTGAGGAGATAAGGGTGTCAGATTGGGGGAGTCTGAGGGAGGGTGAACGAAGAAGAGTTTTCGGGGAGAGAGGAAGAAGAATGAACAGGTTATTTATTTAAATATTTAATATATAATAACGAGGGGGCAAAATCGGAATGAAGAGAAACGTTGGGGTGTAAGAAGAAAGATATGGGGTGCAGAAAGAAACCCTCCTCTGGTATCTGTCTTGAATCGGCCCATAAACAGAAGGCCCGTTTTTTGTCAACAAGTTTGACTAAGGTGAAGGTGAAGTGAGGTGACTGTAGGGGACATTTGACAACTGTGCCACCAAATCGCTTCTTCTTGGGTCTTCTCCACCCTTCCTTTTCACCTTCTTAGGGTTTGCTTCAGATTCCCCCAATTTTTGCTTGTGCATGCGCTTTCACTAGATTTTATTCAACATGACTCAAGATCTCGAGATGAAGGATCGCTCAATACCTTCCAACTCCGTTTCTTCACCTGCTCCGTCTACACTGCAGCGTAAGCAATTTTTCTCTAACAACTTCATCTGTTCCGATTTTGCAGTTCTTCAAAGCCGTTTCGGTTTTTCATTTTTTTGCATTGTGGTTTGGCTCGCAGATTTGAGGGAGATAGCGTCGCTTATCGAGACCGGTTCGTACTCGAAGGAAGTCCGTAGAATTGCTCGTGCTGTTCGCCTTACAATTGTGTTGAGGCGTAAATTAACATCGTCAATTATCTCGGCTTTTCTTGATCATGTCCTCACTCCTGGTTCTGAAGCTCATACCAAATTGTCTGCGTATCTTCCCAAGGTGAACTTCAAGTTAGATTTAGGGGTTGTTCATGTTGAAAAGGACTTATATATATTTTGTTCTTATCAACCTAACTTGAATTATGCCGTGGACGATTGTGAGTAGTATTTTTTGGTCCATTTAATTTAAAATCTAAATTATGATGCCGACGAAGTTGATGATCCCTCTAAGAAGGCATCTGTTGATTTAATTGCATGGTTGAAATTTTTTCATAATTTAAACTTCTATTTAACTGGATAGTGGATTTGGGTCAATTAGTGTATTTCAATGATTTTTGGAGTCCAATGTTCGCGCTGATTGTGTAGGAGGATGATCACGAGATGGAAGTGGATGCCGCAACATCTGCAATTCAAACTCCAGCTAAACACTTGTTACCCGAGCTAGAAATCTACTGTTACCTGCTTGTACTACTTTTTCTGATTGATAAAAAAAAATACAATGAGGTCAGCCCCCCTCTTTCAATTTTGCGAATTGACAAGTGAAACTGATTATATATTGATGTTTGTTCTACCTATTTAGGCCAAAGCTTGTTCCTCGGCAAGCATTGTTTGGCTGAAGAACACAAACAGGAGAACTGTTGATGTTATTGCATCCAGACTGTATTTTTACTATTCATATAGCTATGAGCTTACTGGAGATCTTGCTGAAATCCGTGGGTGAGTTAGGTGCTAATTTATGTAATATTTGAGAGAGGTTGGAGACTGAATTATATTTTTTAGTGATTTTAAATTTTGAAATTTGTTTTCAGTAACCTCCTTGCGTTGCACCGAATTGCCACCCTTCGCCATGACGAGTTGGGCCAGGTTTGTTTTCACTTTAGCTTTTTTACGTAAGGGCTTATGATCCTTACTAGAGTTCGGTAGTTGTTGTTACCACAAACTCAACCAAATACATATTTGATAGTTATTATAGATTATAAATTCTCAATTAATATGCACAGTGATATGCAAGTAATTAGGTTTTTTTATAAAAAAAAATCTGTTGTATTTAATCATGTAGCAAAATAAATGTTCCCTGCATAAACTGATCAGTCACACAATTAATGCAAAGTGCTTATGATCTTTGCTATAGTTCAGTAGTTGTTGTTACAACGAACTCAACCAGGAACATTTGATAGATATTATAGATTCTCAATTGATATGCACAGTGATATGCAAGTAATTAGGGTTTTTAGTTTTTTCTTAAAATTTCTGTTGTATCTAATCATGTACATACAATAAATGTTCCCTGCATAAACTGATTACTCTCACAATTTATGCAAAGTGTTTTATTTTAAATTTATCTGTTAACTGTTGATTCATTGCAGGAAACACTTCTTAATTTGTTACTCCGTAACTACCTTCACTACAATCTATATGATCAGGCCGAAAAGTTGAGGTCTAAGGCTCCTCGATTTGAAGCGCATTCAAACCAACAGGTATGGTGGTTCTGTTATCCTGAGCATCTAAGTTTTGATGTCTTTTTTTTTTTTTTTAATTTTTTGATAAATTTGGGTAGACAAACCTATCTATTGCTCATCAATGTTGTGATAAAGACCTTGTGGAGGTCCTCGATAATGGTGTTATTGTTGTTTATGTAGTCTAATTTATTGTTAAATTTTTTTAGTCCTTTTTGATTCATTTTCCTTCACTTGTCCACATTTGTGGTACGCCCTTTCAGTTCTGTCGTTACCTCTTCTACCTTGGGAAAATTCGGACAATTCAATTGGAGTATACAGATGCAAAAGAGTCTCTCCTGCAGGCTGCCCGGAAAGCCCCAGTTGCTGCACGGGGTTTTCGTATTCAATGTAACAAGTGGGCTGTGATAGTTCGGTTACTGTTGGGAGAAATACCTGAGCGCACTGTCTTTATGCAGAAAGGAATGGAAAAAGCTTTAAGGCCTTACTTTGAGCTTACAAATGTAAGTCCACGTTATTATCCTAAGTTTATCGTGATAATATCAGTGTAGGCTGGTTCTGATATCATTAGATTAGTTAGATCGTTTTCCCTCTCTTTTTTAATCATGACAAGTAAATTTTCTTTTAGTTGAATTATAAATTCACTCCACTAGAACTGGTTCAATTTTACATATTCTGAACTCTCTCTCTCTTTCTCTCTATGTATATATATAATTCTTTTGTGATATTGTTAGCTTATGTTGTTAAATTTTCAGGCTGTACGGATTGGAGACTTGGAACTTTTTAGGAATATTGCAGACAAGTTTGCCACTACCTTTAATGCAGACAGAACCCATAATTTGATTGTTCGATTGCGGCATAATGTTATCAGGACTGGTTTACGTAACATCAGCATCTCCTACTCCCGCATCTCTCTAGCTGATGTAGCTAAAAAGCTGAGGTTGAACTCTCCAAATCCTATTGCTGATGCCGAGAGCATTGTTGCAAAGGCTATTCGTGATGGTGCAATTGATGCTACATTGGATCATGCCAACGGGTGGATGGTCTCCAAGGAAACCGGAGATATTTACTCGACAAATGAGCCTCAGTTGGCCTTTAATTCTCGAATTGCATTCTGTCTTAACATGCACAATGAGGCAGTACGAGCACTTCGTTTTCCACCAAACACACACAAAGAGAAGGAGAGTGCTGAAAAGAGGAGAGAGAGACAACAACAAGAGCAGGAGCTGGCTAAGCATATTGCAGAGGAGGATGACGACGATTTCTGAGAAATATCTTTTTTCACCCTACCAAATGCTATCAGGGCACCTTCATGTCTAACCTTTGCGGATGTTTTTCTTTTGAAGAACCTCCATTATCCTTTCCTTCTCTAGAGGTGATTTTTTTAATTTTCAATGTGGAAGAGATATCAGAAAGTCAGTTTAACACATTAAATATGTTCTGTTTTTATTCACATCCATTATGAGTGCTATGTTTTGTTTCTTATCCGGAGAATTATGTTTTAGGACCTGAAGAAAAAAATCAATTGCTAGTTATCATATCGATTCTGTTAAGAAGCTAGGGTTGGAAACTGTTGCTCTGAAGGATGTATTAATTATATTTTGACAAACCTAGTTTTCTATCAATAACATTATATTTTCTAGGGTCCTTGAGATGAAATCCTTCCATTTGCGTGTAGCTGGGTATTGGTTTGGAACACATTAGAGCTTTGTTAAAACATGAGGAATTGCAAGAAAGGAAAGGAGGGGTGGCTTATAACTTTTTTCTTTGGGTTGGGTATAATTTTTTCCTTTGTGTGTTTCAAAGGAGAGATCTAAAACCTGGTGTGGAAGAGTCCGAGGTGGTAGACTAAGGTGTTATGCTTTAGGCAAACATTCCTTTAAAGAGATGAGTCAAAGGTTCCCTACAGGGCTGTGGATCCACTAAAGATTCAAATCTACGAAGATCAAATCGATTTCCTTCAGTTCAGAAAACATTTTTTTTTATCTTAATTATGTGTTTTTATGTAAAACAACTTTTTACGGTTATGATCATGTGCAATTGTAAGCCACTGCAGTTTGGATAGGATGAAATTGCGCAAGGTGGTTTATATGTGATGCTACAGTGCATAACAAAGTCAAATGATTCATGTAGATCATGTGATTGAAACCTGCTGTAACAATTGGATTAGGTTCTTTTCTCTCTTTAAATCAGTTTGTTTTCTTTTGTTTTCTCTATCCTATTCTGCACTTTCATTTCGGGTAAGGACCTCCTCTTCCTTTTTCAGACATGCAAATCTTTGCTGCTTAATATTCTCGGTAGTTACTTAGTCTTGTTGTTGTTTATTTGAATAGATTTAAAGGTAAATGAGAGTAGATTTGGAAGTAAAATTTGTAAGAATTAGTATAAGATTTTATTTATATGACAGATTAAAAAGTTTTAATTTTAAATTTACTCTCATCTACTTTCAAATTTATTCAAATAAATAACAAAAAAATTTATCATTAAATCCTCTCAATTATTTTTCTCCCAATCCACTCAAGGCATATTAGTTGTTATGAACGAGTGTAGATCTCTAAAAACATTATGAAAATCAAAACTTTTGAAGGAATATTATAAAAACCAGAGATAATTTTGAAGGAGTATAAAAAACAAACAGAAAACATTGTCTTTTTTTTTTCTTATCTTTTTACTATAGAATGTATCATTGTGTATATTTGTTTCACAAGCTAAAAGCATGCTTGATTTTTTCGCACGTGTAGCCACTTTAAATACGATTGTAGGTGTTCGGTTTACATACGTACGACAGTAAATAATAACGAAACTAAGGAGTGAAATGTTACTTTTTTATTTTATTTGAAAGTTAAATAAATAAAGAAGACAATATCAATTCTATATAAAAGAAAAGGAAAATACTGGTTTTAAAAAGAAACTGATTCAAAATAATATAAAAAAGAATACAAATTTTTAAAATTTTAAATGCATAACAGTATACAATGGCTATACCTATTTTCTCAATTGATCTACACAATAAGGATACCTATTTTCTCCACTTTTATCATTGAGGTTGAAGACATCCTATAAAAAATTTCAATTGGTCAAATTTTAAAATATTCATAAATATGGATATTTATGGTTAATTTTTATTAAAATGTTATTTTATTTAATAGATGAAAATTTTAAAATTTTAAAATTTTTTAACTTAGCTTCGGCTATTTGATTGTTACTGATTGGAGAATGTATCTTGCAGCATTATTTTTTTTTTACGTCTATGTCTCTACATATAAAATAATAAAATGGTTTATTTAATTTCAAATTCTTCTTAAAATTGAGTACTTAAAATGTTTTCTTCTATAAAACTTTTAAGACTTTTATATCTTTTAGTTGAATCTATGTCATCAATTAGGATAATATAACATTTTTGTTTTGTAGGAGGTACTAGGATCCAAGATATTTTGATCAATAATATAAGAGAATAGATAAGAATTGAGAGCTACTTTGTGTCTAATTTCTTTCTTCAGACACAAAGAAAAGAAGCGAGAGTCAGATATGAGTATGATTGGTGGGAAACTAAAAAGACAATAGAAAAAAATATCTTAATAAATATTTTTATTCTTTATTATATTTGATTTTATGTTTTATTATTGATTAAATATTAAATGTTGTGCTTTATAAAATAAATAAAAAATACTTAATATAATTTTCATTCATCCCCAATATATATTACATATAATTTATTTTTAAAAAAAAAAACTTTACAAATTCCTAATATATAATTTAAAAAATTTCAAAAAGATTTGGGAGGACCATGATAGCCTGTTTGTGTCCCAAGATCCGCCGTGGAGTCCAACAACAGAGATAATTTTGAAAAGGAGATAAAAATCATGTATATATCTATATTGTATGTCTTGAATTTTAAAATGTACTTTTTATATTTATTTAGTTTTAAACTTTTAAGGAGGACTGTATAATAGTTTTTCATATATTTTTGTTCCTTCTTGTTGTACTGTTTAATACCAATTATGCTATGATTAGATTGGTAGTTTAATACTGATTAGGTAGTTGCATATTTTGTTATAGTTTCAAGTAGATTAGATTAGTAGTTTTATACTAATTAGCATAGTTGTATATTTTCTTATAGTTTCATGTATTTATTTATTTTTTTATAAAATCACGTTATCAACGCTGATTCAAACTAACATGCACATTATTGTAGTTAGTAATAGAATTAAATAAAAAATTTAATTTAAAAACATATAAATTTTAAATATTCAATATAAAAAAATAAAATTATGAGATATTTAAAACTTAGCTAAATCAATTTAAAAATAAATAATAATAACCACCACATCAAGTTTTACATTTGACACTTTAATATTATAATAATAAATCTAACTATTCACATTAATTGGTCCACTTTAGTAGGGGAATGTTCACATGTGTTACACATAATGTGTATTCAAGAAAAAATAAAGTTGGAGGGTGTGTTTCCATGTCTCCTTCATTTGCATGTTTTTTTAGAAATTCATTCATATCTATAAGAAGATTAGTATCACATTTAGAACAGAATACATAATAGAGTTAATTTAATGCTACCTATAGTAATTTTTAAGGTAATACTCTCTCCTTGTTTTATTTTAAGATTTCGACAAACAAATTTAAAATATATAATTAATATTTTAAATTTTATAGAAATTATTATGTACTTTTCTTTTTCTCGTTGCATAATAAATAATTATGGATATAATAGAAAATACTAATATTTCATTGACATAGTAAAATGACAATTAAAATGAAAGATTTATTTTTATTAATTCATATATAATAAATATTAATTTCTATAATTAAAGGAAAATGTAAAAAAAAAGTAAAAAGTGTATGAAAAAGATATATATATATATATATATATATATATATATATATATATATATATATATATATATATATATATATATATATATATATATATATATATATATATATATATATATATATATATATATATATATATATATATATAGTACAGTATGACCGAGCAGTTAAAGATATATTTTATTAAAGATATTGATAAGCAGAAGAAAAAATAATAATCAAGAATATCTATTTAAAGATATTTAGCAACTAACCAGATTTTCAGGCAAGTATATTTTATTATGTTTATATTTTATTGGGCTTATATCAGTTCAAGGTTCATGAGACAAATTATAAATAGAGAAGCAGTGCCACAAGCCAGGTATCTTCTAATCAAACTTCATTCACATTCTACTCACACTCAACTACATCCTAAACAAAGGGTGAGCAAGCTATCCAGACCTAGAGAAAGCGAGCGATCTAGGCAATCAAACATCAGAAAGCGATAAAGTCACGTAAGAAAAGTTAGTTTCTCGGTTCCATAAAATATCTACCGAAATATTTTGGCGCCCACTGTGGAGCGGGGGCATCCCATTAGGAACCAAGACTAGCGTTCGGTCTCAACATTACTACTTTAGATCAACACTAGGAAATTTCAACAGAACGGAAGCTACACAAGGATCATCATCCCTACATGAAGTTTCATCAACAAGATAAGTATTTTATATATATATATATATATATATATATATATATATATATATATATATATATATATATATATATATATATATATAATAGTAGGTGAAATATCTATTGTAATAAGATATTTAAGATAATATGTACGACGCTCGAAAAAATTTGAAAAAATATAAAGACTTTCGTTTTTCTTTAACTGCTTTAATTCATGATTAGCCTATTTGATGTGATGGCTATTATAACTTTCATTTTAATTTATTTTAAAATTTGGCAATTATAACTTTGATTTTAATTTATTTAATGCGGGTAGCGGGTAGCGGGTAGCAGGTAGCAAAAGCTTCTTCTTTTTCTAATATGTTATGTTTTCTTCTGATTCAAATAAAAACTGTTACAAGCTTTCTGGTGTGAAAAAAAAACAAAAAAGTATGCGACACTAAAATGAAACAAGGTTTCTTATAGATCAGATAAAAATTTAAATACCCTTTTTTTCATACTACTCTTTCTATATATAATTAAACGATTCAAAAAAATTGCAGCAGGTAGCAGGCAGCAGGTAGCAGGCAGCAGGTAGCAGGCAGCAGGTAGCAGGTAGCAGGCAGCAGGCAGCAGGCAGCAGGCAGCAGGTAGCAGGCAGCAGGCAGCAGGCAGCAGGCAGCAGGCAGCAGGCAGCAGGCAGCAGGCAGCAGGCAGCAGGCAGCAGGCAGCAGGCAGCAGGCAGCAGGTAGCAGGCAGCAGGCAGCAGGCAGCAGGCAGCAGGCAGCAGGCAGCAGGCAGCAGGCAGCAGGCAGCAGGCAGCAGGCAGCAGGTAGCAGGTAGCAGGTAGCAGGTAGCAGGTAGCAGGTAGCAGGTAGCAGGTAGCAGGTAGCAGGTAGCAGGTAGCAAGTTTCTTCTTTTTTTTATATGTTATGATTTCTTCTGATTCAAATAAAAATTGTTACAAGCTTTCTCGTATGAAAAAAAAAACAAAAAAGTATGTGACACTAAAATGAAACTAGGTTCCTTATAGATGAGATAAAATTTTAAATACCCTCTTTTTCATACTACTCTTTCTATATATAATTAAATGATTCAAAAAAATTGCATATGGAATTTAAAATACCATGCTATTATTACTTTGGTTTTGATGGCGAAGGTATAGTATATCTAGATAGATAGATAGATATATATTCTAGATATTCTAAAAAAAAGAATCATTGGCGCCAAGCGTGAGGAAATGCAAGACGTTTGGTAATTGTGCCTCCTGCCAAAAGAAAGGATCCCATTGAAGCAGCTAATTCTAGACATATTGTGTGTACATCTGGTAGCAGGTAGCAAAAGTTTCTTCTTTTTTTTTTATATGTTATGTTTTCTTCTGATTCAAATAAAAATTGTTACAAGCTTTCTAGTATGAAAAAAAAACAAAAAAGTATGCGACCCTAAAATGAAACTAGGTTCCTTATAGATCAGATAAAAATTTAAATACCCTCTTTTTCATACTACTCTTTCTATATATAATTAAATGATTCAAAAAAATTGCATATGGAATTCAAAATACCATGCTATTATTACTTTGGTTTTTATGGCGAAGGTCTAGTATATCTAGATAGATATATATATATATATATATATATATATATATATATATATATATATATATATATATATATTCTAGATATTCTAAAAAAAAAGAATCATTGGCGTCAAGCGTGAGGAAATGCAAGACGTATGGTAATATTGCCTCCTGCCAAAAGAAAGGATCCCATTGAAGCAGCTAATCCTAGACATATTGTCTATACATTTGGTAGCAGGTAGCAGGTAGCAAAAGTTTCTTCTTTTTTTTATATGTTATGTTTTTTTCTGATTCAAATAAAAATTGTTACAAGCTTTCTGGTATGAAAAAAATAACAAAAAAGTATGCGACACTAAAATGAAACTAGGTTCCTTATAGATCAGATAAAAATTTAAATACCCTCTTTTTCATACTACTCTTTCTATATATAATTAAATGATTCAAAAAAATTGCATATGGAATTCAAAATACCATGCTATTATTACTTTGGTTTTGATGGCGAAGGTATAGTATATCTAGATAGATAGATAGATATATATTCTAGATATTCTCAAAAAAAAAGAATCATTGGCGCCAAGCGTGAGGAAATGCAAGACGTTTGGTAATTGTGCCTCATATTGTCTGTACATCTGGTAGTAGGTAGGAGGTAGTAGGTAGGAGGTAGCAGGTAGGAGGTAGGAGGTAGGAGGTAGCAGGTAGGAGGTAGCAGGTAGGAGGTAGCAGGTAGGAGGTAGCAGGTAGGAGGTTGCAGGTAGGAGGTTGCAGGTAGGAGGTTGCAGGTAGGAGGTAGCAGGTAGCAGGTAGCAGGTAGCAGGTAGCAGGTAGCAAAAGTTTCTTTTTTTTTTATATGTTATGTTTTCTTCTGATTCAAATAAAAATTGTTACAAGCTTTCTGGTATGAAAAAAAAAAAAAACAAAAAAGTTTGCGACACTAAAATGAAACTAGATTCCTTATAGATTAGATAAAATTTTAAATACCCTCTTTTTCATACTACTCTTTCTATGTATAATTAAATGATTCAAAAAAATTGCATATGGAATTCAAAATACCATGCTATTATTACTTTGGTTTTTATGACGAAGGTATAGTATATCTAAATAGATAGATAAATATATATTCAAGATATTCTAAAAAAAAAGAATCATTGGCGCCAAGCATGAGGAAATGCAAGACGTTTGGTAATTGTGCCTCCTGCCAAAAAAAAAGGATCCCATTGAAGTAACTAATCCTAGACATATTGTGTGTAGCAGGTAGCAGGTAGCAGGTAGCAGGTAAGAGGTAGCAGGTAGCAGATAACTGGTAGCAGATAGCATATAGCAGGTAACATTCTCGGTCCTATAAAATATTTATCGAAACATTATTCTAAAAAATTAGTTATGAAATTGAAAGAGTTTGGTGAAGAAGAATTTCTTAATTGGTCCTACCAACGTGGCTGGCTTTAAATGAAGGTGTCACCGACCTATATATGCCAAAACTAAATAAGACCAATTAATGATCAGCCGTAGGTTTTCAATAATTTACTAAGAAAAATAATATTTTTCTAAGTTTTCTTACTTTTACATGTTAAAACTGTAATTGATTCATTATTATTTATTACAATTATTTTTAAGTTAATCATTACAATTTTATTAGTTAATAATATACATATTTATACTTACAGGTTGTATCTGATAAAATTAGCTTATTCAATAGGTAAAAGTTTTTAGATTAATTGGAAATTACAAAGTTATAAACTAGAGACTGAATTATAACTTAAAACTGTGTGCTGGTATTAACCAATACTTTTTCTAGTATTTATAGATCCTCATTGTCAATGCATTGAATCAAGAAATACTTGATAAGAGTAAAATATTAGTTTATTTTTGGACTAAAATATCCTTATCAATTTTTTTTAATACTTTCAGAGCTAGAATGAATAAAATTTATAATTCCAATATATATATATATATATATATATATATATATATATATATATATATATATATATATATATATATATTTATATTGATCATGAAACTTATTGATCATGTATAAAAACAAAGCATTCCATTTCACAAATGAGATTACTCCATTAATTTTACATGACATCCTTAGATCTTGAGACTCTATAAAGTTTCCCCTCCACATTACAACTTATTTTATTGCTTTTATATTTAAAATTTTAATTTATATTTAAATTAAATAATTTAATTTATTATTTTAATACCTTTTATTGTTATTATATGAATGTCAAAACAAAATATATAGCGGTGTCAACGTAACATATTCTTTATTATCTGATCGAATCGACGGTGATGCGGGCTCTATTGTTGCCCTACATCACAGCCGTGACAATCTGAAGTAGTCAAAATAGGAGACGAGGTTACAGTAACATTAATTATGACATTGTGAAGCATCTGCATGTGATGATCAGAGACATTTGCTCCATCGCATAAGAATACTATCTGTCATTTCATCCACAAATAGCTACAAAACAACAAGTCAAACGAAACCATGGAACTAAAATTGGGAAAAAGTTTGTGAACTAAAATAAAAAACACGACCAGATTTTGACGGGTGATTAAACGTTGGTGTTTTTAGATGCCTTCACAGCTCTTGTGCTGAGAAATGCATGTGAGCAAAGAGGAAATTGTCAGATAAGAGAACGTGGGAATAATTGAATGACATCTAGAATTGTACTGTTCACACACATGAATTTAATAATGTAATAAATGATAATTCACATATGCCATCTTTGCCAAAGCCACTCTGCTCCCTTATTTAAATACTACTGATTTGCTGCTCAGAAATGACAATAAATGTAACGAAAACAAATACAAATTCTCTCACTCACTGCACACTACTCTTTCAATTTAGTCTCCAACATTCTTAGCTTGAGGCAATATACTAATGGCCTCTGTCATGTTTGTTTTCGTAAGCTACCTCATATTTTGTTGTTTCTCAGTTCACAGTTTTGCCTTCTCACCTTCTGGATGGACCAATGCACATGCTACCTTTTATGGAGGTAGTGATGCCTCTGGAACAATGGGTGAGTCAATGTACCTTCTAACATTATCCATGTAGTTTCCTTCTTCTGTCTTTTATTCCCTTACTTCTTATTGATTGCATATCTCTTATGAACTAAGGATAATGCATGACAAATTTGAAGTTTATTAGTTTATAGTTCCACTTATTAATTAACTAGATCATTTAGTGTTTAATCTCATGTTTAAGATGTTTCAGAAGATATAAACAACTGAAAAGCTATATATACACCGATTGTATTTGATAAAAACTGTGTTTTGACGAGTCACTAAACATTTCAAAAGAATCTGTCCCAATTGAATTTTCCCTTTTTCTGAAAGTTTGCATGCGTGAGATGCAGGAGGAGCTTGTGGGTATGGGAATCTGTATTCAACAGGGTATGGGACTGATACAGCAGCACTGAGTACTGCATTATTTAACGATGGAGCTTCGTGTGGGGAGTGTTACAGAATCATGTGCGATTATCAAGCAGATCCGAAATGGTGCTTGAAAGGAACATCTGTAACCATAACCGCCACAAACTTCTGCCCTCCCAATTTCGCTCTGCCAAGCAACAACGGTGGCTGGTGCAACCCTCCTCTCAAACACTTTGACATGGCTCAACCCGCATGGGAAAAGATTGGTATCTATAGAGGAGGGATTGTGCCCGTTTTGTTCCAAAGGTTTGAACTTTACTCAATATCTTATTCTTTATTCAAAGTTGAAGCTTCATTTCCGTAATAAGTTGTAATTAATCAAACCAAAACTTACTGTGCAGAGTTGCATGCATGAAGAAGGGAGGGGTTAGGTTCAGTGTGAATGGGAGAGACTACTTTGAGCTTGTGCTGATCAACAACGTGGGAGGAGCTGGATCTATTCGATCTGTGTCCATCAAAGGCTCAAAAACTGGGTGGATGACTATGTCAAGAAATTGGGGTGCTAATTGGCAATCCAATGCCTATTTGAATGGTCAATCTCTGTCTTTCAGAGTGACAACAACCGATGGTGTCACCAAACTTTTTCAAGATGCTGTTCCATCCAATTGGGCTTTTGGTCAGAGTTTCTCTACCAGTGTTCAGTTTTAAGGCCACAAGGGCTATTTAGTTGTGGGTTTTGGGGTTTCCGATGAACGAAACGGCAGAGGCGTGCCTGTTATTTTGCCGGAGCAGCCCGCCACCCTTCTCTTCTGCTTTTGAATTTGGTAAATATGGTACGATCGAACCCATCAACTTGATGCCTATGATGAAGAACCCTAAATAGACATTCCAATTGCCTGAGTTATTACAGAGAATCATTGTTAGTTGTAGTGTGAGTTCTGTAGAAATGAACTCCTTCTGAGTTTGAATCATACTATGAACTATAAAGTGCTGCTCTATTTGTAAGTCTAGAAGCAATGTATTGCTTTTGCGAATTTGTTCTTTAGTTTCATCACACACTGCAATTTTTTATTGTAAAACAAAATATTTATACCAAGTTTATTTTTATGCATAAAATGCTATAATGTTTAGTTTTTATTATAATAATATTTTTTATATTGATGTTTTAAGACTTTTCTTTTTATTTTTTATCATGTTATTTCCCTAATACTATTTTAATTAATGCAGATTATTTCTAAATTAAGGATAAAAGTAGGATTAAATATGTTTTTAGTCTCAGTGATTTTTGGTTTTAGTCCCTGCATGAAACATTGATGTCATTTAGTCCTCATAGTATGGAAACATGTATGTTTAGTCCCTAATTTTGGATGACGTCAAGTTTTTGCTTAAGTATCTAATGGTCGTGTCACCTATTCACTCTACCACGTAGAATTTATTTTAATTTAGAATGAAATTAAGCATTTTAGCACGTGTTTTGGTGCTTAAAATGTGATTTATAAGAAAACGAACTCACCAAAATGCTTAATTTTATTCCAAATTAAAATAAATTCTACGTGGCAGAGTGAATAGGTAGCATGACCGTTAGACACTTAAGCAAAAACTTACGTCGTCCAAAATTAGGGACTAAACATACATGTTTTCATACTAAGAGGACTAAATGCCATCAATGTTTCATGCAAGGACTAAAACCAAAAATCACTAAAACTTCAGGGACTAAAAGCATATTTAACCCATAAAAGTATTATGGGTATATATAATGTGATTCTCATTGTCGTTGTTAACATTCATGACTTCAGTAAAAAGGGAAGAAAAAATATAAACTAGCTTGACGATTTAAATAACATCTTCTTTTTAACAGTAATTAAATTAATTCCAATGTAGATTATTTTTAATAGTAATTGAATTCATTTTAGTATAAAGTGTAACTTTTTTAATAAACTAATAATGGAAGGAATTGTTATTTTTTAAATTATATCAGAATAAATGAATATAATAATTAAAAAATGTTAACACAATTTATGATTTTAATTGTTACTATTATAAATGTTAACTTTTGTCATAATGAATTCAATTTTGATTAAAGAATAAATTTTCACCGCAGTTGATTAATTACAATTAAAACTGATACATTATATATAATTGATTTAATTTTGATTTAAAAACAAGTTATTTGATAAATGTTTTAATTAGTTAAAAAGAAACTTAAAAAAATAAGTCGTATCTGTAGATAAAATGAAAAGTGGGAGGTTTTAAAAGCAAATTGGGGCTGTAAATAGAACTCCCAACTAATTAGTGTACGAGGCCCATTAAGATTGGTGGCGGAACCGCACAGAATCTGGGATCCTATGTAGTCATTTTGTTGTTTGTTGTAAGTACTGTATGACGACGAGGTGGTTCTGTGACCGTTGTTCGGAATCACGACAGTGTTGCCCTATTTATCTAAGTCTGCAAGTGCAAGGAGATTGCGCAGTACTTTTTCTCATTTAAATTTGAATAATAATTAAAATGTCAACCATAAACAAGGACCAGATCATGGATGAATCGAACTGTTCAGAAACCAAAGTACTGGATGCGAATAAAGAAGAGGAGGAAGAGGAAGACTTACAGAAGCTTCTAATCCCTGAAGTGCAGAATCTTCCCGTGACTCCTCCTTCCGCCGTTGAATCCAACTTTGCCACTTTCTTCACCATAGGTAATCCTATTCACACTCACATTACATTCTTTTTATAAACCCTAAACCTCTATAATTAACTATTTAGTTAATTTGAACTTCAGATTTCATGAAACCAGCTCACGATCAGTACGTTTACCGGCACGCCAATGGGTATGCTTTTCATTCCTCTGAGGTTGCTTCAAATTGGATTATGTTGGTATTTTCTTAAAAATATGTTCATTCACTGTGATTGTTGTTGTCACCTTTAAGCTTGTGTGTGATTGGGTTGGCTCCTTCTCACGTTGCTTTCAAGGATGAAGGTGGAATCACGGCCGTTGATTTCAATGTTGGGAAGTCTGATCGCAGCGAGATGAAAGTCACTGGAAAGCGGAAGAAGGTACATTTTCCCAATTTTGAATTTTCACACTTTCTTGCTGTCTGTTTCTTGAAAGCAGCAGAAGAAGAAGAATGGCACTATTTCGTGAAATTTTGTGCGTTTCAAAATGTTTTACTTTATGGAATTAGCTTCTTATCCTTCCGTTATTAAATTGAGATGTGTTTTCGTGCAGAATGCACAACACTTTGAGTCCAACACTGCTCTGTGTAAAATTTCTACCAAAAATGATACCTATATTGTGAGGTAAATTCTCTATTATAACACATCCATATGATCTAAAGATTATTTGTATATCTTTTTGTGGTTGTGTGCTTATCCAAATCCTCTTTTTCCGGGGTCTCCTTTATACTCTCTGATACATAACTTGTGATTTTTTAGATGTTGCGTTAAAGGCTCCCTCTTGGAAGTGAATCAACAATTGATCAAGCAACCAGAACTGCTTAATGTTTCGGTAAGAGTAACTTTGCGCTTTTTCAACCTGATCTTTTCATTGTATATAAACCTTTCACTGTATTGCCCCTTGCATATTATGTTTTATGTCAAGTCCAAACTGTGTTTGATTTGCCAACCTTAACCTTCTCCATTATCAAATATGTTTATTGTTGTTGCCTTTTCTAATTGTTCCTCGTACTTATACTGTTTATGAGAGCTGATATGGCTCATATTGGGGTCCCCGGAGACTTCTAGCCCGCTGGTTTTTTTTTTTTTTTTCATTCACCAAAACAACTGTGTTAGATTATACCCCTTTTATGTGTTTGTGCTAGAGGAGGTTTACTTTTGTTGTGCTGTTCTTGTCTCTGATTCCGTATTGTTTTGATACTTATTAGGACCGTGTTTGTAACCATCCTTTTTTCATCTTGATTCGTATCCAGAACTATCATAAAAATTGTTGCTACTGCTAAATACTTGTGACATTAGAGCGTAAATGACTCTGTTGTAATCTTATCTTCATCCTAATGCGACGTGCTAATTATGTGAACAATTACCAGTTTTTCCTTTTCGTTTTATTTCTTGTTTCCCTTTTTATGAATTTCTTTTCATCAATACATCAGGCTGACAGAGAAGGATATATTGCTATTATCATGCCAAAACCTGCCGATTGGCTCAAGGTCAAGGCTTCCCTTCTTAGCCTTCAGGAGTACAAGAAATTGAAAGAACTTAGTTGAATAAGTAGCTTACCCACTAAGAATGGTGTCATATTGAAAGGGCTTGCAGGATTTCCCAGCATGATGTTTCATTAGAGAGCCAAATGCCACAAACTAGATGAAATTGAAACATTGTTTAGGTGCAGAAGATGTTGAGAAACCTCTACCAAGTGGCTGGATGATTACAAAAATCTCTCAACTCCACGACCAACCAGGAATCTCATGATGCTGGAGCTGCTCGGCGACCTTTCATAGGTTTTTCTGTCTTTTTTATATAATTTTTTTGAACAATTTAAATTAATACAAAACAATGATGATGACATGACTCCTGACCACTTTCCCACCATTTTTTAATGATAATTACTGTTAAAGTACAGGATTGAGACATTTGAAGTATGTTTCCTAAAACAATATAGAAGGAAAAGAATAGAGATGAACTTTTTTAAAATTTGAAACAAACAAGTCTGGAATAATTTTACCAATGATAAATAATTGAAGTTGTACGTCCATGAATTAAAAGTCAAACCAAAATTAGTAATCTTTATCCTCCAAATCGAAGAAGTATGATGTTCTTGGCAGTTTTTTCCTAATTTTTGTAGTCATATCACCAATTTGATTTATTCGAATTTCTTTAGTATCATGTTTTGGATACAAACAAAATTCCACATCGAGTAAAAGAAGGGTTAGACATGAGTTTAAATACACTTAAAATATCTCTATTGGTAAGAATATTTTGCAATGGTACCAAAAACAGTAAAAATTAGGTCCAAAACCGACAATATGTAGTTAGTTGCTTATAACACCAACATCCTTATTACCAATTTGCCTAAAAATTAATAAGTTTTGATACAACTTCCTTATTTATAGTTGTAAAATTTTACATTATATATTTCTAAGTCTGAAAATATAATAATTATTTAAAAATATAATAACTATAACTCCTATATTTTACTAGAATATTTTTTAGAATATGAAAATCTTTTAATGAAATTTAAACCTCCTAATAGTTTGGACCTAAATCTTGGGTCCAATAATTTTGCAGTATCTTTAATTTCTCCAAACGATCCAAAGTTAATACATTACATACTAAAATTGATCTCTGAACGCTTGATAAATTTTTTAATATGATTGAGATACAAATATCATTTATCAAATATTGAACCACCACACATAATTAGCAATACTTTCAATAATTATAAAGACATTTAGATGATTTATAAAGTCAAAACTACCAAAATAAATCCAGAAAAATGGAAAATTGAATATAATGTATACGACCACACAAAATGAAAAAGGAACAACATTTCAATATACTACTTGACACGGAACTTCATTCTCAATAAGACAAAGATACTAGATATAATAATTTGGTTTGAAAATAATACGTGACTAAAGAAAATTCATACTCATGAACATTAACGGTTAAATATACGAAAAAAATTGTACATTTTTTGGGAAAATTTTATTTCATATTTAATCAAATTGTTAGTATAAAATTTTATTTCATTCATATATTTTTGTTTATCATGCCTCTCTACCGTGTACATTATTTCAACAATTTTAAAAGTTCGTCTTCTAATATTGTTTTTCTATGTTTAAGATTTAAGCTCAAAACACTTTTAAAAGTCCATCATAACAATTTAGAACAACGACATTATTGAAATATCGAAAACAATGTTTTGCAAACAATTTTTTAAAATATACGTCGAAAAATCATTAAAACAATATAATTGTGAAAATAATAATACGAGATATCAGTTTAGTATATTTCTTTTAATTATGAAAAAAATTCACTCCTTATTCTTTGTAATTTTTATTAAAATATTCCTTCTGATAAAATCAAATTTTGAAGGTAAAAATATTTTTTACCAGTACTTTTACTCAAATCTCGTGTGTAAAAATGCTAAAGATACAAACTTACAGAAAGAGTAGAGAGAGAAAAGGAAACTGGATTTACTATGTAGTACAAAAAAATAAATAGCGTTTTGTTCCTAAAAGAGGGTAATACAGTAAACGGACATTTTTTTACTAACTATTAATTTAAAAATAAAATGAGAGATGGGAATTAGGTTTCGTAACAGCTGGGCAAGCTGCTGTGCTACACTTTGTCTCCATTACCACCGAGTCGTAAAACAGAGAAGAGGAGAGAGGCGGAAGAAATCACAGGTGCGCGCCGCCGAGAGCCAAAGCGAAAGAGAAACCGCACGCAGAACGAGAGGCTGAAGAGAGGGTTCTGCTATCTGCTATCCTCATTCCACAATCACAAACCCTAACTCATTATTTTCTTTTTTAATCTCATTTTCTAGGTTCTTTAATTCTTATTTTTTGAATCAATTTTCGTTGATAATCTCCACTGTGTTGTTAATTTATCCGTGGATTTACTTATCTACGTTTGTTCTTATACACTGATCATTCATCTGTCTGTCTCTCTCTCTGATACTGCAAACCCTAATCGGCAATGGTTACTACCACCGTTGATTCATCCTCTAATCATCACACACCTTCTGGTGCTGCCGATACCTATAACTTCCCGCGAAAAAATCTGCCATCTCCGTGGGCCCAGGTCGTTCGCGGTGCCGACTCTGAACCCAACCATCAATCACCGCCTTCTTCTTCCTCTTCATCTTCCCTCGATTCTGTTAATTCTAGCGGTCCTGCTGCTGATGCCGTTGATGCCGCCGTGAAACCTGTGTGGAAGAGACCGTCTAATGACGCCGGGGAAATTGGGCCTGTAATGGGCGCAATATCTTGGCCCGCTTTATCCGAGTCCACCAAGCCCACTCCTAAATCGATATCTGACTCCATCGACGATGAATCGCTCACCCCTCCTAAGGTTCGTTACTGTATCAAAACCTAGTTCTTTGTTTGGTTTATATGCACTTGAGGTTGTATTGATTTGACGGAAGAAACAAATAGAATTATTGATATTGGTAGTTTAGGTTCACATTGTGGTAATGTAGTTTCTCGGATGTAGGCATTTTAACCAGTTAATGGTTTTTTAGGAAGGACGTGTGTTTACTGAAAATTGTTGTCTCCTTTCAGGGTCCTGTTGTTTCAGACTCTCCTCAGAAACAAGCTTCTGATAATGTGAAGCCTAGTCCTGCAATAAACCATGGTATGGGTAATAGGCAAAGATCAATGAAGCGTGGAGGGGCAAATGGCAATAATGTTGGCTATGGTCCTGTTCAGAACAACTTCTCTGGCGCTTCCCCTCACTTTCCTCCACCGCCACCCTTTCCCGTGCTTCAGATTCCTCCAAATTCATTTGCACATGGAGTACCCGGGGTTCCAGTTCCTTCTCCGAGAGAACCTTACAGGAACAAAAACTGGGATACGAGGCCTCCGATTGGAGGGTTTATCCCGCCAATGAATGAGAATCGGAGTCCCTCTCGCCGGGGTAATGCTGGACATCATCCACGTGGAGATGGATCCTATCACAACAGTTATGGCAACAGGCGTGATCAGGATCGTGGAGGTTATGCAAATACCAGAGATACTCATGTAAATCATCAGAGGATGCCTCCAAGGGGGTTAATGAGGCCTCCGCCGCCAAATCCTGCTTCATTTATGGGGCCTCAGCCTATGCGACCCTTTGCAAACCCTCCCGGGTTTCCTGGTCAGTGTTTTCTTCTTTTATTTGATTATATTAGTACAACAAATCAAACCTAATGCACCATTTCTTCCTTTATAGAATTCTATTATTTCCCAACACTACAATTTGAACCCTTTGGGGGAATGCCGTTTTTAACACATGCACCTCCTCCTGCAATGTTTTTCCCGGTTGCCGAAACCCCTCTCGCCAGTACAATAGTCAACCAAATTGATTATTATTTTAGGTAATTTTTCTGTTCTTCGTTATTTACTATTTTGTTTCCCAACAAATCCTGGCTGTTGAGTCTTATCTTCATTGCTGTTTTTGTTATGCAGTGATGCTAATTTAGTGAGGGATGAGTATTTAAGGTCCAACATGGATGAACAAGGATGGGTTCCTATTTCTTTGATTGCAAGCTTCCCACGTGTAAGTTTGATAATTCTCTATCAAGTAATATTTTGAACATACTTTGCTGCTAACTCTTAGTACGTGATAGAATGTATGATACATATGCATAAACTACAGTTTCATATTTTTTATGATCTTGATAATATGGTTCAATGTTTTAGACACAAACTAAATAATCTATCTGTTATGGATTTTTTCTTGATAGATTGTTATTTGCCTTTAAGGAAATTTTGGCTTTCATGGTTGATGGTAATGTTTGTTACCCTAGGAGCACTTTTCGCAATTGAACTCGAAGATAAAATATAACAGAATAATGAAGATGAAAAAATGGATTTACGTGTTGCTTTTACATTAAAGCAATCTGTTTAAATCATGTCCAAATTTACTAGCTTTTTGTTTGGTAAATTTGGCTTTCACACTATGCTACTCTTTAATACCTTGTTGACTATGCTCTGAGATCTACATCTCACAAGTGAAGATCCACCCCCAGTGGGTTTAAATATTTTTTCAATAATCACCATTGTCAGTGCAACCTGTTGCTACAAATTGTGGAGGTTTGCTTGAAATCATACTGAACATGCACAGTTCATCTCTAAATGATGGAAAGGAACTGGTATTGACTGGTTTTGGATTTCTTAAAGCTCTGAATATTGTTTTGAAATTTGTTTATTGATGAATAGTTTATTTGGTTGTTATTATTGGTGTCAATTTTATTGCTCTTTTCCAGAAATTTTCATTGTCGGCATATACAATGCTATGTAGATGACAGTGCGTGGAAGTTAGATGTTATTAATGCAGCCTTGGAACTTCGTGCATTCATTGTTGTGCAGTATTTATCTAATTGAAAAAGCCTCCATTTAGCTTTCAGCTGTCATTGGTTCTTTGATTGAATGGGTGGGGCAAAATTGTTGTTTGATTTTATTGAATGGGATAATTATTTGATCTAGAGCTATATTATGATTACGGTGGGATGAAAATTGTCTGGCAGTTTTCTTTTGTTAGAAACTAAATCCCATCTGGAAGCATATAGATGTCGCTCTCGCGTTTTTAATAGTACTGATAGAATTGAAAAATGTTCCTTTTCTTTGTAGCATAGATTTGATCAGTAGAACTGAAAAATGCTTTGACCACCTAGACTTACACCTATGCTTGCGAAAGTTTCATGATCTCATAAACAGCTGTGGGCTTGAATGGTTTGTTGGAGTACTATTTGATCACTTATGCCCTTAAGTCAACCTCCGCTACCTGCCCCGTTGGTCTGTGTCATTCTTAGGAATCTCAAACTTTTAGTAGTTTACGCTACTGGTAAATTATGATATTAGTCTATTGTTTGATTGGAAGTTTCCATGGAGTAGGTCAAGTCTACAGCTCAATTGAAAAGCAAATCTCACGTTTATTCTTACAACTCATGTCAGTGTATATATGTGCTCAGAAACATACATAAAGAGGTTTTAACTTTGGTGAACTTGCACAGATTTTCTCCTTCTAAGATTGATCTATATGTGTTGGAGTAATAGCATTAAGCTCTCATAAATGATAGGTATCCTAAGGTTTTTATTGGTCTAAATAGATATTATCTTTTGTGCAGGTTAGAAGTTTGACAAGCAACATTAAGTTGATACTGGAATCATTGAGAGCTTCCACTGTCGTCGAAGTGCAGGTGAGTTCTGATTTTATTTTATGGTGTCACTCCTTCAGCTTTCACTGAAAACACTTTCTACACACGTCATTTCTGTTCATTTCTATATTAGCATTTGTTATTTCTGCCCTTCAAATTTGCTGTAGGCTGACAAGTTGAGGAGGGTTAGTGAATGGACCAAATGACTTGCTTTAATTAAAGCTTATTCAATTTGTTTTGTTTTTAATGTTATTTTTGCCTTCAAATTTGCTGTAGGGTGACAAGTTGAGGAGGCGTAATGAGTGGACCAAGTGACGTACCTCTACTAAACTTTGAACCAACTCTGGTTCAATGTCCCCCAGCATATCCAGTTTTAATAACCTAGCATGTAATTTTGAAAAGATTACAGTAGATGAAGGTATTACAGGTAAAGTTAATGTTGAGCCTACCGCAAATGATGATTATGGAGATTCCCCTACTCAGTTCAAAAGTCCCAATTGGCGATGAGCATCAATTAAAAACTAAGCTCAGTTTATCCACATCATCCCAAAATACTGGGTCAATTCTATTTCTGGCCCAATGTGACTCTTTATTTCGAAAGGGGTTTTTTTTAGAGGGATGATAGGGTAGGTTGTTTGGAAGTTTGATTCCTTTTCTACGGTGACAGGTAGATTTTGGTAGCAATTGAATGAAACAGGGAGAGAAATATGAATTCTTCGGAATTATTATTATGGTCTTACGAGAAGAAAAGAAAGTTAATTGGACAAGAAATCAAGAATTTTGATGGAGGTAACTTGAACGAATTTTTTATTTCGGTTTGTACAACTTCATATTTGTTGCGGCTGAATTATTTTTTATTTTCTGGTGGTATATGTGGGTATTTATGTTTTTTAATGAATTGAACTGACTTGAAATCGTGCTATTATGTTGCCCTTATTTAATTGATGTTTGTTCTGCCTCTTATGTGCTCGCGCAAATGGGTGTCTATTTTTTTATGTTTGCCTTTTCACGCACTTTTAGTGTTCGGCTTTTCTTTATAGTTTCGCATGAACTTTGATGTAAATATTTTTCGTAAGAGAAATTGAACTTTATGTTGGGAGATGTTGCTAGATAATGTTTACAATTTATTTATTTATTTTTGAAACATGTATTTTTTAATAAAGTAATATTTACATCTTTTATTTTATTTACAATTATTAAAAGTTAAAGAATCTTTTGCAATATAAAACTATGATTTAGTAGATATGTTACGTATATATGATGACGCAGAATTATGCTATTATGTAAATGTGAACTGTCTTATAAAATATAGAGACAATTTCTTATAATAACATTGTTTAATGCTAACTGATAAATAGTTATATATAACTGTAAACTTTATAATATTATTGTTATATATTCGTGTCATTTTGATATCAGTAAAAACATAAACGATTGTGAATTTTTATTTTAAAACTCGAAAGCTTGTAAATATCAATGAAATTAAAGGAGTATAATTTATTTGCAAAGGTCTTATAGCACATTTAAAAACTTAAAGAGAAGGGGAAATTGTGAAATGGAATAACTTTTTAGTTTAAAACAATATTCTGAGACAGGGAAATTCATATTCATGCTGTGAAATCAAATATTTTATCTACCTCGTCACCTTTTTTTCATGCTGGTTAAATTAAAAATGCTTCATTTTTCTTTAACTTCCTGGTTTCATTTGCATAGGTTTATAAATTAAAAAACTTGAATGTATTTTTATTAGTTTTATTATCTTGTAATATATAATCGTTCAATATTGATGTAGGCTGTCACAACCCGTTAATTTAGCTTTTATTAGGCTCGGCCACGTGGCGACCGGCCGGTCTCCCCTGGTGAGTGGGAGACCAATTCTGCAAACATTTAATTTTCCTTTTCTTGTAATCCGTGCAGCGACGACATAGCAGGAAAAATCCTGAAAGTAGAAAACAGGTGGTGTCCTTAGGTCAGACTGGACTTTTTAGTGGAGACCAGGTGGCAGCTTATGAATAGCCGACCGCTAGTGTTGAAGGTAAGAAGAAAACAATGCAAATTCTTCCTGCATGCAATCTTCTTCTTCTTCATCAAACCTTGTTTTCTGAAAATCTCAAATTCTCCTCCTTCTCTCTAAAAACTCTCTACCTTCTCTCTAAAATCCTAACCAAACTACTGTTCCGATCACCCTTCAGATCACGTCTGAAGACTCTTGGAGCTCGTCCCTTACACTTGAACCGTTTGATTTCTGTATTGCATTCGGTAAGTTCTAAGAACTTCCTTTCTGACTTAAGTTTTCTCATTTCCTACATGCATGCATCATTAAAGCTTGCATATACCTGTAAACCTTTTCTCTGAACCTATATTTTTGTATTTCACTCTAGACTTTGAAACTTTAGAAGAGATAGTTGTTATCAATCTACTGTCGAAGTTTAGCTGGAGTTAAGAGGTAAGGGAAGTTTATGAAATTTCAATATTTATTTTCTTGTATGATTGAATATATGATTTATGGTATGTTTGACTGTCTATATGGTATAATGAAAGTTTGTATCTTGGATTAAACTGAAGTCTTTGATTTTTGACTTAAAGAAATGTATAAGAACTTAGAATAATTGATTTTATAATCGAAGGGTCATTAGGACCGTCCGGTTTCCCTATAAATCTTGAGTTGATTATTTTTCTGAACCTAAGAGAGACTATTAAGTCAACTATTCGGATTGTTCTGTCTTCCACAGAACGCCCGGTTTATAATCATATAAATTACTTGGAAAAGCGTCCGGTATTGTACCGCCCCTTGATTCCTCGTAGAATATCCAGTTTTGTAAGGACAATCACTTTTCTGAAGAGAACCTGTCTATTTTAAACCGTCTGTTTCCTTCGATCTAGTCAGTTAATTTTCATCGATCCAATTTCTTTATTCAATTCTTATTAACTAGTCGTGTTTTCTCTTTGGTTGATTTAGCTCTATATTAATTTTCCGACCGGTTTTTCATTGGTTTACATTCACTTTTGTTGATGAACCTTTATTGATAGGTCCGTCCGGTCTTCATTGATCTAGTTCTCTTTGCTGTCATCGTTAATTTCACATTGAGTTTTTCCATCAGTTCTCCTTGAAATATTCTATTGAGTTTTTCCTACATTAAATTTATATTAAGTCGTCGTCTGATTGGATTGAATTGTAAGAGAGTTCCAAGGAGGAACTTCTCATGTTTGAAGTAAATTGGTTTAGTATGACCGTGGCAATAGGCTCAGGTTCTGACTCTATCCCGATATTTCGTGATTACATCACCTCAAGTAGAGGAGAGTAACTCATGCGTGGGAATGGCGGGAGGTCCTCTAGCCTCAGGGTATTTCGATACCGAGGTGGTCTCATTGGACTAACCTCGGGTGGCGGTCTGTTGAGTGTATCCCAGCCAGGTCCACCCGGGTGCAGAGAGCGGCGAGCATACAGGGTCATACGTCCGGATTAGATGTTTGAATAATTGATGTTAAGGATGTTTCTTTTAATGGTTTTATCTGGAAAGGACTTGTGTATTACTTTTGATTGTGTTAATGTTGTAAATGAATTATTGAATTTTTCATAAGCTTACCCTGTTGTGTGTTCTTGTCTTGTCTTTATTGCCGGTCGGTATTTGACTGTCCGGATTGTTCTCTTCACTGCAATGATCATCCTTTGGGTGTGAGCAGAAGGTGTTCAAGAGGAAACTTTGGAGGAAGCCCTACAAGTGGAGGAATCTTTGGAAGTGCTGCCAGAGCACTTTGCCGGACCGACCGGTCCTTAGTTCTAGTTTTTCTTGTTGTAAATTTTTTAGATGGCGGCCGGTTAATTTGTTTTGTAAAGCCGTCCGTCCTAGAAATTTACTCTCAGACTATCAACTTGTATATTTTTGAAGGATTAAGTTATATATATATATACCAGCTTTTGTTCTTTATCTTTTAATTATTTTCCTCTACTGTTCTTTAATATTATTCATGATAACTCCTAGAATAAAATATAGTTTTGTTCTATATATTTATTGGGATGTTACATTAATGGTATCAGAGCAGTTTTAATCCTTAGAATGCCTATAGGTTATGGGTATGCTGTGCTTGTGCTGTATACTCACATGATCAGTTAGATTTTTTCTAACTTCTAATGGAAATTCATGAGTTTTCCTTCTGTTGAAAACAGAAAATGGCTTCAAGACCACCTCCACAACCGGCAGATCGTGATGCATCCGGCAACAACAACAACTTGTTAGAGTCCGTCCTAGCTGCACTCCAACAACAAAACACGAATTTGATTCAGCAAAACACTAATCTTGCACAACAGAACGCACTTGCATTACAGAATTCGGAAGCAGCTAGAGTAGCTGCAGAGTCGACTCAGAGACAAATAATGGAATTATTGAGAACTGGAACACAGACCGGTGGACCGTCCGGGTCTGCAGTAACCAATACGGCGGAATGGAGTTTGGAGAGTTTTCTCCAACACCGCCCGGCAAAGTTCGACGGGAAATGTAGTGCTGATGAGGCAGATCGTTGGATAAGGGGCATGGAAAAGATTTATCAGGCCAAGAGATGTCCGAATGAAAATAGGTTGTTGTATACTGAATACCAGCTAACCGGCGAGGCAAGTCATTGGTGGAGTGCTATGAAGATGTTACTGGAACAACAGCGACTCCCAATTACTTGGGAATTATTTAAAGAAAAGTTCTATGGAGAATATTTCCCCAACAGTGTACGGTTTGCAAAGGAGGTAAAGTTTCTCCAGTTAGTCCAAGGTGGAATGTCGGTATCCGAGTACACCGACCGTTTCAAGCACCTTGTAAGATTTTATACGATGGGAATCAACGAAGAATGGCAGTGCAGGAAATATGAAAATGGACTAAGGCCAGACTTGAAAGTAATGATCTCCAGTCTATTCATTTCGTCTTTTCCTACTCTTGTGGAAAGAGCCAAAGTACTGGAAAGAAATATGGCTGAAGTGGAACGGCAAAAGAAGCAGCAACAGCCGACCGGTAGGATATCTGTTCCGGCTCGAACCGGTCAAGTCGTAAGGAGGTCGCCTTATTCTCGACCTATGCCGACCGGTTCTGGTGTTTCCTCGCAAACTCCAGTTTACGCTGATTCGTCAAGACAGCAATGATCAATTTCTTATTTTAATT
Source organism: Vigna mungo (assembly GCA_036885675.1). NCBI lineage: Eukaryota > Viridiplantae > Streptophyta > Magnoliopsida > Fabales > Fabaceae > Vigna > Vigna mungo. Next base: position 44,760,710 of record CP144699.1, on the reverse strand, counting down.
GTGGTGGGCCACATTATCGGTCGTCCTGCCCTCAACTGGTGGGATTCAAACATTGTTCTAAGTGTGGAAGAAATGGTCATACTGATCCTGAGTGCAACATGGGAGGTCGAGGGGTTATGAGACCTCCAATCGCTGGCAGAAGTGGTCAGAGAAATGGAGGAAGAGCTCAAGCAACCGGCCGGGTTTATGCTTTGACAGGAGTAGAAGCAGCAAGTTCAGGTAACCTTATCATCAGTACTTGCTTGCTGTATGGAGTTTCTTGCTGTGTATTATATGACTCGGGGGCAACACATTCTTTCGTCTCGAAGGCATGTGTTGAAAAGTTGGGTTTAGGCAAGAGTGAGATGCAGCTTGATTTGGTGGTGTCAACCCCAGCGGCTGAAGAGATTAGGACGTCTACTGTATGCATTAGATGTCCTATTGAGGTAGAAGGGTACAAGTTTAAGGTAAATCTTATATGTTTACCTCTTCAAGACATAGAAGTAATATTAGGGATGGATTGGTTAACTACCAATCGCATTCTCATTGACTGCGGGAAGAAGAAGTTGATTTTTCCAAGCGATGAAGAAAAGTTATCACTGACTCTCGGTCAACTCCGAGAGGATCTTATAGAAGGAGCAATGTGTTTCCTGATCTTAACACGTGAAGACGGAAGTGAAGAAGACCGTCCGGCCGAAAACCGATCGGTTATTGAAGAATTCATGGATGTTTTTCCAGATGAAGTACCAGGCTTACCTCCGATTCGAGAAGTCGAGTTCTCCATCGACTTAATTGCGCAAGCCGGCCCAGTAGCAGCGCCACCATACAGAATGGCCCCAACAGAGTTGGTTGAGTTGAAAAAGCAGATTGAAGATCTCCTGGAAAAGAAGTTCATTCGGCCAAGTGTCTCGCCTTGGGGAGCGCCTGTTCTATTAGTTAAGAAGAAAGATGGAAGCTCTCGACTTTGTGTGGATTATCGTCAATTGAATAAGTTGACGATTAAGAACAAGTATCCACTACCCAGAATAGATGACTTGTTGGATCAGCTGTCCGGTGCGACAGTATTTTCTAAAATCGACTTAAGATCCGGGTACCATCAGATTTTGGTGAAAGAAGCTGATATTCCGAAGACTGCATTTCGGTCTCGATACGGTCATTATGAATATGTGGTAATGCCGTTCGGTGTTACCAACGCGCCTGCCGTATTCATGGATTATATGAACCGGATCTTCCAACCATTTTTGGATAACTTCGTAGTAGTATTTATTGATGATATCCTCATCTACTCCAAGAACAAAACAGAGCATGAAGAGCATTTAAGGTTAGTACTTGGTGTGTTAAGGGAAAAACAGCTATATGCTAAAATGTCCAAGTGCGAATTCTGGATGGAGCAAGTACAGTTTCTTGGACATGTAATCTCGGCCGGTGGAATTGCCGTGGATCCGGCCAAAGTCCGAGCGGTCCTGGAATGGGAAACACCACGTTCAGTTTCAGACGTTAGAAGTTTTGTGGGATTGGCTGGTTACTATCGAAGGTTTATTGAAGGATTTTCTAAGATAGTAGCGCCCTTAACTCAGTTGACCCGAAAGGATCAACCTTTCGTCTGGACCGACCGGTGCGAGTCTAGCTTTCAAGAATTGAAGCAGCGATTGACGAATGCCCCAGTTTTAGTGATTCCAGATGTAAATCTACCCTATGTAGTATTTTGTGATGCATCCTATCAAGGTTTGGGTTGTGTTCTGATGCAAGAAGAGAAAGCCGTTGCTTATGCCTCACGGCAGTTGAAGGTTCACGAGAGAAATTACCCAACTCATGATCTTGAGTTGGCTGCCGTAGTGTTTGCATTGAAGATTTGGAGGCATTATTTATACGGCGCCCGGTTTCAAGTATTCAGTGATCACAAGAGCCTCAAATACTTGTTTGATCAGAAGGAGTTGAATATGAGGCAGAGAAGATGGATGGAATTTCTGAAGGACTACGATTTTGAACTGCAATATCATCCGAGAAAAGCAAATGTAGTCGCTGATGCTTTGAGCCGAAAGACCGTACATATGGCAAACATGATGGTTCAAGAATTTAAACTGGTTGAAAGCTTCAGAGATCTAAGGTTCCATTGTGAGTTTGAGCCGACCGGTATTAGGTGTAGTCATATGCAGTTGTCGAGCAACATCATTGACCGAATCAGAGAAAGGCAAGCATTTGATGAAGAATTACAGAAGATCAGCAAACCAAACGGTATTCCACCTCACAAGGATTTCAGTACTGGAACTAATGGTCTTCTACGATATAATGGGCGGACATGCGTACCTAATGATGAAGAATTGAAAAGGATTGTTTTGGAAGAAGCTCATCAGAGTAGACTTAGTATCCATCCGGGTATGACGAAGATGTATAAGGATTTACGAATGTGTTTCTGGTGGCCAGGAATGAAGCAAGATGTAGCTCGTTTTGTGGAATCTTGTTTAACTTGCCAAAGAGCTAAGATTGAATATCAGAAACCGAGCGGTCAACTGCAACCTTTGGAGATACCCGAGTGGAAATGGGACAGCATTGCCATGGATTTCGTGACTCATTTACCCCGAACGGTCAGAAACCATGACGCAATTTGGGTGATAGTTGATAGGCTGACCAAGAGTGCCCACTTTCTTCCTATCAACTTGAAAATGCCTATGTCCAAGCTGGCTCAACTATACGTTAAAGAAATCATACGGCTTCATGGAGTACCGTCCGGTATCGTGTCGGATCGAGACCCAAGATTCACATCTCGGTTTTGGCAGGCACTTCAGCAAGAAATGGGAAGCAAACTTCAAATGAGTTCTGCTTACCATCCACAAACGGACGGTCAATCAGAGAGAACTATCCAGACTCTAGAAGATTTATTGAGAACCAGTGTGATGGATCACTTGGGAGTGTGGGACGAGATCTTGCCATTAGCTGAGTTCACTTACAACAACAGCTTTCATTCAAGTATTGGAATGGCGCCGTTCGAAGCTCTTTATGGTAGAAAATGCCGAACACCTCTTTTCTGGTTCCAGGAAGGTGAATCAGTGTTAACTGGACCAGAGATAGTGCAACAAACAACTGAGAAGGTGAAGTTGATCCAGGAAAGGCTTAAGGCATCCCAGAGCCGACAGAAATCATATGCCGATAGAAGACGGAAGCCATTGGAATTTACGGAAGGAGATCATGTATTTCTCAAGTTGGACCGAAAGACTGGTGTTGGAAGAGTCATTCGACCAAAGAAATTATCTCCGCGATTCCTTGGTCCATATCAAATTCTGAAGCGTATTGGACCGGTAGCATATGAACTGGCCTTGCCCCCTCCTTTGTCCAATCTTCACCCAGTATTTCACGTTTCACAACTTCGGAAATATATTGTCGATCCTTCGCATGTGATTGAAGCCGACAATATTCAACTCAATGCAGATTGTTCAGTAGAAGTCCGACCGGTGAGAGTTGAAGAATATGCCATCAGGCGACCGTCCAACAAGCGTACCACTTATGTTAAAGTTATTTGGGATGATCGATCTGGCGACATCACTTGGGAACGTGAGGAAGAAATGAGAGAGGCTTATCCTCACTTGTTTACAGGTAAAATTTTAAATTTTCGAGGACGAAAATTTTTTATTTGTTGGGGGGAATGTCACAACCCGTTAATTTAGCTTTTATTAGGCTCGGCCACGTGGCGACCGGCCGGTCTCCCCTGGTGAGTGGGAGACCAATTCTGCAAACATTTAATTTCCCTTTTCTCGTAATCCGTGCAGCGACGGCATAGCAGGAAAAATCCCGAAAGTAGAAAACAGGTGGCGTCCTTAGGTCAGACTGGACTTTTTAGTGGAGACCAGGTGGCAGCTTATGAATGGCCGACCGCTAGTGTTGAAGGTAAGAAGAAAACAATGCAAATTCTTCCTGCATGCAATCTTCTTCTTCTTCATCAAACCTTGTTTTCTGAAAATCTCAAATTCTCCTCCTTCTCTCTAAAAACTCTCTACCTTCTCTCTAAAATCCTAACCAAACTACTGTTCCGATCACCCTTCAGATCACGTCTGAAGACTCTTGGAGCTCGTCCCTTACACTTGAACCGTTTGATTTCTGTATTGCATTCGGTAAGTTCTAAGAACTTCCTTTCTGACTTAAGTTTTCTCATTTCCTACATGCATGCATCATTAAAGCTTGCATATACCTGTAAACCTTTTCTCTGAACCTATATTTTTGTATTTCACTCTAGACTTTGAAACTTTAGAAGAGACAGTTGTTATCAATCTACTGTCGAAGTTTAGCTGGAATTAAGAGGTAAGGGAAGTTTATGAAATTTCAATATTTATTTTCTTGTATGATTGAATATATGATTTATGGTATGTTTGACTGTCTATATGGTATAATGAAAGTTTGTATCTTGGATTAAACTGAAGTCTTTGATTTTTGACTTAAAGAAATGTATAAGAACTTAGAATAATTGATTTTATAATCGAAGGGTCATTAGGACCGTCCGGTTTCCCTATAAATCTTGAGTTGATTATTTTTCTGAACCTAAGAGAGACTATTAAGTCAGCTATTCGGATTGTTCTGTCTTCCACAGAACGCCCGGTTTATAATCATATAAATTACTTGGAAAAGCGTCCGGTATTGTACCGCCCCTTGATTCCTCGTAGAATATCCAGTTTTGTAAGGACAATCACTTTTCTGAAGAGAACCTGTCTATTTTAAACCGTCTGTTTCCTTCGATCTAGTAAGTTAATTTTCATTGATCCAATTTCTTTATTCAATTCTTATTAACTAGTCGTGTTTTCTCTTTGGTTGATTTAGCTCTATATTAATTTTCCGACCGGTTTTTCATTGGTTTATATTCACTTTTGTTGATGAACCTTTATTGATAGGTCCGTCCGGTCTTCATTGATCTAGTTCTCTTTGCTGTCATCGTTAATTTCACATTGAGTTTTTCCATCAGTTCTCCTTGAAATATTCTATTGAGTTTTTCCTACATTAAATTTATATTAAGTCGTCGTCTGATTGGATTGAATTGTAAGAGAGTTCCAAGGAGGAACTTCTCATGTTTGAAGTAAATTGGTTTAGTATGACCGTGGCAATAGGCTCAGGTTCTGACTCTATCCCGATATTCCGTGATTACATCACCTCAAGTAGAGGAGAGTAACTCATGCGTGGGAATGGCGGGAGGTCCTCTAGCCTCAGGGTATTTCGATACCGAGGTGGTCTCATTGGACTAACCTCGGGTGGCGGTCTGTTGAGTGTATCCCAGCCAGGTCCACCCGGGTGCAGAGAGCGGCGAGCATACAGGGTCATACGTCCGGATTAGATGTTTGAATAATTGATGTTAAGGATGTTTCTTTTAATGATTTTATCTGGAAAGGACTTGTGTATTACTTTTGATTGTGTTAATGTTGTAAATGAATTATTGAATTTTTCATAAGCTTACCCTGTTGTGTGTTCTTGTCTTGTCTTTATTGCCGGTCGGTATTTGACTGTCCGGATTGTTCTCTTCACTGCAATGATCATCCTTTGGGTGTGAGCAGAAGGTGTTCAAGAGGAAACTTTGGAGGAAGCCCTACAAGTGGAGGAATCTTTGGAAGTGCTGCCAGAGCACTTTGCCGGACCGACCGGTCCTTAGTTCTAGTTTTTCTTGTTGTAAATTTTTTAGATGGCGGCCGGTTAATTTGTTTTGTAAAGCCGTCCGTCATAGAAATTTACTCTCAGACTATCAACTTGTATATTTTTGAAGGATTAAGTTATATATATATATATATATATATATATATATATATATATATATATATATATATATATATATATATATATATATATATATATATACCAGCTTTTGTTCTTTATCTTTTAATTATTTTTCTCTACTGTTCTTTAATATTGTTCATGATAACTCCTAGAATAAAATATAGTTTTATTCTATATATTTATTGGGATGTTACATAGGCTTAAAATGTCAATTTGATGTACATTGTTTATTATTAAATTAAAAACAATATTAAAGTGATAACAAAATAAAAACTAAATCTTTAACTGCAAAATGATTAAGTTCATATATGATATCATATTCATATTAAAATCTTTGTTATGACATTTAGTGCAAAATGGATTTAAGTTTAAAAATGAAAACAAACGGAATCCTTTGTACCGTGATTGCAGGATTAGAATCACATTGCCTGCCTTTGCCTTTTTAAATGTACAAATGAAAATGCAAAGTGTAAAAAGGTGTGCGATAAAGCTGAAAACACGACTTTTTGTAAATTAACCACAAGTAGCCATATGCTCAGAATATTAAAATGACATTTATGGAATATTTTCGAATATATTATCAATCACTTTTACTCAACAATTCCAAAGCGTTTCAGGTGTTGTGCATTCACACGTAAGATGATAGGTTCGCTATGTTGTCCACTAATAACAAGCTAAAAATATCTGAGCGAAAACAAGTAAAATTCACAGTAATATTTTAATATAAATTAAACTAATGCTCATAATTTATGCAATAACATTTATAAATAACTATATAGATACATATGTCAATAAATAAATGTCTCTCTATGCTACTATAAAGTGACTTTTATCTCTGAATTTATCAAATGCGGTCTAATATGCAAAATATTAATCAAATATTAAAAAATAATGTTAATAAAGTGATAGTTTTCACATATAGTTGACAACTAAATGTCAATTTCATCCTATATTTTTATTTAATATTTTCTTTTCATTGTATATATTATCCGTTCATGTTTGATTATGACAAAAGGAACCACTTAAGATAAAAGAATAGGACTGACTTTTTAATTGGTCGGTAGAATACAAATATACGAGAAATAAAGATAAAATATTTCGAAAATCATATTTATTTGTTAACCGTAGCTAAGTGAAATAAAATCATGTTCTTAAAAAATAAGGGATTTGATTGTGTATTTTATTAATAATAGAAGATAAAATTAAATTAAAAAATAAATAATGAAACATAGAGCATATTTCTAGTTTTGTTCTTCGGTTAATATTTTCAAATCTTTCCAGACAAACACAGTCAAGAAAATGAAATATCTTGGTTATGAAGATAGAGAGTAAGATCATTATTGGTTATCATAGTAAAAGACAAGGCATTTAAATAAATGCTACTGAATCAATTTAATTATTCAAAGATATATGTCAAGTGTCATTACATCATATTTCTTCAAAAATTAAGTTACTGAATTAGTGAGTTAAATTCTTTTATCCGCCTTTTAAGCTTCTGAAAATTCTAATCAAAATAGTTTTTAAAACTCTTTTACCACTTCAATACTTCATTTTAGAGTTTTTGAGAATTTTATTAGTTTGATGACAAAAAAACTTTAAAAATACATAAATATACAACGAAATAAAAAAAATAGCTAACTTTTGAAAACCTTAAAGCTATAGATAATTTATTTTAAAGGAGTTAATGTACTGGCAATGGACTTTAATTAAAGGATATAATTAAGAAATTGTTTATTATAATCCTTGCAACTTGTTCAAACCACCTTATTTTACCCATCCCATCCCTACCAGAATGTGCAAAAGAATCAAGTTGATATAACAAAATTAGTCTAAAAGAAACTTTTAATAATCCTATTTTTATAAAAAGGAAAATTGTAGTAACGTAGAATATTTGTCTTAAAAGGACTTCTTCAGATTTTTTTAAGCGCATCAAATTTAACTATATTTTTTATATAAGTTAATAACTAATAAAATTAGTGGACAAATTGTTCTTTTAATACAGTGAAAAATATTCCATTGTTTAAATATAAAGGGGTGGATTATATAGAATTACGGGTAATTATAATTTTATGGCTTAAGATAAAGATTTAGTCTTTGGTGGTGAATTGTTTTGGAGTTGGAAGAGTACGTAATATCTTAAATATTTATTATTGATCCTTAATATGTATTTTTAAAGTAGAATGAAGTAGAAGGTATTTCCATTATAAGTTATACTCCTTCTTATTTGTTAAGACCCATACATTGAAGCATGTCGATAATAAATTTAAGATCCTATAGAAATAAAAATAATAATTCTTTTATATTTTATAATAATAAGTATTTTTAGGTTAAAGTGTAAATAGTATATTAATAAATGAGATACGATTTATAAGAGTGACAAAGTGGGTATTGACTCACATTATCCTACCTGTTAAAATTTGATGTATCGAATTGAATTTTTTAATCTTTATCTATAATGTTTTTCCTTTTAGTCTTTATTATGTAAAAATAAAAAAAAATAATATTTATATGTTATGTAATAATATTTTAGCTAAATAATTAATACTTACAGCTTATATTTTAATTATTTATTATATAAGAAAGAACCTAAGACACCAAAATAATAATTATTTTAAGTTATTCACTCCATAACATGAAATTATTGGTAATTTTAAAAAAATTATACGATCGGACATATTTTAAATAAATAAATAAATATATATATATATATATATATATATATATAACAAAATTTAAAATAAAAAAGTTCAAAATAAAAATAACGACCTATTAGTCTCTCTTTTAGCGAAATAGATAAAAAAAATTATGTGCTTTATTACAAGAAACTAACTTTTCTTAACACGAGTGAAAACACATATGTATGTGTTCATATTTTTTTCCTAATAAAAAAAGAAAATTTAAAAAATCAATTAAATTTAAATAAATAATAATAATAAAACAAAAAAAAAATCTCCCGTATGTAAGAATATGGATGAATTGAATCAGAACGGAGTGCATTTATCAACTTTGTCCGTACTAATTAACATTTCTTGATATTAGATATATTGAATTTGGAAGGAAAGAAAGGAAAAAAAAGGATTTGTTGGTTTAATGGTGTGGGTCCCCTTGTCGACCCCAAATGTGGCAATAGCCTTCTCATTACCAAACTCGGTAAAAAGAGAAACAAAGGGTTTGGGAAGGATGGCCTCACCGCCATCCAAACCTCCACACATTTTTTTTTCTGTGAGAGAGAAAGCGATGGCATCATCATCTCCGTGTGACTATTGGCCCCATCTTTCTCACTCTCTTTCTTCTTCTTCTTCTTCTCCTTCTCCTTCTTCTTCCTCACTCTCTCAAACACTCCTTCCTCCTCCTCCTCCTCCTCCTTCCTCCGTTGAACATGTCTGGAACGACCTCAAACTCTCCTCCCTCTCCAACTCCCCCGTTGACTTCAACCACTCCTCTTCTCATTCTTCTCTCCTCTCTCTCTCTCCCTCTCACAACCTTCTCTCTCTCTCCAACGCTTCCTTCCATTCCAACCACACCGCACGCCACCAAGATCAACACCATAATCGCATCATGAAGAATCGAGAATCCGCAGTTCGCTCCAGAGCCAGAAAACAGGTACTCACTCTCCTTCGTTATGCGTGTGTGTGTGTGTGTTTGAATCTTATTAATGAATCTTTGTTAATGCTCGAAATTCAAATCTGTTATTTTCTCTATTTGTTTCGAGCAGGCTTATAGAAAAGGTTTGGAAGATGAAATTGCTCGGTTGACGGAAGAGAATTCGAGACTGAGAAAAGAATTGAAAGAGGTTAGATATTAAACATTGGATCTTAGCCCTTTCAGTAATGTCTGCTTTCAAATATTCCCTATTCTATAAGCAGCCTTTTAAGGAAAAGAATAAAGTCATATCTCTGGGTAACTTTTTCTCCATAGAAATTTTTTAAACTAAAATAAAATTAATAATTGGAATCCGTAGCTCAGTAACCAACAGCCAAACCATCCCGCAGCTAATGATTCATATTGAAATGCCCCTTTTAATTTAACTTCTATTCTAGGCTGTGTTCAGGAGAAGATGGAAAGGAAAAAAAACCTTTGGAATAAGTTCATTTATTCCTATTAAAAGAAAGTAAAAACAAAAGAGTGAAAATTTGTGAAATGATTTGATTGACATGAAATGATACATTTTAATATAACTAAAATTTTATGAAATAATTTAATTCAATTTATTATTTTCATTATTTATTTTGTAATAATAAAGTTTTTAATATGAATATTTATCAATCATATTATCTATGCAAACATAATAAAATATTCATAATATAATTTTTTATATTAATATTCTTATATTGTAAATATTTTATTATATTTTTAATCATATATTTGTTTTTAAAAATTTCTATAATATTATGTGAGCACTTTAACTGTGAAAATTCTTTTTTTTTTTAACTTTTCAGGGGCTCCTTTTTCATATTTTCTTCGGCTTTCCTGCTTACATCTTTCCAGGTTTACATATAAACGGAGACTTATATGTAATCCCGGTATAAACACACATGTAAAATAATTAATAAATTTCTTGGTTTTGTAATATTTTTTTAACAAAATACATTAAAAATTTAATTTATGTTTAATTTATTGTGGTGACTTCTCAAACTCAAAATATAACATGAGCCGTTGAAAAGTTTGAGAGATCTAAAATAAATTTAAAACAGGGATTCTTTTATTATAATTTTATTTAAAACTTATTTTTTGAATTTTTTGAGACATTTTTTAGAAGTCTAAAAGTAATTAATATTAAAAAAAATTGAAACTTTTTTTGAGATCTAAAACAATTGATGCTAAAAAAACTTGAGGCTTTTTTTTAATCTAAACTATAAGGATTTTATTTGAGTCTATAAATATATTTAATAAGTTTAAATAGTATCAAATTGAATTTAAAATGAGTGAGACATTTTTGGTTAAAGTTAATGTGAAACGAAAGGTGAAAGTATAAATAAAGAGGGTTGAGTTGAGTTGGTTAGATATTAATCCAACTTATTTGTGGTTGATGTTGGATGTGTACGAAAATTAATTAAAAACAGAGTAAGAGAGTTAATGCATTCTGAAATTATGTTTTGCTTCAGTTGCAGTTTTCTTTATCTTCCTCAGAGAATAGCCCTCCGAGAACCAGTGCTCCCTGTAGAACCACGTCGTCTCCATTCTGAGAACAAAACCTGTGTGCTCAGTCTTCATGTTTTGAGATTGTAAATGGCTTCAGTTAAGTTAGTATTTTTTGCCTATTTTTGTCTTCAGGTTTTTTTCCACATTATCAGTACTCATTCTTGTCCTGTAACCTCGTTGCTGTTGCTAAAACCATGATTAGTCTCTATCTCTCGAATATCCTGACACGAGTTGTCCTTTTGTTTCGGTATTTCTTCGTGTGGTTACCTCCCTCACTTCCAACGTAAAATATTCATATAACTTTGGAGATTTAAAATCAAATTTAAAAACATTGAAACTTCTCTTTTGGGTTTTAAACACGAAAAATCATCAGGTTAGAATTTCAAGCCTTGCATTTCAGATGAGAGGATTATCGTGCTTTAGACGAATATCTTGTATTTAAGTACTTCTAGTATTACGAAACATCTCCAAGAAAAAAAACACACATAGAAATGCAATCTATAATATAATTAAAAATATCTTGAAACTAATCTCAAAGTTATGAAGTAATCGAACAATAAAAGAAGATAATAGTTAATTTCGAATTACTTTAAACATTAATAGGATTCCTATATTTTGTAAATTAACATCCACTAAAAGCGTATTGCAAAAAGCTTCCAAAAGTAGATGCAAAAATTCCAAATATTATCACACGCTAGAATTATAACCAACACTTTTTGTGAAAGAATTTTGTAACAGTCTTCTGAGTCAACAACTCATATTTAGACTTAATTAAAACAACTTCATCATATTCATAATCATTATCCAGAGCGTAGTCATCTAACCTGAGTTTGTAAGTAGACAACTTATCTGCAACATATTAGAAAATAAGTAAATCTCCCATTCTAGATTAATGGCCACGTCATTGAACAATTGAAACAAGCTTGTTTTAATATAATACCAAATACTTGTTTTACCCATCTCCAACAACCACGTAAAATTCTCGATAATTAGATAATTGAACTTGATCCTTTTACAACATCTCACAAATATTAGATAAGCCGGTAAAACTAGATGTGCAATAAAAAAATCTTATCAATTACCATGCTTTCATAAATACATTATAGTAAAATTCACTTTAAAAATTTATTAAATCAAGATTGAAGTATATAATAAAAAATTAACATACTAGTTCTTAATTTCAACATACATATTTTAAGGTACCTTAAACTAACCGGCCAAAACAATCATAGACGATAAAATTAAAAAAAAAAATTAATACTAAAATGTTTAAACAAGCTAATCACAAAATTGTTATGCTGAAAATTTCACATCAATTAAAAGAAAATAAACTTATAATATACATGTAGAGATTAACAAAATTTGATCAAACTCCATTCAATTTATCAACAAAATTTCACAGCCCCAATTTCATCTTCCATTCATGAACAACTAGCACAAATCATACAACCAAACGCACAACACGCAGAGGTACAGTGGCTCTGCGCCAATTTTCATTCTTCATTCTTCATTTCCATTCCCCACCCCTTCATAGCGCCAATAAAAAAACTGGAACAAAAATGAAAAAAATAATGAAAGGGACTAACAAGCGAGCTCATAGGAGAAAATGTGAAATTTGAAAAGTTTTCCGCTTAACATATTAAAAATGTGTTTCTTTTACTACTGTAGCACATGGTCGGCCAGAGGATACGTTTAAATTAATACTGCCTCTATTTTATTAAAATAATGAAATTAAATATTTTAATGGTAAAATAATTTAATAACATAAATAGAATTTTATAAATATGTTTTATCATTTAAACATTTTTATTTTTTTAAAATTAATTTTTTGATTTTTTTTTTTTTTTAAGAATTCTAATTTTTAAGATATTGGTTCAATGATTTGAGTCTAGGAGATCATAATAGTGAGTTTTTTACTTTCAACCGATTCATTTTTCATATAAAGTAAGTCAATCTTTATTCATTTTATTTAGTTTTTAAATTAAGATATATGCAGAGAGGATTTTTGGCATATGTCACTCAACCTCATTAGTTTTTTGTCTATTAGTTGTCCTAACAACATACCTTAATCATGATTTTGTTGTTTGTAGGCACAACTAGAATCTTTTGATCCGTGTGAGTTGTTTGAGATTCTTTGGAGTCGTCTGGTCTTCTAACAAATAAGAAAAACTAATATTGTCCTTAATTTCGTGTTATGATGCATGAGTTTATGTTTGTTATGTTGTGAGGAATAATGTTACGTTGATTTAGTTATAATTGAAATTATTGTTTTAGTTTTAATTGTGTTTTGATGAGTGTGCTTGGTTATTTGATTGATGCTTGATGACATTGATGATTTTGAGTTAAACTTAAATGAACTTGTGAATGTTGCTGTTATTAAGTATCAATGATATAAAATTGATGCAGTATTGGAAAGTAGATGGTAAACTGACTTATAGGTTGGTTTTTTGTTCAAGAGGAAAGTTTTTATAGGTGAGAATATGAGGTAATTATCAAAGGGAAAAATTGTGTTTTGGAGTCTATTTTATAGTTAATGTATCCAAATTTGTCAAATTTAGAATAAATATAACGATTAGGTTTTCGTTTGATTTTAAAGTGAAATGTGTTATATGCTTAGTTATAATTGTATGATTTGATTCTTTTACAAAATTATCCATGTTATTTTTGTATTTGTTTTTTCTTTTGTAATGACCACTGATACGAGTCTAGAAGAATTTCAATAGTGAATAAATGCTAAAAAAAAAGATAAAACTAAGTAGTAGAATAAAAAGTTTGATTTTAAGTAATTTTTTTTTAAGAATTTTTTTTTAATGTTACATAGTATTGTGAAAGGAAAAGTCATTTTCAACATATATTGATATTCTAAAAATAATTCATATTATTTTTAGAGTCACCTACACACAAAAGAAAAAGGTGTTTCATATTTTATTTATGATAAGAGAAAAAGAAAAAAACAGAAACTCGATAAACACTGACTACTTTAATTTCGGCCTCATCTAAACTTTGGAGTAGAACATATGTATATGATTAGAAAAAAAAAGCTTTATTTTTTAACTTTGTTCTTAAAAATAATAATGTGATATGTAATATTTTCTCCATTTTATTTCTATTTCTCCTATCAAACAAGTGATTTAGCTAAGGCATAAACCAAATAATGTTTTATCGGTTTTGTTCTGGGATTTTGGTGCTTTTTTCCAACTTTTGACCGATACCAACTTAAATAAAACATGTCATTTATTAGGGGCAAAGCTAATATTTTGTGGTTAGGTCATTGTTTTTAAACGTGGTATCTAAAGTTCACTGCATTTTTATCTTTCAGAGTACTTTCTTTTATGGTAATACGTCAAATATATTTATTTGCCAACTAAGACATCTCCATCACATCACATTAATTGCTAACTCTGTGTTTGGTGTAATAATTAGTTGGTGAGATGTATTTGAAAAAATATGTAAAACAAAAAAAGAGGAAAAAGTATTGAACGTTACATTATTTATAAAAATTATAATTAATCATGTTAAAAATAAAATACGTGCACCGAAAATTTATTTTATTATATAAACCTTAATTTAAAAATGATTAATTTTTCTTTTCCTTTCTTTTCAACTCTCATATTTTAGGGCACTTTGTTTAAAATTAAACAATTTTTTTAGTTTGTCTCGGTGGGTATTCTTAAAACATAGGTTTAATACCTATTTTGGTCCCTTCTTTGGGAGGGTTTGTTCAAAGTGGTCTCTCCGCTTTTCAAAAGTTCACTTAAGTCCCACCTTTTGCAAAAACTGTTCAAAGTAGTTCTTTTCGCTAACGGCGTTAAGTTCATTAACGGCAGACGTGCCAGGTGTCTAACTTCTGCTGATTTGGCATTGTTAATTGGTTTTTAAAAAATATATAATAGTGACGTGGAAATTAAATTAATTAGGGTTGGATCAGAGAAGGATTTAGGGGTTGGCTCGATGTCGGCAACAACACCTGTCCCGCAACCATCCAGATCTGGTCCAATTCCCTTCGCCATTCAACTATCCTCTCCCCTGACCAGGTCCTCCTAACCGTGTCTCAATTGGAAACTCACTCTCTCCGCTCCGCTTCCCTCACCAAACCCACTCTCTCCTAACCGGAGAACGATTCGGCGCTAGTGTTCATAGACAGAGACTAACTCTGAATCTGTCACCTGATTCTTGTTCAGGCGGTGGTGTTGCTGCCATTTCACCGAAATCTGAATCAAAAAGAAGATCCCCTGGAGTCATCGCCAGATTGATGGGTCTTGATGGACTGCCATTTCAGCAGCCTATTAATAAGCAACATAAGGGTTTGTCTGAAAACCACAAAAAGACTCCACAATTGCAGAAAATTGTTCCATTATAGTCAGTACCTTTCTGAGTTTCATTGTCAGGTACTTACATTTAGGCGCAAGGGTCCGCTATTCACTTGCTTCAGCTAATTCATCTCAAGCTGGTGACGGTAGTACCAGTTCTGAAATATTGACTCAAAAACATAAAAAACTTGCTTCCGCTAATTCATCTCAAGCTGGGTCCGCTATTCACTTGGACTCTTCAAAGAATTTCAGTAGTGGTGGGCAGCGTGGCGGGCCTTTGAGTAGGCGGTCTGGGCGGTGTCGAAAGGTAGAGGACGACGTGTAGAGAGAACGGCGTCGTTTCTGCTTCGGATTTAATCCAACCCTAATCATCAAAACCCCTAAATCCTTCTCTGATCCAATCCTAATTAATTTAATTTCCACGTCACTATTATATATTTTTTAAAAACAATTAACAATGCCAAATCAGCAGATGTTAGACACCTGGCACGTCCGCCGTTAATGAACTTAACGCCGTTAGCGAAAAGGACCACTTTGAACAGTTTTTGCAAAAGGTGGGACTTAAGTGAACTTTTAAAAAACGGAGGGACCACTTTAAACAAACCCTCCCAAAGGAGGGATCAAAATAGGTATTAAACCTAAAACATAAAGAAAATGATATAAAAAATGAATAAATGATGTCGAAATTATGGGGTTGTTGGAGATGCAAAGTTTTGGGTAATGGTTGGGAGGATGGTTAAAAAGTTTATTTTAATTTAAATCGTTCACCAATTACAAAAAATACAGTTTTAACTATATTTTTATATTATAAGAATCGTATAATATTTTAAAATTATAAACAATATCTTAAAAAGATTCAAGTATCAAAAACATTAAACTTCACTTAAAATGAAATATTAACGATGCATTATTTATATAATTCGCTTATTCTTTTAGAAAAATTATATTCTTAACAATTTTTTTTATCATCGATGTGATAATTTATAATTAATCCATTTTAAATATACAAATTAATAAAATAATGACATATAATTTATTATAAAA
Source organism: Vigna mungo (assembly GCA_036885675.1). Taxonomy (NCBI): domain Eukaryota; kingdom Viridiplantae; phylum Streptophyta; class Magnoliopsida; order Fabales; family Fabaceae; genus Vigna; species Vigna mungo. The sequence goes on along the minus strand of CP144699.1, from coordinate 44,744,487 downwards.
AAGTTGTTAAATAATTTTATTTTTTATTTATTGTAAGTGAAAAAAATTAAATAACTATTTAAAAATAAAAAACATTTTTCCTTTTAATCACTCGATAATATAAATATATTTCTAACATCATTGTCTCTATTTAAGTATCACAAAAAAGTCCGTAATACTCGTAGTAGCAACAGCACTAAGTGAGTGAATCGATAATGGCGTCACCATCCGCGTGTAACTGTTGCAGAAGGAAGCATGTCTCAAACTCACCATCGCCACCTCCAACTCCAACTTCATCTCTTCCACAAATTCTTCTTCGTCCTTCTTCTTCTACTCGCAGCATCACCCTTCACCAGTTTTTGCCCCTTCATTCATCGTCGCTTTCGGAAACTGAACAGATCTTGAAATCCAAAGCATGCACTTCTCACTCTGCACACTCCGATGAACGGTTTAAGCGCCTCATCAAGAGTCGAGACTGTGCTGCTCGCTCAAGAGCCAAACAACAGGAATTCATCTATTCTCTCTTTTTATTTTCTTTTCTTCTTTACTTCGTTATAACACCATTAACGCTCTTTCCTCAGGCTTATCAAAACCAGTTGGAAACTAAACTTGCCCTTTTAATAAAAGAAAATTCCACACTCAGAAGCCAGGTAGAAGAGGTCAGCTATTTCAATCTCTTTCTCTCTCAATAAAAAACTAAATCTCCGAAAACTTAATTTCTTGACTTAGTCCGTATAATTCTCATCCTTTGCAAGTTTTAATCTTTAAAACCTGTTATAAACTTTTTAACCTAATTCTACCTATCTCAGGTAAGATTGTACTGTTTTTCCCTTTTAAAAAACATGGCAGCATACTGTAATTGCAAACTTTTACTGCAAGAATACAACGACAACCTGTTAAAATCCTGTCGTTTACCTCTTCGGTCAACTGTTGGTTGGTGCAGAACTAGTGTGGTATTGATCGTAATCAGTCCGTTAAAAAGAATAACGGTTATAAATTTGTACATAAAAGAAAATACATTATATACTTTGATAGTTATAATTAACTATGTTTGATCAGTTTTTAATTATCGATGTTAAAATTAATATTTTGATACATTTATTAGTAAAGTTAAGTTTTTAATATTATATAAAATCATTAATATTATGTATAATTTAATATATTGCGTTAATAAAAAATATTACCAGTTAATTATACTTAAATTAAGATCATTGAATTTTTAATAACGAACTTTCGGAAATTTTTATGTTTTTTTTTTGTCTGTGTACGCTTATCTTTTGAAACTTCTAATTTTCACCATTTTCTCCTCTATGCTATCCTTTCCGTTTTCATCTGCACGACACACACAGGAAAGAGATTTGGACCAGTTTCTGCGGCTTTTAATTGCTGATTTGGAAATTTTGGAGTTGTTTGACGTTTTGGTTTATTTTGGTACAGATGAAAATTCGGTTGAAATGTGGTGGTGCACCTCCGAAAAAGCACACTCTCTACAGAACCTCAACTTCTCCATTTTGAGAAGCATGGCTGCAATTTGCTTGCAAAGTGGTCCAAACATGCTCCCGACAACGACATCTCCTTTATTGGACCCTTTCTTTCTCCGTACTCCCTCGATAAAGAAAATATTTCTGAACTATCCCCACACTTTCTTTTATTTACCTCCTTACCACACTTTTCTGTTATTTTAGGTTATGTTTCTGAAAACCCACCAATAAAACTGGATGGCCCAATGAAACTGGCCCACCAATGCTGTTTGATGTTTACTACTTTTTTCTTTTTCTTTTGTAAAAGGACAATCAAAACCTCAACTTTTGTCTTCTTCTGCATTTTATCATCTTATTGTTCATGGAGAAATTACAGCTATCTCGGTGATTCCACAGGTAAAGAAAGAATGTTATGAAAAAGTAAGTGAAAAATGTGTTTTGTTAGAAATAAACTAATGGAAAGCCGAATGATTTTATTTGTTCTTAATTTTATTTATTATTCTATTATACAAAAACAAAAAAACAAAAAACTGATCTAATCATGTTCGCGTTTTTATATGGAAGAGGGTTTCTTCACATGTTCTTAGATTTGGGAGAGGAAACAAAATCTTGTTTCCTAGGATTTTGCTGAAATAAATCTCAAGGACATGGTCATGTCAAATAATTAGAACACGTGACTATTAACTCCAATGTCAGGGTTAAGGTTCAGCCTGTCAGCGAAGAAAACAAAACTATCTTTCCCATCATAAATATAAATTGGAAAATAAATCAAGATTGCGCTGGTATAAGAATCGACGACTCTTGTAAATGAAATAATCTTTCAAAGATAATTTTTTATTAAAGTTAATTATCTACAAAAATTAATATATTTTTAATTTTCCTAAAAACAAATTTGTTTTATTTTTGAATAATTTTATTTATTTTTAATTCTTTAAAATAAAAGCATGAACGATATAAATACGATTAAACTGTGATTTTAAAAGTAACAACATTAAAGTTATACTAATAAATACTTTATAATTAAAGGACAAAATAAAACTGATCTAAACTATCTTTAAACTCATTTAACCAAGTGATTAGCCTGAACGTCAGATCGACAACTTTGTCAACATCACAAAAAACTACGTAATTAGTGTCGGCACAAAATTTTTCTAATCAATATTTCGTTTATGATGTTACATATTTGAGTAAATAAAATATTGTAAATATCGAAAAGCTAAAATAGCGAAGTTCAAAAACAAAGTTACGCAAACGAAATAATGGATGACACTAGGTTGTTTCACCTTTATCTCCAATAATTTTATCTTATATTTCTAAATCTTTTTAAAATTTTTTATAATTCAAAAAACTTTATATCTCGTCTTTTATATTTTAACAGATTTCAAAATCTTTTAATAAACTTCAAAATTTGATAAAAAAGTTTTTCTATTAAATTTTGAAATCTGTTAAAGCTTTTGAAAAATTATTTAATAAATTTTAAAATTTCAGTAAAAAAAATTGTTTATTGTATTTCAAAATTTAATGAAGAATTTCTGAAAACTTTAACTGATTTTAAAATCTAATGAATGATGTTCTTTTACCACATTTTAAAATCTAATAAAAAAATTCTTTAACAAATTTCAAAATTTATTATCTTTAAGATTACTTTTAAAAATTAAAAATATAAGAATGAAATATTTGAAGGTGTAAGATAAAATAGTTTAACAATAATCAAACTTTATCTTGTTTCATGTGAGATGAGTCACTGTTTAATTTTACCCATATTAAAGTTGAAAATATGATTTTTTTTAGATTGATTGCTCTCTCCGAAATATAAACATTATAACTATATATTAAATGTTACCTATTGAATGTAATTGAAATTTAATATTTAGTGTTTAAGTATACACGATAATAAAATTGATATATTATATAATGCAGGTAAATGAATCCAACTTTACATTTATTTATTTTGGATTTAGATCGAATAATGAGGTGGGGCAAATGAGGTTGTAAATTTGATATATCTTACTGTTAGTTTGAATTATTAGGTTTGGGTGATGTGACATGATAAGACGTGTAATTATTTTACATTTGATTTAATATTTACAGAAGACAATGAAAGTTTTAGAAAGTCATAGTTGTAGTAACATGGAACAGCATCATGGGTAAGGGAGTGATTCAAATATTCAATCAGAACCAGTCCCTTTGTCAGCATTAAAAACAAAACTCAATATCATGTTACCATGGAAAAAATACAACACTATTTTCAACATCTTACAAAGAAATTGTACTTCCAAAACATTGTAAAATATATCTCTTTTAGTTAAATAACTCAAACAAAATATCTCAAACAAAATTTATTAGACTAACCAAGTTGCCACAAGTCATATATTATCATTTAAAAGAGAAAAATAAAAAAATGTGGTTCCATAACTTAAATATAAAAAAACGAAGTTAGACATAATATCACATTTTAGTTAACTCAATTTATCCAATCTAAATTAAAATATTTAGTAATCAATTAGTTGATATCGAGATTGATTGTCATTTATTAAAAAAATGTTTTATAACAAGTTGTCATGTTAATATACGTGAATATTCAGATTTTAATTAAATTTTGTCATAAATAAAAATTATCCACAAAGTTCGAGAAAATGGAGCATGACAAAAACATCGAATTGTCTGTATCCGTGGAGTGCGTTTGTTCGGGTTTAAATGGATTTTTATTTATGATCTTCGGACACAAACACCAAAACATTGTAAAGAAATAAACTTGTTGGGCTTGACCCAAAGAGCCAAATTCTTACTGCACCCCATACTTTTGAAAATACCAATATCACCCTTCGGACGGTAAATTTAGACAATGGCGTGTTGGAGTGTTTTGAAGTTTGTAGAAGTGGTTTCTGGTGGAGTGTCTATGCATTATGTTTTCAGCGAGTTTTCGTTTACGTTTCAGTTCTTAATTGCATTTTCCCGATTGTATAATATAAAATCCCAAATATATATTTTGTATTCAGAAATATAACATGCCATGAAAACCAGTTAAACCACCGCCGTGAACAACGTCTGCAACACTTTGATGATGTTTTTCAACGTCCTCTCACGCCGGTGGCATGAAAATGTAGTAAATTGAGAAAAGCAGTAAGCAGATCAAATCTGAGTGCAATCATGCTGCAAGCTTTCTAATATTTTATTTGTCTGTTTTGAGGTCTGTTACTAAAATGTGTGAGAATCGGAGATGCTGAACTCGATACGACAACAGATAGGGAGGTTGCAGATGCCAGTACATTATGCAGTGAGGGGAAAATGGGGTAGGTCATTGAACGGGGTGCGGCGCCGATGGAGAAGATGAAGATAATGCGGGAAAGAATAAAGTTTAGATTTTTATTTACTTTTTCATTTGGGTAAAGTTCACATTTTCTTACCTCATGGAGGTGCAGGTGGAAAACATTTGCAGGAAGAAGTTGTCCAGAGAAGGAGATAGTTTGGAAATGAGAGCCCAGTAATATAAAATATTCATTTTGATATTACAAAAGTTTGACTGTCTCATATTAATATAAACATGTATTTTTACTACAATGACTACCTTGATCATTCCTCAGCTATGAGATATAGTCCTACCGTTTGACTGCATGATCTTTCTGGTATAAAACATGATGAAAGGTCAAAATAATGTGGAATTATATATTATGAGTGGTGAGGATATGAAATGACGTGGTGTATGTGTATAATAATATTGATCGGCAAGCTGTATAGTGTGAATATAATCTCCTGTAACATGTTGCTCCCTCCACTTGCAGATACGGTTTATGGGGTGGCGAGCACCACCATCTACAAACTTTTTATGTAGGGCTTGCTACTTCATCTTCAAATGCCGCACTTAGCGTTGAGGCGTAACTGTAGTGCGCTGTGGAATAAGAATGCAATTATTAACTCCACAATCGAGGATGCCTTCTTTTTTTTTTTAACACCAGAAGTAGCTTTACACTATTATATAACATACACATGCTACCAACCACGCATGCTCCCATTGGCTCCTGCAATCTACGAGAGCATAGGAACATGAAAGCCAATACAATTTTCTTGCTATTATTCTATGTTCATTTGGTGTTTCTTGGAGAATCATCATCATCATCATCTGCAGAAGCAGGGAATGGAAGTGACAACCAGACTAACCGTGATGTTTATATCGTGTATATGGGAGCCGCCAAAGATTCTCTTCGGGATGATCATGCTTATCTTCTGAATTCAGTGCTAGCGAGGTAAATTAGTTAACACAACTCATAATCAAAGGAAAGATAACGTTATACAAAAAAATGTTATATTTCTCTGCCAAGTACCTGAAATCAACTACATTTCGTTAATTGGAAGGAACAAGAATGTGCTGGTTCGCAACTACAGGCATGGTTTTTCTGGGCTTGCTGTTCGTTTAACTAAAGAGGAGGCAAACTCAATTGCTCACAGACCTGGTGTGATCTCTGTCTTCCGGGATCCAATTCTGAAGCTCCACACAACCCGTTCTTGGGATTTCCTTAAGAACCAAAGCCCACTACCCAAAACCCACAGCCCAAACAGGGCCTCCAACTCTGCTCCCTCGTCAGACGTCGTCATTGGCATTTTGGACTCAGGTTCATTATCTAAACCCTAATTATTTGATGTTATGACGCATTATATGTTTCACAAGTTAACTAACTGATACAAAAACGGAATTTTGTTCAGGTATATGGCCAGAGTCAGCAAGCTTTAGCGACAAGGGAATGGGTCCCGTTCCATCCCGTTGGAAAGGCACTTGTATGAAATCCTTTAACTTCAATTCATCAAACTGTAACAGGTAAAAAATACCCTTAATCAAGCTTAAATGTAAATCGCATCATCATTAACCTTGTTTATTTAATAAATATGATCATTTTTTATTTTGCTTAGGAAGATAATTGGAGCAAGGTATTACCGTGACCCTAATGGGGACAAAGAGTTTGAGACACCAAGGGATGTAGACGGCCACGGAACCCACGTAGCAGCCACAGCGGCGGGAGTCACCGTGCCCGGTGTCTCATACTACGGAGTGGCGGCGGGGACTGCCCAGGGTGGGTCCCCGGAATCACGGTTGGCGATTTACCAAGTATGCTTCAAGTACGAATGCCCTGGCTCGGTGATTCTTGCGGCGTTTGACGATGCCATTGCTGATGGGGTCGATGTGATTTCGGTGTCGATTGGTTCCATCCCTGGGTTACGATCCGAGTTGAAACACGACCCAATCGCCATCGGGGCATTCCACGCCGTGGAGCGCGGCATTTTGGTGGTTGCCTCCGCGGGAAACGGCGGACCAAACTTAAACACGGTGGTGAATGACGCACCTTGGATTTTTAGCGTTGCTGCCTCTTCGATAGACAGGGATTTTAAGTCCAACCTTGTCTTTGGTGATAACAAAGTCATCAAGGTACTTTACCGTTAAGCCTATTTCAATTTTTATATTAATATAATTTTTTTTAATTGTATTTGTTAATGTAATACAAATGTCGTTTCTATATAAGTATAGAAACGTTCCCCTATCAATTGATTAAAAATTAAAACAATTACAGTTGAACTAAAAACGAATTTATCCCACAAAATAATCTGTTCTAAATTGTTTAGGCACATAACGGTTAAATTTCAGGGTGAAGGTCTTAATTTCTCCCCCCTTTCAAATTTACCAAAATATCCACTTGTATATGGTGAGTCTGCCAAAGCAAAGAAAGCCAGGTCAGCTGACGCAAGGTATGCACACAAACTATTCGTTAATTGGTCGCCACTAACTTAGCAAGTCTAAAATTCTAGAACGTTTTATTTGCCAATAGTGTGAACTAACGAAAGAATGAGAAATACGCATTTGATCAAGAATGTGTAAAATTTTCAGACAAAATTAATTATATCAACTATGAAATGCAGGCAATGCTTCCCAGGTGCATTCGCTAAACGTCTAGTAAAAGGGAAGATTGTCATATGTGACGGTAAAGATCATTCATATAGAACTAGTTTGAAAGTTGATGCTGTGCGGGAGGTAAGTGGAGTAGGTGTGGTTCACATTTCTGACCCAATAGTAGGAGCAGAAAGAGAAGATTTTGGAGACTTCCCAGCAACAGAGATAACTTCTAAAGATGCTGCTGACATAATCTTTCAGTATGTTAACTCAACCAGGTAAGGTTGCATCGTGGATGAGCTCAGATAACTTTAGAATTCACAAGCTAATTTAATTGTATGTGCATAATTTAATCTGAAGCAATCCAGTGGCAACAATTCTCCCAACAGTTTCAATCCTTGATTTTAAGCCTGCACCCATCATCCCATCCTTTTCAGGACGAGGGCCTTCAGACCTTTCCAAGAATATTCTCAAGGTAGGACTACATTACAGATAGATTACTAGCAATTAAGATTAATTACCAGCAATTAATTCTTAACTAAAAATAGAATTTGGTTTCTTTGTAGCCTGATATTGCAGCACCGGGCGTTAACATTCTTGCAGCATGGATTGGAAATCACAGAGAAGGCGTTCCTAAACATAAAAAGCCCTCACAGTTCAATATCCTCTCGGGTACTTCTATGGCATGTCCACATGTTTCAGGAATTGCAGCTACCATCAAATCTCAAAACCCCACTTGGAGTGCTTCTGCAATCAAATCAGCAATAATGACCACTGGTTTGACCTTTCTTTCATTATAAATTTTAATCATTTAAACCTTTTTTTTTTCATTTTTCAAAACCATAATCACCTTTGTTTATATGTTTGTCAATGTAGCAACTCAAAAGAACAATTTGAAGGCTCCCATAAGAACGGAGACAGGATCAACAGCCACACCTTATGACTATGGAGCAGGGCAAATGACACTGTATGGACCATTCCACCCAGGGCTAGTTTATGAAACCAACACAGTTGACTACTTGAACTACTTATGTTATATTGGGTATAATATAACCATGGTTAAGATTATATCCAGATCTGTTCCTAATAATTTCAGCTGCCCCAAAGATTCTAGTTCTCATCATGTATCCAACATCAACTATCCTTCCATAGCAATCTCCGACCTCGAAGGGAAAAATGTTGTACAAGTTACTAGAACTGTGACAAATGTTGGTGAAGAGAATGAAACAATTTACTCCCCTGTTATCGATGCTCCTACAGGGATAAAGGTCAACTTGATTCCAAATAAACTTCAATTTACGAAAAATAGTAGAAAACTAAGCTACCGAGTTATCTTTTCATTCACGTCGACCATGTCGATGGACCATTTATTTGGATCAATTACTTGGAGTAATGGTAAATATTCTGTTCGAAGTCCATTTGTATTAACTAAGAGCTAAATTAGAAGGAACTATGAATAAATGAAACCCAATATTTGTCAATATGTAAGCATTTCACTATATCTTATATAATTTCAAAGTTACTTTTTTTTTTTGTTTAAGGTTACTACACACAAGTTGATAAACATTTAAATCAGTAGTGTTAGAAGTGGTACGAAGTAAAGTATTATTTTCTCTTGAAGAAAAAAAAAATTATATATATATATATATATATATATATATATATATATATATATATATATATATATATATATATATATATATATATTGAGGGAAAATCATAAATTAATTTTACTATAAAAAATATAACAAGTGTGTTGGTTGAGTTTGTGAAATTTTTCTACAAATTTAAACAAAGAGATTATAATGTCCGTCAAAAAATTATTTTATGTTTTAATTTCTTTATATGTATTTTTTATATACTTAAAAATTTAAAATGGAAAGGGTATATATTTTGATACTACTTTTTCAAACATTTTTTTAATCTTTTAATGGCTGAGAATCAAAACTCTCTCAAACTCTATCTCAATCAATAATTTAACGTATAAAACATGCTAGTAAAGAATTTTGGGTCAGAGAAAGTATAATATTTACACTGGTTTATATTTGTACTTGTATTCGTTAAAAAGGTCAATATTATTAAAGCTAATAATTGTTCATTTTAAGACTAAGACATATATGATAATAGTGTTTCAAAGTTTAAGTTATAACATAATAAAAGTCATTTCAAACACCAAATATATAAAGTATTATTCGTTTTAGAATTTAAAATTCTACTATAATTTAATTTAAAAAATATAAATTTAATAATTAAGAAGAATATCTCAAAATCTTCTTTGAATTTTTTTCTAAAATATATAAAATGATTTGAGGTATCCTAAAAATCTAGTCACGAGTAATTTATGAGATTTTTCATGAAAAATTTAATAAACTTAGTTAAAGAAAATTTGGATGTTATTAGTTTTCGTTCTTAAATTTGTTTTTTTCATTCTCAACAGTTTTTTAAATGGTCTTTGTCATTAATTCTTTTTAACGTCACATCTATGGTAATGGTGACATAAAAATGTTACAGAATGTGATTCAGATAGAAATGAAATTGTCCTATTACTAATATTATAAAAAGTAACACAGATGTTAAAAAATTTATGATAAATCACAAATCTTCACAAGGAATTCAGACCCCTTTCACTTGATTTTAACACGAGAAGATCAGAAGCAGAAAAATGAATCTCTAAATCATGGAAAAACTCTCAGCAGCAATGTTTCACCTTCATCATCATCATTGTAATAATTGTGTTGGAATTCTCTTAACAGTTGAAATATTCATTGACACTTGATATTGCACAGAATTGGAACATTTTGCTACCTATTAATTAATAAATTAATTAAATAATGTGGTTCACTATAACTCGTGGGGTTGAGCAATTTGAATATCAGAAAGAAAAAAATATGATAAATGGGGAAAATTAAATAATGGCGCACTACTACAATTCTGGTGACTCACTCTCTCACATATACAGAGACAGACAACAAATTAAAATAAGTGGGAATAGGCATTTAGCTCAATCACTTGAAGACTTGAGATTTGAGAAACCATTAAAATAAACTCAATACCCTTTCTTTCTGTTCTTCCGTATTATGGATAAACAAGATAAGCTTTCCCCCACAAATGCCGAACTTGCCATTCCCACACAACATCATTATTTTCCTGTTTGATAATCTTTTTAATTTGTGTCAGAATCCACTCATATATTTAATTCAAACTCCATCTTCTATTAATCACATTTTACGCTAATTCATAATTATATAGCGTTTCTTTGACATTATATTATAAATTAGTAAAATACTTTTTTTAAATGCATAAAATATTAAATCATATAATTGTTTTGTATATTCAATTATAAATGAATAATATTTAATAAAAATATAACCTTCTATAGAACAATATTTTAATACTTACCTTTCTTTTTGCCATTATTGTTTAGAAAAAATATTTTGTATTATTATTTAGAAAAAATATTTTGTATTCCTAACCTCTCATTTTAATAATTAGTACTGTTAAAATAGAACATTTTATTTAAATATTATGACAAGAGGTAATCAAATATATATTATATATTAATATAATATTAAAATATATGACTATAGTAATATCATTTCTATACAAGTTATTAAATTATGATTATAATAAAGAACTAATTTCACTATTATTCAATCTTTAAGACAATTGATTTATATGTTAAAATAGGTATTTCTATATTTGTATTTTTATCTGTTCACATCAATAAAATAATCATTATAAAAAAAATACATAATCGATAAATAAACAAAAGGAGATAATTAAAAAAGGCGTTGCCAAACTAAATTAAACATATACACATCACAAGCATACCCAATTTCAATTACATTTGTTCAACTTTGTCCAAATAATTACAATTGCAATATTACTTCTTAATCTACTTCAAAATTAAGCATTCAATTAAATCATACAAATTTAAGAACCTAAATCCCAATTCAATAAATCATGCTCACCACATAACTTGATAATTCATGCATTCATAGTACGATCACTCAAACAGTCAATTCAACAATTTGAAACATAAAATAATTAAAATTAGTTTTCCTCACTTGTCAGGACAACTCAAACAACTCTAGACAACCAAAATATTTATATCTTTAAAAGATATTTTATCTACACATAGACACATCACAAAAACAATAATGATATCGTTATAATCATTCATTAATATAGAGTCATAAAAAATTAAAAAAGACATGCAAGTAGAAAAACTCGCATGCAAGTAGAAAAATACTCACATACAACACAAATCAATAATGAACCTTAGAGCCATAAAGCCTATAAGCCATATAAAGAATATGGTATTTCAAAAGAAATATACACCCTCTCTCATATTCTCGTACATTCGTATAAATATTAAAAACTCTCTTATTGATTTGAAAGTCATAAAGTTTTTTAGAGCTAAATTTTCTCGTCTCTCAATCCTCTTGAGAACTTATATTAGAAATCATCAATCCACTAAAATTTTAGTTTTTGTTTGAAAATCCACACTTAAGATTATGGAAATAACAACTAGTTTTACCTTTTTTTTACACTACCCATAAATTTCTTTTTCAAAATTGAAAACATCATTCTGAACTAGGAAAATTTTTCACTGTCCTGGTTACTGAGTTCATTTCTTAGGTATGCTTACATATATTTTAACTAATTTTGTGAAAATAATTGTTCATCTTCTTTCCCCAACCCTAATTCCTTTACAATGACTTTGAGTGATACCATACATTGTCCAGCTTTAACTGCTAAAATAAGATGACGTTCTTTATATGTAATGTTGGCATGCCACATTAAATGTTAGGCTACACCTTAGTTATGAAATATACGATGGTTAGCACAAACTACAAAATTTTACTATATGGTAACTCTATCTTCAAATGGCGCACTTTCTGTGGACAAAGTGCTTGACAAGTAATTGCAGTGCGCATATGGAATAAGCATGCCATAATTCCACCATCGCAGATTGCACTTTTTTCTTCCACCGCAAATCAAATCACAATTGCTGATTCAGTGCTCACTCACATTTAAGCACCCATCCATCCATGCCTTTATATACAATAACTTGCAAGAGTGCTTCAACTAAGTCACAACTGACTAACATGCAAGGCAATAAACTTTTGTTGCATATATTCACTCTTTTTGTGTTTCTTGGAGCCACAAGTTCATCACCAGAAAATGGCAGCAACAGTAAACAAGTTTATATCGTCTATATGGGAGCTGCGGATTCTTCCAATGCTTCTCTTCGGAATGACCACGCTCAGCTTCTCAATGCAGTGCTAAGAAGGTATACGTAATTACATGTTACGTGGACTTCAATCGATTAATTTTAGTATATGTTGCATGATTTTTACCCGACAAAAAGATTAATGTGAATATAAATTGAAGGAATGACAAGGCTTTGGTGCGGAACTACAAGCATGGTTTCTCAGGGTTCGCAGCTCGTTTATCAAAAGAGGAGGCAAATTCAATTTCTCAGAAACCTGGTGTTGTGTCTGTTTTTCCTGATCCCATTCTGAAGCTCCACACAACTCGTTCCTGGGATTTCCTAAAATACCAAACTCACGTCAAAATCGACGCCAACCCAAAAACGCTCTCCAATTCTTCTTCCTCCTCAGACGTTATCCTTGGCATATTAGACACAGGTTATTTATAACCAAGAAGAATGAATGATATTTGCATAACACGTGCATGCTAACGTATCGTTTTCATTAATCATTGTCGATATCACACATAACTACTTAGTATACTACACATGTATATGTTCTTATGATGTACTAAATATATGAATGTTTGATGATTTAAGAAAGTATTAGTGTGAAGAAAAAGGAAGTATTTTTCAGGTATATGGCCAGAGGCGGCGAGTTTTAGTGAGGAGGGAATGGGTCCTGTTCCATCACGTTGGAAAGGCACGTGCGTGAAATCATCAGACTTTAATGCATCTAATTGCAACAGGTTGCACAGTGCCCTAACCCAAATTCTACCAATGGAAACAATGATAAACATCTAAAAAATTATGTAACTGTTAGCTTATAGTTTATTTATTTTTCTTTGAATAGGAAACTAATTGGAGCAAGATTTTACACTGACCCTAATGGGGAAGACGACGACAACACGCCACGGGACTCGCTTGGCCACGGGACCCATGTGGCCTCCACGGCGGTGGGAGCCACCGTGACTAACGCATCGTACTACGGTCTGGCGGCGGGGAGCGCCAAGGGTGGGTCCCCAGAATCAAGATTGGCGGTTTACAGAGTGTGTTCTAACTTTGGGTGCAGTGGGTCCGCCATTCTCGGGGCGTTTGACGATGCCATTGCAGACGGAGTCGATGTTCTGTCGCTGTCGCTCGGTGCATCACCCGGATTTCGACCCGACTTGACAAGCGACCCGATTGCGATCGGAGCGTTCCACGCCGTGGAGCGCGGCATCGTGGTGGCCTGCTCCGCTGGGAACGATGGACCGAGCTCGAACACGGTTGTGAACGATGCGCCTTGGATTTTAACCGTTGCAGCTTCCACCATCGACCGAGATTTTCAGTCCAACGTGGTCTTGGGTGGTAACAAAACCATCAAAGTACGTGTTCAATGCATCAATCATATTATGCCTTTTAGTTACTTAAAAATACTACTGAATAATTTTCTTTTTTATCACATTATTTTTTTATTTATATGTGCGAGTAATCTAATAGTGGCCCATATTGATAATTATTATTAAACTTCAGGGTAGGGCTATAAATTTCTCCCCTCTTTCAAATTCGGCTCAGTATCCATTGGTATACGGCGAGTCTTCCAAGACGAACGAGAGTAGTTTAACTGAAGCAAGGTAAGCAAAACCTCTCAAGCTTTTGTAAAAACTCGCAATTGGTTCGGTGCTCAAAAGCCTCAGGGGTTTGGAATTGGACAGCATTAAATGAACAAAGGAATGATAAATGTTGGTTTGATAATTAAAAGCCTCTTAAGCAAAATATTGAATGAATTTTGAAATGCAGACAATGTCACCCCGATTCATTAGATGCAAGCAAAGTCAAAGGGAAGATTGTGCTATGTGATGGCAGAAATGATGAATACTCAACTATTGAAATAATAGACACAGTGAAAACCCTGGGAGGAATAGGCCTAGTTCATATTACGGACTCAAATGGAGCAATAGCTTCATATTACGGGGACTTCCCTGCAACGGTTATTAGCTCAAAAGATGGTGCCACAATACTGCAATACATCAATTCATCCAAGTAAGTGCACTCAGTAGAAGAAAACACTACCGGTTTTAGAAATTGCTTTTGAATCTTGTTTGAGACCAAAATTGAACGTACCATCTAACCATGCATATAATAATATTGAAGCAATCCAGCAGCAACAATTCTCCCAACAACAACAGTTCTTGATTATAAACCTGCTCCCCTAGTGCCAGACTTTTCATCAAGAGGACCTTCAACTCTATCAAGCAATATTCTAAAGGTATATATATATATATATATATATATGATACGAAGATGTGGTGACATGAATAGAATTACGATAAACGAATCTCAATGCTCAACACTAAACATATTATGGTTTCTTCCTATAGCCTGATATTGCAGCACCAGGAGTTAATATTCTGGCCGCATGGATTGAAAGTAGCTCAGACGAAGTTCCCAAAGGAAGAAAGCCCTCACAGTACAACATAATCTCTGGGACTTCAATGGCCTGTCCACATGTTTCAGGACTCGCTAGCAGCGTCAAAGCACGCAACCCCACTTGGGGTCCCTCTGCAATCAAATCTGCCATCATGACTTCAGGTCAGCAGCGCATTTTATTCTCATGCTGTATTTGTAATCAATGTGATTTACCAACGTATCAACTCCTATCTTTCTACATAAATGCAGCAATTCAAAGTGACAACACGAAGACAGCTATAACAACCGATTCAGGGTCAGTAGCCACACCTTATGACTATGGAGCAGGGGAGATGACAACATCTGAATCATTGCAGCCAGGGCTAATTTATGAAACCGACACCATCGACTACTTAAACTTCTTGTGTTACATTGGACTTGACATAGCCACGGTTAAGGTCATCTCCAGAACTGTTCCTGACAATTTCAGTTGCCCCAAGGATTCAAGTTCTGATCTTGTCTCCAACATCAACTACCCTTCCATAGCAGTAAACTTCACTGGCAAAGAAACTGTCAGTGTGAGTAGAACTGTCACAAATGTTGGTGAAGAAGATGAAACAGTGTACTCCCCAGTGGTTGAGGCTCCCAGTGGAGTAAAAGTCACATTAACTCCAGATAAATTACAATTTACGAAAACTAGCAAAAAACTAAGTTACAAAGTTATTTTCTCCACAACTTTGACTTCCCTCAAGGAAGATCTGTTTGGATCTATCACTTGGAGTAACGCCAAATATATGGTTCGAAGTCCTTTTGTATTAACTAAGTAACCAAATTTAGTATTGATGAATAAATGCAAGCCAAGTTTTTCGTGGTGTGTATTCTTGATGCTTGATTATTGACTATTTAGCATTCATTTGCCATCTATTTTATAATTAAGGTTTAATTATATTTCTATTTTTGTAAATTTTTATTGGATCCGATGTTGATTTTAGGTTCGATGAGTTGAATTGATAGTCTAGGTTAAAGTTTTGCGTGTAAGAATGAATTTGTGATTTTAGTCTAAAATTAGAGAATTCTTACACAATTGAAACTATAATTGAAGTTTTAGGTTTATTGTTTTTTGCTTTAAGAAGTTGAATTAGCATCTTGATCTATTGTTCTTAGTTAAATTGGTAAAATATTGTAACGGAGCTTCTTAATCAAATCTCAAATAGTTTTAAAATTAAAACAGGGGGAAGTATATAAAGTTATGGTTTTAGAATTCTTTGATTTTAACTAAGAATGATTGTGGAATGAACAAAATTTCATAATAAAGATATACAAGTTTCAACAATCAAACAGTGATCTAACCATTAAATAAAAATATTTTATTCAAATGATATTGTTCCATATTTGCTAAATTATTATCGTCATTATTATTATTTATAATTGGATTGTAACATGATATTTTATCTTTATTTCTAAAAATAATGAAGTGGTCATGAATTGAACTTGAGATATAATGAATGGTGTGATTCTCATTCTTTTGCTTTCTTTTAGAGGCTATTATAATCGCCTAAACTTTGGCTTTTCTTATGAATAAAAAGTAACTCCTCTGTACTTCGTTTTAATAAAAATTATCCTTCTTATGACTATTTATTAGTAATTAATAAAGTCATCTATATATTTCTGATTTAGTCTCTCTGGTTAATTTTGTGCAATAACAGTTCAACTGAAGTATCATATTAAAAATTGATACCCTAATTTTCTGACAAATAAATAATGCATATATATATATATATATATATATATTCTTGGTCTAGTTATTCCACCGTACCAAAAATATTAAACAAATGAGCTACCATCTTTTTATTACTATTACGATGGAATTCCTTAACATACACTTAAAACATCGACACGCCAACGCCATTGATATTTCAAAGTGAACTCATTTGGGACATTTTATTTTCTATTAATTAATTCATTAATCAGCTGGAACAATAATATGTATAGTTCTGATTAATTATAGCAGAAAATAAAACAAATAAAATGAAAATATGCATGTGATTGCAAAATGAATATCTATAATTAACTTGCCTAATACGACAAGAATTTCACCAGTAAACAGCTGAGTCGCATAATCATTAATTCCCAATTTCATTCTCTCTTTCATCCCTTTGTATAAACACTGCAAGTTTAATTTCTATACGTTAATTGATATAAGATTTTATACCATTAATTCGTTAAAAGTTATTTTAAGAATAATTCTTAAATCTTTAGGAGTTAATTATTGAAGGAAGAATGTAAACATCGGTAACATTCCATCACCATCTTTCAAGGCTCTATTGTCCACAAAATATACCTAGTCCATTTGCCATCATTACTTCCATTTTGAGACCTATTTTATATTATAATCATTAATATCAACTTTAAATATATTTTCGATAAATATTACTATGTTACATCTGTTTTTCTTTTCTTTTCTTTTTTATTTTGCGGGTACTCAATTATTCAAGTGATATACTTTTATTATTTTTGGTATAATAATTTTTAAAATTGTATTTTTATTAAAAATAATTATAATTTACTTAAACACCTATTTATTTTTTATATATATCAAAATTGATTATTCTATAACATGCCAATAGAAAGTTTATCCCTGAAGATAAAGTTTTATATATATATATATATATATATATATATATTAAAATTAAGTATTTTTCTTTTTTCTTCTTTACATTATTTAAACTAATGTAAAATAATAATACTCGTAACAACTAATCATTATTTACTCCCAATATATATACATATAACTATAAAATAAAATTTATGTAATGATTTTTATTTAATAATACTTTATAAATAGATATTAGTTATTACAAATAAAAGATTATATGTGATTATCTTATTTATAAAAATATTTAAATATTCCACTGAATTTCATTATACACTTATAAATTGTTTCTATTTTTCATATTGAATTCATTATATTTAATAATAGTTAATGATAAGGATAAAAAACTTATGGTTAAAAAATGTTAGAATTTAAAAACAGAAAATAATAAAGGAGGAAATATTATGTTTTAGAGATTAAAAACATTTACATATTAATATTATTATATTGGTTATCTATTATATAAGTATTAAAAAAATACGTTTGCTTATTTATAATTTAGTTAAGGGTCTGGAAATTACAGGTTTGTTTTAAAAATCCAATAGCAAGGCCATATTATGTATTGTGAATCCAAGTTTTTTTTATAACTAATAATGTCATAATCCAGTTAGAAAAGTTTAAGACACTAATAATTGAGTAAGGAAGAAATAAGATAAATATTTTTTTATATATTATCCTTAATTACACTTGCATATTTGTTTTTTTATTTATTTAAAGTAGTTTATAGAGAGTATAAGTGTAATATTTTTTAAACATTTAATAGATGAAGTGGAAAGATGCATATCTAACTATTTCAAGGTAAATAAGAGGTGCATTGGATTTAAAATTGTTTTAGAATGTCAGTACGTATAATTAAAAAAGAAAAGTTTTTCGAGGTGACAATATTTACTCTTGAATAAATAATCTATAATTTGTAATTACAGATATTGTTTTAAATGGATTTGGTGAAGTCAACATTCAAGTTCAAGAAAATCAGCTATTGGAATCATGATTAATCAATTGAATCAATAAACCATGGTTATAATATTCATTTTAATTCACCAATATCAATTTCATTGATAAAAGTAAAATTAAACTTATACTTCTCAAGGTAATTCTGCTTTGAAACTTGTTAAAACAAAAACAAAAATGTAGTTAAGTGAAAATATTCTGCTTTACGTTTATAATATAATGATTCCTCTATTTATTATTTTTTTTACATTGATATTATCTCTTGCCACTGAGACATGATAATTTTGATGAAAGCAAAACCAATAACACGAAGACCTTAACAAAGACAGAAGTTAGAAACCTAAAATCCTAGTTAGATTTTTTTTTAATCTTACGTTTGACTCAGATTTAAACAACAGAGTGATAAATATATAAATTTTGTTTTGTAAGTAAAAATATATAAATATAAACTATTTATATAAAGACTAAATCTAAAAGAAATTAACTTAAGCATAAAAATCTTGTGTAAGCTAAAAAATAGAGAAAGAAATAATTCCACTTTGATGAAATCTATTCCATTTGGTAAATAATCAATTTTGGAATAGAAGAATTATGTTCTGAAAATGTTGTAATAAATAATCAATTTCAACATGGATAGGATTTGACCATTGCGGGAAACTTTGATTTTAAAAGACTAATAATATTCTATTTTTCATTGACGGGGTTTTAAAAATAAATTTAAAACTAAAATTAAGATTTAAAGGACGTTTGTTTACTCATCAAACCAAATTGAACTAAGGTTTTCATAAACTTATATCGAATTAAAATTTTGATTTGACGTATCCCTTAATAAGAAACATATTGTTTTCAGAATTATTTTCCTCTATCAAACACTTTGCATGGACTGAGTGC
Organism: Vigna mungo; assembly: GCA_036885675.1. Classification (NCBI taxonomy): domain Eukaryota; kingdom Viridiplantae; phylum Streptophyta; class Magnoliopsida; order Fabales; family Fabaceae; genus Vigna; species Vigna mungo. The sequence continues at coordinate 44,725,048 of CP144699.1, read as the reverse complement.
TTAACGGGTAATTGCAATGCGTGTAAGGAATAAGGATGCAAACATTCTACTTTTTCTTCAACAGCAGATCGCAATCGCTGCTCAATGCTGACAAAAACTGAGCACCCAATGAACTACACCCATTGCATTATATATAGCAACATGCGAGGGTGATGCAAAGCACACCACTGAGTGCAACAACGTAACCAACTGATTAAAAATGAAAGGGAAGACGTTTATGTTGCATTTATTCTGCATTCTGTTGCTGTTTTTTGGAGCGTCAAGGTCATCAGCAAGGCATGCTAATAACGATGGTGCCAACGCTAAACAGGTTTATATTGTCTATATGGGAGCTGCGGATTCAACAAATGGTTCTCTTCGGAACGACCATGCTCAGATTCTTAATTCAGTGATAAGGAGGTACCTTAATTAATTATTTGGACAACAAGTTTTTCATTAATTTGATTATATGTTTACATATTTAATTTAATGCGAATGAAGGGATGAGAATGCTGTGGTACGAAACTACAAGCATGGTTTCTCAGGGTTTGCAGCTCGTTTATCAAAAGAGGAGGCAAATTCGATTGCTCAGAAACCTGGTGTTGTGTCTGTTTTTCCTGACCCCATTCTGAAGCTCCACACGACACGTTCCTGGGATTTTCTCGCACACCAAACACGTGTCAAAGTTGATACCAAACCAAACACGCTCTCCGGTGTTTCTTCTTCCTCAGACGTTATCGTTGGCATATTAGACACAGGTTATTAACAATTGACAAATGACATGAAACTATACGTAGATGTTATTGTCCTGTTGCTATCGATATCACCGATAGTTACCAAATACTATATATCCTCGTACCTACTAAGTATATATATGTACTGTAAATATATTTGTTAAATAATTTAATGAAGAAGTTAGCATATTAAAAAAGGAAAATTTTCAGGTATATGGCCAGAGGCTGAGAGCTTTAGCGGCGAGGGACTGGGTCCGATTCCGTCCCGTTGGAAAGGCAAGTGCGTGACATCACATGACTTCAATTCCTCCCGCTGCAACAGGTACGATACTGAAATCTCAATCGCACATAAATTATCTTTTACTACATTTGGAAAATATAAGGTGAAATAAGAAAAGAAAAACACCAGTAGTTGGATATGATGTTACAGCAGCAGCTGGTGATTCCAGGAGGCACACACGAGTACACCATAAAGACTGGAAATGAAAATCAATAAAGTCAGATTTTGGTGTTATTACTAAAAAATTAGCTTTGTATCGTTTTGATTATTTAATTAGGAAGCTAATCGGGGCGAGGTCTTATGCTGATTCTGGTGTCGAAGACTCGCCAAGGGATGAAGACGGCCATGGGAGCCACACGGCGTCGACGGCGGTGGGTTCCGTCGTGAAAAACGCGTCGTTCTATGGTCTGGCGGCGGGGAACGCAAAGGGTGGGTCCCCAGAATCTAGGTTGGCGATTTACAAAGTGTGTTATAGCCCGGGATGTAGTGGGTCGGCCATTTTGGCGGCGTTTGACGATGCCATTGCCGACGGAGTGGATGTGCTGTCGCTGTCGCTGGGTGGGAACTCCGGGAGGGACATAAAAGACTTGCTCGAGGATTCCATCGCCATCGGAGCATTCCACGCCGTGGAGCGTGGCATCCTGGTGGTCTGCTCCGCCGGAAATGGGGGACCGGATCCGTACACGGTTGTGAACGACGCGCCTTGGATTTTTACGGTTGCAGCCTCTACCATGGACCGGGATTTCGAATCCGACCTCGTGTTGGGTGATAACAAAACCATCAAGGTACGTTTTTCTGTTCATTTCAAAATTCCAACTTTATGTCCTGCACCTATAAAATAAATTAATAGATTATTAAGATAATGAAACTTAAACTTTTTCCTTATTGTACATATTAAAATTAGGATGATAATACAAAGATCACATTTCTCTGCTTTACACATAATAAATAAAAGAACACTTCCATTTTAAAATATAAAATAATTGAGATAAATAAGTTAAAAAGAAAAAAATTATTATTTTATTAAATATTAAAAAAATGCATGTTTATAATTCGTTTCAAAATAAGTGAAGCATAACTCGTTTTAAAATTTTGATAATAAATATTATAAAAGTATTATTAATTAAAGAATATTCGCGTTTATAATTACTTTAAAAAATCACCATTAATTTTTTGTTTTATATTTTCATCAAATTTTGAACTTTTATTTATTTGGGTGAAACTAATATCATTTTATTTGTTGGCTATTGATGATTATTAAACTATAGGGTAGAGCTATAAATTTCTCTCCACTCTCAAGTTCTCCCAAGTATCCAATCATATCTGGTGAGCTTGCCAAATCAAAAAAGAGCACCTTAGCTGACGCCAGGTACGTATAGATGAAAACATAAGCAATGCCAATGGAATTTTTACATTTCTGGATACATTTTTTGGAAAATTTAGCAAAATGAATTTAAACAATATGAATTGTCTTTATCAGAATCCTATTCTAAAACACATCTCATTCCTATCCTGTGATTTACCCATTTTATAATTATCTTAAACGTTATGTTATGCCTGAAACATAAAAATAGTCAATGCTCATAAATTATAAAGTCCAAAATAATGGAAGTTCGGAATTTGATACCTAAAGAAAGTGCATTTTCATGAGGTATATTTAAGATTCAAAACCACTCAAAATAAATGATTTGTTACATGCAGAGTATGCGAGTCAGGTTCATTAGATGGAAAAAAAGTAAAAGGGAAAATAGTGGTTTGTGATGGTGCGGAAGACGATATGCCACCAAATGACAAAGGTTCGAGAATTAAAAAATTGGGAGGAATAGGTCTGGTTATGGTTACTGATGTATATGGGTCAGAAGCACCTATTTATAGTGACTTCCCAGTAACGGTGATATATCCAAGATATAGCAAATCAATCCGCAACTATATCACATCAACCAGGTAAGAATAATAAGCAAACGTTGTAGGTCAACTTTAGAATTTGCTTTTATCACAGGTTAGTTTAATTGTTTATGTAGCAAACCAGTGGCAACAATTCTAAGCACAAGAACAGTTCTTGGTTATAAACCTGCTCCTACGGTGCCAGATTTTTCATCAAGAGGACCTTCCAGCCTTTCAAGCAATATTCTCAAGGTATCATATGATGATATCATTACACATTAGGCTCCATGCTTAAACACTAAACAAAACTTTTGTTCTTTCTCTGTAGCCTGATATTACAGCACCAGGAGTAAACATTTTCGCTGCATGGAGTAGAAAAGCCATAGAGAATGTTCCGAAAGGAAGAAAGCCCTCACCTTACAACATAATCTCAGGGACTTCCATGTCCTGTCCACATGTTTCAGGGCTTGCAGCCTCTGTTAAAACACACAACCCCACTTGGAGTCCCTCTGCAATCAAATCTGCCATAATGACTTCAGGTGATTTCTTAAGATTCCACAAAGGTAACAATTAAAGTGATATCACAATGTATAATTTTCGTCTTTCTATATACATATGCAGCAATTCAAAACGACAACCTCAAGAGGCCCATAAGAAATGATTCGGAAGTGGTAGCCACACCTTATGACTATGGGGCAGGGGAAATAACAACATCTGAACCATTAAAACCAGGGCTGGTTTACGAAACCAACACCGTGGACTACTTGAACTTTTTGTGTTACGCTGGATTAAACATGAGCACGATTAAGATCATCTCCAGATCTGTTCCTCACAATTTCAGCTGTCCTAAGGATTCGACTTTTGATCTCATCTCCAACATCAACTACCCTTCCATTGCAGTAAACCTCACTGGCAAAGGAAATGTGAGCGTCATTAGAACTGCCACAAATGTTGGTGAACAAGCTGAAACAGTGTACTCTCCCACTGTGCACGCTCCAAGTAATGTTATTGTCACTGTAACTCCAGATAAACTCCACTTTACAAAGAGTAGTAAAAAACTAAGCTACAAAGTTATTTTCTCAGCTTTGAAATCCTTAGAGAACGACTTGTTTGGATCCATTACTTGGACCAACGACAAACATACAGTTCGAATTCCTTTTGTATTAACAAAATAGTCAGACAAAAATAGGTTTGAATAAATGCAAGCTAAGTTCTTCATGCATGATGTCCACTCTCTAGTCGTAATTCTTGTTATTTATTTGCCCTTTATATAGTTTAATTAATTACTTCTTGAGCTTCTAAAATACACTTTCTTTTGCAAATATATAAGCTGCCTGACTTATTATTTACACTCAATATTAGTTCCAACTCGTTCACACAGCTTTTGTCTCCAGCTTAATGCCAAAATGAAATGTGTTTTTCAATTACATTAATGTTAATTGCGGATAGAAGTAAGCAGCCTCTGTCTTTTGCACGGGTTGGTAATTCAACATCAATTTCTTTGCTTCGAAAGGTAGTGAGCAGACCAAAAATATAACAATTAGTATGTTATTTTAGTCTTCTACGATCTTAGTATGTGTTTGTTTGTACTATCACACATTCAAACAACGGAGAAAAGTGGTTAGATTGTTCAACGTTGTTTAAAACAGAGATACAATCACACCTTCAATCAGCGAGGGCAATTGAAGTTAAAAGCTGATATGCCTTTCCAAGCAAGCAAATTATATCTATTTCAAAGTTGACACCTTACTGATATAATTTATTGTTTATTACGACTTGAAATGTATTTTGAAAAAAAAAAGTAGTTTTAAATGTTCTGAAGATTTCATATTTTGTGATAACAATGCTGTTTGTTCGCAAATTACATTTTGATGTAAAACCAAAAATTGTATCAGGCCATTGTGATTAACTAATGATAAAACATCAGTTAACTCCCATATACATTTTGCATAAAAAACAAAAATTTTGAACCAAATAAATGTATATAACAGACTAACAAGTCATATCTGATTAAGAAAAAAGAGTTGAGAACTCAACTAATCAAGAAAGTACACTATAGTCATCAAAGGGTCCAATTAGATCGAAGCATTAAAGCAGCTATTTTAGATTTCCCATCTGTTCCCAATACAACGCCTGGCTTCAAGCAAAATTTATTACCCATGTTAAATCTTAGGTAGGATTCAGCCTGAAAATGAGCCTCATTTTCTGAATTTTCTATGAATCTTCTGAGACTCATACCCCAGCCTAATGAATCTTCTGAATCATCAGATAAGTTTACACCGAATTGTACAGATTGGGGATTTAATTTGTTCATCTGAAACCAACCCCCAAGTTTTCCAAAACCATCAATTTTGGACTCCGCCATCAAGGCAACAGAACCACCAGAAGTGCGTATTCCCGTTGATGACGATACTTCAGTTGCTGCCTCAGAAACTTCGTTTTGCTTTGACAATACTATTGGAAAGGTAAAAGCGTCAAAATTTCCAAGTCTCTTTAATGATAAAGGCATGTGATGAAGTCCCAAAATAGACAGTTTTGTTCCTCCAGAAAATTGATACAAAAGTTGCCCAAAGGTGCTAGATGTATGTGGAATTTGCAAAGCAGTTACATGTTGAGTCAATGAGGCAATAACATTTGACTTTCTCACAGTTATGCCCATAGCAGTACCATTGTGCAAGTGGAGAAGAGGCGGTCCAAAATAGGAAAAATCTGTAAGCCCTTCTCCAACCTAAATGCAACACTACACCATGTCAGCATATCAATAGCCAAATTAGGAAAGGGTACAGTAAAAAATGGATATATCAACAAACAAGCCAAAGAGTCAAACAATATAGTATTTACAGTTTAAAAGAACTATATATTAAGTGAGCAATAGAGTTCGATTTACAGCAAAAAAAAAAAACGCAAATCCAGATAAAAGGCAGGCAAAGTAAACAATTCATAATTCATCTATGTAGACACATGACTGGAACCCTGAATAATGAACCCCGAGTTTTTCCGATAAGCCACATCCACACTTAAGGTGACACTTTGCTGCAAAATTTTCAAGGCTAGCCTCTGTGTTTCTAGCGGCTAGTATGTTTTTTTCATGCTTTTCAATATTTTTACCCAATTGGGACAATCTGTTGAACTTGCAGTCTCTAACTATTTAACTTCTATGGTCCGATCAGATTGTCATTCCTCAGGTGAGAATTCAGGAATAGGCTTCATATTGAAAAACCATTCCTGGCTTTCTCGCCTCTAATTTCAAGGGAAAAGCAAATGGCAAAATAAAAGCTAGCCACCACAGATTCTAACAGTGAATATTCATTAGAGAAACATACCAAAGTAAACAGTACCTGATCGAAAGAATCGGAGGCAATTGCAACATCTCTGCCCCGGGCACCAATAGGCATTGCCACCAAAGAGAACCAGTCATTGACATTTGCTGTAAAACTAAGCTTTGAGAGAGAAAGAGGCTTTTCATCACAATTTTCCCTGTCTCCATTAGTGGCCACAAACTCAACAGCACCAGAACACTTCTCCCCAAGTGTAGTTTCAAAAATGAACCTGGAAGCAACCCCTGTTCTGATTCCACACTTATCTACAGCATCTATGTTCTGCTGATTAACATCACTCAGCACCAACACAGAACCCAAATAGTCCAGGTGACCTCTCACGTGAGTGAAGGTCTCTTGAAAGGGTCCCTCTTTGCTGGACTGATAGAAAGAGAGGATTCGCTCAACCTTCTCTTGTCTGTCTCTGAGTTTCATAATATCAGAAAATGCCTCTCTCTGCAACCGTTTAAGGATTTCAATCTGAAATTACCATTACACATAGTGAATAAATGCTAAAGAAGTTGCATAAACCCAAAACATGAGAGAGAATACCGGATTGCGGCGGCGAAAAACGCCGTCAACAAAGTCTTGGCCGGATTTGGTGAAGGCATTGAATTTCTCCACCACTGCTTCCATCGTTGCTATCCACGGAACTCAACAAACAAAAACCTAAATTGTTCAGCTACAGGCCCATGGATAAGCGTAATGCAACACTCTAAATAAACTAAAAGTCTTAATTGAGTATTATAAACATATTAAGGGGAAAAATTATTATTGAACTTATTTTATTCTAAGTTTCGTCCATTGATTAAAATTATAAAAAAAAATACTATTTAATTTAAAGTAAGTTAACATATATACAGATTAAGATAGAAAAAAAAAGTAAAAGTGATCTTAATTTAATTTTTAGTTTTATTCTTTAAGTAAAAGTATTTTAAATTAAAAAGTAAAAGTATTTCTCCTTTTTTTGTGTCTGATATTTAAGTTTAAAGTAAAATAATTATTTTAAATTAGTTTTAAATTTTATTCTTTAAGTAAAAGTATTTTAAATTAAAATAATCATTTTATTAATTTTATTGTTTAAGTGATTTTTTTAAAATTTTAATTGTTTTATTCGATTGAATTATTTATTAAAAAATTAATAATTTTTTAATTAAAAAATTACTTATGAAGTAAATAAAAATTATTTATAGTAAAACTATAAAATAATCTATATTTAATTTTATAATAATAATAATTTTATTATTTTTTATTATCATAAAAAAAAACATGAGCGTAGTAAATGACACTTTTTTTGCCTAGTCATACTTAATAATAATACTAATTCCCTAAATACACAGTGCATCAATCTATAAACTCAAAGCCTGAAGAAAAGTGATAATATCATTAACCAACTAATACTAAAAAAGATAACATCGATTGACCAAAATGCATGATTCTGAATTTTTTAACTTTTTTTTTTATATATCTGCCCGTTAAACTTTAACTCAAAATAGATTGTACCAACCCATTTGGATATAATTAACAACACAAAAACAAAAAATAATAGAAAAAAACAATTATAGAAAAAAAAAATCAGTACATCTTTTCCCGAGTGTGGTGGGATACCTTCTAATCCAAAATTTAGAAAGTAATTAGTAAATTTAATTTACATATACATATAATTAATATTGTTTATTGGAATCATGAGTGATGTTCAATATCTAAATTGAAGCAGTGATCTTGAATTGGGACCATACATACATATATGAGAAGAGATATGACTTGTAACAAATTAAGCAATTTTTTGTTGTTGAAGCTCTAAGAAAGGGACACTTTTCTTTAAAATGGAAGACAAAGTATTAAGGGCAATAAACATGAATTAGGTGGAAAATCTCTCAAGAGAAATTGTTTATATATTTGTTGAGGATTTCACCAACAAGAATCTGATACGTCCTCTGCGTGGGATGGTAACTGTCCCAAAACACATATTTAGAATCATCTGTGCAGGTTTGCAGATCCAACGGGTTGCACAGAATTCCTGCCTCTACAGACCCTGTGCCACAGCATCCCCTGTCAACAACTTCTAATCCTGAAATTCAACCAAAATGTTTAGGATTCCACAAACCTGTATAGGTTCAAAAATGACTTAAATTTTACCATATTTCATTGGATTTTGGATGATATTGAGCAAAGGATCGTAAATATTGATATACACAATCTTCGCTTGAGGCCAATTTTGATGTAACTTGTGAAGCTCTGAAGAGAGTTTAGAATTGAACAGTTTCGATGCCATGTTTATTTCCTCTCTGCACTCTCTTTCTACACCTCCAAACATTGTTCTCATGAAAGGCAAGCATCCCAGTGGAGGTGCACCAAACACTCCCATTCTCCTTACCCCCAAACCGTACAATTCCTACCAAAAAATTCAAAAATTATCGTTAATTTTTAAATTATTTAACCCAATGATATATCTAATCTTACTATTATTGTTTAAGGAGTATGAGATTACTACCTTAACAAAGGAAGAGGCGAGCTGCACTAACATATCTGTGTAACTGGGAACGTCGTAATCCAGTTTTCTAATTCCAGATGCAAAATAGGTGTTGGCAATGTCGTTGCTGCTTGATACCACAAGAACTAAACTTTTGGACAAGATGAAGTTCGTTTTCGCTTCTCCAAAATTTGCTTTCAGCTTTCCTATATATTCTTTGAACTGCTCCAGTTGCTCAGATAACGGTATTACTGACTGTATTGCAGCAACCATTAAAAAGCAAAAGAAATAAATATACGTCAGATGATGATGCAATAGAAACGTATGAGAAATGAAAGAGAAAACAAAAATGTATGTGATGGATGAAAAAGGGTGTACGGCAAGCTGTGCGGTGAAAGGATCATATCCTGCGCCACCCGAAGCGAAGTTGATTCCCTTCAACAGATCATCAGGCTGCAAATTTGGACTGGTGTATGCAACTGAATATTCGTTGATTCCCAATTCTTCAGCTGAATAAGCACGTTCGTTTCAGAATGATAATCTAAAATCAGAAGCGATAAGTGAAAGCGTTGCGTGAATGATACTTACCAACGAAATCAGAAGGAACCTTGCCATTGCTGAATCTTCCTGTTGGTTGAGCAGCATGAAAATCCCTTCCATAAGGAGGAAAATTGCTCTTAAACGCGGTGATTAAGTTGTTGTTAGCCCCTGTGTCCATGATCGAATCTCCAAATAAAATCAGTGCTGGGATTGTTTCATTTCCTCGTAGCTTAACAATGGCTTCAGTGTGATGAAGAAAACCCAAACCCAAACACAAAACACACCACACAAACACCACATTCCACAACTCCATTTTACGTCTTCTGTCTGTGGTTCTTACCTCTTTCTCTTACAAATATATATATATATATATATATATATATATATATATATATATATATATATATATATATATATATATATATATATATATATATATATAAACAGGTCCTGCATTTATTAATCGGTTGCATCTAAAATACAATAAATAAGATTATTTTTTAAAAATTTTAGGGAACTCCATCACTACTTCAAATCCAAGCTCACTCACTAGCTAACATCATCTGAATTAAATGGTGCATAATCCAAGCTTTATATTTATTGCGCTGTTTTGTGGAATTTTATAAACGACCCCAGCATGATCTGTTGCATATCACGATGTTGGTTGTGTATATTTTGTGGCTTACATAAATCAATCGGTATTTCTATGCTAGTGGTGCTGTTCAATTGTTCCAGCAAAGACCCAGAACCACACAAATGCAGCACGTTCGCATTAAATGCAGAACAAACTACGTAAACCAAATTTCAAATTGGTAAATAATTACGTTAAAACACTGAAATTCCTTGTTTATTACTTGCCAGGTTGAATTGAATCATGTTTTAATATCCTTTTTCATACGTATACACCGTACAAACAAATTTCAGTCATTTGCTTTGTATGGACTACTTGCGGATTTTTTAATTAACGGTTAAATATGATTTTAATCTTGAAATGTGATATAAATTTCGTCTGTATATTTACGTGTTAATACATGTATGTTTACATTTATATAATATAGGAACACACGTGTCGATTTTCACGTTACCAAATCTTTAATATAGTTTGGTCATGAGGATATTTATTCATTAATAAAATTTAAAAATAATGGCTCAAAATTTAAAATATTGATAAATTTGAAATCATTTTAATTTTTAAATTTTATTAATGAATAGATATAATTATCGTGAGATTTGTTAATACAACAAACAATATTATTAGGTGTGGGTCTCGTATACTGACGTAAACACACATGTCTCATAGACATCCATAACAACAACGTTTACATCAACAGATCCTTAATACCAATTATGTTTAAAATTAAATTATATCAAAGTTTAACACAAAAACAAAATCTCATTTTACATCACAGTTTTTTAAGGATTAAAATGACATTTAATCTAAAATTTAAGTTGTTGAAATTATCGAATTTAAGGAAATAGTAAAACATTCGTTTTATTCTATTGATCCAATGCCTTTTATTTTACTTGCATTCTGATGTTTTATGTACGGTTATTCATTTTTTTCATCATCATTTTTTTTCCTTCATGAACACACTAATTAAATAATTTTTCATTGTAATTTAATTTAATATCTTTTACGTAAAATAAACTTCATGTTATTAGTAATTTTCTAACATTTTTGTATCTATTGATAATCCATATATTCTACAAAGTATGTTTTTATGATTTAGTAAGAGTTAATTTATTTTTAATCATTATTTGTTTTTACGAAATAATAAATTAATGTTAGCTGTCGAAAACACATTATCGCAACTGTAAACACAATACACATAAGATTAATTCACTAAAGAAGATATCTAAAAGAAAATATATTAAATACAGATATTTAAATGTGATATTCTTCTTTATAGCTACATTCAATGATGATTTAGATTATTATTCATTGTTTTACTTTGAAGAATTGAATCATTCAATTAATTCAATTGGTAAACGACTTTGAAAAAATAAGATAATAATAAATACATTTATGAGAGCTTGGTATAACTTAGTAGGATTGGGCATAATTAACCTAATTGTACTAAACTTTGTACTATATTAAATTATAATTTAGTTCAGTTTAAAAAAATTGAATATTTATAGTTACAGTGCAATTAACTGCATAAATTATATTTTTTTATATTTATCTTACATCGTGCTTTGTGATTAAGTTTTTTCCTATCACTTTTTTATTTCGATTTATCATGGTTAAATTAAAAAGAATTTTTTCGATGATTTTGTTGACGTTCTATTTTTGCAATTTTAGATTTAATTTTCTCATATTAAACTTATAAGTTTGTATTTCTGATTTAATTTTAGCATCTTAATTGAAGATTTTTTATTTTGTTAATTTTTGTATTAATTAGTTGTTCTTAAGTTTAGACAATCCAAAGCATAATTAAATTATGTCTCATTCTTATTCAATTATTCATGAGGCAACATAAACTGACAATAGTTCAGTTTATAGTGTTTAAAATATGGAAAAAGTTGTTTTACCAAACTTTTTTTGATAATTTTTTAACAATGCATATATGATAGCTTGTGATTGGTCCATTTCAAATATTTTTTAAATATAAATTCAAACATACCAATAAAGTGATGACATGTGTCCTGATGTCAAAAAATTGTTAAAAAAAATGTCAAAATATCAAGATTCTTGAAATATTTAGCTATCAACCCACACATAATGATGGTTGTCACATATTATTCTGGCTTAGACTATATTTACAAACAAATTATCTTACATATAATAAATGATTTCTGTTAAATATAAAATTATTTTAATAAATTACATGTAAAAGTTATATTATGCACCTAACATATGATAGAAATAATATTTTATATGATTTGTAAATAGTCTATAAATATATAATTTATTATATAGACAAAAATAAATAACAAAATTTAAAACCCAAAATAAATAAAAAAAATTGCCGTAAAAACTATGTAACGGAAATGTCAAGAGTTTAGTTAATTGCCATAAAATTTACTTCAACTTATATTTTGGAAATAGTTTACTTAATAGCTAATTGATATAAGTTCAGTTTTTTAAAAGTGAACTCTTAAATAACACTGTTAATATTACTTCAGTTTTTTTTATATAAATTATTAAAAATATAATTAACTGTAATTTGGTATAGTTTGGTAGACTTTAATTTGTTGTGCGCAACCGTACGTCCCATCATTTCTGAAATTTATTTTCTGGAAATGAATCACCCCTCCTTTTCCCGAAAGCATTTCTCGGAAGCTTTTTGATGGAGTGGGAGGAGAAATTTGATATGTGCTGGAAGCATTTGCCGAAAGCTAAATATAAGACAATGGGCTTATTGGGCCCAATGATCGCAAAGGTGTACAAAAAAAGAATGGGCTAATACTTTATTATTTTTAGCAACACGTTCCCTTTCAATTTTTTTTTTCAAAAAAATGCCGAAATATACATTCCCTTTGTCCTCTCAGAACTGTAACCTCCATTTGTGCCCACTTCAACCTTTCCTCCTATAAACCTTTACTCTCGCTTATAAAATTAATTAATCTATAGTTTATATAATTAAATTGCTATAGTTGTGAAAAAAAAAAGTAGACCAAATTAAGAATGTGTAATATTATTAACTAAACCAACACATAATTCAAGTACTTTAGATCAGCTTACTTGAACTATTTTTTAATTTATGCAAAATAAAATCTAGTGTATTCAAGTTTTAATACAATTTTATACAATTCAACCCATTACCTTTTGTAGGTTTCTAACATAAAATATTCATATTCATCTCTTTTTACTTGTATTTTTTTCAAACATATATTTTGTCGAGGAAAAAAAGTACATGTTTCTTGAAAAATCAATTTCATGCTCATTTTCAGTCTAATATAAATTATCTAATTTTAAATAATCCAATTAGTTTTATAAAATTATATATATATATATATACATATATATATATATATTAAAAAATTTCTTACTAAAACAATATATTTTATCATAACATATTTTTAAAAAATTATGTAAAAATAAATGACATTTTTAGTCTATTAAAAAATAAAATGACGGGGAAATGGGAGAAAATTCATATTAAAATCGATTGAGAAGAGAAAACCAACCGTTATTCATAGTGAAGAAAGGGAGGGTGATTTTCCAGGGTATTCTTGGAAGTAACGACAAAAAGGACAGTGTAACACTAAATGGGAGTGTAAATAGAATTCCTCTAAAATACATATAAACCATTTTTTGGGCCACGTATCAACTCTCACCTATATAAGGGAGTTACTTCCTGCACCTTCCCAATTTCAACCTCCACCCCCACATAACCTATTTATTCCTTTTTTTTTATCTTCATGTTTTCATCTTTACGCTTTTTTTCCACGAATTCTCCCGTCGAACCAGCACCCTCTGTGCAGCAACCACAACCGCACCGCACAACAGCCGCACAAACAGAGAGGAGTTGGAAAGTGAGAGTTGCAGAGCGTTTGGAGGAGGAGGTTTCAAAGTTTTGGTGGGGTGGGGGTGGGAATACGAAGAGGAATCTGTCTGTGTGTTTTAAGACTGTAAAAGAGGGGGGTTATTGTAGGGTAGGTTAAATAGGGCTAAAACGGTAAAAATAAAAAAATATAAAGGTTAATTTTGTATTTAAAAAAAAGTCCAAAAAAATTGGGGGGGTGGGGGTTGGAACTGGGAAGGTAGAGGGAGTAACTCCCCCTATATAAAAGTAAAATGGCCCAAAAGGACAAAATTGTTAATATATTCTTTGTTACTGCAGAGCAAAACTACTCTTTCGTAAACCGTTAGACACTACATTATCCATCGTATTCCTTTACACAAATAGACTACAAAATCAGAAGTAAAACAAATATTAGGAAGATTTTCCCAAAAATATTTAAGTGAAATGTATAAATAAGAAAATAAAATGATTTTTCTATGAGTAAAAATTAACTTTTACATAATTATAAATACAAACATAAAAATATATAATAGAGGTTTTACAAATTAATTTATACAAACTAAATTTTAGTTATAAATAAAGTTACTTTTCTTTTTTTACCATAGAAACTTTTTTACACGACATAACTATAACTATGCAATTGGTTCAAAAGAATGAGAGAATGGGGTACTCAAAAAATAAAACTTTGGTCTTTGTATTCAAAATGTAGCTATTTGGCAAAAATACAAGTATACACCATTAAAATAAATCAATAAATGAATAAAATCTCCACAAATATGTTTATTCCATAATTAATTCTCATTTATTTTTAAGATAAAATCTATTGTTAGAGGTGACTGTTCTTTAAATGAAGTGGGTGCTGTTCCTTCTCTATTTTAATAAACTCCTAAATATGAATTTCAGTTTCGGAAACTATTTATTAAATAATTTTCTTGTATTTTTTTCCAATGAACAAACGTTTTATAAAATTAACTTTAAAATGATAATATAAATATTTTAACTGCTTTAAACGTAAACTTTTGATAAGGCAAAATTTGATTTGTTTCTTGAAAGCTAATTATTCCGATATTCATTTATATATCGCATCTACTCATAACGGTTGGGAGAAGGAGTTATTATATAGCATTACTAATTATAGTACCTACTTTAATCAATGCTGGATTTGATTTGATGTTGCATCGTCACTCCAATAATAACTATTAGCACCGCTACCATTGTTAGATCACACTCTCTTTTGTTGCTGTCACCGTGCTGGTACTGACGCATGATAATGAGATGAGTGGGTGTTGCTCCCTACACCTCCCCAAGTGGGACCTCTACCTCCCCATTAATTTAATTTATTTCAAAAATATTCTATACCTCCTCACTATTTTCTTTATTCCAAAAATACCCTACATCTCTCCCTATTATTAACAATCTTTCTCTTTCTCTCTCTACATTAATGGAGCATTCATGTGGTTCAGATTTGAATTTGTAACATACTACAAAATATAAAATTCAGAGGAAACTTCAATATTAATACTTCTACCATTTCCATTTTATAAAATTAAAAGTTAGATGCAAATACAAAATAATAAACATAATAATATTAATAGTAAATAATGATATATTATTATTATTATATACTAACTTTATAATGACGAAACAACTAAATAAATTCTAAATCTTTAACAAATATTTTTTTTTATATTTTAAGTATTTAATAATATTTTTATATTATTTATCTAATAAATTAAATATTTTATTCAAGTTATTTGAGTCAAACATGTCAGTGAATTAAAACATAATATAATGTTAAAAATTATAGATATTATATGTAAAAAAAAAGATACATGTATATAAACATTTTTCTAGAAATTTAGAACAAAATTTTACCATTTATTAAGTAATTTGAAAAGAAAAAAATATATTGAACAACGAAAATAAGATTGAATCAAACTTATTTAAGAAAATATATCTAATTTCAAATTTATGTCATGTAAATGCTCCATTAATGAGCCATGTAAATGCTCCATTAATGTAGAGAGAGAAAGAGAAAATTTGTTAAGGATAGTGGGGAGGTGTAGGGTATTTTTGGAATAAAGAAAATAGTGAAGAGGTGTAGAATATTTTTGAAATAAATTAAATTAATGGGGAGGTACAGGTCCCACTTGGGGAGGTGTAGGGAGCAACACTCGATATGAGTAGATAAATAATGTTTACTTGTTATTCCATTTTTGAATAAAAAAGTTAATCTTTTAAAAAAAATATTTACAAATATTTTAAAATTCATGAAAATATGTAAATATCGATAAATATTTTAAAAATATGTTATAAATTTTTAAAATAAAATATAAAAAAATTTATAAAATATCATATGAATTAAAATTTAATTTTATTTAAATTTAACTTCATAAAATATAAATAAATTTTAAATTAAATTAAATTCAACTCAATAAAATATACTTTAAATTTTTATAATAAATATTCATAAATATTAATAATCTGTTGTGAATTTAATTCGCATATAATCTGTAGACATAAATGTTTTTGTCTACTGTTTTGATTCACATGAAAACAAAATATAAATAAATTTATTTCAATAATCTTTACTTTTAAAAGACATTATATGTATTAATCATTGATAAAATTTAAATTTATTGTTTATTACTTTGTGAGTGAAAGACATTGCATTAGATTGGATTACGTGGCTTAATTAATGAAGTTAATTAATGAAGTAGGGGCTATCTTGCTTCTGCAAGAGTCCAATGGCTGGTGATTGCCAAACAGGGGACAACCCATTAACATACCCTTCATCTTAGGAAAGTGTTTCTCAGTCCTCCAACACATGGTTCATGTTCCAGGACAATTTATCTAAGAATATAATCATAGTTACAATATATTAGTTTAATTTTCCTTGGTTTAAATTAGATTTTATGATTACTTGAAAGAGAAACGGAAAATATTTTAATGAAGGAAAGGAGAGGTAAAATATTTTAATATTTTGGTTTATAAGAAAAAATAAGGAAGAATTCTAAAAAAATTAAAAAAAATTTTTAAATCACCCCGTCTCATGACTCTCATCATAGAGTAAAAATTTTGAACCAACTACACAAAATTTTCTATATTTTTTCTATATTTTTCTTCAGACAAAATATAAAGACAACTCTTACCATAAACACTTCAAAATCACATTATAGTAATTTTCAATTAAATCACGATAGTCCATATCTAAAGTTATAATAGTTTTTTTTTCTATTTGTTTATGGCCTAAACAATAAATTTAATGTTATAATATTCTTTAATACATAATTTTGTTCACAGAAATTTGTATACTCATCCAATGAAAAAAACATAAGAATAATAAGATGATTTTTTAATCAAATTCGTAGTAATATTCAACATACTGATTTGTTCAAAGTCTGCAAAATGATTTTGCTAATTCTTTTATTCATAACATAGTAAAAAACATATATAGATATTCAATAACCAACTACTACCAAACATATACGTCATATAAATGATTAAGTTTTTTAAATCCTGACAAACTTATTTTTAAATCATAAACCTTAGCCCTTTTAGTTAATAACACTTTGAAAAGACCAAATTTAGGTCTTAAATATGAGGAGACATAAACAACTAAACTTTTAATAGTTAATTTCAAAAAATTCTAAGAGACTGGTTTTACAAATCAAATTTAATGATATATATTTAATTTCTTAGAACATCATCTACAAAACATGTGACATAAAAAATATAATTAATATAAATATCTCATAATTATTATTATTATTATACGAGGTCTTTGGTTGTAACATTATATATATATATATTGAACTATCTACAATTATATGTTATGTTTTTCTTTTACAATTTTTAAATTTTATCATTAGCTTACCTTTTTTTTTATTATTGGTTATTATGTTCTATTTCAGTATAATCGTTATTTTTAAGGTGAGCTAAGCAGTAGGAGATGGTTAAATTTATAAAGTAAAAATATAGTAAATGAGAGTAGATAAATGAATATTCAAGGAGTAAATGAATTTAAATTGAAATAGTTTTTTGAATGGTAATTTCTATTTTACTATTGTTAACCTTTTTAATCAATACAGATCTTAGGGTGGATTTTGTGGCCAAAATCAAGTCACGTTGACATGTTTTCCAACACAACATTACCTGTCAAACCTTTGATTGATGAAAAATTGACGCTAATATAACTTTAGCATCAATCTTTAAATTTTAACCCCAAAGTTTAAATGAAATTTGTTTTAATAAGTGAAATGTAATATATTATATTTGCAGATTAATTTAAACATTTTATAAATAAGTTATTAATGGCGTATCATTACTGGTAATCATATAAAAAATTCAAATAACTTGTCCACTTTTATGAAATCTCTAATATAATATTAATTATAATAAATCTATAAAATAATGATTTTTATCTTTATTTATATTTTAAATCCTCAAAAATAAAAACTCAAGAAACATATAAAAGTGCTTGTATATAACGCTCCGACAACTTACAGTTGTACATTTTATTTTTCTCTATAAATGGTACTAATATTATTTTCTCTAGTTACTTCAAATATATTAACATAAAATTGTAAGGGTGAATAATTGCATTTGTTGTATTATTAGCTTTGGAGTTGCATGCTTAGATAACGATTTTAATAAATTTTTAGTAAAGTTAAGGAATATATATAAATAACCTTGATTTATAATTTACGTGAGACATTTGAATGTAATTTTAATTGACGGGGATAGTAATTTTTTTTTCTAAACTAGATTAAAAGATGTTTTTACTAATTCATTGTTTTTATCTGGGCATAAAATTAGATATGCTGACCTTGATATTGACAATTTCTTTCAATGTTATTAAATAAGAGTTTATTTTATTGAAAAATTAAAAGTAAATGTAATCAAAATCAGTGTAGCACTCTTATTTATAAAATTAAAAAAGAGAAATAACAATAAATGATAGGAGTGCAGGAAAAGGAAGGCCACTTAACAATCACACTCAGCTTGATAACGTGGATCGAACATGTTAATCTTGCTGGATGATGTGTGCTGTTCTAAATATTATAATCAATGCCATGCATATGGCGTGAGGCGAATCTTGAGAAACTCAGAAGAAACGAGTTAAATAGTTTTGAAGGATTTGGGCTACGAGCTGTTTGTATACTTTTTCAGTAGGATGATAACTATCCCAAAACACGTATTTGGAAGCATCGGAACAAGTTGCATCCAAACGGTTGCAGAGAACAGCAACCTCCAATTTCCCTGTGCCACAGCAGCCTTTGTCCATAACTTCATAGCCTACAACATAAACCAACCAAATCAATCAATTACATAATTCTACAAAATCATTTCAAAAGTTGCTCGAGCTTGATTTACCATAGCTTTTGTAGTTGACAATGATATCCATTAGGGGGTTGTAAACGTCAATGTAAACGATCCTACTATCTGGCAAGTCACTCAGAGAATCAAGTTTGCTTGAGAGTTTAGAGTTAAATAACTTCGCCGCGTAATTGTAGTCCCCTGCGCACTCTCTTTCTAAGCCTCCGGCAAGTGTTCTTTGCGACGGAACGCAACCGATCGGTGGTGCACTCAGTACTCCGATTCTTCGTGCTCCGAGTCCATATAATTCCTTTACCATATTTATAAGATTCAGTGAACTTTAAAATTCCAGCTTTTCGTACTTGTTATGAGAAACTACATAAAAAAAAAAAGTGAAGAGTACGTACCTTCACGAAATCAGAAGCGGAATTGCTCATGAGATCAGTGTAAGCAGGAATATCATACTGCAATTGACGAGCGCGAGCGACGAAATACGTGTTTGCAATGTCATCACTTCCAGCTACCACAAGGAAAAAACTGTTTGCTAAGATGAAGTTGGTTCTATCCACTCCTACAATTTGTTTCAGCTTCTCTACGTATTCCTTGAACATTTCTAGTTGTTCGGACATTGATATCACCGACTGATTATCGTCATAATACACAGTTATCATAATGAATGACAAAAATCAATCACGATAAGCTTGCATGAATTGATTTTAGAATAGTGAGAATGATTTAGAGCTTAAATATACCGCTATTTTTGGCGTTAAAGGATCGTATCCGGAAGCGCCGGAAGCAAAGCACACTCCGGTGAGAAGGTCGTCTGGCTTGAGATTTGGATCCAAATAAGCTGGTAAAAGCTTCTTGATACCCAGTTCTTCAACTGAAACTCAATCGAGCAATTAATTAGTTGCCACCTGGAACCAAATGATCTTGATTGCTACGTGTTCGTTAACATGCGCTCGATTTAGAGTTGAAAATGAGAGGGGCATATAAAACAAATAACGATGTATTTGTATGTAAGGAAATTAAACGAAAAGTTAAAATAAGAAAAGAAAAAGTACAAATTTATGATTTTAGCTGTAGAAAAAGTGATGGTGATAGTGCTAACTGATTTCACGCTTAAAACCAATCATATAGTACTAACATTTTAATATTAGATGGGCCCACGTTTTTATGTATATAAACACGTTATACATTGGTTAAAATTTACCTTCTCAATTGTTCTTTTAAACACGTTATTGGTTAAAGTTTCTTAAAATAATAAAATTTAGTGAGTTCTATATATGAATGATTCTTTTGTAACTTTATAATTTTTAATTAATTTTAGTTTAATGAAAAATATATTGGAAAAAGTATTTCAAATATGATCTATCAATGACTTAACAATCGTATGATTATTAAGAAAAGGTAAATTTTTATATATATTAAAAAGTATAAACGATAAATTAGTAAATATAAATTTTGGTATAAAAATTTATTGAGCTTCATAATGCGATGATCCAAAGTATTTTTAGTGTTCGTATTGTTGATATATCAACATCATACTTCAGTTTTTGTGAAGGTGCCTTTCATGGCATGTTTTCTTATTATGTATATCGATGTAAAATATGACCAGAAGAAATGAAATGAACCATTAAGGTTATTCTTTTAATTCTACCTAAAAGTATCCTTGGATAATGATCATTAATTTTTTGCGTCTTTTAAGATGATTATCATTCGAAACTTTTTATTACGTGTTCATAACACTCGGGAATCATGCTATTAGCTATGCTTAAGTGTGAGCATTTCACAAGAGACACGCATTGCTATTTAGGTTCAATGTGTACTTTGCGATGAAGCATCCTTTTCATTTATGTTACAGCAGCTTTATGGTCTTAAAGACATTTGACATAACTAGCTACCTGTCTTACTATACCATGAATATTAATATTTGTTTTCATGTATAGCTTTTATAAATACCACTTTGCTCTTTTGACTGCGAAACAATAAATAAATAAATAAATCCATGCATAAAAATATAAAATATTTTGTACAATTGCATGAAGATTTTTCCTCTTTCAAGTGTCAAATTGAAGTTGTTAAACAAAGTTTTCAAGGTAAGGGGACCATGGCGTCACCACCATTTAAATGTCAACGAAATCAATGAATAATTAACCACGAATATTTAAAAAATCTTTTATTTTGTTAAAAGTTCCAAATCTCACATTAACTAGATATAAGATCAATTTATAATAATATATAAGTGAGATACAAACTTCATTTTATAAATCAGTTTTGTAAGGTTGAGTTAAGTTTAAAACTCACTTCTTAATATAGTGTCTGAGTCATAGTTTATAGTCTATCTTAACGATATCAGTTTAACAAAATTATTATAGATTTGAAAGATTTGAAAGTTAGTTCATCAATGAAAGAAATTATAATATACAAGTAAAATATGATCAGAATATATAATATTGAAAATATACTTTAATTAACTCTTTCTCATTTAAATCAAATTTAAAATTACAAAAACAACGTACACTAAATCCCATAAACATACTCTCTAATCAAGCATCCTCGTCAACGTATTTTCATATTCCCTACAACAAATCACTGTATTATTATTTTCGTAATTAATGAGCGTAAGTACATAATTTTTCCATCTCGAGTACGTAGAGTTCTCCTAATAAATAGTAATAATAAACGTGTGTATGTGTTTTTAGTCATAGAAAATTTAGTATAGTTAACCATTTTGATTTGGGGAAGCATATATGAAGTTGGAAAAGTTAAAGAAAAGCAAAGTGGAGAGAAAAGAGAAGATATATAAAGTGTAAGTACCTAGCAAATCCGACGGAATTTTTCCGTTGCAAAATCGACCGGTTGGAATTCCTCCGTCGAAGTCTTTACCATAAGGAGGAAAGTTACACTTCACCAGCGTTTTAACCTTGTTGTTGTTGCCAGGGTCAATGATCGAATCTCCGAAACCTATCACTGCGGGAATTGAAATATTTGGTGGCAGTTTCACCAAGCCCTTCGTTCTCAACGATAAAACTAACAGTAACATCAAACGGAGCATCAAGCTGGTTGTACGACAGCTCAAGAACTTCGTAAACACAGCCATGTATACTGTTGATGTTTTTCCACCAACGGCTATTGTTCTTCACAACTTCTCTCCCGTGAAACAATCAAATAACTTCCATTAATAACGTCTATTTATACACACAAGTCCTTTTACTTATTAATTGCACAAGCAAGACTAATTGCATCAAGCGGTTGATTATGCATTAACTTTTCAACTTTTTAATACCAAGAAAAAAACATGGTAGGTAAGATTACCTCAAATGCAGATCCTTTTAGAGGACTTGTTTAAAGTTAAACCACATTTCTTAACATAATTTACACCATTTTACGGAAATAAATAATAGTAAGAGTTTTAATATATATATTTTTCATAAATAATTTAAATCCATCTGAAATTATAAGATTTAAAACCATTTAACTAAACTTTAATATCAACCATTAAAATTATTTATGTGATTGCAACTTCGATTTTGCATTTACATCTAGATAAAAATTATTTTCAACGCGGATAACGGGTTTTGGTCGAGAGATCAACAACACATTTATTATCAATAATTGCGAAAATAATAGACTGAATAGATATAATTAAGAATGATAAAATGAGTTACGGCTTGTTCGTTGGTGCGGTACATCATATACGTTCGTAATACGGTAGATGGAACCTTCCTCTATACACCTTGTTAATTACTTAAGACTGAAGATACAATGCAACCTTCCTCTGCACCTATTATTTATATATAGTATATATAATTATATTTATTTATACACACATTTCCTAACACAGATCCTTGATTAATGTTTCTTTCTCTTTCTTCTTTATTCCGTCTGATTAACAGTTCTATGTTTTACCATTACTTTGAATAAATATATATGAGTAATAATACATGATATACTTTTATATTATTTTGATACATAATACAAAAGTAAAATGATGATAAAGAAATAAATTTTTATATTTGTTTAAAAAGGAAAAGAGTAAAAATTAGAAAAGAATAATATTAAATAAATGTAAAAAATTTATATTTTTCATTTACTCTTTTCTATGCACCAACCAACGTGCAAACAGTGACATGCACGGTTGAGGGACATCCAGATTTTGAAAAAAGAGTAAAGAAAAAGGAAGACAATATGTTTACCTTTTGATATAATCAGTAGAATATTGGTTAATTTGAAAACAAAGCTATACTTTTGGTGGTGATAATTTTACTTTTTTGAGCTCAAACTTCAGTTATTAGCTAAAGTCATACAGTAGAACAAAGCTTGTGTCTACCATGTTCATGAATTTGCTGTTTTTTATTCTGTCGCCCTTAGCTGATTAGTTACTTCATGCAGCGTGGCCAACACTGTAAATCCATGTAAAGAAATGAAAATTAAATATTCACGCACGTACTATTTTCGTTTTCAATAAATTCAGCTAATTCTGCAATAACTATGGTAATTTTAGTAATGTAATATGTTTTATACAGGTTTAGGCCACTACTTATTTTAGTTATGCATACATATTTTTTTATAGGAAAACCTTTGAAAAAAAAGACAGTTTTGTTTCTCTTTACGAATAAAACGGAGAGATATGATGGGGATTTGAAGTGGAGGGAAACTAATGGGTTGTTATTGGTTGGGAATATGGTGACATGCTGCAAATGGGTCACCATGTTTTTGTGATGAACATTATGTCATTCTAAGGATATGAAATGCAAAACCTTCTCGTTATAAATCTACCTTTATAATAAAATAATAACTCTCTTAATATCTTTCTTTCCCCTTTACAAGATTTTGTTCCAAAATTGGAAGTTGTTTTATACCCTTTTATTTATATTTAAATGTCTAAAATTATAATTAAATCAAATTTTGAACGTTATTAATATATGTATTCTAATCTAATTAACAAAAATACTTTTCGAAAAAAACTGAAAGAAAAAGTAAAGTTTCAGAACCTTTAAAAAGGCTATCGAAATAAAACCAACTATATTATTATTATTATTATTATTTTGTTATGGAGAAAAGAAAAGGATAGGAGAAAGACAGCTTAAATAAGAAGAGCAAGTGGACAGGAACAACAAGGGTAATGAAAGGATGGTGAAGATCACGGATTTCAGAGGATGTTGATGATACTATTAATAATGATTGAAAAATGCATTCGGTGACATACCTTAACCTGACACCAACCATTAGTTGGACTGCATTTTCGATACAAAGCCGTCACTACAGAGTCAAAGGTAAAAGCCACGACCACCTTCTATAGGTTCCACCATACCACACATACATTTAAGGGCTAATTATACATTAATACAATTTTTTTTAATAATATTTTAATGCAATATACATATTTTGTGTGTGTTAAATTTAAACTGAATTAATACAATAATAAATAAATCAATCAGAAAAAAAACACAGATATTATATTAAATTTTTTTCAAAATTTATGTCATTTTTTTCCCAAAACTATTTACGATTACTTTTTATATGTTGAGAGTAACAACTTTATTAAAATATCCTCTCTTTTTATTAATAAATATATTATTTTTACTTTAGTTATTCTCATATAAGATTTACATGGTATTTCATTCTGATTCAATTCATTTATTTAAGTGTAACATGAAGAAGAAAAATTAACTAAAAGTGCGTTATATAAAATGAAAATATCGAAGTTACTTTGGCACAAATTATAAGTAAACGGATAATTTAGGACATGAAGTATTCAGAAAAAAAAAATGGATGGAGGGAGGATTTACAAATGGGTCATTTGGTCTTTACGCTTTAATTATTTCTACGAAATTAACTTTTTTTCTCAAAATGGTGAAACTTTTATCTCTTTTCGAAAATAAAATATAAAAAAATCAAAAGTCAACTAGAAAAACTGGACTTAATTGCATTTTTTATTCCTCGTATATCATATTTGTGTAATTTTGAACTTTCATAAACGTGTTCAAATTAGTTTCCCAAAATATTTGCAATTATGTGACTTTTTTATCACCTTATTAGTATGTAATTAAATTTTAAAGATTTTGTTAACACGGCACTATACGTTAATGTGATAATTGTATTGTTCAATACATGTGACCTAATAGCAGCTTTAGTGAGTTTAGTATCAAAATCGAGGGGACAAAAATAAATTAAGTGAATTAACATATGCATTACATTACATAGCATTTAATAGATCATTTCATATTCGTGGAACTTTTACGTGAAAAGTCTCGTATAACTTTACGAAATTATTACATGTGTTTTATCTAACTTATCCAAAATGGAACTTATATTCGATAAACATAATTCAGAACTTATTTGCAAGGATTTCACAAGAATTAATAATTCAAAAATATCTTTTATTTCTAATGTTAAACATATTTTTCCACTAAACCAAACAATGCATGGGAATTAGAGGGACCGACAACAATAATTGGAAAGCATCGTATACCTTGTGCTTGAAGTTGAAGCACTTACTTACCTATAACACCGTCAAAATTTAGGTATGGTGATATGACCTTTGGGACACAACAACAATAAATTTTTTAGAGTACCTCAGCAATAATATGGTTTACCAGAGTATAATAAACTTGCGTGTTTGAAATTTTTAATCATATGCGAACCAAATAAAATAATTGAAACCAGAAAGTTTGAGAGCTTCAATTCCAAAACTAATTCATACACCAAATGAGTCGTAAATATATATTAAATATATATGAGAAATTTAAAATGCTTGAGGTAGGTGTATCATGTTATCGTGAAGAAATGTGCAAGTCTCATTCATGCACGATGCAAGTGGGTGTGGGCTACTCCATTTGATAGCTATGTCATAATGAGTTGAAATTCATTAAATTAAAAGTACATAATCTATGGACGAATGACAGATTATATAAACAGAGAAGTTGAGTTTGAAATTGCTTTAGCCATTCTCAATAAATAAATCTTCCAGCTTATTTATGTTGAAATGGGACGAAGATAACCACATATACTAACTTTGTGCGGAACATTCTCCTTATCCCGTGATCCAACTAATCGATCAGTTTAAAAGGAAGTAATTTGTAATCTGCATAATACACTCTGACGTTCAAGTCAAAATTTTTCTCTATAGGTCTTAATGATCATTAATGCATATGTTAACCGCTTGATCGTAGCCGTTATGACATTAGTTACATCTTAATTCTGTTTAACGGTTATCGAAATCGAACGGTCACGAAACGCTTTCTGACATATCCACCTGCTCGACTTTGTCCCTGCAATTTGTCATCCTCTCCGACCGATTAGCTTCATGCCTATAATAACACAGCGCAAACTCCCCCACATCATTCAAACTTGAATTGGTCACACTCATTTAAATTTAATAATTTCATGATGCTAGCAAAATCCACATAGCAACATCTGGAATGTGATCAGCGAAAATGATTTAGGCAAATGTTGCAAACTGAAACTTAGAGATTAAACACAGCTCATAACTTCACTTTTCTTTAATATGAAAGTCAAGTCATAAGTGATGACGTACATATACATTAAGAAAATGAATAAAGAACATATTTACCTCCTTAGACACTTTTTATTTTTTTTCCTAACCATTCATTCTATTTTATTTTATTTATGATAAATATTATATAATTTATTTTTCTATCTAATTGACCCTAAAAGTAATAAATTTTACACGGACTGATTCAGTTCTAATTTTTAATATGTTTTAAACTAGGAAAATTGATATACAAAAAATTAAATTATCATTATTTAAAATAAGTTATATGTTATATATATATATATGTATATATATATATGTGTGTGTATATATATATGTGTATATATATATATATATATATATGTGTGTGTGTGTATATATATATATATATATTAAAGTTTTAGATAAATTATATCAAAGTTTAAGAAAGATAATTTTGTATATAAATTAAAAGACTAAAAAGTATTTAATCTTTAATTGAGTTTAAAATCATAAAAATAAAAGATTATTTAAAGAATAATTGAGATTAAATATAAACCTAAATGTTATATGCAAATATAGATAAAGTTTTAAAATCAACTTATATGGATTAATTAAATAATGGGTTAAATTTCTTTGGCTTTTAGCATAAAATTAATATTTGTTATTGTTAAAATTTTTAATATATTTTGGTTTTAAACTTTTTGATAGATTTCGATTTGAAATGTCATAAAATAAATTTAATAATTAAATTAAAAAGAAATATATTTATTTATTTTTAAAATTTTAGAATTAAATTATATAAAATTTTGAATAAGTACAAATTTTAATTTAATGTGAAAGAGAAAAAAGAAACATGGTTTTTAAATCCATATATTATAATTGGGTTGATGAGTATTCTGGTTCCTTTTGTCTGGTCATTTGTGAGTGATGATACTGAAAGGACTTTGAGCATATATAGTTGTAAAAGGCATTCTTGTTCTTCACAATCACAATCACAATCACGTGCATTTTTGGGGCCACATTTAAATTAAATTTAATATGCAGATGCCAACTAACTTTTTTAGTTGTTAGATAACAGATGAAATTTTAAAATATCAAATCATATCATATGCACTGAATGAACCCTAATTCCACTCGTCCAACTTCCATTGCTCTGGTAGTTGCTGCATCCCAACTGCCATATAATCAAATACCTTAATTACATTTTTAATCTTTAATTCTGGATCAATCCACTTTTCAAATTTCAAAAACATTATTTTGTTTCATACTATCAAATTTACTGTTTAAAACTAAATTAAATAAAAACACTTTAAATATGTTTCTTTTTCCTAAATGCAATTGCTCAATCTAATTTAAATTTGACTTTTTTGGCCATTAAATTTAAGTAACGTCATATCATGCCAAATGAACAAATAATGTTTTGGATAATTATATTTTATAACTTCAACAATAACAGACTAATCTATAATAATACCATTGATGTTTATGTAATCATCATATTTTTTTAAAACTAAAATATACGTCTTCTTTAAAATTTGTTTTTTGAGATTATTTTACACATTAAAATATATAATCATTTTTCTTGATTTTAATAAAATAGATGTAAAATTTATTTTATTTATACTCTTTGTCTCTCCATTTCCACACAAGAAAAAAGAAATCCCACTTTTCTTGTTATAATATATATTTTACACTATTAAAATATGTATTTTTTTTCATACAATACGTATATTTTAGGAATACTATTAATTTATTAGTCAAATTTAACTTAACTAGTTTATTTTAATATATGTAAGTTATTTTTTTCTTATGTATTGAAACAGAGAGAGTATTGTAATCGATAAAAGTAATTAATGTATTATTAAACTTTGCAAATGACATATATCAATAACAATAAAAAAACATTTCTAAAAATTTGACGCTTGAAAATAAATATAGATTATTTAATTTTCAAAAAATAGAAAAAAGAATGTAAGTACAATTCCTTTACAAACTATACTAACAAATTATATAGGGTGTGATTTATTAAAATATGATTCAAGAGAGAGAGACGAAAGATGAAGAAAAAAGAATTCAAGAGTATAACAGAATCACAAACAATAACTCAATTATGGAAAACCTAGATATTTGGTTTCACAAACTCAATTAGGAATTGGGATGTGAAATGAAATTATTTAGTATAAACTTGTTTCAACATTGATTAAAATTTTTGAATATGAATAAAACTAATATTTAATTTTTTAAAATTTAATATAGTTATGGGAATGAGAATGAGCATCTACGTTCTCGTCTGGGCCTTTTTTATATCTGATCCCTTTTAAATTATTAAAGAACTCTCTTTTTTTAGATAATTTAAAAAATTTATATTGTTTTTATTTTATTTTTGTCACTTATGTCTAGGATATATTCGATCATTTTTATTTTGTTTATCACTATTTGTCTTTTATTTAATTATTATTTGATATTTTTATTTTATATTTATATAATTATTGTTTATTTTTTATATTTAATTTGATTTATATCTTTTTATATTATTATATTTTCTTAATTATTTAATTAATATGAGGGATAAATATAAGATAACAAATTTATACCTACTAGATCAGAAATTAGAATGAAACAGTCTAACTCATACTCTGCTTTATTATCATTCCTAATTCAAATGTTAATTTTTTTATTTAGTTATATTTATACCTAATTGTTAATAAATGTTCTCGATCTAGAACCAGCTTATCATGCAATTTTTTTATAAAATTATTAATTTAGTCTCTATACGATAAATTTTAATTTATTATTTTGGCAGTATAAAAATATATAGAGAGAGGTGTGCTTTCAATTTTTTTTTTCACTTAAAACTATTTTTTCTTTGTCGTATTAATGATTGTTTAGAGTCAACAATGATATGAAAAAAAACTGAAGTAATGGTTTGAAAGTGCTTACTTTCCCATAATGAACATATCACTAAAAAATAATGAAACAAACTCAATTGGAGGGGAACACATGAATTATATTCATAAATCCAACACATGCTTAAGAAACAGATAATTTAAGCACACACTTAGCTATGGGTTTAAATAGTTACTCATAAAAATAAATGAACCCAAAAGTCCAATATAAATACGAGAAAAATACATAATTAAAAAAAATAAAAGAGAAAGATATAAAGCCTTCCTTTATGAAATAGATATGTTATCTTTATTTCGTTTCCAAGATTAATGACAAAAATAGACATATAATTAAAGTGAAAGTGAGCCAAACTGAACCATAATGTGCTAAATTTCTTTCATATTATTAGTATATTTAGATGAAAATGAATAATGATTATCTTGTCTTACAATATATATATATATAAGTAATAAGAAAGTGATATCAGATGAACTGGTACAAATATTTTTTGAGAATAGGAGGTACGAGCTTTCTGTAAACACTTTCAGAAGGATGAAAACCATCCCAAAAAACGTAGTCTCCCGCATTCTGACACGTGGGGTCCAAAGAGTTGCAGAACACAGCAGTCTCTATTTTGCCCGTACCACAACATCCTCTGTCTCCCACTTTAAAACCTGCAATGCAATCACAAAATTATAAATTCAACTTTTCTTATATTTTTTTTTACTTCACAATTTCTTTTATAATAAGGGAGAAAGTTGAAATTACCATAATTTTGGTAATTTACAATGATATCAAGTAGAGGGTTGTAAACATCAAGGTAAACCACCCTGGCATTAGGCAAATTCTGGTTAAGAGAAGCCAACTCCTTTGCCAGTTTGCCGTTGAATAACTTAGCCGCCTCGTTATACTTTTCTGCACATTTTCTTAGCAATCCTCCCAAAATTGTTCTCTGAAATGGCACACACCCAATCGGTGGGGCACTGAATACTCCTATCCTCCGAGCACCTAGTTGATATATTTCCTTTCAATTGTATTGAGAATAATTAATGTATGTACATTTTCGCCACACAATTAATAAAAATTGCATATATTAATTAAACTTTCTGCATACCTTTAAGAAACTAGAAGCTGAGCTAACCATTAGGTCAGTGTAAGTAGGAATATCATATTGCACTTCTCTAGCATGACTCAGAAAGTAAGTGTTGGAAATGTCGTTGCTGCCTTCCACCACAAGGACAATGCTATTGGCTAGGATGAAGTTGGTTCGCTCCTCCCCGACAAGTCCTTCAAGCTTTCTTATGTAGTCTTTGAACATGTCTATTTGACCAGACAATGATATAGCTGTCTGTCATTAAAACAGTAATCGAGTTGGAACATGTTTCTGTTATCAACCAAAATTTAGGAGCTTAAGGAGAAGAATGAAACTGAAAGTATCCGTACCGCCATTTTAGCTGTGAGAGGATCGTAGCCTGAACCACCAGATGCAAAACAGACACCAGTGAGGAGATCATTAGGTTGGAGATTTGGATCGAAATATGCCGGTAGAAGATCCTTAATTCCTAGTTCTTCAGCTGATCAGTGATCATATAACGTTAACAAATCTTGTTACTCTCGACAACAAGTTCAATATAAATGAATTTCATTTAATTATTATCCGTTTATGTTTCTCCACCATCAGAAAACAATGTACAGCACTTTAAAAACATTTTGTTCTGTTCCGATATTTTTTTAACCTCGTAAAATTAATACTTTTTTTAATTGTCAATATTAGTTATTAATATTTATTAGTGAGAGAATTGAATAAAAAAATTTATTTGTTAGAGAAACTAATGTTTAGCGTAAGAAATCTTTTTAGATTTGAATCTCATACATAATGCAGATGAACTTTTATTTAAGAAAAGGTGGAGACTTAAATTCTCTTGAGCTCTTTAACTAGGCTTTAGAAGATAACACATAATATAGATAGTGTCTATTTAAATTATAATTAATGGTTATGTATTAGGATCTTCCAAGTTTATGTTTTTTCACAAGTATTACTCAGACATTTCCCACCATTGACATACAAATCATTGTAGTTGGATTTATTCATAGGTATATAAATATGATTCTAATTAATTTACAATTAATTGTCCTTGAATTTATTAAAACCTATTTAATTGTGATTTTTTTTTCTTTCCAATAGGTTAACTAAAAAATATACTTCAACTATTGACATAGCAATACAAATCATACCAACTCATTAGTCAACGAACAATTTTATTATCACTAAATGAATTTCATTTATACTATCATCATCCACAATATATAACATGATTGTTCTTTGTTATGACTAGTTAATGAACTTTAATTTTATTTTTCTCGAAGATACAAATATGTATGTTGACTAAATTTTTATAATTGGATTTCTAAAATTCTTTTGACTTAACAAAGTTAAAAGAAACAACAATAAAAAAAATATATTAAAATTTTGAAAAAAAGATATTTTTTCGGTCAATAAGTGAACTATAGTAATTTATAAACTAGTTGGACTAATATAAAAATGTTCGATAAAAATATCAAAGTAATTTATTTTAAAAGTTTCCAACTTATAAATTATAAATTATTTGATAACTTATTAATTTTTTTGTTACTATCTCTTACATTATAATATTTTTATTATCTTTAATTTAATTTAATTTATTATTATTTATTTCAATCTTATGGACATAATTAATTATTACGGTATTTTTGGTTTTTGCTGAATTATTTTTGAATTCTTGATATGCATTTTAAAATAAACAAAAATTAACATGAAAAATTGAATAAATGTTTCATTATAGAATGCTAGAAAAGGAAATTCAATATAATAGTAATTGGAATTAAGAAATGAAAAAAATAAAAATTAATATTATAATTACACAATAATAATTTCATTTACATCATAAAATATATGTAGTTATATTACTTTATATTTAACAACTATAATATAAAGTACTTTATCAAATTCTTAGAATCCAATAGGTTAGTTTATCAATTCAAAATTTATTGTTAGGAATTATAAGTTACCATGCAGCTAGTTAATCAACTACCAACTAACTTATCAATTGTTTTTACCAAACCCAAAAGAGTAAAAGAATTCAATTAAAAAAAGAGCTTTTCCTATATGCTTTTTATCTTTTGATGGACGTTGGTATCAATCGATTATTGAATTAAATTGTTAATAATAAAATGAAGATATATTTTTCTAGCCTATGAATTTGTTTTCCTATGATTGATAACCATTATATGTGGTGTTTTCATTGACATGTGACGAAGAATAATCGTCTGAAAGAGCTCATCACCTCTGACGGGAAGCAGTTTTCATTCGCATTAAACACCTTTTGAAGTTGATAAATCTTGCAATACTAAGAATGTAATGAGATATGAGATTATTGAATCTGCATTGAACAAATTGACGAAACAATGCACAACAACAACTCCAATTTCAAATATAAAATGTTAAATTTGGTTTTTCTATATTTGACGATATTAATACACTTGAATGCATATTTAAGGGCAACAAATTTTTCAATTGCTACAAAACTTCATGAACAATGTTTAATCATTGTTGCAAAGTCCTTAAGGAAATTATGTATTATATTGATTAGTTCAATTCTTAGTTACCTTTTCTTAAAATTCTTGAATTAGAATTCAGAGTTTTTTTTTCGTATGAATGTCCTAGTTTTCGTATGTTTTAGTTACTTAAATAAACTTAGTTGATAAATATTATATTAAGTTTATACTTTGCCTAATTCAAATAAAACTCTTTTGAATTATTTTATTATGGGTTCGATATATATATAACATTTTGTTCTACTTGATATCGGACTATCTATTAATTCTACTCTCACGCTCGATATATTTATCTCTGATGTGAATGGATGTGTTGGAAGTTCCACATCAACCAGAGATAAAACCGATTTATAATATATAAGTATATACAAACCTCATCTTATAAATCGATTTTATAAGTTTGAATTAGGTTTAAAATCTACTTCTTAGAAGTAAGATTTTATATGATTTATCAAACTTCAATAATATTAATTTTCGATGCATTGACCAAATATTCGACAAAAACTATATTCCTTAATCTAGATCTTATAATCACCATATTTTTCCAAATTACAATCCACGCTCAATCAACCACTTTTCGAAGTTGAAAATCAATAGTCTCTTCCGTTCTTATCTACACCTCGTGCTAGGATGAGGTTAAGATAAATTCTCAAATTGAGATGAAATTGTGTAGCTCTTACTTTAGTTGTTATCATTTATTAATGGAAGAATTGAATCTTAATCTCTTTCGTCATCTTTTTAAATCTATCAAATCAATCATATATTTTTTAAATGTTAATAGAAGAATTGAATTCAGAATTCCTTTCACACTCTTAACTTTATCAATAAATCAACTTTATATCTCCTATCTCATAGTACTTTTATCTAACATCTCTTTAAAATTAAAATGAGAGTAATTTATACTTTCAAATTACTAATTGAACCTATCCTTATTTTTCTCACGTTTAGCTAATAGGTTGGTTAAAAATTTGATAATTAAAATTGAAAAATATTTCTGGTAAGTTACTTGTTTATCTCTTATTTATAACCAAATAATATTTTAAATTAAAAAAATTAAATAATTTCAGAGGAAACGGTTGCTATAAAAATATCATATTAATTCAGTTATTTAAAAATGCTTTATAATATAATAATACGACATATATCTATCTTTAGTTTTGAAATTAATTATGATGCACTAACCTTAATAGGATAGTTGTAATTAATAGAATGAATGTTTAAGATGTCACTTCAAATTCATTTTACATTTTTTTTATAAAAAATCAAATTAAAATTAACATTTTAAATAAGTCATAGTTTTATTATGGTAATTCGTTTAATGGCTAATATGTAAAGACCTAAAAATAAACGGTAATGGTTTAAAAACTAATTACTTAGTTAAAAATTCAATTTTATAACAGTATAAATATCATAAATGTTAAATTAAAACAGTAAGAAAAACAAATTAAAAAAAAAACAGAGAGAGAGAAGGAAAGAATAATGTACCTACAAGATCGGAAGGAACTTTTCCGTTACCGAATCGACCCGTCGGAATGGCTCCTCGGAAGTCTCTACCATAGGGAGGGAAATTGCACTTTGCAAGCGTTTGCGTGTTATTGTTGTTGTTGCCGGTGTCCATTATCGAATCTCCGAACACCAAGACTGCAGGAACGTTAAAATTTGGTGGAAGTTGCAATGCTCCTTTGGTTTTGCAAAAGAGGATGATGAAGAACAGTAACATGAGACGGAGCATAAGTGAAGAAGGAATTAAAGAAGAATCCATGGCGGTGGTACTTCTTACTCTCACTGCAACTGCATTTAAATAACTACTCAGACTGTCACACCAACAAGAAAACGAGTCTCACGCCACAATCTCCTCTTGCTTTAATCTCATTCATTGCACGCAAAAAATTGTTTCATCTAACTTCTGACTGCACGGACCTTCCATTTATGATCTCTCTCTACTTTTTTTCACATCAAAACTTCTGCTAAGTAACCGATACTGCCTGAGTTTATACATTATCATCAATTTCGTGTTTTTGGTGAAGATTTTCTCTCCATTGATGAGAGCTTCATTAAATAATAAGCTGGTCTCAATCATCTCTGCCAAGTTGCTGAACAAAGCATAAATACAGTGGTAAAGGGAAAAATATATTCCACTCCGGAGAGTCTTACGGAAAGAGTAGATCTTACTTCACCAGGCTTTTCTCAGCCTAATCTTTTCCACTTGGAATATAAAACTAAAAGGATTAAAAAAATTAGTTAGTAATTTAATTATTTTTTTATTCGTTTTTATATATCTGCTTTTTATTCAAACGAATACTCTTTGTATTAAATAGAATCATGGTAGTTTTTTCTTTCTAAATTTAATGTCATTTTAAAATAATTATATTGATTTCAATTATGATAAAAGTTGTATTGTATGACTATTATAGTAAGATGTTTGAACAAATTGTTAATAAGACGCTCCACTAAATCATCGTTAGGACTGGACGATAAATCGATTTATTAATTGTTAGGATTAACTCTAATATTGAATAATTTAATATAAAGTATGATTAGACCATAATTAAGTTGTTATAATAAAAACATATTTCATAATTTATAAATATAGATTTAAAATAATAAAACAAATAATTACATTTAATGTATCATTAATATTTAAATAATAAAATCTTTATTTGACTTTGACACATTTCACGGGTATCTCCCAATTATTTAAACAAATCATTAAGAGACTTGGAACGGAAGAAAGTTTTTGAACCTTCATAAATGTTAAACGTTGTTCCGAAATAAAAAGTTTATTTAATAATTTAATTTTTATTTAAATTATATATACGGATTTAATTAAGTGTAAAAACAATATTAAAACAAAAAAAAATCGTGAAACTATATATAGAAAGTAAAGAAATATTGAAATGAGTAAGATAAAATGTTATGACACCGCAACGCCCTATTGAGCAGGGCAAACTGTGGAGTAAGAATCGTAAACATTTAACAGCACAGATAGATAGAGACCCATACCCCAAGGCATTACTGACTCACTTGCAGTGGTGTTTTAGTGCAATTTTATTTTATCGATTACTCTAAAATAAAAATAAAAATAAAACTATGAAATTTATATTTTTTTAATTTATATATTATAAATAGATAAATATTCAGTTTAGTTTTCTTTTGTATTTATATATACAAAATTGTTACAACCCCACGTAATTTTTTATTGTAAGTGGTTTGAATTTACAATTCCCAGCAGCAATAAAAAGAAGAAAAATATACTTTTACATCTACTAAAATAAAATAAAAAATACCAATTTAACACTCTATTTAATAATATAATGAAATAATTTGTATTTAATAAAAAAATAAATAAGCTTAAAAGAAATTTGTAGACTCCATATTTATATATCATATAACCTGTTCATTAACTCCCCTACTGAATCTTATACAGCACCGCTTTCATTTAAACTTTCAATTCCACCAATTATGCATTCAATAAATCGTCTGTTAATGTCCTTTTTTTTCTCTGTTACAACGTTTCTTTCATATACTAATTTGTATTTTCAATCAACTCGAGTCAAATAAAGATGTGAAAAATAAAAAAACAAAATAAATTAGTAAATAAATATCGCCTTGTCTCTATAATGAATAAAAGAGTTGGAAGAAAAATACTAATTTTGAAACGTCTATAATATGTAATAGAAAAATAATATAACATGATATTTTTTTTTAATTTTTTGCGGTATAACAAGTTGTCCCGAATGCATGGTTCACATATAGTTTAATAATTATTGATTTTGATTTTAATTTATTGATAAGTTTAAGTTAACGTTCTCACCTACTAATTTAAGAAATATTAATTTCCTCATCTGTTCGTCCAACTGTATGTTAGCGTAATGAAGAGAGTAGTTATGTTTGTTTTGGGCCAAAGTTGGCAGTGGGCCAGCTGATCCAAACGGAGGTGTACGATTGTTGACACTTGTGTTCTTCAAACGTAAGTACTGTCTGTAATAAATATGCATATATGCAAAAAAAAAAAAAAAAAACTCATGAAATACTTTTAAACATTTATTATATTCTAAAAATCGAAAATATTTTAGAAATATATTTATATAGAAGAAAAACAAATTGTTTATTAAAATTTTAAGATTATAAATGTTAATTATGATTTTAATATATTATAAGATACTTATATTGATTAGTCTATAAAAAGTGTTTCAAACTGTGTGTATCACTTTCATGTCTAAATTATTAATGAATAAAAGTATTTATTGTGATAGAACAGTATTAAAAATTTGTTGACGTATCAAACATATTATTACACGTGTAATCCCACGTGTTGACACAGTAGTCTTGTACTCCCTTTGATTTTCTTTCATAACCTCTTCACCCGTCCCTCTGCTGTCCCGTAACCCTTTAAGTCGACACATACCTTAATTTAGGATTCTTAAATTCCAAAAAATCATACAATTTAAAAATAATTCAAATGTAATTAAATGGATTGAACTTGAAATTTAAAAGTATAGATTTGAATTTGAGATAAAACCATTATAATAGACTTAAAGTAATATAGGTTTAGATTATTATGAATTGAATTTATTAATTTGAATATTTTGTCATGTGTATAAATTTTATTACCAATTTTATCTTTATTAATATAAGTTATTTTATATATAAATTTTTATTATATTTTAAAAAATTTAAGTAACTACTTATAATTTTTTTAATTTTTTAATAATTATAAAAAAATAATTTTAAGTTATCTTAATATAAAAAGTGAATACCACTAATAATAATAGTAATATAAAAACCGCGGTTATGCGATATATAAAATAGGAAGAATGTTCATTGAAACCTGAAACAAAATTCACAATTTTGTATAGATTTTGAAAACGAATAGAAATGTTTTCTGAAATTCATTTTAAAATGGTTTCGGTTCTATTTAAAATGATTTCAAAAGTCCAATTGAAAATGAAAAAAAAAAAAAAAGTGCATTCACCTTAAATAGGTGTACTGGCTTAATGATAGCATACATCATACATTTGAGTATAGTCATTGAGTTAAGAAAGTGGCAAAGAACAAAAGCCTTTTTTTGTTAAAGTGTTGGATGGCAATAATAGCCCACTACTATTTCAGCCCACTAAAGACAGTAAACAGAAGGCCCATGCTATTTCAATAGCCCAACCATTCTGCTTTTGGTTATTTTGATTTCCCGAAATATCCCTATTTCCTCCCAAATCATATCCCTAACTTTTTCTGCATATTGTTCAAAAATATTTTTAATATATATTTCTAGAACAATACAGAAACAAATTTCCTTACCAAATTATTCTTTCATTACTACAGGAAGTAAAACTTGACACTACAAAAGCGACTTCCAAAAAATTAAAATATAAATTCAAAAATACATACTTTTTAGATGCTTCGACCCTAA
Source organism: Vigna mungo (assembly GCA_036885675.1). Classification (NCBI taxonomy): domain Eukaryota; kingdom Viridiplantae; phylum Streptophyta; class Magnoliopsida; order Fabales; family Fabaceae; genus Vigna; species Vigna mungo. Next base: position 44,686,680 of record CP144699.1, on the reverse strand, counting down.
AGAAAAAAGCCTCCTTGAGAATCCCAAAACTGGTGTTAGTCTTTGATGAACTGAACATTCATATTCACAGCCAAGGGGTATATTTTTGTGATCAGTTACGTATATCATTACATTTTCATCACAGCAATGATATAAAATGTAATTTTATTTACTTCAGTGTGTTGAGGTATGACTACTGCTTAATATATTTTTTAAAAGGATCCGACACTTATTTCGCCGTACATAAAAACCATTTAAACCACAGGTTGTGACATGGAGTAGTGAATACGAGGAAATACATGATACGTATATATAGTAATAGAGGATAAACTTATCCTTTAAAACATTTCTTCTTCCCAAAAACCCCATGGAAATGGAATGAAAAGAAAGGAAGATTTATGTGAAAATCTATTTCACCCCATAGTTATTTCTATTGAAGTTGTGATCCCACTTAATCAGAGATATAAAAGATAGATATGAATTGATCTTAATATTTTAATATTCCAGACAATGTATAGGTATCTAGCCAAATATAAATGAAGTTCTGATAGTCTATAGGTATCGAGCCAAATATATTCAGAGCTGAACCAACGAAAAAACCAGAATGAATTCACCGTACATACCTATACAATTATATATACGTTCAGCGTCTATTTTATACAAGGGGTCAAATAAATTGGAGAGAAGTACTCTAAAAAAGCACACCAAGTTGAAGCACAAAAAGAAGGAAAAAAAAGGATGCACATAAAATTAGGTAATGCAACAAACCCAATGATATAGTAAAAAGGCAACCGCAGTAATTATAATCGTGAAATAAACAGGTCCGTGAAACAATTGAATTTTAAACTTGACAAGCATATAGACAACTTCATCCGCACTAATGTTTATCTGAACTCAATGAGCACTCACAAGAAATGGGTGCTGGCACACTCCACACTCAATGGTCTCTGAACCCGAGCTGGGCACCTGAACCTGAAATAACGCCCAAAATAGCGCCATATAAAGATGATGAAATGATGTGCGTATATGAGAAAAGATAGGGCAATGGTCACTAGATTCAAACCTGCAGGTGGACAGTGCAAATAGGACATGCAACTTCCTTCATCCGCCTTGCAGATCCATCAGACTTGGAACCTACAAACCAGACCACTTAACAGCTCAAGAGATAATTTTAAGAGTCACAACAACAGAAATTACAGTCATCTAAACTAAACTGTCCACACGACATATTGTCTCAAACCTGCCTTCTTTATGTTATGAATAAAAAAAATAGAAAATGTATACAGTAATTGCTGAAAGTCTACATCAATTAACTTCTATTATTCCATTTATTGCAAAAATTGTGCTTTTATTGCAAGTAACCAGAGGTAGAAATAGATTATTTTGCAATTAGGAAACTGTTTGATCTCTTTCCAATATAGGATTTGCAAATTCGTTATTTCCTTTTCACATGAACTTTTTAGATTACAAGGCAAGGCTGGTTACAAAGGGGTTTGTTACCTAAAGCTTATGGAATTGACTATGGGAAAACTTTTGCTCTAAGTATCTAAAATTAATTCTATAAGAAACACTTCGATCAGGTAGGAGACATTCTCACCACATATCAGGTATCAGGCATTGTAAGTAAGCAAGGGGTTAGCGAAGAAACACTTTGATTACATGATTGGCAAGCTGCCCATGTAAAACATGTTCAAGCCAGCTGAGGGTTAGTGTTGAAAGTCTACATTAATTATCTTTTATCGATAACATTCTGTTTTTATTACAAGTAATCAGGTAGAAAGGAAACAATTATCTCTCTCAAAATTACGGGATATGCAAATTCGTTAGTTTTTTCACATGCAATTACAACGCCCAACTTTTTAGACCCCCTTTTTTCTAGGAGCTGGTTTGCATCTTTTTTTCAATTAAGCGCAAAATATCACCTTCCAAGTTTAGTTACACATATGGCTAACTCAAACTACCAAAATTGAACTCATTACAGTACCTGATGTCTTTCGATTTCTCTCCAGCTCCTCCTGCCAAGACATACAACAATATTACTCAGGTAATTCATAGAATTATAGCCTTCCACTGGCAATAAAAACAACACAAAAACAAATGTTTTATTGTCCCAATGATTTACCTGAAGTTTCCTGGCAAGATCCTCATGACTCTGCAACGTAGGTTTACTTGATGACTCCCGGGCACTACTTAGCCGCAGAGAAACTTCTCCCTATACAGGAATGAAACTATATTTAACTTAACAACATCACTTCTTCAGTTTGAACTGTTCAGGCACTAATTTAACTGACAAAGAAGAGTAACAGAAAAGAGGCATGGGAAAGGCCCATTGACAGTGAGGGGATAGGGGTAAAGTCCCTACTTGGATATCCCATTTAATAGGGCTACAATGTCAGCAGATACAAAGCAAGAACATATTCCAAAACGATATCTCTATGTTTACTATCTCTTACAAGAAATATTACACATACCATGCACCGATCACAAACTCGCACAGGCTGTGCATTCTCTTCAGTAGTTAGAGCAATTCTACCATGTGTACATTTGTCACAGAAAATATCACCACAGTTCCTACAGTGGTGCTGTTAGAAGCACAGAGGATCATGGGATTAGCAACAGAGCAAACAAAACAGAAAACATTGGTTGAGAAAAGCAAACAGGAAAATCAACCTTGCGAATAAAAGCCCCAAAATCAGTGCCACATGCTGTACATTTTGTTACAGCCTCATCTGGAACCTACACAAATAAAAACTGGTAAGCATCTCTAGTTTTGAAAAAAAATTAACAAAGATCACAATCCAACAGAAGCAAGTTAACATGTTTGGTCAATTAATTCTCTTTAAAATTAAATCAACTTCGCAAAACTTTGAAGGAGTGAAATAAAAAATTAACATTTAAACATAAAGTCCACTAAAATACCAATTGAAGCAACAAAACATGTTCAAACAATCACAATCCTCTACAAGCAGAACACTGCCTCCTTGGAAAAATGAAAAGTGTTTCAAAGAAAACATTTCTTCTAAAACCTTAGAATCCTATTTTCAAGACAGGAAGAGATACAATAACACAGAAACCAAAAAGATTGCATTTAATCTTTACCCAATGATCCTTTTCTTCATTGGCAGGTTTAATCAGATTCATCCAATCGCCAAAACCTTTCTTTCTTTCTTGAGTCTGTTCATTTGCTTTCACAGGCTCAGAAGGCCTTCTGCTTCCACCCATTTCTTTGAACTGTATTATGAAAAAGAAAACAAGGGCAGTCAAGACATGAAGAAAAAACAGATCCCACTATTTAAAACAATTTAATTGTTGACAGGGAGCCAAAACCCCCAAGAAAAAGCAAGGCGATCAGCTAGTTAACTAGAAAACCAGAGAGTTTAAAAATAGATTAATTGCCAACAATCAAAATCACAGATAGCAGCGTTCAGCAGCTGACTCCAGAATTGATATACTGAGACAGTGGATAGGAAGATAAGACTACAAAATTTCCACATGTATATTAAATTATTTATTATTTATATTAAACAAATAAATGCTAAAATAAGTTCAACAAGAAGGCTGCTTCCTAGATTCATTCAATAGAAATCAGTTTGTTCGCGCTGCTATATTAACCAGGGGATGAAAAATACGATAAGCTAACGTTTATCAGGCAGTTTAGAAGCTGATTGGGCCATCTATATCTTTCTATTCACGTTCATCTACCTTTCACATATAAGCCCTAATTTGTTTTCTCAGACAGTACTACAGTAGGGTACATATAACTCAGCTTGTTCTCCAAGTTCCATCATTTCTGGACATATCAAACGGTAACTCAGCGTCTTCCCACAATTTTTTTTGAAAGAAAACATTTTCTACCCAAATTTATCGTAAAAAACATGAACAATTATTAGAAGAGAAAGTTGAAAATATTGAACACCTGTATTGTTGCAGCAGTCACTGTATCCAAGAGTGTGTTGGTGGTATAACTGTTAGATTGCAATCTGATTCGTCTTGGCTCAATATCCACAGGGCTTTTTGACCAAAATGCAAAGGTGGACGAATCGACTCTCTGCATATTACAATTAACAAAATATTATAATGAAATTGACATGCAAAACTAATTTCATGGATGTATTGAAGTTTTCTTAAGAAATGACGAAGCTCACATCACATCTTGTTATATTCTCAAGAGGATAAATCCTCAATGTCCGGCTGGTATTTGGATCCAGCATACGAATTCCATCCAAACCAATCTGAGCAGACAAAGGTAGACAGAGTTCAGGTCAGCAGCAATAACGTTTTTTACAAACACAAAAAAGCAGGAATTTAACAATAATAAATTTGCAGTAACAGTCAGTAAAAAACGAGGAGCATTATGGATACATAGGCATGACAAAAATTTGTTGGTTTCTTGACCAGTACAAAGAAAGAACAGAGAATCTACAATGAGAAAAAGAGAGGGTATCGTATTCAAACGAAAAGGAAGTAATCCTTTGGCAAAGTATATAACAGCAAACCCTTTTGGACAGAAATTACTACTTTTGGGTCAAGGTCATAAACTAGATGATCCAGACCATTAATTAGCCTAATTAAAATATAGATGAAGCACCCCTAGTCATGTTTATCAAACTCTAAAGTTAACTCTTAAACTCTTACCAACGTATGATTTTATGTCATAAACCCTATTTTGAATAGATTCAGATAAACCCTTAACTCTCGGGTCACAAAAAGAGGTCAACGAATTTGAAATTAATGAATTTGGGCTCTTCTTCATTGATCCTGAAGTGTTAGTATTTTATTACAACACAAACTATTTGAAGAAATTAGCTCCACTTTAAAATGTTTAACTTAAGAATTTGATTTGTGAACTTTTATATATGATCTTACCATTTATGTAAAGTTTAATTTTATTTAGCATTAAAGTACTGTCACGGCAATCTTAGTCAACTTTACGAAAATTTCCACAAATATTCCGTATCCCCACAGCTAATAACCGTGGACACGTAAAATAATAGTCATTACCACATTTTGCAATTGTTATTTCAAATTCCATAAAAAAAAGAAGACAAAATACTATAACAATTAGATAAATGGTACGTTTTATTAACCAAAGGTAACTTTCAAAATATTGAAAGCTATCTTTAAGAACATATGCAAAATGCTATCTCAAAACCCATGTCCTGTGCCACATGCCTACCCCTAGTCCCAAACCTGACTAGTTTTTACAATAACAGAACAAAGGAAACAATTTAGTTAACCTGTTTGATTAAAGTTAACTAGACTTTCAATGAATATTGAACATGAGCAAGTCAGATTTAGTGCGACCGATATGTGATATTGAAGCAAAAAAAACCAACATAATAAAACTCACAACCAAACATATGACTCTAGCTGTAATTTTCGTACCTGACAGAGAACATCCATGGTGCTCTGACCCCCACTTTCCGCCAATAGCTTGACCCGAAACTTTTGCACGCCACCGCCTTTAACGTCTTCATGGGTATCAACCTTGGGCACCGCTTTCACAATCTTACCCCCCCCAGAAGATTCCTTATGAGAGGGGAAACTGATAGACCTCCCGTAATCATCAAACGACGCCCAAGTCGATGATTTCGGCGCCGTGCCACGCGCCCCATACGGTTCCACCTTCCCTCCCTGATAAGCATACACCCCATCTCCATAGCCATCATCACTGCCGCCGCCGCCACCTTCGTACCTCGAATTACCACCGCTCTTTCCATAATAATCCGATCCCAACTCAGACCGGCTCCGATTGAAGCTGCCTCCGTACCTGTCGTCTAAATATCCGCCGCCATGATCAGACCTCACGGGAGGCTCATAGGCGGGTGGTTCATAGGTCGGAATAGGCGGAACGGAGGAGCCTCCGGTGTAGCTGTAGGGAGCAGAGTTGTATAGGGAGGGAGCGGGACTGGGGTTGGGAGGGGCGTAATTGGGATGCGTTTGATGCTGATCGTATGGTGGGAAATAGGGTTGTTGTTGTGGTTGTTGGTAGGAAGGGTTTGATTCGAAGGGCGAGTTGAAATTAGGGTTGGAGGAAGAGGGAGGAAAAGAAGGAGGAGCAGTGGGTGGAATAGGATCAAGATTTTGAGGGTAAGAAGGATGATAGTTGGTGTAATCTGACGGAGCGTAATTGGGGGTGAAAGGAGGCGCAGAAGCGTAGAGGTTGTTGGGGTTGGGATCGGAAGGGTTGGGATTGGGGTTGGGGATGGGGTTTTGGGGATGAGAAAATTGATAATACGGAGGAACAGAGGTGAAATCTCCTTGCTGCATCGTTAACTGCAGCTGGTTAAATTGGGATTAGGGTTCTTGAGAAGTGTGAGGTAGAAGATCGCGATGATTGATTGAATTGATCGATTCTAAAGACTCTCTGAGAAGGGTTTGGAAAAGGAGAATAGAATATCTGAAGTGGTTTGAATGAATGCTGTAGAAGTAACTTGGGTGCTGCGCAATGACCTTCAGTGGGTTGAGGAAAAGAGAAAGAAAGGAATACTGTAAATAAATAGTGGCAACTAATTATTGGGCCAACTCCATGGGTTTGTTGCTGAATACAAAATTATTTTTATCATTTTATTTGCTATTTACTCCCTATCTTTTTAAAAATTATCTATCATTTGTTGGTATCTAAAATATTCTGATATAATAACAGAAAATGTCTAACTAAAAAAAGTAATGTGTGAAGTATGTAAATTAATAACATTCACATGAAAGAGGTAAAAGAAAGGTTTCTAACATTCTTTATCCCAATTTAGCTTATATGACAAGTAACCAGCTAATGAACTATAATACCAAAACTGGAACAAAAAACATGCAGATCAAAGTGTTACTATACAAAACTTTTTTTCATATATACTAATCAAAATGCATGTAAAATAATAATAATTGAAAAAATAATTATTTGAGAGATAAAATTAGTAAGTTAATTATTTTAGTTTAAAAAATAATTATTTATTAAAAAGAAAATAAATATATAGAGAAAAAAGATAAATTGTTTTTATATAATGATATAGAAAGCAGTAATTGGTCCAATCTTACCAAAGAAAAATATAACCGTCTAACCATTTTTTTATGTGAGTTGATAGTTTATTTATTTCTATAATGATAATGATACCACTTTGTGTAACAATTTTTATTTTTATTTTATCTTTTATAATATTATTATTAACTGACTTTGAAGAAAAAAAATATAATTGTTAACGATTTTAGAAATAATTGTTGTTTTGAAATATTTTGTAAAAAACTGTTATTTATTATTATTATTATTATTATTATTATTATTATATGTATAGCTTTTAATGTTATTATTATTACTTTGAAGTATTTTTTATAAAACTGTTATTTTTTATTTTTTATTTATTATATTTAAAGTTTTTAATGTTATTATTCAAATAATTTTTATTATCTTATTTGTTCTCTTATATATTAACTTTTCTCTGTATATTTACTTAATCCATCCGCCTACAACACAAATATAATATTATATATATAATGCTCGTTTCTTTTAGGTTTGGGGGCAGAACTTATTTTCCCTCCAATAAAAAATCTCATACTCTGTAGTTTCCTTAAGGTAGTGAGTGATTTGTTCTGATACAACCGATTGAATTTTTTCTATATAATATTATGTCCTTTTCTAATCTGAAACATAAACTGCATAAGAATTTTTAGCATAGACATTTCGATCCGTGTACTCGAAGACTTGCATGCTACGATATTCTTTTTAATTTTGGTAACTTAATAGTCACATTACCCATGAAAAATTCGAGTCATGGGTCATATATATAAAAATGTAAACCAAGCTAAAAAATTCCAAAGGATGCTTGTATCCTATACTGTCTGTTTGCGTGTCAAATGAGTGATAATATGTGTCTCTGTACCCGTGTGTTTCTTATCTCACTCTCCATAACAATATTCGAGTGTAGATCATCACGATCCTTACTCCCTAATCTATAACTAGAAGAAAAGGTCAATTTTTACAGTCACAATAATTGCATCATTAAACACGATGAAGCAAAGAGGGATATTGTTGCGCTTGTCGCAGCGTCAGATACCCAGATTGTATACATATACCCAGATTTACCAGAATAGCATGTGATCACAAATCACTACATCCACATGATGAATTATAAGTGTTTGTCGTGTTTACTAACACTCAACAAACTTATTAAGATAAACGTAATTTCATGTCTTCGTATGCACGATCCATTTTATAAAGCCATTTCGCAATCCTGGTCTGCTCTACCATATCTCTACCTGACTGGAAAGGGAGGATGGGATACAGAATAGCAAACACAGCAAGATCTGCTAAATTAGGATCCAACCCACCTGCAAAAATCAAGAATATAAGAGCTTGTTGAATCCTCGTGGTAACTTACATTCCAAGCATGTTTTGGATCAAGTTATTAGAACATACCTAGAAATTTACGGCCGTTCAAAGCATCAACCCATTGTTCGGCAGCTCCATGCAGTGCTGCTCGCTCATCGGTGATGTTGTGTTTATTCTTCAATTTCTTTAACCGAAAATAATTTACTACAGCCGCAGAATACTTTATCACTAACCTATTAAAACTATTCAAATTTCCTGCATGTAGAAGGAAACAAGATTGTTTACATAGCATAACATGATAGACTTCAGGATAAAAAGAAATCAAGGCTAAATAAGAGAGTGAAAAGGAAAGTTAGCAAACAGTGAGGATGAATAATTAAAATAATAATGCTTGAAAGGTTTGATAAGCATTAGCTTACAAAAGACATACACCTAGTGTATATTTTTTAACAGCAATTGAATTAAAGCTTCCCCTCTCTCCCTCCATTGGTGTGCCTTAAGTCACTATTTACAGCCATGCGGATACAATTTAACAAGGAATACTTAAATTTAAAGAAGAAAAATAGTTTGATGGATCCTGATGTATGTTTACTGTCATGAATTAATAGGATAAGTTAGTATCCATTCCATTTTACATATTTTATGGTCACTACAGAATAATCAAATAAGCATCAAGTAACCGAAAATAACAAAGAATATCAAGATCCAATAATGATTTTCATCCATATGCAGAAAATGACACCAAAAAATTAAGGTAAAATGAAATATGGTCAGTATTTGTCAACAATTTTTTTTTTTTTGCAGAAAATGAAACATGGCTCAAAGAGTTGCGGAGAAGCACAATGCCGGCCATAAAAACATTATCAGCCTAGAGCTCATCTGTTAGATATAACCAATGATAAACAACACACTATCATATTTGCTAATATGTTAAACTATCCTTTTTGTGTTTTGAAATAAATAAAGTAATAGTTTATAATAGACAGACTTTTAGTCAAAATCTTACCTACGCTGGTGTTATATTCCACTGCTTCAAGAGTTTCAGGAACATTTCGATATATATTTGCGAACACGGCATGCACCAAGTGATTATCCACCCACCTATATAACATGTCACAGCATAAGGTTCATATCTAAGGAAGCAGTCGGTTATAGATACATGTACTTAATCTTGCATCAAATATTACAACAAAAAAAAAAAAAGACATCCAAATGGGGCACCAGAGGTATAACCTTGTGTTACCAAAGAACTAAGATAGCAATGCAACAATGTAGTAAAAAAATAAAAAAATCTAGAATAAATAGTCCGAGAAGGACGATAGCAAACATACTCTCGCCACTTCTTCTCTTCTTCTGCATTTAGATCATAATCTGGATGTATCCTCTTGATCAACTTATCAATTATGTCTGCCGAAAAAAAGGAAGGCGAGTTTAGTTACAACCATGTTTGTTAACAGTTTCTGTTTTGCAACATAAAGTATCTGAAACTTCTTTCTTTCTTTTACAATTAATTAATCTCTCTCCCACCAAATTGGCCCGTTGTAGAATGAAGTAGTGTCACAATAGTTAATTTATGCAATAATTACGAGACTGGAGAGTCGAATCACTCGTCTCAACTACTGTTGGTTTTACTAAAATGCATAGAACACAGCATGAATGAAAACAGTAATAATAGAGTTATTGAAGAACCTGAAGAATCAAACATCAGTTCACCGTCAAGAGCAACGTTGGGCTTTTTCTTGCCATCGGACCATGTGACCCCCTCAACAGCTTTGTACGGAATACGGTAATACTCCAGAAACGCTGCAAAACCAAACCAATAAAACAGCAAATTAAGCAAATATGAAATCTTGAAGTAATTTCTTTTGGAGAATCTTTCTTTCACTGCATACCACAAATCTTTTACAATTTGTGAAAAAAAGAGTCTTGATGATCCATAATAAAACCATCATGTCGCATGTTTTCCAAGATCAAACAAAAGATCAGTTCTTTGGGATTTCTTGATACATACATATATGAATCTGATCTGGTTCTTGAAGAAGAGAACTCTTTTCATGTTTATACTCCAAGAGAAATAATTGGTCTCCTTTAGAATGAGAGATGAAAGTAAGGACTAGATTTTCTCTATAATATAAGTAAAAGGGGCTGAAGGGATTAGTTGACTCATCCATTTGTTACATCACGTCAAGAACAAATCAAGAATCTACTAGTTTTGGTATAGACAAGAGAAAGCAGCAGAAGCAGGGTCAGAGCAGATATTGAACCCACTCTGATACCATATTAAAACTGGTACCCGAGAAACACTGCAAAACCAAACCAATAAAATAGCAAATTAAGTTCTGAAATTCTTAGCCCTTAATAATTAAAAGGTTGAAATGTTTTTAGTCTTATTAAAAGTGGTACCCGAGAGAGAGTAAGGGTTTGAGACTTACTGCGAAGGGAGAAAGCTCTCCCATGGCTGCCGGAAGGGGGAAAAGCAGGAAATCAAAGAGAAAGATGAAACAGAGATAAGAAACTAGAACTTGCTTTCTATTACTGTGTATTGAGTCTGATTCTTCTTAGTTACATAAAAGAAAAGAAACCCTAATCTTAGTTAGGCAAAGGGAAAGGGAAAAAACCTGAAAACCCTAATTTTCTAACCAATTTATACTTCTTTCTACGTAATAATTCTAACAGTAATCCAACCTTAACCAACTTATTAAGCCTCAAAATCTTAACATACCATATAATTTTTCGATGTCTGATACATTTTTATTTCTAGAGTTTAAATTATTTAAACTTTTGATACATATCAAATGTCAAATAAAGCCATTTAACAGTATCACTGATTCCAAATGAAAGATCTGCTTCGTGAACTGTATCATATTTTAATTGAATTGTATCATACTTCAACTGAGATCAAGGCAATAAAAATCAAAATGAGTTAAATTCTAAGTAAAAACCTTAAACACGTTTTGTTTAAAAAAAAAAATGACACAAGGAAATGGACAGTTATATATCTTACCTGTGCTGTAGTGACTGGAACAGTTTTTTAGTTGATAGTTTATTTATACCTATTTATAATGATAATTATACTCTGTGTGACAGTTTTTATTTTCATTTTATCTTTTATAATATTATTATTAAATGACTTTTTAGAAAGATATAATTGTTAAATATTTTGTATAAAACTGTTATTTCCTATTTTCTTTTTAGTTTTTTTTATTATATTTATAGTTTTTATTGTTACTAAGATAATTTTTACTATCTTATTTTTATCTCTTATATATTAACATACAATCTGCATATATTATTACTTAATAAAACAATACAAATATATATAAAATGCGGACAATACCTATATTAATATATAAAAAGTAATTATTTTGTGTTTCTATATTTATTTTCTAATTTTATTTTTTAAATAAAAAAATAATTAAAATAAATATATTATCAATTTTACTCTATTTAAAAAAATTAAATTATTATTTTTTTCAATTAGATTGTTTTTTAATTATTTTTTCAATCAATTTGACACTTCTATCAATATATTAATTAAACCTTTTATTGCACCATATCTTACTCAATTTGTAATACATAAAGAAAGTAATATATTTTAATTATACGATATATAAACCTTAAACACCTTAAACCTTAACATAGTGCGTACAGCTTAATTTCACCGACCTATGTCCTATGTTCTGCCCGTTTCTTTTCAAGTTCTATTATTTTAGGTTTGGAGGCAGAATTTATTTTCCTTCCAATAAAAAAACCTCATACTCTGTAGTTTACTTAAGGTAGTGAGTGATTTGTTCTGATACAACTGATTGAATTTTTTCTATATAATATTATGTCCTTTTCTAATCTGAAACATGAACTGCATAAGAATTTTTAGCATAGACATTTCGATCCATGTATTCGTAGATTTGCATGCTACGATATTCTTTTTAATTTTGATAACTTAATAGTCACATATTACCCATGAAAAATTCGAGTCATGGGTCATATGTGTAACGTCCCAATATATATACTTCAAAAGCTATGATTTATTTTAAGAGTTACAAAATAATAAAGGAGAACAGTAAAGAATAAGACTGAAATAAAATAAGCTAGAAATTTAAACTAAACCGAACAGAATACATCAACATAGTAAACTAAATAGGTTAACACTCTGGTATACAATATATACATAGACCGGTTGACCAAGTTCAAACTATTCCCTATACATATCATTCTATAAAATAAAGGAAAAGGAATAACTATCTCTAAGGACCGGGCGGTCCAGTACAATACTCGGGCACCGCCTCTAAGCTTTCTTCAGTCTGCACGGCGTCCACCAGTGTATCTTCTAGAGTAACTTCCAAACTATCTTCTGCTCACATCCAGAAGGATGATCATTGCAAATGATGAGAAAAGAAAAAAAATCGACCGGTCGGATACCGAACGACAACATACAAAGACAAATAAGGGTAAGCTTATGTAAATTTAACTTATCCATTCATCATATGAGTAAAACATCTTATACAACAAATCAAACAAAACAACATATCATTCTCATACTCAAAATTGACCGTTAAGACACTGTCCGGACGATATGAACATGTAGCTCGGTCGTCCCTAGCACCCGGGCAGTGTAGTAACTGTTTCCTCAGCTGCCGCCCGAGGTTAGTCCTCAAACGGAATATCAGGATCAAGGACAACACCGGAGTCGTTCCCACATTCATACTTTACCAATCAATTTTCCAAACTCATGAGATATTCCACCCGAGGAATTCTCTTACTTAATCAAATTCTTCATTTATTATCACTTTAATAAAAGAAAGGTATCAGGACAATTATCAACGATAGAACAAAAGATAAAACGAGACCGGAAATACAACTGAATGATCTGATAAGAATACAAATGATATTTATGAAATTGAACAGGCCGTTCTGGCAACAATTAAAAACTAATCATCAAAGATTTAACACTAATAATGACCGGACGGTATGATCAAAGATGAGACTGGAGAACAGAAGAGTATCAGTTGATTGAATAATGAACCGACAATGAATAAAATCGTACCCCAAAAGATTAACCATAAATATTAATCATCTGGCCGGTTTGGCAAAGGATAAGACAAGTACTAATCATAGTCGAAGGCTAGTCTATGACCGAACACTTCTCAAAAGGAATAATTTAATCAAACAAACCGGTCGTTCTAATACATAAAACTTCACTAGACTATTCACAAAGAAGAATATCAGATTGATAAGTTATATATTTTTAAGTGTCAGCCTAAGGCCGAACACTTGTAGAACCTAATGCTTAGTTTATGACCAGCGTTTATTAAGTACCTTACAATGAAATTATTAACGGAAACAACTAAGTTTAACAACATACTAGGCCGATCAGTCAGATCAGTTTGAACGGAAGAAGGGAAGACCGAATGATCCTAATGATCTTCAATCTCAAACTTATATTCTCTCTAAGTTTTTCATATATACTCATATAACAATATACCATCTTTAATTCATGCAAATCAAACAATATACATTTCATATTACACATGCATTAAATCAGTCACATATTAAATCATATAGAACATCAAAATTAAACTCTCATAAGCTTCCCTTACCTCTAAATTCCAGCTAGACTTCTAAGACTTCAATACGAGGTTGACCGATCGTCCAAATAGCTCTGATCGGAAAACTACTTGGTGCACTTGAAAAGTCTTGACAGCAGGATTAAGAATTCTGAAAGGTAGCTGATGATCGGAACAGTGTTTAAGTTAGAAATTCTAGAGAGAAGTTTAGAGGTTTAGAGAGGAAGAGAATTTGAGATTTCAGAAAGTTGGTTTGAGGAAGAAGATGAAGATTGCATGCAGAAAAGTCTTAGGGATTCGAAATCTCTACCTTAAATACGCCTCCAAAACCGAACAGTCGGTTTGCTCTCGAGCTGCCACATGGCTTCCACTAGCAGAAGCCCTTCATTCCCCTTGCAGTCGGACGCTTCCCGAGGTTGGGGAATTAAATGCAGCTGCAGAGTTTGTCTGCCACTACAACTCACCGGACTCTGAGAGAGTGACACGCGGACATTACTAATAAGACATTTAATGGGACGTGACAATATGCATAAAAATGTAAACCAAGCTAAAAAATTCCAAAGGATGCTTGTATCCTGTACTGTCTGTTTGAGTGTCAAATGAGTGATAATATGTGTCTCTGTACCCGTGTGTTTCTTATCTCCCTCTCCATAACAATATTCGAGTGTAGATCATCATGATCCTTACTCCCTCTGCTATACAAGAAGAACAGGTCAATTTTTACAGTCCAATAAATGCATGATTAAACAAGATGAAGAGAGATGTCGTTGCGCTTGACGCAGTTATTGTATACATATACCCGGATTTACCAGAATAGCATGTGATCACAAATCACTACACCCACAGGATGAATTATAAGTGTTTGTCGTGTTTACTAACACTCAACAAACTTATTAAGGGAGACGTAATTCCATCTCATCGTATGCACGGTGCATTTCAAGATGCCATTTCCTAATCCTGGTCTGCTCTATCACATCTCTACCTGTCTGGTCATGGAGGATAGGAAGCAGAATAGCAAACACACCAAGATCTGCTAAATTAGGATTCAACCCACCTGCAAAAATATAGAATATAAGAGCTTGTTGAATCTTCGTGGTAACTTACATACCCAGCATGTTTTGGATCAAGTTATTTGAACATACCAAGAAATTGACGGCCGTTCAAAGCATCAACCCATTGTTCGACAGCTCCATACAGTGCTGCTCGCTCATCGGTGATGTTGTGTTCCTTCTTCAATTTCTTTAACCGAAAATAATATCTTACAATTACAGAATACTTTACCACAAACCTATCAAAACTATTAACATTTCCTGCATGTAGAAGGAAACAAAATTGTTTACATAGCATAACGTGATAGACTTCAGGATAAAAAGAAATCAAGGCTAAATAAGAGAGTGAAAAGGAAAGTTAGCAAACAGTGAGGATGAATAATTAAAATAATAATGCTTGAAAGGTTTGATAAGCATTGGTTTAGAAAAGGCATACACCTAGTGTATATTTTAACAGCATTTGAATTAAAGCTTCTCCTCTCTCCCTCCATTGGTGTGCCTTAAATAAGAGTCACTATTTACAACCATGCGGATACAATTTAACAAGGAATACTTAAATTTAAAGAAGAAAAATAGTTTGATGGATCCTGAGGTATGTTTACTGTCATGCATTAATAGGGTAAGTTAGTATCCATTCCATTTTACATATTTTATGGTCACTACAGAATATTTAAATAAACATCAAGTAACCGAAAATAACAAAGAATTATCAAGATCCAATAATGATTTTCCTCCATATGCAGAAAATGACACCAAAAAATTAAGGTAAAATGAAATATGGTCAGTATTTGTCAACCATTTTTTTTTTTTGAGAAAATGAAATATATCTCAAAGAGTTGCGGAGAAGCACAATGTCGACCATAAAAACATTATCAGCCTAGAGTTCATCTGTTAGATATAACCAACGATAAACAACACACTATCATATTTGCTAATATGTTAAACTATCCTTTTGTGTTTTGAAATAAATAAAACAATAGTTTATAATAGACAGACTTTTAGTCAAAATCTTACCTATGATGGTGTTCCAATCCATTGTTTTAAGTGTTTCAGGAACATTTCGATATAAATTTGCTAACACGACATGCTCCAAATGATTATCCACCCACCTATATAACATGTCACAGCATAATGTTCATATCTAAGGAAGCAGCCGGTTATAGATACAGGTACTTCATCTTGCATCAAATATTACAAAAAAAAGAAAGACAACCAATAGCTACGATGCAATAAAACACTACTCCTAAAAATGGGGCACCAGAGGTGTAACCTTGTGTTACCAAAGAACTGAGGTATAGCAATATCGCAATGCAACAATGTAGTAAACAATAAAAAAATCTAGAATAAATAATCAGAGAAGGATGATAGCAAACATACTCTCGCCACTCCTTCTCTTCTTCAGCATTTAGATCATAATCTGGATGTATCCTCTTGATCAACTTATCAATTATGTCTGCAAAAAAAGGAAGGCCAGTTTAGTTACAACCATGTTTGTTAACAGTTTCTGTTTGTTGTTGCAACATAAGGTATCTGAAACTTCTTTCTTTCTTTTACACTTAATTAATCTCTCTCCCACCAAATTGATCCGTTGTAGAATGAAGTAGTGTCCACAATAGTTTATTTGTGCAATAATTACGAGACTGGAGAGTCGAATCACTCGTCTCAACTACTGTTGGTTTACTAAAATGCATAGAACACAGCATAAATGAAAACAGAAATAATAGAGTTACTGAAGAACCTGAAGAATCAAACATCAATTCACCGTCAAGAGCGACGATGGGCTTTTTCTTGTCATCGGACCATGTGTCCCCCTCATCAACTTTGAACGGAATACGGTAATAGTCCAGAAACCCTGTAAAACCAAACCAATAAAATAGAAAATTAAGCAAATATGAAATCTTGAAGTAATTTCTTTTGAAGAATCTTTCTTTTAGTTGATCCCACAAATCTTTGGCATTTTCAACCTATAATACACTTTCTGCAATTTGTGAAAAAAAAGTCTTGACGATCCATAACAAAACCATCATGTCGCATCTTCCCTAAGATCAAACAAAAGATCAGTTCTTTGAGATTTCTTGATATTTCCATCTGTAAATTTGATCTTCTTTTTGAAAAGTATAACTCTTTTCATGTTTCTACTCCAAGAGAATTAATTGGTCTCATTTAGAATGAGAGATGAAAGTAAGGACTAGATTTTCTCTAGAATATAGGTAAAAGGGGCAGAAGGGACTCATCCATTTTTTCCATCAGGTCAAGAACAAATCAAGAATCTATCAGATTTGGTTTAGACAAGAGAAAGCAGTAGAAGCAGGGTCAGAGAAGATAATGAACCCGAACCCGCTCTAATATCATATTAAATAGGGCTGGATAAAAATATGTTTTTCCATCTTCTTTCATTTTCAATTTTTCAATTATTTCTCCATGGGCTTTGATTATACTCAAGGACACCAACTAATAAAAATATTAATTTTATTATTTTTAATAAATTTCTTAATCTCTTTTCTTCCATAAAGATTTTTTTACGTAGAAAACCTAGTGCAATTTTTTCATGGGCTTTTTTTCCTCAATAATTGAACCATTTTTGAATTTGTAGCTAGAAATTAATCTTTTTCAAATGCAATTTTAGTTGAGCAATAAATATTATTTTTTAATAATTTTCATATACAATTAAAATGAAATTCCATTCATCCAACTTAAAAAATTAAATGAGGTTGCTTTATAATTACTATTATCGATCAATCTTATACTATCACTCATGAATCTTGACTTTCGCCTAGCAAATAATATTACAACTAATAATGTAATGTTAAATAAATACATATATTAAGACCAGTAATATTATATTTTTTATTCAAAAGTTCAACTTGAAAGTTTTAAAAAATAAAATTTATAACTGTTATTAAATAAATCTGGCTAATGGCACTGGAATAAGGTAGTAGAAACTTGAGAGGAATTGAATATCCAATCATTTAACTGAATGTTTTATTCCTCTCTCAATTTCAGTGACTAAAATGAAAGCAGTAAATATATAACAGAACACTAATATTATATTTATTCGTTTAATTTGAATTTAGTTTTAAATGAATTATTATTATTCATTAAAAGAAAAAAAGAAAAAAAATAGGAAGACTAATTGCTGCCACTCGTAAACATGCTCAGAGATAAACGAGATTACAAATTAAAACATTTTATACAAATTAGTACAATTCTATTTAAAATTAATAATTTAATTAAAATTAGTAATTTAATTAAAATTAGTAGTTTAATTAAAATTAATGTAGTTTACAACTCAGTTACTAGTTCAGTAGTTTAGTTCATTAGTTTAGTATAATTTAATATAGTTCAATTTATCTGAAATATTTCACATTTCGAATAAATTAATTTTTAATTCAGTTTAATAGTGTAATGCAGTTCCTTTTTGCCCACCTCCATCCTAAATTAAACCAGGTAGCCGAGACAGTGAGGGTTCGGGACTTGCTACGAAGGGGGGAAAGTAGGAGATCAAAGAGAAAGATGAAACAAAGGTAAGAAAGGAGGAGAGCTTGCTTTGAATTTATGTGTTTTGTGTCTTATTCTTCTTACTTAACCTTAAATAGGCAAAGGAAAAGGGGGAAAACCTGAAACCCAAATTTTCTAACCAATTACTACTTCCTTCTAAATAGTAATCCTAATAATCTCAACAATTCTGACAATCCTAATTAACTTATTAAGTCTCAAAATCTTAACTAACCATTAGAATTTATTTGATGTCTGATACATTTTTATTTCTAGCGTTTAAACTATTTAAACTTTTGATACATCACAAATGTCAAATAAAGCCATTTAACCCAAAAAGAACGAATTTTGTTTCGGTTATTGGATTAAAAACACTGTTGATTTACTTTTTAAATTTGAGAATTAAAATGTATTAAAATTTAAAAGAGATAAATTTTCTATTTTTTTGTTTAAGATTAAGGACAAAAAATCTAAATAAAAAAAAAGGAGAAATAGAGAATTAAAAGGGGAATTCACCTTCAACCTTATTGCAGAGTGGATAGCCCGAAGACCTAAATAGGACAAGTTCTTTGGGGTTGAAGGCCTTGGTCTGGGCGTCATAGGCCAGAGAAGTGGAAGAAGAAGAAAGTTTGTAAACCCATTAACAAAAGGATTGTTGCCTCCAACGGTGATCGTGCCGTCGGGAACCGCTCGGTGAAAGGTGGCAGTAGCACTGGACACGGCGGTGAAATTGCTTCTAAGGGCTCTGCTTAGAAGCATTGCTCTGTTCAGCCCTCTCATCTTTTACCCAAATCACCGTCACACACAGACAACTTCTTTTACAACCAAAATATCATACAACTTCAGGGTTTTACTTCCTATTAGTAAATATTTATTATTTTTAAATCAAAGGTCAGTTTATTTACCGAGTCTTTAGGAGACTAGTTAAATATTAGCCACTTTTTTAGCAACTTAATTCAAGTAAGCATATGTTATTTACCGAGTCTTTAGAGAGTAGTTATATATTAGCCACTTTTTTAGCAGCTTAATTGAAGTAAGCATATTTCACATAATCTTAGATATCTTGTTAACACTTCCAACAGCATAATAGCATTAATTTTTATACTATAATAACTGTAGTTTGTTTTTCGAGATATACGTGTACTCCCTCTCGTCTAATTTGGTACATCGTCACCATTAATTACACTCTTTTTAACATATAATTTATTAAATTTATTAAATCATAATTACAGATATAACTCTTTAAGTAAAGATTGAATCTCTTATTATTCTTGCAGCAGTCATAATACAGAGAGATGAGTATAAAATAACTACTGTTTAACAAGAATTTGAACTACCATTTGGTTAGTTTCTCTTTCAACAAATTTATTGTAGAAATCTTAAAATTGGGTATGTATTACTCTCGTTCAATTACAAAATCTCTAATAATAATACAATTATTATAATTATTGTGTTAAAAAATTCTATAGCTAAATTATTAATTTAGTCCTTACTTTTTTTTATCAAATTTAGTTGACATATTGTATTTTAGAGATTAATTCTTTAATGTTCTTGCTTGAATGGTAAAGAAATAAAAGATAAGTGAAAGAAAGTAGATGAAAAAGAAACCATTGTAAGTACGGATGACAGAACTGGTCAATTTAGCTGTTAAGAGGTATGCATGCCTCTGTACCCGTGTGTTTCTCATCTCACTCCCCATAACAATATTCGGGCGTAGATCATCATGATCCTTACTCTCTTAAGCTAAACTAGAAGAAAAGGTCAATTTTTACAGTCCAATAATTGCATGATTAAACAAGATGAAGCAAAAAGAGATATTGTTGCGCGTGCCGCAGCGTCAAATAAACATTTATTGTATACATATACCCGGATTTACCAGAATAGCATGTGATCACAACACTCAACAAACTTAGTAAAATAAAACTAATTTCATTTCTTCGCATGGGATTGCTTAACCAATTCATTGACTGAAAACTTACTCCAGTTTTTCTAGCTGTGCTCACTCACCCTAGAAGACTGTCCTACTGCACGATCCATTTCAGAAAACCATTTCTCAATCCTGGTGTGCTCTACCATATCTCTACCTGACTGGAGATGGCGGATGGGTCTCAAAACACCAAACACAGCAAGATCTGCTAAATTAGGATCCAATCCACCTGCAAAAATCAAGAATATAAGAGCTTGTTGAGTCCTCGTGGTAACTTACATACCCAGCATGTTTTGGATCAAGTTATTTGATCATACCAAGAAATTTACGGCCGTTCAAAGCATCAACCCATTGTTCGGCAGCTCCATACAGTGCTGCCCGCTCATCGGTGATGTTGTGTTTCTTCTTCAATTTCTTTGACACAAAATACATAGCTGCAGCCCCACCATATTTTGCCACTAACCTCTCAGAAAAACTGAAATTTCCTGCATGTACAAGGAAACAAAATTGTTTACATAGTACCATACAACAGACTTAAGGATTAAAAGAAATTAAGGTTAAATAGGAGAGAGTGAGAAGGAAAGTTAGCAAACAGTGAGGAGGTATAATAAAATAATAAGGCTTGAAAGGTTTGATAAGCATTGGCTTAGAAAAGGCATACACCTAGTATATATTTTAACAGCAATTGAATAAAAGCTTCCCCTCCGTCCCTCCGTTGGTGTGCCTTAAATACGTGTCACTATTCACAGCCATGCGATACAATTTAACAAGGAATACTTAAATTTGAAGAAGAAAAATAGTTTGATGGATCAAGAGGTATGTTTACTGTCATGCATAAATAGGGTAAGTTAGTACCCATTCCATTTTACATATTTTATGGTCAATACAGATTAATCAAATATGCATCAAGTAACTGAAAATAACAAAGATTTATCACGATCCAATAATGATTTTCCTCCATATTCAGAAAATGACACCAAAAAATTGAGGTGAAATGAAATATGGTCAGTGTTTGTCAACCATTTCTTTTTTTGGAGAAAATGAAATATGGCTCAAAGAGATGCGGAGAAGCACAATGTCGGCCATAAAAACATTATCAGTCTATAGTTCATCTGTTAGATGTAACCAACGATAAACAACACACTATCATGTTTGCTAATATGTAAAACTATCCTTTTCGTGTTTTGAAATAAATAAAATAATAGTTTATAATAGACAGACTTTTAGTCAAAATCATACCTTGGGTGGTGATATAATCAAATGATTCAAGAGCTTCAGGAACATTTCGATATATATTTGGTGACAAGACATGCACCAAGTGATTATCCACCCACCTATATAACATGTCACAACATAATGTTCATATCTATGGAAGCAGTAGGTTATAGATACAGGTACTAAATCTTGCATCAAATATTACAAAAAAAGACAACCAATAGCTACGATGCAATAAAACGGTTATCCTAAAAATGGGGCACCAGACGTTTAACCTTGTGTTACCAAAGAACTAAGATAGCAATGCAACAATGTAGTAAACAATAAAAAAATCTAGAATAAATAATCAGAGAAGGACGATAGCAAACATACTCTCGCCACTTCTTCTCTTCTTCAGCATCTAGATCATAATCTGGATGTATCCTCTTGATCAACTTATCAATTATGTCTGCCAAAAAAGGAAGGCGAGTTTAGTTACAACCACATTTGTTAACAGTTTTTGTTGTTGCAACATAAGGTATTGGAAACTTCTTTCTTCCTTTTACACTTAATTAATCTCTCTCATACCAAATTGACCGGTTGTAGAATGAAAGTAATGTCCACAATAGTGAATTTACGCAATAGTTACGAGACTGGAGAGTCGAATTACTCGTCTCAACTACTATTGGTTTTATTGATTTTACTAAAATGCATAGAACACATAAACGAAAACATTAATAACAGAGTTACTTAAGAACCTGAAGAATCAACCATCTGTTCACCGTCAACAGTGAGGATGGGCACTTTCTTGTAGTCGGACCATTTGATCTCCTTCTTGTTGATGGGATTCACCTCAACAACTTTGAACGGAATATCGTAATAGTCCAGAAACGCTGCAAAACCAAACCAATAAAATAGCAACTTAAGTTCTGAAATTTTGAGCCCTTGATAATTACAAGGTTGAAATGTTCTTGTCGATGTCGCATACATTTTTATTTCTAGCGTTTACACTATTTAACCATTTGATGCATCTCGAATGTCAAATAAAGCCATTTAACAGCCGAAAAAGAACTAATTTTGTTCCGGTTATTGAGTTAAAAACACTATACTGATTTATTTTTAAAATTTGAGGATTAAAATGTATTAAAATTTAAAAGATATAAATTTTCTAATTTTGTGTTTAAGATTAAGGACTGAAAATCTAAGTAGAAAAATGGGAGAAATAGAGAATTAAAAGGGGAATTCACCTGCAACCTTATTGCAGAATGGACAGGCCTGGTACTGAAATAGGACAAGTTCTTTGGGGTTGAAGGCCTTGGTCTGGGCGTCATAGGCCAGAGAAGTGGAAGAAGAAGAAACGTATCTAAACCCATTAACAGAAGGATCGTTGCTTCTCACGGTGATGGTGCCATAGGGAACCGCTCGGTGAAGGGTGGCAGTAGCACTGGACACGGCGGTGAAATTGCTTCTAAGGGCTCTGCTTAGAAGCACTGCTCTGTTCAGCCCTCTCATCTTCTACCCAAATCACCGTCACACACAGACAACTTCTTTCACAACCACGATATCATACAACTTCAGGGTTTAGGGTTTTAATTCTTCCAATAGCATGATAACATTAATTTTTATATTTTATATTATAATTACTGGCGTTTGTTTTTCAGGATATATATACGCCCTCTCCTCTAATTTTATCTATGGTTACCATTAATTACACTCTTTCTATCCTATAATTTATTAAAATTATAAAATCATAATTACATTTATAACTATTTGAGTAAAGATTGAGTCTCTTATTATTCTTACAACAATCATAATACCTAGAGAGGAGTATAAAATAACTACTATTTAACAACAATTTTAACTATCATAATACATTGGTTAGTTTCTCTTTCAACAAATTTATTGTAAAATCTTAAAATTGTGAATGTATTACTCTCGTTCAATTAGAAAATCTCTAATAATAATAATATTATTATTATTATGTGTTAAAAAGCTGTATAGCTAAATTATTAATTTAGTCCTTACTTTTTCTTTATTAAATTTAGTTTGGAATATTGTATTGTTAAGATTATGTCTTTAATTGTTTTGCTTGAATTGTAAAGAAATAAAAGATAATTGAACGAAAGTAGATGAAAAATAAATTATTGTAAATATGGATAGCAAAATGGGTCAATTTAATTTCTTTAATCTTGGCCTGATATATTCCGTCAAAAATAGTATGGATTGAATTGGACGCTAATCCAAAATTATTTGAACTTTATGTTCTGACTCGGTTTGTTGATGGGCTAGCTATTTTTTTATTTTTTTTCTATCATTAAAAGTTTAATATCACATTTAAACTACCTGAAACTTTTTATTTTTAGTTGTTTTAGATTCTGGTCAAGTTGTATTATACTTCAACGGACTTTGATTGGGTTGCCTCAAACCTTAGTTTAGTTGTCCGGTTCCAATTTTTCTAATGAAACTAAGCTGAGAGACTGACCCGATTGATCCATGGGGTTAACTTGTCGAGTTTGACAGATCAAGTTGGTTCGAAGTATCATATTGAAAATGTTGTATTGACTCACCTTTTTTGGTTGGGTTGATGAGCATGCTTAACCATTTTTATCATCTCTAATTGTAAGATTCTGTAATTATATAATGTACAATCAACAAAAATAATGTGTTACACTTTCCCTAATGTACCGTATGATTGTTTAGTCAACATTACCAAATTTGATCGTTCGGTCAACGTTTCAAAAAGAACATTGAAAACTTTCCCTAATTCCAGGTTTTTATAAACCGAATGACTTCACATTAAACCGAACAATGATTCTACTGTTAAGATTATCATCACAAATCCAACACATAAAATAAATAAAAATAAGTATTACATTTTTATTGACTTAGGGTAAAGAAGTAGGTGATTGTATTTATTATGAATTTGATATTTTACTATACAAATCAATCGGACACATGTAAGTGGAGTGCCTATAACATGTATTCACTTTTATCGACTCGGAAACCGAAAAAGAATTATTGTGACAAAGACCTGAGATAACAAAAAATTAATACAAAAGTGTAAAGGACTAGTTCTCGACCACACATCCAAAACACCTAGATTTAAAAATAAAAATTATTTATGATAATTAAAATAAAAATTTGAATTGATTAAATATATATTCTATAAAATATTTAAAATGTGTAATACTTAAGTCTACTCTCCTCTCTCGTATCCGAGTTAAATCCCAAGTACAAGTACAAACCTTAAACACCTTTTGTTTACAAAAAACAAAAAATGACACAAGGAAATGGATAGTTATATAATTAAGTTAATTTCAGTTACAGAATATGAAATGATGAATGATTCAAACAGTGCAAGTTCAAACTGTACACGGCTTCCTGCTCGCTTCAGAGGGGGGGACAAGGAACAAAATAATACAAATTGATGAGATGCAGCAGTAAGAGTTGGTCAGACAGTCACTGCCTAATATTAATTTCTGATTCTCGATCATAATATGGAGCAAGCTTTCTGAGCCTTCCTCTTCTTTTTCTTTTGCTTTGGTGGTTGGAGAACCACTTTGATGGCAGCGTCAAAGACAGCTTTCACATTCTGTCATCCCAAGAGTACATGACAATCTGTGTATTAAGACAGAAAAATTCGCTACAAAATATTTTAACAAAAGATAGAAAGTTCACCTGTTGTGTTTTTGAACTACACTCAATGTAGGCTGGAGCACCAATCAGTTTTCTCAATTCTTCTCCCTTCAACCAAGTGAAAACAAATATCAACGGGGGGATCAATCAAATTTCTGAATCAAGAACTCGTACCTCCCCCTATATCAAAAGATGGGGGATTAGGAAAATTTGTTATATATCTTACCTGTGCTGTAGTGATTGGAACAGCACCAGGGTGATCCATAAAAAAATGCTTATCATCCCGAAGATCTGCAGACAAATCATGCATTTTTAGTTGTCAAATCATTCCAACTCAAGATATGAATTGGCCAAAACTGTTAAAAGCACCATTCACCACACGTAGAAATTTAACTGTGAATTAATATCATAGCAAGAGGAGAAATTGCCACGTTTGTTATGTTCTATCAATAAAAAAGTTACATAAAAGTTTTATGAACACAGTACTGATTTCCTTTTCTTCACACAGAACAAATCAAATTAGAATTCACACAAAAAAAACATTTCATACTCTAAGTCGTTACAAGAATAACAAAACTAAGAAGCAAATGTCACCAAAAAATGCAACAAATTAGAATATACATGATGTGATTGGGTAATAAATAAACTGATACGACGCGTCCTTTGACGTTGAAAAAGGAAAACTAATAGAGCATTTAAATAAAGCTAAGCAGAAGCTCTAACAGTAACATGATCATAGTGGTTAAACAATAGCCTATGCCAATCCATTCAACGAAGGGTGGAGTTAAATGCTTACCTAACTTGGTTCCGACGAGAATTATTGGAACACCAGGGGCGTAATGTCTTAGTTCAGGGATCCACTGACAGAAGAAATGAAAAGAACAACTTCATCAGTTATATTATAATAAGTGAACAAATGATATGATTTAAATGGAAAGCATCTTAACCGAATTTTTCACATGAAAGAAAAAGAAACAAACCTTCTTAGCAATATTTTCATAGCTAGCCTTGCTTATGAGAGAAAAGGCAAGTATAAAAACGTCAGCTCCTCGATAGCTCAAGGGTCTCAGTCTATTATAATCCTCCTGGCCTAAATCAAACAATATGTTAAACCACAAAAAAAAAACGCAGAAAACAACACTCAATTCTACATAAACTGAGTTAGTAGCCATGTTACCAGCAGTATCCCACAAACCCAGGTTTACGGTGCTTCCATCCACATCAACATTGGCACTGAAATTGTCAAACACGGTGGGCACGTAGTCCTGTCATCGTGATATGAAAAACGGTGAAATCAGAAAGCCATAGCATAACTCATCGAAGAATAAAACTAAAATCAATTGGAAAGGATAAACACTAAACAGAACAAAGACCATATGTTACTGAGAGTAACAAACAGTAATAAATAACTGCGAAGCACTCGATTGGTTTTTAAGGATGCTTCAAAATAACAATAACGATGACAGTATATTGAATCTCCATATCAGGAAAGTAGGTGACCAAACTCTACTTGGAAACTACAAATCAACGGTGCTTACAAATCCACCGCATATATCTTAAATTTGAACTTCAAATAGTTACAATTCAGAGAGAGAGAGAGAGAGAGAGAGTGAAAGAGCAAAGTGGAAAGAAAGCAACCGTGGGGAAAGTGTTGCTGGTGTAGGAGATCAACAAGCAGGTTTTGCCGACAGCACCGTCACCGACGGTGACGCACTTTATGAATCTGGATGCACTCATTTTCAGATGAATGATGTACGCAGACAAGACTGTGTCTGAACTTGAAACACCGAAACCAAGGTCAGTGTAGCATGAACCCTAATCGTTATATGCAACTGCAGACACAAACGTAGAGGGAAAAGAGGGAAAATTATATTGAATTGAACTGAACTTTGCAGAATCAAATTCAAAAGAAATAAAGAAAAAAAGAGAAGGGGGGAAAAGAAAAGGTTGTAAACACGGACTATAACTACTGCGATTGAGCCACACCACAGCACAAAAGACAATTTGGCAGTTAGTATTTGAAATCGATCATTATTACACTTTCATATTTAAAAAAAAAAAAAACTCAAATTTGAAAAATCGATAGTTTGCAAGGGAAAATTATGTTTTAAAAAGTTAAGATTTCAACGTACAATCTGCATATTTAGTTTTCGTATAAATGAAATATAGCAATAATGTAAGAATTTTAGCATATCAAATATTACATTTCAATCGACATTAGATGAAGCAACCTCGTATAAGCAAAAGTTGTATATGCAAAATATTTTTGTGTTTTTTAATGAAATAAGAAGAATATAGGCTCGCCCACCATTATTCTTCCCCCTTCTATTTTTCAAAAGCTGGTGGTATAAAGAAAGTCATAAAGGAGCAGTCTAGAAATATAAAGAAATATAAAAGCACAGAGAAAAAGTGTAACTTTCCGTCTTGTATTATTTCTCTTGAATTAGAAGGTTAAAAACAAAGAAATTTGAATTTAAAGATTTGTGGTTTATGATTTCTTAATATTTAAGTTTCATAAGTAATTTCATTTATATAAAAACTGCATATATTCAAGCCGAACTAATTATTCAAAAAAAGAATTTAGTCGAATAAAAGTTTAATTATAATTTATTTATTAAACTTTTTTTTTGTTACGGTAAAAGAATGCCAACAAATGGAATACATATGTAGGTAAGCATTCATTGTATTAAACTAAAAGCCATAAACCTCCAATACTGTATTAAGAAATGAAAATTCTCAGTATGTAGTTGATTTTAGGAGTAAAAAACACGATTGATAGAAAAAAACATATTTCAGAGTATAAGGATGTTTGAAGTTGTTTACCTCTCTCCGTCTGTTTTCGTCAATTCTTGGACATTTGGTTGTACCAAAAACATGTTTGCATTTCCTTTTGATTTGGATGTTTCTTGAGCAGAACTCTGCTTCTAGCGATGGTATAGGACAGAAGAAAACCCAACCTTCTCTGAATTATTCTGTCCTCTGTGAACAATGTTTTGCTGTAGTTGGTTAAGCAATTGTGGGTGATGTGGTGAGATAAGGTCCTATGATACCAAGAAAATTATTTCAACTTGTTCTATATAATGTGATTATGACCCTGTTTTTTAGTGTACAGATTCCAGATATTCTTTGCTAAACAATAGTGAAATATATTACTTTTTCTGGATTTTGTTTAAGGCTGAAGATTCCCGTAATTGCTCTGATATGCATCCATAACAAAATTCAGAATACAATTCCACCCTCTTATCATAACAATATAATTATATCACGTCTCTTTTCATATTTATTTCAGAGTGTAACTATGGATGATACAGCAGTGGTCCTCCTGCAAGTTCACATTATTTTAATGGCGTCCAATGAGTTATTAAAGATGAAATTTTAATTTTAATTGGACGTCATTAAAAACCAAATAAATTTCTCTGCTGAATTGTTGTCAGAGAAATACATGGTTGCATAAACTTTATATCCACTTGCACGAGAAGTGACGTATTGGAGAAGGAAAATGGGAAATTTGTATTCCCAAAGCAAAAATACAGCTACGTCAAATTAATTGCAAGGCTTTGCTGGGGTGTTTGTGTGAAAAATAAATGTTTATTTTACATAGTATAATTTAAAATAGACAAAAATATTCCACTCAACTACCCTTTTAATTTAATACATCAAATTTAAAATAAGTTTATTTTTACCTTCAAACTCAACTATTTTTGCAATCCGTGTAATTTTTAAAATATCATGTTAATCTTCATATATATATATATATATATATATATATATATAGGACTTATTTCTAAATCAGAAGTCAGAATAGACATTTTTAACAAAGATAAAAAATAAAAGTATACACATAACATGTTCGACGATAAGAGGACAGGATCAATACACATTATTATTTACATAACTTGCAAATCAATAGTCATGCTGTATCTTCAACAAAGAAATCAAAACATAATTTTTCAAATTCCAGAATTAAAAAAGTGATGAGTAGAAATATTTGATATTGCACACATTATTTTAGAATAAATGATATAATTACAATCTGAGAAAAATTAACTATACGATATGCTATTATGGCCTATTTTAATTCTTTGTGTAATAAATTAACTATTTGTATTGAAAAAGGAGGGGCTTAAGTTGAATATCCATCATGTTCCAAGAAACTCCCCTATTTTATGACGAGTCTTTGAGCTAAGAAAATAAGTTAAAGCTCAGTTTGAATTTGAAACTGAATCCACTATAGTTGACTAGTAACCTCTACCCATTTATTCGAATACAAAATCAAGAAATTTCAACAGTTAAGATCTGTGCAGTTAAAAAAGTCACGCCAGGCTCTGGATCCACATATGCAATAACACGTAGAACAGTGTAAATATTTAAATGGAACATCCCATGGTCTAAAATGGAATTTTATCCTTCAATCAGAACCACTTCCATAATTGTTAAAACGTAAAATGTGCGACAACTGTCCAAAACCATTAAATAAATCCAAAGAAGACATCACAAAGGCCATATGAATATGACCGCATTCACAAAGCAAGCAGTATTTTAGAAGGCTATTACCATACAATAATAGTAATAACAGTAGTAGAAGGAAATAGGTCGGCACTGAGTTATGTAATTGAGCTAGTTGTAATTACAGAGTATGAAACGAGACAAGCCAGTAATCATGTGATTATAAAGGCCTAAGAAGTCAGTCCAAACTATACACAGCTTCCTGATCTCAGCTACATAGGATAGGGATCAAAACAAGACAAACCAATGAGAGGCAGCACCAGAGGTTGGCCGAATAGTCACTACCACCTACTCATTTCTGATTCTTAATCACAATGTTCAG
This sequence comes from Vigna mungo, assembly GCA_036885675.1. Taxonomy (NCBI): domain Eukaryota; kingdom Viridiplantae; phylum Streptophyta; class Magnoliopsida; order Fabales; family Fabaceae; genus Vigna; species Vigna mungo. The sequence continues at coordinate 44,656,688 of CP144699.1, read as the reverse complement.
CAAGCCTCTGATTCTTAATCACAATATTGAGCAAGACTTCTGCGCTTTTCTCTTTTTTTTCTTTTGCTTTGGTGGTTGAAGAACCACTTTGATGGCAGCGTCAAACACGGCTTTCACATTCTGGTATTAAGGGTACATTAGCACTCGTGATATACACAACATGAAAACAAAAAATCACTGCATGTGTTAAGTGACAACCGCACCTGCTGCGTTTTTGAACTACACTCGATGTAGGCAGGAGCACCAATTAGTTTTCTTAATTCTTCTCCCTTCAATCAAATTCACAACAAATAGCAAAGTCAAGATCCATGTAACTTCTGAATGAAGAACTCGTAACTTCCCCTCTAGCAAGAGAAATGGGAGGGGCTAAGAAAATTTATGGTACTCTCTGTACCTGTGCTGTAGTTATTGGCACTGCACCAGGGTGGTCCATGAAAAATTGCTTATCTTCCCGAAGATCTGCAGACAAGATTATGGGTTTACACTTAATAAACCATTCAACATTGGAGGTGTTGAATTTGCCGAAAACTCTTTTTAAGCAGTATTGACCATAGAAAAAGAATTGATAGTGAACTATGTCCTGGTGAAGAAAAAAAAAATTGCTACTTTTGTCATGCACAATCTAGATACCAGTCTTGTGAACTCCTGCATCTACTTTCTTCTCACAAAAACAAATCATTCTAGGATTTTCTCAACTCCATAACATTGATTCAAACTCAATAGTTCTTTCCTTTTCGTTTCAGTAACAAGCGTTCAGCATTGAGAAATGAGAACATGTTATTTTTGGTAGACACTTTATACCAACTTCTCAAAGCATTATACACCAGGACACTAATAACCCCTTAGCAAAAAGAAATAATAACTACTTATGAAAATGAGAAAAGCAATGTGTCTAAGACGCTGTTTAAACCATTTTACACTCTAGGTTGGTGTGTGCATGAAAGAAATTATGAACCATATGACCTTAAAGAAAAACAAAAATGACAAAAATAGAATAGCTTTGATAGGATAAAAAAGTAAACTGATGTGAATAACTGGGTTTTGAAGTCAAGAAAACCCTTTCAGTATCCAAAGTTCAGCAGGTAGCTCTAACAGAATCGTCTGCGTTGGTTGTTAACCTAGGACCATATGATTGAACGAAGGAAAGGAGTGAAGACATACCTAACTTCGTTCCAACGAGAATTATTGGAACACCGGGGGCGTAGTGCCTTAGTTCAGGAATCCACTGAGAAGAAAAAAAAGAGAACAGCAACCTCATCAGTTATATCATATAAGTGAAGAAATCGATTCAGATGGCGACCGTCCTAATTGAATTGTGCACATAAAAGTAAAGAAATAAACCTTCTTGGCAATGTTCTCATAGCTAGCCTTGCTTATGAGAGAAAAAGCAAGTATAAAAACATCAGCTCCTCGATAGCTCAAGGGTCTCAGTCTATTATAATCCTCCTGACCTGTAAATCAAAAAATATGTTAACCACAACAAACAAACAATATGGTAAAAAAGAAAAACACCCAATTCAATATAAACTGAATCAGTTGCCATGTTACCGGCAGTATCCCACAATCCCAGGTTTACTGTGCTTCCATCCACAACAACATTGGCACTGAAATTGTCAAAAACGGTAGGCACGTAGTCCTGTAATCATAATACGACAAACGGTGAAACCGGAAGGCATTACATAACTCATTGAAGAAGAAAACCAAAATCAATTGGAAAGATTAAGCACTAAAGAGAACAAAGAGCGTCTGTTAGTGAGAGTAATATCGAAACACTCGATTGGTTAATGAAGAATGCTTCAAAATAACAATAACGACGACAGTGTAGTGAATCTCCATATTAGGAAAGTTGGAGACCAAGTCAAAGTCCACCTGGAAACTTGAAATAAACAGTGCTTACAATTCCACCGCAAAAGAGCTGCAATTGAGAAGGGGAAAATGTAAAAGGGCAAAGAAAGAAAGAAAGAAACCGTGGGAAAAGTGTTGCTGGTGTAGGAAATTAACAAGCAGGTTTTGCCGACAGCGCCGTCTCCGACGGTGACGCACTTTATGAACCTGGACGCACTCATTTTCAGATCAAGGATCTGCACAAACAACAATGGCTCCAACGAACTTGAAACCCCTAACGAGTTGTTGCAGGTGCAGAGAGAGAGAGGAAATGAAATGAAATTGAAATGAAATTCAAAAGAAAGGCTGACTATGACTGACCCAGAGACAACCTTTTGCCAGCTATCTATAATTCATATGACCATTAGGTCCTCCTTCTCCTCATACCCTACTATTTACCAAATAATAATTCCTTACCCCTACACTTAATTAATTAAATCACAACAAAATTATTATCAACTTATAATATAAAATAATTTAACCATGCAACCACACACCAATGTTTTATTTATTCAATCAAGAGAATATACTACTTGGATTAAAAATAATAATTTAATATTATTTAATTAAAAGTTAAAAAATTACATTGTTCTCTATTCTGAAAATAGGTAAGCGGAGAGTTTTTCACTGCTCCTTAGAATCTTCAGAAACAGAAACTTTGCACTGAATGCGTAAATTATTAATTACACTGTAAAATGTTCTTAAATATAAATTATTAGTTTGAAGCCTTTGATATTTTAACAATAAATCTGATGATAGCTATTATAATCTTATCTACGACGAATCTCGTATATTTTATTTCCAATATCCTTTATTTATTTTAAAATGTCAAAGTAAAATTTCAAATCAACAAAAGGCACAAACGTAAGGTTAGTTGGACACACCTCATTCATTACTAAGGAAAAAACATTATTGGACAGGCGAATGATTGTCTGGATTTCTCGTCGTTCATTCATGATTTAAATTTTAAAGTTACTCTTTTTTTTTATTATTATTTTCACCCGTCAAAACTGGTTTTTAATTGATAAAAGAGTTTTATTCGTCTCTAATTAAAAATTAAGAATAAGATTAACTTTTAACAACCTTCGTGTCTGGAGACACGGTTGCCATTTTTGTTTTCTTCGTCTCTTCAAAACTCAACTTGCGGAAAATGGAATACCTTTTATCTTTGTCTTCCAACTAAAAAGTGCATTTAGATAAGATCGGTAGTTTCCTAGTCTCAATTCCTAATTACTAAAAACACGTATTCTATTACATATATCATTTTTGTACTAAAACAAAGTTTTGCATGTACTTTTTTCACGGATTGATTCCATTAACCTGACAGTGAATTTCGGTGCATTTATTGTTATTAATTTGTCATGAAAATTAGGATAAATGAGTAAATTTCATATACCAAGTTGGTGCACAACCACCACAAAACCAACACCATGATGTTGAGAGAAGAAACATCACATGCATGCAACTATAATATTGAAAAGTGTGATTTTTTGTCACCCTAATTTCTTGGTATATCTGTCGGTAAAATGCTTAAATTGTGTTAATATGGAAAAACCCATGGTTATTTATTCATTTTGGTATTGATGTAATTTTCTTTTATGTGTTTCTTATGCTTTTAAGGTGAGATTCTCTCCATTTTATATTTTGGAACCATCTTTTAAGTTGAGTTAACTTTTCACTGCAAGAAAACCAAGGGACATCACAACATATTTTTCCATCTTCAATAAGGCCAGATCACGACTACAACATTTTTTTAGTCATATAATTCCATAAAACTGAAATCTCAACGTTTAATCAACATCAGTGGTATAAAAATTCTCATTTTTAACTAAATTCAAAGAAGAATTGAAATTCAGATATTATTATAATGATTTTATACAAAATAAATTTTTAAGTAATATGATTCATCTCAGTTTTAAAATAAATTAAATATATAATTATAATATTAGTAGCTAAATATTCATACTTGTATATTTTTAGTATGTATCACGGGAAATTTGATATACAACTAACTTTAGATCAATACAACTTTTTTAAACATGAACTGGGTAAATAAAAAGTATAAACGGTGTTTTTTATATGTGAAGGGTTACTCTTTATTTTTGTGATTTAAAACAACCTCAAGAGAAAGATAATATAAAGAAAAGCATAACACACAAATTTTGAATAACAGAAACCGTAGGAGGTGCATGATTAAATCTGGAGTGAGTACTTATAAATTTAGTTTCATTTTAGGTTGAGATGATTTTAAAAGATTCTAAAACAAGTATCAAAATTTATTATAATTTTGCATTTTAAAAATTATTTAAAATTACTTCCAACTTAAAATTAATCAATTATAAACTTATAATTAAATCATCAATGTAGAATTTTACTAACATTTATGTAAAATTAGGCTAATTAATAATCCGAAAAAATTTCAGACGTATAAAAACATGCAAAGAGTGTCATCTTTTGAATGTAAATAATATTTTCTAAAAATATTAAATCATACACGGAAAATTTTTACCCTTCCCAGATCTCTTACCACCTTACATTTAATCAAGTCAACCTTTCTATGATTTTATATATTCTCTCAACTCCCTAATGCTGATACAAAGCCTAATCCAACTGTTTAACAAGAAGATTACACGTTAATTAGAAGAAAAAGATGCAAAGAGAAATTAGATAGACAATAACAAGGATAATAATAACCTGATAATTTAAACACATATGAGAAATGGACATTTTAGCCCAAACGGATGGTACATACAAAAGTTCACATCCAAAGAACTACCAATCATCATTATGTGCGTCCCATTCAAAAAACCATAGGCGGTGCACAACTTCAACTATCACCACACAACAAAAACAAAGCATATTCACCAAGACCCCCGAATCAGCAATTTACCCTCGCCGATGTTTTTATTTACACATAATAACACTGTAGTAAGAGAATAGTAGGTGCAAGCATAACGTGACCCAACAAACTAAGCATATTCGATCATGTTACACACGATCGAATACGAAACCGGGAGAGAGGTAGAGAGACAGAAAGAGAGGTTACACCGTCACCGGAGGCGTAGAAGTCGCCGGAGATTGTTGGTTGCTCCGTCGTCGACGCCACTACCGGCAGCGGCTTCCGCTTTGCAACCGAGCTTCGATCTGAGAGAAAAGTTGGGCAACGGCAAACTACTGGGCGGCGGAGCCAGATTAAAAACGGCGGCCGAGACGACGTCGTTGACGTTTCCCATCCCCGGGACCAGTCTGGGAAGGTCCTTGGGATCCGGACCCCAGGGGTTTTGAGAGGCCACAATAAGAAACTGCGTCCCCGATCTCTTCTTCGCTTCCTCTCGCTTCGTTGGCTTGGATTTCTTCGGCGTGAGAGACTTGTCTCTGCTTCGAATGCCTCCGGAAGCGAGAGGAAGAGGAAGCAGAGGTGGTTGTTGCGGTTGTTGCGCGTGGCGGTGGTGATTGAAGAGAGAAGAAGCGGAAAGCGGTTGAGAGTATGAGAATGACATGGCGCGTGTAGGAGGAGGGTTCAAGAGACCTGCATAGGCATCAAAATTCTCAGAGCGTTTATAAGAATTGAAATTACCTCCTCCGTTTTTCTTCGGGGTTTTGATTCTGTTATTCTTGTTGGGAGGCTGAGGCGTCAGAACGGCGTCCATTCAGATTTAACGGATCAAACAAAACGACACCAAATTCGGATCAAACAGTTAATAAAGAAAAGAAAAGAAGTTAAACAGGCGTTGATCTTGGTCAAAACAAACCGATCAGTGGCCTTTGAATTAGTTTACTAGAACTTGATCTCTTTAAATCATATCAGAAGAACAACTTTATGATATAGTTATCATAGACCATAAAACAAGATATGAACATATAATAAGAGTAGAGACCCTGGCTTTGAGAAGAGATGGGTCTGAGCCACTAAACGATTATAAACACGCTCCTATGCCTTAAATATAGAGCAACAGCAACTGCTCAAAGCTTTTTTTTTTTATTTATTTTTTATTTTTTGTAGTGAACGTTGGTGATAGGATATTTGTAATTATTTTAATAATTGTTATTTTGTTTGGTGACGATTTCTCTTATATTAGTGAGAACCGTTGCGGTAATCGACTACAGTGGAATGGTTTGAAGGGCGGCAACCGCCGGGGCGTTGAGGACCGTTGGATGCTGTCTTTGTAAATATATATATCCGTTGGGTGAAGAAAGCGATGTCGATAACTTCATCGGGGTCCTCAATAGAACCTAGCCATACACGTGGCTAATATGGTGGGCCTGGCCTTTTGATATTTGTTTATTGTCCCGTGACCTCATGTGCCGGGAATAACTCTGTGCTTCCCATTCTGCTTCAGGACTTTGAGTTGGCTATCGCTGTCTTATTATATACATGATTAAATATGAAAATTTTAGTTCTAATTATTGAGATATTTTGGCTTTTGGATCTCTCTGATATTTAAAAATGATCTCCTTTGAATCTTTACAATTAAATTTATAAACATGTTTTGTATGTAAATTCCTAGCAAGGGTTTTGGTAGTCTAATAATTGAGAAAAATTGGTAAAATCATGTTGTATGAATAGTAGTAATTCAGTGCATATATCTTCGTTTTGCGATTATGCAAATCTCTGCATGAATAGTAAATTAGTTCATTCATTTCCATTCAAAACCATTGAAACAGATACCTTGTTCATTTCTACTACATACACAGTAAAACAACAGAAACAAATAAACGCTATATGTGTGGAAAATTCATTGAATAAAATAAAGCATTAATTAATTACATTAATAAAAAATAAATAAAAGAAACTGGAAAAACTTAAGGCGTCTAAACATCGCAAATCATTTTGGGACCCAACGGCAGCACAACAACAACATCATCACTGTTCCTCTTTTATGTTACATTATATCTAAAAATATGTTATAATTCGCAGTCAGCCATGCTATGTGGAGACAAAGCTTTAGAAAACAGATTGCATGTCAAGTCCTTAACAATTTGTTTTGAACACCTGTTGCAATTCAATTAGCCCAGAGCAAGAATCAATATCTTTGAAAATTTCAGCTAGCTTGATCGTTAATAATTTCCTAAGGCAACTTCAGAAACCTACAACCCCAACCTATAATAAAATGCTTAAATGTCACTTAAAATTAAAATACAAAAATAATATAATGTATTTAATTTTGTATTCAAAATTATATTTATGATTTCATTTAGTCATCATGCAACAAGCCAAGTACATATTTTCGCTTATCCTATAAGCCTGTGTTGTGAACTACTCTCATACATATTTTCGCTTATTCTTTAATTAAAATGATGTTTTTTTCTAAAATAAAGAATATACCGCTTTTATTGCTACATACCACCTTTATGATTACAAAGGTATGCTGATATTTTTATTATATAATGCGTCTCTTACATAATTCACATCTATTAACTTGTTTTGTGTACTAATAAGATTATAGTTTGACTGCATACTCTTTAAAATTAAATAAGTTAGTAAACATAATATAAAATGGAACAATGTAAATAGTTACAAAAAATTGTGAAAATAGTTGTAATAAAAATCATTAAACTAGTTGAACCATCAAAAGTGGCAGATCATTCTGGTGGCTAAGGGTATATAATTTTAATGAAGAATCTTCATTTTCTTCTTGGTCGGTTACTTGACTCGTGGCATCGTTGTCATCCCATACGCACTTTGAGTTTAGGTTAAGTCATTCAACTAATAAACATGCTCTTCTATATATTTTATTTTAGTTTTCTGAGAAAATAGATTTTGAGTGAATAGAAAAATATCCATTCTTCTTAAATTCACGACCTAACATTTTTTTAAACAAATTCAATGTGTTTCACTGAAAAAAATTTCGAATTTAAGCTATAAAATTATTGTAAAAGAAAAATATTCACAATTAATATTTATATAAGCATTTCTATTACTCCAATGAAAAAAAAGTATTTGTTTATATACAAAATTAATATTTATAAATAGGATTAGTTAATTTTTCACATTCCATTATATTTCATACAAAAACACTTTCTGTAAAGTCATATCTAAATTAAAACTTTGACATCTGAGTGTTTTAATTTTTTTTTTCCGTAATGAAATACGCTGATATTATATAAGATTTAACATTTACTTTTTAAGAATAAAAACTATTTTTTATCAAATATAACTATTCATTTAAGAAGCTTTTTCTTTAAAAAAAAATACTAAATTGAAAGTTTATAAAAGCTTTTGTATTCAAATAAAATTATAGTAAAATTTTAAAAATGGTGTGACGATTAAAGTTTTGAATTTTGAATTTTCAGAATGAACTAAAACATAAGTTTAAAAAGTACCTAATTTAAACCTCAAACTTCCGCTCTTTCGAGTTCAACGGACCAATACCATGGATTCGAACACTTCGCCACCGTGCCCCGGCATCATCACCGTTCGTCGGAATCCTCCCCGGAGAGCTCGCGCCACTCCCCAAATGACGCCGAAAAGCTTCGTCTTACCCGAAATATCGGTATTTCCAAACAACGACGTGTTGCCGCCAGAAACGCCACAAAAGCCCTCAACGTCACCGGAGAACGAAAATCTAAAGGTTTTCCTCCGAATTCGACCCCTTTCCTCTTCGCCCATTCAGGCACCCCGCGTGAGAGGTAAGAGTGCGTGGCCTCAGAACCCCGTAAAAAAGAATGTGCCCGCGGCGGGGGCTAAAATTTCGAAGAGCAAGAACTCTAGCACGTGTGTAACGGTCAACGACTCGCAGTCAGTGACGTTATCAACTCCCGTTAGCTGGCATGAATCGAAGCGAATCAAATCGGAGACTTACGGAGGCTTCTCGCACGTTTTCTCTTCGGGTTCGTCTCAGGTAGTGATATTCTCTCCATTTTCAGTTTTTCGTCATTGGCGTTTCTTTTTTCTTTTTCTTTCCCTTGGTTAACAGTAGCAGTGTGATGGAGAATTTAGTTTCAAGTGTATGAGAGAATGATGAAACCTTTGGTGGAGGAGTTTCTTGGGGGTAAAAGTGGAATGCTTGCTGCATTGGGACCTAGTGGGTCTGGGAAGACTCACACCGTGTTTGGAACCCCTAGGGATCCTGGAATGGTACCTCTTGCCCTACGCCATATTTTTGAGGACGCTGGGCCGCATGTCAAACAACCATCTAGGTACTGTGCATTAATTCCGATTTATTTGTTACGTATAAACTTAAGCAGCACAAGTATCAATGTTCGATTATTACTTAGGACATAGCACGCCTTACATATTTGATTACAATCACAATTAATTGATGTCAAACGTGATATTTGAACGCAATAGATACCTAATTGCTGTAGGATAATCGAGAGCAGATTCACGATCCACATATCAACTGAAGTTACTTTGAATAACTTCTATTCTTTCCGATTCTAAACCTAGATCCAAAGCTGTGAACACCAAATCAAACACGCACTAAGTTCCTGTTTGGTTTTATATTGAGTTATCCAAATTACATTGAAATGTTAGCTAATGAGATATAATGCAAATGATCACATGTTTGGTTTTGTGTCCAGAAATATTTGAGTAGAAGCAACTTTAACTGACTTTGTATTGGATAAAAAGATTTTATAATTCGTTTTTCTCTGAGTTTGGTTTTACTCATGCAAAAATTGCTTCACTTCAAAATCAATTTCAATCAAAATCAAATTTGAAGTACTGACCCACACACACTAAACTTATGTAATGGGTAAAATTGATAGCACAGCATTTTTATCACTGTCAACATAAACATGGTAGTACGGTGTCAAGATTTAGAATTTGAAAACCACTATGAAACTTTGGTTCAGTTTGTTGTTTGATTGAATAAAATGTCAATTTTTTGCCATTGCGTAATTTGCAGAACCTTTTACGTGTCAATATTTGAGATATGCTCTGAACGGGGTAAAGCAGAGAAACTGTTCGATTTGTTATCAGATGGAGGTGAAATAAGCATGCAGCAATCTTCTGTGAAGGGATTGAAAGAGGTATAAAGCTAAATCTTTGTATTTGCTTTTCCCTGCTGTGTAATATGATTGGTGTTGATTTTATGTTTGTTGTGATTGTCTGAACAGGTTCCCATCTCTAATAAGGAACAGGCAGAGTCCTTGATTGCCCAAGCAACGCTTAAACGTGCTACTGCAATGACAAACACTAACAGTCAGTCGAGGTATGATGTTACATAGGGATGTATGAATGTCTCATCTTTCTCTAAAATAATATAAAAATAAAAGAAAGGAATGCTAATAACACCTCTTGTAATGTTCTTTGTATCACAAGTTAAAATGTATTAAAAACTACAACATCACAAGTGAAACTCATTAAATAAAAAGTTAGACCTATAAGTTTTTTGTCGTTTCAAATGATAGTAGAGTGTTTCAAATTATATTATAGGGACTTGGGTATTAGGGGTGTGACAATGTTGCTTAGTGTGATACTTAAATCTTTAAATTTTCTTATCTAGTGAACTAATCTTCTTGGATTGAACTCCTCTCCTGTTCCTAAGTCCTAATAATTGGTGCTTTATTTAGGTTTGGACTACGAAAAGGGTTATTATAGGCTGAATTGAGGTGTAAAATAGATAATTGTATATGAGTGAAGCCATCAAAAAGAGATAAGAATTAACATCGGGTTAGTTTGATAGAGTGAAAGCTGCGAGATGTCTACTTTCATGTGCAATGCTATGATAGAGATGTCAACATTCAGGGGTTGATGATCCCTGAAGTTTTACTTGAATTCAATTAGTTCCTATCGTTGACCTTTTAGGATGCTAAACCATAGTTGATTTCATCCAGAAATGGGAAGAAAAGAAAAGGATTTACCATGAAGTGCAACTGAGTATTTATGACGAATAAATGAGCTGGAAGTAGGTGGTAGTCCAGTTAAATTTTTGTAGGACGGGTTACAAGATAATGACTTGCTAGTAGCTTGAGATTATGCAACCAATAATGTAATCTTTAAGGTTTTTATTTTTCTTCTTTTTTGTACTTGCAGCCGGTCACAGTGCATTATTAACATTTTTTATGCTCCCCCAAAATGTAAAGGGGTGGTCAATCCTAAGTCAAACAGTGCTGTTTTGACTATCATTGACCTTGCTGGGGCTGAAAGAGAAAAAAGAACAGGGAATCAGGTTCTTTTCGTTTTTTCCTTACTGTTATGAGTAAATAGGCTTTATTTGGGGGTATTGTGCTGTTTTCATTTCTGGAATGTAATATGAATGATCTCTTACATGTCATATCACTACCCTCTTTGTTGTCTCTTGTATAACAGATTTATTATCTTTTGTAGCCATTAGCTTAGAGAAATTACCGAGCCTTCATATTCTACGAACCATGATTTTTGTGCTCCAATAAGAAATTGCTCTTGATTTCTATCAATTTTACTTTGGAGCTTTCATAATTTTTTAAAAGTATAAGCCTTTACTAATTACTAGAGTGAAATTCTTCAGTGTCTGGATAAAATTTAACAATTTAATATCTAATAGAAAGGCAGAGCCTCTTAATTATAATTTATTTGTGTGCAATTTTAAATAAGAAGTGTGTCATCATTTCTTCAATCCAATTTGCACGGTTTACTACGATTTTTTTTGTAGGGCTAGTTGATCCTTGCAGTGAATATATATATGGCCTGGAATAATATGGGTTGGTTGCTATTGTATATATATTTTCTACTCCATCCCAACCTTTTTCTGTGATGTTGTAGGGGGCAAGATTGCATGAAAGCAATTTTATCAACAACACATTGATGGTGTTTGGGTTATGCTTAAGAGTATGTAGCCTATACTTCAAGCCATGGATCCAATTTATTGTGCTTTTAGTAGATATAAATTATATTTATTATTATACTGCTATCAACAAATTTAGAAAATTTTGAGTATATTTTCTCTTCTTCGTTTACATTCTTCTTACTTATGAATTATTTGTGCTGTTTTAAGTCATTATTGGAGCACCAAAAAAATCGCAAGAAACCATTGCAGAAGCACTTCCAGAGCTCCATGGTAATTTTTTTTAATAATGTAATTTTTTTATGTACTTTGTTTGTCATTTGCAAATTTTATATCAACAAAAATAGGCTAAAAGCTTATTCATTTTATCTGCTTAGGAATGTCTTTAGATAATGAAATGGGGATGAGTTACTACTTAACAAATTTGACTTTGTCAAACGCTATTGCAGTTAACCAGGTACCTGCGAGATTATTTGGAGGGCAAGAAGCGCATGTCCTTGGTATGTATATACTGCTTTCAAACTTCATTCTCCAAGCTTATCAAAGTTATACTTACCTATGGTGTTTTCCTTTCATGAGAATCCTATGCATTTCTCGTATAATTTTTTTTTTTTTCAAAATCATCAATTTTACTAGTTTCTTTTGTTAACTTTTACATCTTTTGTCCATAGATTTTAACCGCAAAACCTGGAGAAGAAGATTATCTTGATACTTCTTATCTACTGAGACAAGCTTCTCCTTACATGCAGATCAAGTGAAACTCTTCATTTTCATTGCATGATCTTACTTGGATTTCATGTTTGCCTTTGATTGATTTCTAAGTATCTATATTTGTTTTTTTAGGTACAATGAAGTTGAACCATCAAATATAGTTCCAAAGAAAAGGCATTACCAAGGTTCTTCAATAATGGATGATTCAAAACTATCACCTTTATCAGAAAATTTGAAGAGAATGAGACTTGTTAGTGAACATACCAAGCAGGTTTTCTTCTACATCCTAGCTTGAATCCTTGTTTAAAATAGAAAAGCTTGTTGAGATTGTCATAAAAATTGCTTTTGAATATGATGTTCATACATATATGAATAGGTAGCATAAACATTCTTTTATAGTGGATGACATTGACATTGGCCTCTTAGCATAAGCAATTTTTCTATTTGAATAGGTAGTGAACTCGGGTATTACAAGACAATTTACATCTATAAATTGTCAGAAATCTGCATGAAAAATATTCAGGATTTTGTTAACGTGAATATTTAAATTAAGAACGTCTATGTAGTGAAGACAAAAAAGAAAGGGAATCGGATGTTAATCCAAGAAGAGCATTGGGACTTGGGATATGGGAACATATGGTGGAGGGTCATTGTTTAACATTTAGATATACTTTGTGGTTTAACTAACATGAATAAATTAACATTGTGCATAGAGAGGCTTAAATAGATTACACAAAGGTTAGAGAACTCCATCAGTACATTGTGTTTGTGTGAAAGTAAATAGGTCTTAGCATGGTGTGCTCATGACTAATTATGATAAACTTTGGTCTTGACTGTTGATATACCCTGTATACTTTGTGTGTCCTTCACTTTCACCAATTTTGAAATTTGTTAATGATCATCGTCTTCTCACTTGTATGAACACGTGTTTGTTGTTAGGATGTTCCATTTGTGGAGCAATCTTAATTGTAGATTATGGACTGAATAAATTTTTTGTTTTTATTGGACTTTTACTTACTAATTCAGTATAAGTTTTTTTTCTTTCCCTCAGAATGATAAAAACAGTGCCGAAGAAAGGGAGAACATTACAGAAGGTAGTACAGGACATCTAAAAACTGTGTTAATTTTATCTGTTCTGTTTTTTTCCCTTAATGGGAGGTTGCACAACAAGGTCAAGGATAGCATAACCCAATGCCTTTCCTTATACATATCAATTTGAACATTGGACCTTCAAGAAGGAGGACCCAATGTTCAAATATTGGTGTGAGATTTAATTTTTTGCATTCTAAAACTATGCAGTTCTTACAATGTTCTAATTTAGAAACTTTCGATCCTTTGGTCTGGTAATTATTGTCTTGGTCCTAACTTTGATTTTGTGCAGACTCTTCAGCACACGACAAATTAGATGCTAATAGTTCTGTCTCTTTAAAGTCGGAGTTTGATAGGCAAGTCCCGAGTGAGAGGAGCCACATTATAATGCAGAATTTTGCAAAAGTTATATGGAATGTTCTGAAGCAATATAATTCCAAGCTGAAGGTAATAAGAAAAAGGAAGTATGTTTGCTTAAAGTGATCATTAATTTATTTTCTCGTTCATTACATGTGACTGGTGTTTGTTGGCAATCCATGTATCTGCACATAATGTATTTATTTATTCATAATCAGGTTGCAGAAATGGAAATAGAAAGTCTCAAAGAAAGCATTGTGAATGAAAAGACAAAATACTGGGAGATAGAAACACAGTTGAACGATTTTAAGGCAAACTGTACTTGCTGCAAAGTAGGAAATATAAAAAATGATGCTGAATATTGTTCGTCAGTCAGTCTGGTTCAACCACATATTTCAGAGCAACAGGTTGAGTACAGTTTTCGTGAATTCCTGCTTCCTTGTATTATGAAGATTAGTGAGGTGCAACTTCATTGCTCGTTCACCTTAAATATGTTCGTCAAGAGCTGATATTTTGGATGGGGTGCAAGGTCACTGTATCGAATAACTTACTGAGCATAAGGGGAAACTAGGCTGTCAGCTCTGAAATTAATTATTTTTTGGCTTCACTTTATGCAATGACTATTTTTTATTAGTATTTGGTAACTACGTAGTTCAAGTGCCAATCTGCTTGAACTATATTTGTTGATTTATTCCTGATTTTGCTGTTTCAATAATAAATTTAGTCTGGGAATGGGTGTTGTTCATGTAGTCGAGGAAGTTGGTTTGACATGAAATGATTTCATGTGGAAACCTGTTACCTTGAACCTAATAATTGGCTAACCTGTTTTGCTGATTCTTACTTCCCTCTGACATGTGGTTATTGCTAGGTAATGGTTTAATGTTTTGTTAGCGGGCTAATTTAGGCTTCGCTTGATTAGATTAACACAATTATACTACTAAAATCATCCCATCTAATATGTGAATATTTTGTGCATATTATATGAAATGAATCACCCGCTAGCTTTTTTCTTCACCAAAAATATGTACAAACTTTAGTCACATTACAATGTTATATGTAATTGGTTTCCATTCTTTCCAGGAAACATTTCATTCAGAGTCCTCATTTTTGGCTAGAGTTGACCAGTCTGATGAAGATGGGCTCGTGCTCAGTACTTCCTGTACGCAGTTATGTTCTGAAAACTCAGATAGGTTAGTATTGTTGTGAACAGTGTAATCGTTCAAATGTAACTCCCGGTTATCTTTCTTGGCTATGGAGTTTCGACAAATATTCTTATTCCTAATTTCTACCTGGAATAATAATACAGGGAGGCTTTTTCATTGACAAAGCCTGAGAATCATAGTGCTTCGGAGGTTGATGATGGGAGCAAGATACTTAGTGTGAGTTGACTTTTCCATTTTGCTTGAATTATTGTCTCCATATGTCGGGTTCGATAGTTAAATGATGAACTGTGCTTTAGCTTGAGAATGATCCTTCATATTGTTAAGGACTTGAGATTGACATAAAATAAATCATATCAGCGGCAAGCTAAGTCAGCTTGAATTGATAAACTAACATGTTTCCCAAATCCTACTTTCCTCAATCATATAGTTGTTGCTATTATGAGCTAAATTAGGCTTAATGATTTATTAAATATAGTTTTTGGTTTTCGGTTTAATGTCTTGTTTTTAGTTAAATTAGGCCTCAGCAGATCAGAAGAAAACAGTTATACTGCTTGGGGTACCTCATCTCGTGTTTGCATTAACTTAGCTATCATACTTTGTGTATTTATTTGGGGCGAAGGTTCATCCGCAGTTCTTTCTTGAAACTGTGCAAGCTGTATTTTTATTGCGAAGTAATGTATGCATTTGGTTTGATTGATCATTCTTTCTAGGAATCATCTGATGCACAGTCATCTTCTGATGCTAGACTGGACCACTCGGATGAACGGTCTACACTTGGCACTTCCTGTACACAGCCAGATGCCAACATGTCAGATAGGTTCATATTATGGAGAATGATGAGCCCATGCATTCTTTCTTGGCTTTGAGCTAATACACTGATTCCTTCATTCTTGCTTGTTGAAATGTTATAGGAAACTTTCAACCTCCTTGTTAAAAGCTGAGGACCATAATACTTTGGAGGTTGAGGCTGTGCGCAAGAGATCAAGTGTAAGTTGACATTCTATATGTTAAATGAGTCAATGCTCTTAAGTTTACAATTTACTTAGAGGATCACCCATTAGTTCTTTCTTAAAAATATTTGCTTGTCCATTCTTTCTAGGAATCATTTGATGCGCAGTCATTGTCTGAGGTTAGACTTGACCTGTCAGATGAAGAGCTTACACTTGGTGCTTCCTGTAGACAGTTAGATTGTGAAAAGTCGGATAGGTTAGTATTATGAAGAATGATTGTTCATATTTTTTCTTGGCTGTGAACTAATATACTTATTTCTTGCTTGTTGTGACGTTACAGGGAAATTTCAATCTCCTTGTCAAAAGCAGAGGACCATAATGCTTCGGAGATTGAGGCTGTGCGCAAGATACCTACTGTAAGTTGAAATTCTTTTATGTTAATACGTATGACTCAAAGTTTTATACGTTGCTTCATGGAAGGATGGATTGTGCCTTAGCCGACTTGTAATTTTTCAGTTCAATGGTGAACTAGGATTCAGAATGTGTATGCATATAGTTCAGGAAATTAGGTTGACGTGAAATAAACTCAGCTAGTGAGAAAGCTAGGTTAGCTTGATCTCTTAATATATTGTTAATAACTAACTACTCGGTTATTTGAAGGATTGGAAACGCACTAGGTTAATTCAACGAGGATCAAACAACGAATTAGTTTGTCACAAAGGTGTGGCCATCATAGTTTAAATGCTAATTAAAGTTTCATGAACATTTCTATATATTTGCAAAGGACCATGATATTTTGACAACTTTTTTTAACAATTTTTTAACAACAGGACATGTGTCGTCATTTTATTGGTCTGTTTGAATTTATGTTAAAAAAATATTTGAAACGGACCAATCATATATCGCCACGTATGCGTTGTAAAAAATGAGTTGTTAAGGAGGCTTTTTCTGTAAAAGAACCTAGACTTTAATAAGTGATATTTTTTAGGTTTAAACCTCTTTTTGGTCCCTAAGTTATGAGTGGATGTTCAGTTTAGTCCCCGCTTTTAAAAATGTAAACCTTTGATTCCTAAGTTATAAAAAATGTATCAAATGAGTCATTTTTTTATGTTCATGGTCAAAGTACAAAGAGCAATCTAAATTACTATTATTATTAAGAAACAAATCAGAACAATTTAAAGATGTAGCATTTGTTAAGAAACAACCAAAAACAATATTTCAAGTCATAAAAGGACTCATTTGATACATTTTCTATAATTTAGGAACCAAAGATTTACATTTTTTAAAACGGGGACTAAACTGAACATCCGCTTATAACTTAGGGACAAAAAGAGGTTTAAACCTATTTTTTATCTGGAATGTAAATATGATTACAAGGGAAATGAAAATTGGATGGGGATGGCGGGATTAGATATGTTTCTATTGTTCATCCAATTATGGCTTTCTAATTGACTTTTTGACTGATAAATCAACCTTTGAAATGATAGCTGTCAGTCAATTTGGTGTCAGAAATTACAAAAAAAATCGCATTTGCTCCTGAAATTATCGAATAATGAATCATTTTACTCCATGAAATTACAAAGATAAAGACTAAAGTAATGGACGCTTGGTAATTAAAAAATTAAATTAAATGGTGCAATTAATTTTAGGTTTAAACCTCTTTTTGGTCCCTAAGTTATAAGTGGATGTTCAGTTTAGTCCCCGTTTTTTAAAATGTAAATCTTTGGTCCCTAAGTTATAGAAAATGTATCAAATGAGTCCTTTTATGACTTAAAATATTGTTTTTGTTTGTTTCTTAACAACTGTTACATCTTTATATTGCTCTGATTTGTTTCTTAATAATAATAGCAATTTAGATTGCTTTTTGTACTTTGATCATGAACATCAAAAAATGACTCATTTGATATATTTTTTATAACTTAAGAATCAAAGGTTTACATTTTTAAAAGTGGGGACTAAACTGAACATCCATTCATAACTTAGGGACCAAGAAGAAGTTTAAACCTTAATTTTATGAACTAATTTTACCTAATATTCTTTTTTGAATGGAAATTCATGAAAAAAAAAAAGGACACTGTAGAATTGACCTAGACTGATGAAAAACCCAATGTTTATAAATTGTGGCTCTACCGTGTAATCCATAAACAACCATTGTTCATATTAATTGAACACGAAAATCTTACATGACATTTGTTTCCCTGTTTTTTTCACCTTTTAGGAATTGTTCGTTTCATCATCATCGACAGAAGATGACAAGTTGGATCCTTTGCCACCACCCAAAGATGTTTCATCTACTAAAACAGACAACCTTGTGGATCCACGTGATAAGATTGGTGTCGATATCTCTCGCAAACCTCCTAAGCCAAAAAGGTCAGTGGTGTCTCTGGTAGAAGAGTATGGAATGGTGTTTAACATTCTAACCTTGTAAATTTTGTTTTTCCTCAGCATTAACGAAGTTTTCATTTTTCTTTTTGTGGTTGTCAAAATCAGGACACTTATGCCTTCCTCTTCCATGCTATCAAGGGACTTGAGTACCTTTGATCTCTGTGACGAATCTGAGAAATTAAAGGTACCACATACAATTTAATATTTGAATTTGTCGATTCAGTTTCAACTAAAGCGCACACGTACGAAATTACAAACCTTTATCCAACACTATTATGTTAGAGTCCTAGAAAGGACAGTGAATTAGGAGTAAACACACAACACTGTCGTGCATTTGCAGGGGAATCGGGGCACAAGGAAGTTATCTGCACATGAACCTCAAAGATCAAATGGAAGCCTCTCTCTGCTACACTTGCTGCAAGTTAGAAAAAGCAATCTTCATCGCTAGCTTAGCCATTTAACCCTTTTTTGTTTCTAAGAAAAAAAGTAAGGGATAGATATGTCAACTTCTTGTTGTTCAGTGTGCCGACTTGCCTCTCTGGAATGTATCTTCTGCCTTGCAGTTGCAGTTAGCCAATTACCGCTGACAAAGTTAGTCTTTTGCTAGTAAATCATGTTTTTCTTTGACAGTGATGATAACGAGGAACAAACCAAAATCCTCGTGTATCCATCACAACCTTCACTTTTAAGTTACACTGCACATGGTAAACTGTATATACGAGGTCTCGTTGGTCTGTCATTCAAGCATAGTTCATGCTGCTGCATTCACTTTAGTTGTCTTGAGAAATGTTTATTTACTTTTCAGCAGTTGTCTGAAAACGAAGATATTAGGAATACCAACTTTTATTTTACCTATAGCAATATTATAGAATGTAATGCTACTATGAACATATTGATTAATTTTAAATCTTAAAATATAAATATATTTGCTCAGTATGTTATGTGTAAAAACTGTTCAAATGTAATAATTATGTAAGAGGTTTGGAAATATATATTTCGAATCGTATCTAACTTATTATGATTAAATATTTTTTTTCTTTCATTATTTCTCCTGACACGATATTTATTTTTCTATTTATAAAAGTTATATTACCTAATCACTAGCACGTGGCTTATTTGTTTGCCGAGTTGAGACAAAAGACTGTTTATAAACCGTTAACATTAATTTTTTTTTTTCAATTCAATATGGCCTCGTATAAAGTATAAACCAAAACTTAACAATTTTCACATAAAGCTTATTCAAGGAAAGTTTATTTATTTATTTAATAAAATAAATAATAAAATAAATTCTTTTTTATTTTCAAATAACTAAATAATTTTTTTTTTGAAAATAGTGATTATATAATTGTTTAATATTATATATATCACAATAATAATAAAGATGTAAATGCACTTATATATTTTCACTGGTATCATTTAATAAAGGTTTTTCTTCTAAGGAGACAGTAATAAGAGGGTATATTATTTTGTTTGTGGAAACAAAGAGTACAATGATGAATACTTTTTCTTGCACCTCCATACATTTATCATTGCACCTCCATTGACCATGTGAAAAGATGTTCTTGTCCTTATCTTCTTTTTCCTCTCCATCAAATTAATCTAAAATACATTTTTTTTATTTCAGAAATTTTCCAGATTTTATATTCCAAAACTCAAAATGAAAAAAATAAAAGAGAAGAGAAAATAAAATTAGAAATTTTAAACGTATGGAAGTGTGTAGGAAGAAGCTGCGTACAATAACTCGTACTGTCCAAAAAGTGAAAGCCCAAATGTAAGTATGAATGGCTAATAAAAAGAATAATAACCACTTCTGAAAGCTTTTACTTTAATTAAATGTTTCTTTATTAATATGCAATTATATTTAAGTGTTCGTAACAATAACTCTATGTAAAAATTTTCAAATTTAATTTTCTTCATGAAAAATTCTTAGTTTGAATGTAAAAGAAAGATCAGTAGCTATACATTTTATGCTGAGTGATACCAGTTTTGGATCCTCGTGAAACTTTAGTGCCTTCTCTCTGGTTGTTTTATTGATAAATTATTTATTTCTATAAATTTGACTCACCGTTAATAAAATATTATTTCTAATAAATGCTTTGATAAAATATATTCTTCATCTTCTTCAAATTTCCTATATTTTTTATATCTTCCCAAACCATAAACGTGTCATAGCTAGGATAAGGTCGAAGTCCATTAATAACTTTCAATATTACCCATTTAATATATTATTGTAAGCGAATAATCAATTAAATACTAATCATGATTAAGAAACGTTAATAATGATATATGATATATTTTAAGTTTCGAAGAGCTAAGAAAATAAAATTTTTAGAAAGATTCAGAATATATTTTATCCTAATCTAATTTAAGTGTTTGTCTTTTTCAAATATTTATTTAAGCACAGAAGTTGTACCCACAGTTTTCTGGAAATAGGTTACAGAATTGATAATAGAGTTTTTCTACGTCTGTGAGTGAAATACAAGCAGAGAAACAGTGTTTCTATGATCACTGAATGAGACATTCAGAAAACCACGTCAAAATATTAGACAAAGTAATTTTTCAACCAATATTAATAATATTATTTTATTAATGTCAAATTTATTATTTTTAAATTTATCTGCACTAGGTTTATTTTCAGATAATTATACTTCCTTTAATTAATATAACATAGATTTATTTTTTGACAAGTTAAGTTAGAGTTACTTTTTAATCCATATTATTTAAGATGTTTTTAGTTTTAATGTTGAGTATGATTTTTTTTTTATTGATGTTATCGTCAGGAATCATATGGTAAACCAGTATTATTTTAAGTTCAATATTAGTCAGTGTTTTCTTCACCAATGTCGATAAACTTATTTTTTTTGTCTATGCCAATTAAATTTTGTAGTTGTTTTTTATCAATGCCTGTAATGATTGATTTTTTTTATCAATTAAAGTAATTTTATTCTTTATCAAAGTCCTTAATTTTTTTATAAAATTTAATTGAAAATTAATATCGATTAAAGTTGGTCAAAAAAATTACCAACATTAGTTATTAACACATATTTAACGTTTAATAATTTTTTGTTCATTTGATGATATGTCTTATTGGTAATATGTCATTGTTGTTGGTTTTACCAAGAAAATTGAGAGAATAGGTCAACATTACATCTTCCTCTAGGACACCACACCACTTTAAGTTTTAAAATTCAACTTAAACCAAATACTATTTTTTATATAATATAATTTTGAAATGCATTGTTTAAATTATTTCTTAAAAAAGAAAAAAAAAAGTAAATTGATGTTTCTCAAGGAAATAAGGTAGATAGTTTTGATGGAGATAATTTGATTAGTTAATAAAAGGTTGGTGATATGATTGGTTTTGGTGGAGAAAATGGTATGAAGTGAGTGAAGAAAGGAAGATG
The DNA here is from genome assembly GCA_036885675.1 of Vigna mungo. NCBI lineage: Eukaryota > Viridiplantae > Streptophyta > Magnoliopsida > Fabales > Fabaceae > Vigna > Vigna mungo. The sequence goes on along the minus strand of CP144699.1, from coordinate 44,635,035 downwards.
CGATGCATAGAATGGTGAGAGAGACGTGAAGGTGACGTTTCCTTCCGAGGTTGGACAATGTCTTCATCTCTTCCAAAACTCGTTGCTTCATATCATCCTTCAAATAAAAGACAAATGAACCCAAACATACCATCATTTTTTGTTTTTTTCTTTATCTTATATTTTATTTTATTTTAATCATATCATTTTACACTCTTTTTGTTCTTTTCTTTTAATCTCTAAATAGGCAATTCTTGATCTTTAATTCGAGTCAGTCCCTTTCGTTCTTTGACTTGAGTTGGTTTATTTTGGTCTTCAATTTCGATAGATATGTCTCCGCTTTAGTCCAGACCGACCCATCCTTGGCCTTCGATTTAGGTAAACTCATGGTCTTTGAACCGAGTTGACCCTTCTCTGCATTCGACCTGGACTGATCTGTCTCGATATTTAATTAAAATTTATATATTTAATTAATTTATATTATATTTTTTTGTAATTTTATTATATTTTATTTTAAACTTTTATAAATTATATTTTTTAAAATATTCACAAATATTTTTTAAATGAGTATCCGACCAATAACATGATGGATAATAGGTGAATTTTGTTGTTGTGGATTAGATAGTAAATAAACGTTGTTTGTACTTGACTTAATATGTGGTTATTCCTAGGAAAACCCTTAAAAAAGGCTTAATGAAAGGTGGGTTAGGACTCGTCCATGGCCATTAGCCAAATTGACACTTCTAATTACATCAATTCACTTCCATCCAAAGTTCAATATTCAAAAACTATATAAACCAACATATGGTTCTACATGTCAATTCTAAGAGGCACGTATTGAGTAAGTCCCAATACTCTACTTATATTTACAAACAAATCGAAGAGAAAGTATCATGGTAACTTCAAACCTAAATCGCATATTTACAATGTTATGGTGTGTAAGAACTCCTCCCATATTCTCGTAATCTCTGTTACAATATAAATCAATGTTATAATATACTTAAATTAAACAAAAATTCACATATCATCCTAGATATATGTAACTATAGATTCACACAATTCTCCTTAATCTTGATAACCATGTTCATATGACATGCAAATTTCATCAATCTTAATAAACATTGTTATATAATATGGGTTAAATATGTTTTTAGTCCCTATACTTTGGGGCGATTTTGGGTTTAGTCCCTCTTTCAAACTATGGTATAATTTAGTCCTTCAACTTTAGAAAACTCTGGTTTTAGTCATTTTTACCAAAAATTTTTAACTTTATTTGTTGTTTCAAACGCGTTTCTCAGTTAACATTGAAGCAAAAATGTGTCAAACAGTGTAAACAATCCAAATGCTACAATGAAACGTGCTTGAAACAACAAATAAAGTTAAAAAAATTTGGTAAAAATAACTAAAACCAGAGTTTTCTAAAGTTGAATGACTAAATTGTATCATAGTTTGAAAGAGGGACTAAACCCAAAATCACCCCAAAGTATAGGTACTAAAAACATATTTAACCCATATAATATTAGCTCATTCAAATAAAATCATAAATCAATATAGAGATTAATATTTCATTTTCATTAATAAAAACATGTACATTCAACATGTTAAAAGAAACTACTATTTTTTTTTCTAGCTTAAGACAACATATGTTTACTTGAGCTTAAACAAAATACGAGTTAAACTACAGTGTTATTTTCGCTTAAGTAAAACTAGGTTGAAAATAAAGTGATTTCAACTCTGACTTTATAGAAGTGAAAAATCTTCCATGTGTGTAAAATTTGAACCAAAAGCAAGGTCTGGATCCATGTTATATTCATTCAAGCAAAAGTCATTCACTTGAATGAAAATATCATAATTTAGTCTTAATAGTTAAATTAGACCAAATTTTAAGAATAATTCCAAAAACATTTCAATAATACAACTTTTAAACAATTGAAATGATTGAATCAATATCATAATTTAGTCAAATATCAATATTTGCTTCTTCAAAATTAGTTTCTTAACTTATATGTTTAGATACATATCAATTTTATAAACTTTTATAAAGAAAGTTATGAAAATTTAATCTTTTTATCTAAATCATTTTCAAAACTCAACTTAAAAGAAAATATTAATTAACATGCATAATTTAGTTTGTAAATCAAATATCAATTAGACTATCTAATTCAAAAACATTAGAATAATCACTCATTAAACAAAACTAAAAAATAAAAATAAAAAATCCAATGACACTTAAGTCTAAACAATCAAACGTCTAAATCATTTATCCTAAAATCTTCTTTTCAAAAACAGAAATTGTTTCTCTTACATGTAATTCAAACATGAATGAACTCAAACAAAATTAGGATCTAAAGCGAGATATTCAAATCTTATTAAACTTTAGTATGTGTCATAACAAGTTGAGATATCATTTTTATGAAAATATAAAGATTGTTAACAAAATTACAAGAGAGAGTACAACTAATATAAGAAATTAATATAATCTTTTAGTAATTGATCGACTAAAATCTATTTTTACATTCTCAACTACTCAAATACTAAAACATACCAACAAAAAAAAGAAAAGAAAAAAATTAAAGAGAGAAGATAAATTATATTCCCAACCAATCAATTTAGAAATAAAATTAAAATTTATTTCAGTTATGGTAAATTATTTTGGATTTAATTTTACTTCCAAATTTACAAATACAAAATATTTAATCCAAACTAATTTATTTCATTAATAAATTATATTTCCAATTAATTAATTATTATTATAACATAATAAAGTCAAACTATATATTTATCAATTATCTATTTAAAACATAATAAAGTCAAACTATATATCTATTAATTATCTATTTATTTTAAATTTGGTATTCATAATTGTTATAATAATATTATATTACGTGATTTAATATTTAACTCATTACATTAAGATTCTATAATTTTTTTACGTATTTAATGTCAAAATTTCGATTTTAAAATAAGTAATTTCCAAACTTGTATGAGTTTTTTTTTTAATTAAAAATACTCAGTCAGTATAAATATTTTCTGTTTTAAGATCAACTACTCATTAATTAAATTTCTTAAACTAAGAGAAAAATCAAGATAGGAGGAAATATTAACAGAATTCTAGTATAATAATTACCGCCTCATTAATTTTATACAGATTAAAAACGGATTTTGATGGAGTAAACTTACCTTATTTATTTTGAACAAATATTTAAGGGAAGATCGGATTTAATTTAATTACACGTGAACGTGGAAGCATTCAAAGATACATATTTTGAAAAAACAACATTATTCGCTTTAAATACATAAAATCAATAAATAAATAAATAATCATATCTAATATACTAATGAAAACATATCTATAATATTTTTATGATAATAATAAATTATTATTATTATGATTTTAATTATGAAATTAAATATAAGTAATTTTTATGATTTTATTGTAAGTCGTTTCTATTTATTTTATAGATAGTTTTATAACTAAAAGATAATTAAATTTGACCATAGTTAAATTAAAAAAATATATTATGATACTATCCTAAGTTCGTAAAGTAATATGCTAAGTTAATTATTATACATATTAGGTATGATTCGTTTTTCTTTTCAATTTCTTCATCAATTTAATTTTTTTTTCTTCTCAGTAATTGACAATTATTTTAAATTTCTATTTCACACTGTTCATCAATATAACCTTAGATAATTTAAATCATTGCAATTAAATCATATAACAAACAAATAATTACAATATCGCTAGTTGATATTTGTATATTTTAACTTATTTTCAGTTTAAGATTAGATTGAAATTTAATTTTCTAGATTTGAAAAAAAATAAATTCTTAATCTCTAAATAAAAATAAAAATTTGACGAACTAAGATTATGTTTTAACTATTTTCAACATCACAAAATTATACTTTTGAAATTTTAAATAACTGAAATATTTTTGAAATCAAGCAAATATTCCAAATTTCATATTTTGTTTTTCGAAATCCATAATTTCCGAAATTTAACGATGACATTTTAAAATTTGTTGGGGGTAATTAAACGGTTCGGGGCGGTATGATAATATACGGGTCGGGTAGAAAGAAGATAAAGGAGTACGGGTTCGGGGGTATGGAGTGGGAAGCCAGAACAGAAAAGATTGAAATTGAAGAGAATGGCATGAGTGTTGTGTTGTGTTGTGGTGGGGAGTGGCCCCATTAACCCGGAACAGCCTCTGGCGTCGCACGTGTTGATGCCCAACCTACGAACTAAAATCGATCAGAAATTTCAGAAATCTGTGAAACAAAAACCAATTAAAAATCCCAAGAACCGAAAACGTTTTCTCTTATTCTCTTCTCACCTGTGCTTGTGTGCTTTCAATAACAAAAATACATACAAACAAACACAGACCCTCACTTTTTAGTTTGTTAACGCAGCACAACGCAGAGCAGGCACTACCATAAAAACACACAACGCCAACCTCTCTCTCTTTCTCTTCCTTTTTCGCGCAACATTCATGAATTGCTGAAAGCTGCCACTCGTTTTCGCCTTAGCCACAGCTAGGGTTTTAATTTCACTCTCTCAGGTTTTCATTTCTTCCCCTCCCTTTTTTCCTCTCACTTCTTTTCCCCTTCTTTCTCTTATTCCTTTTTCCCTCTGTAAGGTGTGTCAGCGTTTTCACCGTGTTACTCTTGGATTCCTCTCTTTTGATACAACTGAGTTTGGGCGTCGAAGCTATAGAGTATTAGTTTTTTTGTTTTAGGGTTTTTCTATATCTTAAATCAATTTTTAGGGTTTTGGATACTGTGTTTTTTTTTTTTTTTTTAATTTTATTAAAGCTACTGCTGTTGGAAATTAAGGATTAATGTTCTTTTATGTGCTTGTTGGATTCATGCATAATCATTAATTTATACCTTTGGTATTTAATTTGCTTGCATTGTGTGTGTGGGATTCTAATTTTATTTCTTAATTCGGCGTTTCAGGGATTGAATAAAATCTGTTCACTGATCGTGATTGGAAGTTTACAATTCTTTTTTGACAGTTGCAACCAGCCGTCACTGGTAATCTTATTTTCGTTTACATTTTGCTATTTCTTTTTTTAATTTTGAATCCTCAACATAGCACTTAATGTATTCAATTCCAATACCTTTATCTGTCCCCTGTTTGATAGTAATTGCTATCAGGTTTGCTTGATGTGTTTAAAATATTTCTCAGAAAACCAGCGGGTCTACTCAAGCCTCGGCAGATTTTCAAAAATATCTACTTCAACGAAAAAGATTTTGTTCAAAAAATTTGATTACAGTGCAATTCCTATTTTATGTTTTATTACAATAAAAATTCTCGAAGTTGATGTTTTGTACGTGTATTTAGGAAGTCATCAGTGTGGTTATGAACTATTATTTTTTTAATGCCTGGGTTTTGTGAAGACAACTCTGGGTTTAGAAGAGTTGTAAAAAGTTACATTCAATTTCTTGCCGTGTGTATGTTAGCGTACTGCAGCTTTCATTTTGTTATAGCACAAGCTTGTGCCTGTCAAGTCGGTCCTTAGATTGAAAAAATGCTGCTTATATGTTTCTTGAGAAAATTAAAATCTATAATGATTTGTGTAATGGTATATGAAGCGGTTATTTTACCTGTAACTTGATATTCCTGTGACATGATTTGGATATTTTATTCAAGTGTCTTTTCATAAACAAATCAGTTATGATATATCCTACCTTCTATGGAACCGTCGTTGCTTTTATTTATGGCAACAGTGATATAAAATCTATGACCGGCACTATGAATAGAGTCAGTCGCAAAATTAGTCTCAAGACTGAAAAATGTCGGGTGTATTTATTATTTTACCAACTGTTGCGGTAAACTTGGGGCTTAATTTATGTGTGATCTGTTTCTTGGTAGGAATCTATAAGTCCTCAAAATGAATATTATTTTTTTGTTATTGTTTTTGCAGTGGATGCTTGTGAACTTTTTTTTCCAGAAATTCTATTGCAAATTCTTAATGGGAGGAACAGTTCTGGCACCCCAAAAGGATGACCTTGATGCTCTGAGGAAGATTTTGTGAAGCAGTATGACTCTTGAAGATTTCTTTACCTTGACCGAGATGAAAGATGGGCTCACAGCACCTTCTCGGGTGCAGGAGCTGGTCTCTGTGATGCAGAAAGAAAAAAGTTGCGATGTTAAAAATTCTGCTGATGCGACTAGGCAGTGGGCTGCTGTTGCAAGCACTATTACCGCAACAGAGAATAAAGATTGCCTTGATCTTTTTATTCAATTGGATGGACTTTGTTTCATCAACGGATGGTTAAAGGATGCCCAAAATTTTGAGGTTGATCCAAAAGACAGTTTTGTTGAAGAATCAATTACTGCAATGTTACGTGCAGTTGAAAAGCTTCATCTAGACTGTGAGATGTCAATTTCATCTGGCATTCGCATCACTGTAAGTAATCTTCTCGGCCATCATAGCGCTAAGGTTCAGGATAGAGCAAGGACATTGTTTGACAGCTGGAAGAGAGCTGAAAATGTTGATACTGAATCTCATGATGTGGAGCTTGCTAAGGTTGACTGTGCAACCAATGAGATTGTCAAGGAGGAAAGCCAGCCATCAGCTGTGGATGAAGCTGGCAATGATAATGATAATGCATCAGGACTAAATGGGACTGTAAATTGTCTATCGAAAAGCTCAGATAATTTGCTTGTACATAGTTCTGATAATGTCTGTCACTCATCCTCCAGTTTGGAATGTGATGGTATCAAAGAGGGATCAGTAAACCATGGTGCTGGTGTTCCATCTTCTGCTCAAGTAGCACTGCCTTTATGCCCTGCAGATGTGGTCACTTCGGTTGAAGGACAGTCAGATATGGTTCAGTTAATTGAGTTGGCTAAACTGGAAAAGCAGGAGCAAAACGTTAATGTCCCTCCAGAAAAACTTGGAGCACCGCAGATCTGTTGTGTGTCCTCTGAGCCAGAGCCCGAGTCTGTTTCCGTTGTTTCCTGTGAAGCAAAAGCACCAGAATCTGTTAAAGAACCAGCTTTGGAGCAAAATGTTGAACACAATGAGGATGATGTTTGTCATAACTTGCCTATTTCTACTAGTATGAAGACGCCTGCATCTGATAGGAAGAGTGGGGAAGATGATGTTAGAACTGTAACTAGCTTTTCACAAGTTTCCAGAGCTGCAGAGAATGACGATGACTGCTCTAATGCATTACAAGATACATCAGTCAGTGACAGTAAATTGGGAAAGACTGAGGTGTCAGATATGTCTGTGTGTGGAGCCGGATATGTCACACCATCAAAGGAAGGCAAGGGTCATGTTGATAACAACAAAGAAGTGACATCTATCGGTTCTGATTCTTGTAAACCTGAAATAGATTTCAGAAGGTCTAACATAGTTGACAAGAGAGGTTCTGGCAATGAACTTGACTGTGGCATTGTCGATCCTTTAGAATTTGCTCGACAAGTTGCTCAGGAAGTTAATAGAGAAGTCAGCAGTTCTTCCGAAAAATTCTCATATGGCAGAATCAGGCAACCAGGCAGTCCAGATTCTGTAAGAAAAGAGGATGAGCTCACTCCCGTCCCACCTGAGGAGGTTTCCTCCAGACACAGCCTTGCTACTGAGGCATGTTCAATGGAGGGGCGTGCAAGTATTCTTGACAATACTAAGGCGGAGCCTGAATGCAGACCTGATGTGGTGTGCTTGGAGGTGACTGAAGCAGCTCAAGATTCAGGAGGTAATTCAGAGAAACAACCTTGGGGCTTTGATCTCAACGAAGTTGGTTCTGACGATATGGATGTTTGTGTAAATACTACATCGACCCCCATACCTGTTGTCTCTGCTTCAAGGCCTACGCCAACTCCAGGGTTGCCTGGTGTCCCTTTGCAGTTTGAGGGAACACTTGGTTGGAAAGGATCAGCTGCCACCAGTGCCTTTCGCCCTGCATCTCCTCGTAAATATTGTGATAATGAGAGGAATCTTTCGGATACGAACATTGACACTTCAAGGCCGAGGCAGGACTGGCTTGATTTTGATCTAAATGTTGTTGAGGGTGAAGAAGGAAATGCAAAACCTATTGCCGAATCTTCAGGCAGGCGTTCTGAGCAATCAACTGTTGAATTTAGTTCTAAAAGTTCAAGCATGCTTGGATTTGATTTGAACAGCACTGGTGATGATGGCCACGTCCAACCTTCAGATCACGGGATGGAGGGACAACTCTTTCTTGGAAGAAATGGCTATTTGAGCCCATCACCTACATCGTCATCATCATCAATGCAGCCTTATGTTAGAAACATTGATTTGAATGACAGGCCATGCCTTCAAACTGATTTGGTAGACCTGGGGTCCTGTAAGTCTTCTCATATAATCAATGGATATGATTGTTCTAAATCATCAGATGCTCCTGTTATCTCTCTTTTGGGCGCCAAGGTAGAAGTTGGTAAAAAAGAACGTGTTCCTCAATCCTTTTTGCCGAATGGAAATGCTGTTGAACCTGCAATAGATCTTACGATGTCAAGGACAGGTGGCACTATAGGGATAGCTCCTTCTGCCTCCTTCAATCAATCATCTGTTTTTGGGTATAATGGAGTGACATCAGCATCAGCAGCACCCACAATGCCTTTTTCATCAGCCATGTACGGGTCAGGTGGCACAGTTCCATATATGGTTGACTCAAGAGGAGCTCCAGCTGTTCCACAAGTGGGTGGACCTTCATTAAATATACTTTCATCATCTTACTCTCAGCCACCACCGTTCTTTATGAACATGACGGGTACACAACTCGGTCTGAATGGATTTGGGCCTTCACGTCCTAATTTTGACCTGAACTCTGGGTTCATGATTGAGGGTGGGAATAGAGAGACATTTGCAGCCAGGCAGTTTTCCTTTCCTGGTCAAGGAAGGGCTGTGGAGGAGCAAGTAAGAACCATGCCGCAGCCGTCAAGTTCGGTGGTTGGTGGGAAACGAAAGGAACCAGATAGCAGTTGGGAACCCTACCCATATAGCTACAAACATGCGCAACCTCCATGGAAGTAGCCTATTACACCTCTTCTGAATTGTTCATAAACACACACCTTTCCAATTAATGTTTTATTACCCGAAATTATCCTCAAGAGCACTGGCAACCTTTAGCGACTGAAGATCTCAAATTCAATAAATGCTGGGGGAAGATGGATGTAGTATGATTCAAACTATTAATGGTTAAAGGGGGCAGAAATTGGGTTTTCATATTGTTACTTTTTTTTAAAAAAATTTCTCTTCCGTTGTTTATCATTTACTATAGCTTCATAGAAAAGCATTACAAAGCACAGAAAGTCTTGGCGCGTTTAGCTGTATTTTTTTTTCGTATGTCAAAGAAATTTATAGGCATAGCATCATGTCTTATTTTCTGGGTGGTGCTTTCTTATGTTACCACTATTTGGTTAGTTTTCATTATGAAGTTAATAACTACAAAAAGAAGGTAGACGTCGCCGACCTAGATGGCCTCAGTTCGATATTTGTGTTTACATAATACTTTATTAGCTCTGTTGAATTTTCTAATTTATTATACGAGGATTCATGGTGAGTCCTCTATTACAGGACAAGTCAGGTTTATTGATTCACTTTTAAGTCTACGCTGATCTTCAATGGCATTTTTTGTTACAGATTATTAGCTTAGTCTTTTAGAATTTTGACCGAATCGATTCAACCCACCCTCCTTCCCAATTCACAACGTTGGTAATGGCAACTGATGCTGGTGTCTGTTAATTGATCCCATCTTCAGTTATTGAAAAGATATAGTTATAATCTATTTATTCAAATAAAACTTTATACTGTGGAACAGGTGAAATTTTTTAACTCAGCTTCAATTTTTGAGACAAGAAAAATATTTTTATTTTTATTTTTAAAAATTTTCAAATTATATACAATTAGCATTTAAAATGTTGTCCTTCTCAAGTGGTTCACTGGTAGGTTAGTGAGTGATATATTTATACTTTATTTAAGTTGTCTTTGACTCAACCTGTCTTTGAAACAACCCAGCATTAAATATGGACACTTTTCTAAACAGGAATTCCAATTTTGATTTATCACATCCTAAATGATTAACCTTTTTTGTGTATTATCCAGCTCTGTTGTTTTTATTTATTTATTTTTTCTATATTCTATCTAGAGTCATCGTAATTTGGAACACAGGGTGGAAGAAATAGTTTGGTTCAGTTTATGTCACTGAGCTCCAGAAAAATCGTTATAGCAAAAGTGCACGAGAGAACATTTTTTTAGGATTACGTTCATGATGCAAATCACTTGTTTCACCTTTATGTCCTCCATCAGTATTCTCTTATAATTAATTAATAATAATCATGATGATGATGATGATTATAATAATAAAGCAGCAGGTAAAAGAAAACTAATAGTTAAAAGAGACAAATTTATTTGTGATTGTTTGTAACAATTACTTTTTTATCTCGCGGTAATTTTTAATTAGGAGAAAAAATAACATTATTTTTTAATTAGGGAGACTAAAAGTAGAAATATTTTAATTCTCATAGTTGAAAACAAGTTTTAAGCAAACATGATGACATTTGATTATCTCCTTAGATATTTTCTTATATTTTATAAACAAAATCTTATTGAAATATGATGATGTGTTATGGTAAAAACATTTAATTTAAAATCAGAATGTTATATAGTGAAGAATTAAAAATATTTAACTTTAATAATTTAATTCATTTTTTAAATTATAAAAGGTTAAACTATTAATAAAAAATCCTATAAGAACACGAGCATTATAAGAATTTATAATTAGAATAAAACCTGTAGAGCAATATTAAAAAATAATATAACTAATGAAGCTTACTTAAGTTAAATTAATATTTTATACCTTTCATTCAAAATACCCATAAACTCTTCCTCTAAGTAATCCAATAAATTCATTTAGAAAAAAGATATGAAAAGTTACAATTACAAAGTGATTGAATTTTACTCTTTTAAAATGAAAACAAAAACAAATATTAAATAATAATTACTATTATTAATTAAAAAAGTCAATGTTTATATATATATATATATATATATATATATATATATATATATATATATATATATATATATATTTAAAAGAAAATAGGTAGAGGTATAATTTATTCCTTTGATTTGAAACTGCTAGGGACTACCAATCATAACCTTTCACAAGACTTTAAAAGAGAATCATTGCATGATTGTATTCAAAAGTTCCATTAAACTCAAGCTTACAACTCCATTGGCCTAAGGCTACATTTGATAAAAAGGAAACAAATACATGATTAAAGAAAACGATGATATCTTCTTTTTAATTTGAAATACTAGTAGAATTTTGATGATGATAACAAATAAAAGAAAAGTTAGAGACTTAACGATGATGATGCTTTATAGAGAATTGTTGAAGAGTTAATGTTTGGCTTAAAGGGTTAAATTAAATACTTACCATTTTAAGTTGTTGAACTATGGTAATTTGTATATTTTGTTCAAGATTATAAAAACGAAAGGTCAGCAAACAGAATCCAAGCACCAAAATAGACAAACTTTTGAGAGAGTTTTATTTTTGAAATTTTTATTTGAATAATCGATTATCTTATTGAAAAATATTTTTTTTTAAAAAACTTATAAAATAATTCATTATTCCTATCCTTTATTTCATATAAATTTATGTTCTCCATAATATTGATGAAATAATTAATTATAGCTTATAATAACAGATTATTATGACTATTTTTAAAATTGATTTTTCATATTTTTACCCAATTTCTAATTGAGTTTTTTTTATATGAATTGGTCCAAAGCATTTTTTTTAGATATATAAATTAAGTTTATTTCTACGTTTTCAATTACAAAAATTATTAGATTGTGAAAATTAGTTCTCACAAGTTTTGGTTAATTTAGTTTTTGTTAGTGATTTAAATTTCATTAAGTATAATTCTTGAGTGATGAGTGAGAACTTGTAAGTTTGTTCATCATTTACGAGATTCAAAAGAAATAGTCATTCTTGTGTGATTTAAAGGAGATATTATTTTTGTGATTTCAAAATGGATGTTTTCATCTTTTATGAGATTTAAAGGAAATGTTTATTTCCCAGTGACTTTAAAGAATTTGTTTTCTTCATCTCTTGTAGTTTTTAAAGAGAAATGTATTCTTTTCATATCTTAAATTCTTCATTCCATTTTTCACTTATTAGTGGTTGTAATTTTCAGTTTGAAATAATGTTTAATTAATCACTCTTGTTGAGTTGATTAACAACCTGACTTAACGATATTTTGATCAATATAAAATGATTGTGTAATCTTTTCTTATCCCTAGTCTATTTATTTTACTATTGAGATTGCTAAGTTAAAATAAAATAAAAGTTTTTATAAATCTTTTAAGGAAAAAAAGTTTGAAGTTTCGATCTTAAATATCAAACTACTTCACTCTCTTAGTTTTTGTGATGAAAAAAAAATAAATAAAAAGAAAATGAAAGTGAAGAACAAGGAAAGCTTAATTAGTAATTTTTTTCCTTATATTCAGATTTTTTTTATTTTGCTTATATATAATTTTGACTGATTAAATTTTTATTTTTTATAAAGAATTCAACGTAGTCTTTTCTATTAAATTGACGTTAAAAACAAATTAAAAATATTATATGTCAAAATATTGATTTGTCACTGTGAAAATTTAAGTCATCTTCTATCTTAAAACTTTTTTATAATCTACATTTTGACTCATAACATATTCTTATTTTGTCATATAATACTTCCAAATTTCATTAATAATTTAATGGAAAAGAGAACATTACATTTATTTTAAGACTCAATTGAATTATGAACTCAATTAAATAAAAAATATAAAATTAATAAAAAATCTAAATTTAAAACTAAATTACTAATTAGAAAAACTCAAAAAAATTATTTAGTTGAAAAATAAGGGCAACATGTTTTGTTCAATGATAATATAATCTTTTTTAATTAGTTATTATTACTATTATTATTAAAATAGATAATATTAAAAAATAATCCATATTGAAACGTGTTACAAAGATAATTAATGCGTCTGTTCTTCATATCTTTGCCCTGCCCAGAATCTTCAATGACCTGATTTTCTGTTTTTTTCCCCTGCATCAGACCAACTTGTCTCCCTTCTTCCTTTTACTTTCTACTCTGTAAACAATAAGCTTTAGTGCTTCTTCATCCATTACTAATTTCCTCAGTTGCCTCATCGAGATCTTCCAAACAATTACATCACTTTTTCTTTTTTTATCTTATTACCAAATGTTCTTATTCACGCCAGTAATATGGTTATTTATTTTTAACTTTATAAGAATATATTTAGACGAATTTATAAAAAACAAGAATACAAAGAATCCAAAAGTAATTTAATAATGAAAAATATTAACTTAATTCACGTTAGATGAATTTAATGTAAATCAAAATAAGAATTGAAGGAGAAATTTGGCGGACCGGGTAACACTAAATGATATATCTTGAAAAATAAGAGAAAAGAGAAAGAAAGAATAGAATAAAGTGAAACATATATACATGAAATTAAGTATATAGTTCAATTAAAATTTAAAATCATATAGATGTTTATTATTTGTGGACTTAGTGATTCTTGTTTTCTATTCGCATTTTGTCTTTGGATCTGTTTAAAATAAATTAATTGATGTATGCATGTAGAGGGGTGGGACAGTGAAGGGGCTATATATAGCTTAGCTGATAAGAATGATGTTGGTATCTCACATCAAAGCATGATTTCTGAGTCTCATGAATTCTCCACACCTAACTTAGCTGACACACTCAACATTGTTGTCCACACTCTATTTAATATTGACTACCCCAAAAGCAAATTGGATAATCATGCTTATACCACATTTATGTCAACATTTGAATATTACTTATCAATATCAACGTGATTGATTCTAAATTATTCTATAATTCATAATAATAATTATAATCATAATTTTAAAATAATTTTCTACCAAAGATTAATATATAAATAATGTTCAAATATTAAAAAAAAAATATTATCTAAATATCATTTTCTACAAACAAATTATCCCAAATCCCATACTCTTTCATTTCAACTACAAACACAAACTAACTTCAATAATTCTTATATATATATATATATATATATAAAAACTATCATTACAAGGAATAACAGGCATATAGGTTATATACAAAATGAGTCCCAATTAGAAGAAAAACACACTCTGTACAACTTACAAACAGAGAGAAAAGGAAGAAGAGGATCAATTAAGAGAGTCCTTTTTCATATCTTTACCAAATTATTATTATTATTATTATTATTATTATTATTATTATTATTATTATTATTATTATTAGGAGGAAGAGGAGGATTATATATTTATTAAGTAAAAAATAATAAAGGAGGTGTTATTATCATGATTACAATCACAAAGGGGCTAAGGGAAGCTGGCGAGGAAGTCTGAAACGGACCTGAGAAGCTGGCGATCGGGGCGCAACGCCGTGCCAGCAGATACCTCCCTTGCACACCTCCCGGCTGTCGCGGTGGTCGCGGTGAAAGGCGCAGGTTGCTTTGCGCGATACGTCCCACGTGAGCGTGGTGAGGAGGATGAGAATGACAGCGCCGGTGGAGACGACGAGGAGATAACCGCCGTTGAAGCTTCGGCCGCAGATAAATCCGCAGGCCTCAAAAGAGACCATTAGGGCAAGGAAGATGGTGGTGAGGTTCCGCGCCACCACATCAGATATGGCCATGTAGAGAAGAGTTGAAGAGTGTGCAGGCTTTAATTGGAAGAAGCCTGAATGGTGGTGCCAACGTTGAAACCTCTCTTTTAATTGCCGAAACGGGTCCCTCAGTCGCTCTCTCTTTCTCTCTCCTCTCTCTTTTGCAGCGTTTTGAATGCCCAATGAAATACTACGTGTCCAATCATAACCCTCCACGTGTTTTCTTCTCAATTTCTTTTTTAACTAATGATATTTGCATACAAAAGTTTTTTATATTTTCATATCATTTATTATTTTTATTTCTTTCTTTTTTTTTCTTAAAATATATCAAATGATACTAAAATTCATTTTTTTTATAATTATTTTACTTCTATAATATATATTAAATAAATATTATGTGTATTACTGTTAACATTATGAAAATTACATAATTAAAATAATAGAAAATGAAGTCCGTGGAAAGAATAAAAAGCAGTTACTTGATATCGGGAATTTATTGAGAAGTGAGTATAAATTGGGTATGTGTGTGTATTGGCTTTAATACAAACGAATCAAGGACACACGATATTCAGGTAATGGGTTAAACTAGCTGCGTAAGCGGTCATAAATAACATATTTATTTAAGAAAAAAGGTACTTTGACACTTATACCATTAATAATTTAACATAAATATATACATTTAATTAAAATTATACCATTTTAATTAAAATATATACATCATATGTATACAAATTAAAGTTTTCTATTATTTGTTGTATACATTAAATAATATGTAAAATATACACATTTTTTTTTCTATTAATTAAATGTATATATTTTACATATTAAGTAATATGCTATGTTTTAAAAAATTAACCTAAAATTCTGTCAAAAAATATTTTAAAATTATAGTTTTTAACTAAAGAATTTCAAAATCTATGATACAATTGGTAAAACTCAATAAGAATGAGTTTATATTTGTTTGAGTATTGAATAAGGGATTTCTTAAAACCAAATCAATGTACATCTTTATTACATATTTTGCACGATATTCTCGTTGTTCCTTTCTTTAACATCATTTAATGTTGTTTTAATGAAATCAAGAAATACATTAAATTTGTTTGATGTCAATAAAATAACTTAAAAAATTATAACTTTAATAAGCCTTTTCTCAATATTTGAAAATGTTTTGCACCATGGTCTTGCAAATTTGATTGTTCAGAATTTAATCTCTATTTTATTTAAAAGTAGTTCACATAATCTTTTATATTATGCTAGTTACTTTTTAAGATGACACAACGTGAAAACATAGATTGTAATATGACATTTTAAACATTTAAAATGAATTCTTATTTATTTTTTTGAACTTGTTTTGTAATACTCTCTCAATTACATCAACATAAATATAATGAAAAGAAATCACGATGACTCCTTTTATATAAAATTGAAAAATTAAAATGAAAGAACAAAAATAAAAAAATAACGTTAAATAAGTTTTACACGTATTAAAAAAAAAAAAGTCTATTATCAGAATTCTCACTTCCCCATAAGGGGGCATGCATCTGTGACATCTTATAAGCCACGTAAAAAGTTTTGGACACTTTTGTTTTTACTTTTTTAGACGGGAATTCATAATTCAGAGCATTTGACCGCTGTTAAAGGCTTTTTTAGAGACACTCAACACCACACTATCAATCTCACCAATCATTCACAAAGTTCGACTCTAACTTTTTCTATCAATCTTTTTACTATTGTTTAACTTCATATTATTCTTTTAAATTTATCTTTTTACACATTTAAAACTTTTACATTCATACTATTTTTTTTATTTCTTAAAAAAATAAAAAAATTTACATTTTTATAACTATTTTATTCTTATACTCTGTATCAAATGAATGTAAAAGTATGTCATGTTATCATTACACTATTTTTTTCTTCTTTATTTAGTCTAATAACATTTTAATTTATTTTTAGAAAACTACTCTTTATTTACGCCAAAATAATTATTTTCTCTTAAAAGAATCAACAATAGTTTTCTTTTTCCAACAAATTAATGTCTCACTAATTCTATATCACTCAATCTTAAATACTTTCTTTGTCAATGATAATTCTCATATAAGTAGTAATAATTTCTAAAACTATAAAACTAATAATCTTCTTTATTAGTAGAAAAGAAACAAAAGTACAGTTGGTTGACAACCATATTGATGTGAGTTTGATTATACTTATTTTTGTTTTATTATAGACGTTTAATTTTATGTTGGTACGATTTCTAAACTAAAATAACGAAATATACACTTATGTTGGTATGATTATATTAAAACTTTACCTTTTACATGAAAAAAAAAACTGAACTATAAAATAAAATGTTTGTGACATGGGAACATCTAAAACTACAAATTACAACTAAAATTAAATGTTAATTAAAGAAATAAGGCTCGTATGATTAGTGTGGTAGTGAACTATTTTAGGTATTAATCATTTAGTCAACGGGTCCACAACATAAGTTTTACACAATTATTTACGCTAATCTCATTCTATATAATAACTAAGAACTTGATGTGGAATGTTTTAACGCTGTTAAACTTTTATTAGCTGTTTCATCAAAGGATATGGTTTTTAAACGTCATAATTAACTGAGGTGGTATTTAATAATATCTCGGAAATTCAATTACAATTTTGGGTTTGAAGGCAGACTTTTGTTTGTTCTAAGGAAGTTTTATTTTTTCTGCTTCTCGATAACTTTTTTCATCTACTCATATAATTTTTATTTTTATTTTATTGTTGCGGAATACAAAAGCTATTTTTTCTCTTAAAAGAAAACTTTAGGTAATATAATTTAGAAATAAAAAATAAATTTTAGAGTGTATAATTTGAAAGTTATTTTGTAATTGTATAATCTGAAATCTGACTTCCATATTACATAATATGAAAGTTAGTTTTAATTTTTTATTGGTGTAATCTATAAACCGTTCCTGTTTTAAAAAATTGAATTGTACAGTCTATAAGTCATTTTTTAATTTTCAATTACATAATTTTGAAATATTCTAAATTACATTGAAAGTTATTTTTTATATTTTCAGACTATACAATTGAAAAACAAAATAGGGAGTTTTCTATATGGTGGTGCTGGAAGAAATTTATAGAAGTGCAGCAAGTAGCTGACTTATTCTAAATGTAGCATAGCAGGCTCGCAGAGTAGAAGCCTGTAACTTTGAAGCCCAAGAAGAAAGTGAAAAAAATCGATTGAATTTAAGTTCACTAAAATCAATAAATATATGTTGTATTATACTCATATTAATATGAAGTGATTAATTAACAAAATACGTATCTGATTGACTGCTTCCTATAACATGTCAAGTCACTGAAATCAAATTAATTCAATGCTGTTCTATTACTTATACCCAAATCAATAAATATAAGTCAAGAAACCAGCTAACAAAGAACATAAATGTTACCTAATTTACCAATTAATTTTAATATATATTTTTTTGCTAAAAATCAACAGATGGAAAAATACCCAACCATCTAATTAATTATATCACTCCATTGTTTTCGCGTGTCAGAGTGCTTGGAGAATTCTAATTTTTGTTTATTTAACATCGCATCAGTTAGAGTTATAATTATATGTGTTTATTAATCTTTAAATAATTAGTTGAATAGGTTTCAATACCTTTAATTGTTTGATATTGGAATTTATATCTCTATTTTCTATACTTAACATTTAATAAATATATAAATTTGGTTCTCATAGTGGCTTTATTACAGTTAGATTAATAATTAATCGTAATCGTCTTAATCAAACATTTGCAGGCATGCTATCACGTGGCTCGGTTAAAACTAAATAAGGTTACCAATTGTTATAGGGATGAGTTAAAAAGCACTTGCAAATTTATTTAGTTCTTGAATAATAATATGTATGTTTATTGTGTGGGATGGAGGGAGAAAATGGTAAAATAGAAAACTGCACAATTATTATTAATCAATATATATATATATATATATAGAGAGAGAGAGAGAGAGACTTACAATATCTAATTGTTAATTTGCTTAAATATGCTACATCCATTTAACAAATATTTATTTCTTCTTTTTTCTTTTTTATATCTCTTTTCATCGGATTATACAATTAAACACATCATATTTATTTTTTTCTTCTTTTTATATCCTACAAGGATGAACCAGTAGTTTTTTTTTCACTTTTTCATAAAATATTTTGGACGTGATCTAAAATTACTTCCAAACAATACTCATTATTAACATATTTAAAATATCTATTATATACGAAATAAAAGAAATAAGAGGCAGAATGGTTTTTAAAATACAATGAATCAAATAGTAAGATATGTTTATTATAAATAAGCGGAAACAAAACAGAACAAGCAAGTCAGGATGGCCGAGTGGTCTAAGGCGCCAGACTCAAGTTCTGGTCCTCTAACGAGGGCGTGGGTTCAAATCCCACTTCTGACACATTTATTTTCATTTTTTCTACTAAAAATCATCTTTGAATTTATAATAATTTTTTCATTAAAAAATTTAAAATGCGTGAATTGATCTAAAATAATAGTTTTTTGAATCTGACTTTTGTAATTTACATAAAATCAAGTTTTTTTTCCGCTGATGTCCAAAACCCAATTCCTGTTAGTACACTTACATTTAGCTTTTCATTTTGTAGGTATGAGTAGGATTCAACCGTTTAAGATTTGAAATTAGGCCCATTTATTTGTAAGGTGATGTTTCACCTTTGTTCCGTACAATAATTTAGGCCGTGTTGAAACTGAATCAAAAGTGCATAAATGGGCCTGGCCCAATTTCACCAAATGAGATATTGTGCACCTCCATATACAACTCCGTATGTTTCTTCTTGCACACTCATATAAAAGAAACGTTCCAATTTGTGATTTTTATCGTGTAATTTAAAAGTCAAAACAAACTTCGAAGTAGTGACATAAACGTGGTAATATGTTTAGCAATTTTTTGAAAAAAAATACACGTAATTAAAAGTAAAATTTATCTTAACTTTAAGTTGGTTTTTTTTAGAATTATAATAATTTTTTTTAACTTTAGTTAAGTTGAATTAAACTTAATTCCTTAATCAAAATCCGAGTGCATTATCATTAAGAATAGGGTGTGTTAAATTTCTTCTTGGACCTCACACAATAAGCTCCTCATTTTATCATTTGAAAATAAAGAGTGACTTTGAATTTAATTTAAAAAAAAAAGTGATTTTTTATGTAAAGATGTAGGAAGAAATTCACAAAGTATAGTGATGCAAGAAATCGAAAAACCCAAACAATTATACTTTGGAATTTGAGCCTTTTTCTTCTCACTTTTTTATCTGCACGGTTGTTGAGAAGTGCTCCCCAACAATAGGATGAACCATTTTAACAAGAAAACCCAATTATGGCCATTTGTATAACCCCTTTGGATGGATGATATACCAATTTCAACTGCTAAATTAATTGAGTGTGTCAAAAGTCAAACCATCTATTAGTTAAAAATTTTTATTAGTTATGTAAATAAATAGCCTTCATATTTTAACAATTCATAACAAAAAAGAACCATTTGTTAAGCTTCTTTTTTTTAATTGACACTTGTATGATTATGTCATTAAAATAAATTTTCCAGGTGGGTGTTTATTCAATAAGATGTCTAAATATATTTTTTTCATACATAAAATAATCATAGTTAAATATATTTTTAGCCTCTTAACTTTAAGTAAAAATTAAAATTAATTTCTCTTTAAAACTTTGATATAATTTAGTCCGAATTTTAGAAACGTAGAAATTTAATTATTTTAATAAAATTTTGTTAGATTTATTAGACATTTCAAATACATTTCATAATAACATTTGAATTAAGTATTTATCTGATTTGACATATTTTTGTTTCAGTACTAACTAAAAAACACATTTACATCAAATAAAATTAACAAAATTTAATTAAAAGAACTAAATCTACGTCATTCTAAAAATGAATGACTAAATTGATGCAAAATTTTGAATCAAGTTCGATTTTCATTCAATTTTAACATTTAAGGACCAAAATATACTTGACTAAAGAAAACTAACGAAAAATTTAATTTCAGTTTCAAAAGATATACTCAAACTAATAATAATGAGAAGTTTGTATGATTTGAGAAATTAATTAGCTTTTTTATATCAATAAATATAAAAGGTATCTTACTTTATATTATTATTACATTTTCCTTTTTGTATATTCTGCAGACAGCAGAAACAAATTATATAATGGTGTTTACTAAAACGATAAAGGATAATATAAAGTATGCAATGCTTGCTTGCTATATGTCCTTGTTGTGAACCTCCAATGCTCACAACCGATGGTAGGTGTAAATTATGAACAATAAACAAAACATTTGGTAGTCCCTATGAAGTTGAGATATAAAAAGGGGATAAGATACAGCAGAAGCACCAACCACATAGCAGTGAATTGGTGATCCAAAAATCCGATGGCAGAATGAATTTTTGTTTGAGATATCAGATCGATAAACGTTTGGTTGTAGAAGATTCCTAGATTACATCACTGAATGCCAAACCAAACTCTTGGCCACCACCACACCAGTTTCTTCTTAATGGATTCAAGAATATCTTTATACACACCTAATACCAAAACATTTTCAATAAATATTAAGAAATGGAGTTTAAGGCTAACTCAGCCCTATAAAATCGGTTTTTTAATGTGAGGTTTACATCTATTTATATATTATAAATTGAATTGACCTTATGTCACACATAGTTAGGGTAGACTTCAACAATAGTTCTTATACCACGTTAAGAAGTGAAGTTTAAGTTTAACTCAACCTCATCAAATCAGTTTTTTAAAGTAAAATTTATACTTACTTTCTAACAACAAGGTTGCTCCATAAATAGATTGTATCGTGTCTTTCAAGTAATATTTTTTTTTTAAATATTTTCACCTAATAAAGATTTAAAAGCTTGTTATATTTTAAAGATGTATAATTTTGTGATATGTTTAATAAATTTTAATATGATAATATATTATATTTAATAGAGTAGATTCGTCACACGTAATTTTCTTTGAATAATTTGAGGCCAGACAATTTTAATTAAACTCGTGGTACCATTTGTATTATTTTTGTTTTATATACTTGTTTAACATACACTTGGTATGAAACGTCAAATTATCTGATAAGGAAAGAGAGAGGAACAACGACGAAAATGAAAGGTGTACTTGAAAGTGATGAGCAAAGTTTTGAATGTGTCAGGGTGATAATAGGCTTCAAAAAAACATCACCAATTCTGTGAGACTAGTGGCATGGTGAAAGTAAGAGATGGCAGTAAATGAATGCATCGCCCAGAACGCAAAGAACTATGCAGTATACCTATTTAACTAAACAAGAAAACTACAAGGGAAAAAGATCATTCAAATGCCCCACTCCCTATTTATCTATCTTCACCATTGAGCAACAATAACCATAGCTACAACATCGGATTCTTCTTTTTGGCACAAAAAAACAACTTGGAAGGTGGTGGAGTTCCATCGAGGGGTGCATTTAAAATGACCCGCATGCTTGTAAGCTGTGATCATGGTTGCTGCTTGTGGGCCCTGCTCAACTCACGTGGGCCACGAGGACATATTAAACCAGACAAGTGATGGATAGGATCCGACCACTTTCCTAGGCATAGAAACATGGGTTGATAATGGGAATAATATTTAGAAAAAAAGGTGAAGGAGGAAGTAGTTACTATAAGTTGCACAAGAGCCAAAGAGCAATGGTCATACTGACAAAACCAGCAATGGCTTGAGATTCCTTCACAGTCACATGGGTACCTACTGACCATGAAAATTCACTTTCATCCATATACACCATCGTGCCATTGTTAACTGGCGGTGACTCAGAAGAAGAAGAACAACTACTGCTGCTATTTGATTTCGGGTTTTGCCCCTGATTACTGCTATCTGATTTCGGGTTTTGCCCCTGCCACGATTTCTGACTGCAATGAATAATGATTATAAGATAAATTTGTGAACACTATTTCGAAGATAAAATATGAAAACGAGACCCTCGGCAACATGTGATTCCAACATAATTGAGTACCAGTAGTCATTTATTTAATCGTGAACTAACAGAGCTGCCTTGCCAAAAGATGAGTGATCATCATGTGTATTAAATTATATGATATCATGCTAAATTCAACTCATTGAGATTCGACTTTCATCAAAGTATCGTCCCTGCCTCTCAATGTTTAATTATTTTAAACACTAAAAGGTACCTCACAATTATTCATTAAAAATCAAGACAAGTGATATTCATTAAAAAAATTAAACAGAGTTAGAAGAGTTCGTAATGGTTAACATTTATCTCAAAAGAATTATTTTTTTTCCACAACACAAAATATTCATTGAATGAAACCAAAATACTAATAGTACTAAGATTTATTTAAGAACCTGGCATCCATCTGTGTACCACCATTTAGTATCAAATCTAAAGATCTATTATCCATTACTCACTCCATTCCTTTTTTTTATCATATTTTTGAAAAATAAAATAAAATGATTGTAATTTCTCTTTTACCAATAATAATGCTCTTACTATTTAAGTAATTTTTAATCAGTATATACACTATAAAATAGAAAACAACACTCATGTTTTAATAGAACTAAGATAGTTTATAACATATCAAAGATTCTTACATAAAAACCTTGAGAAAAAAATTATAGTGAAGTAATATAGAAAAAAGGATTAGGAGAAAGTACATTCTTAAATGCATTTTAATTTCTCTAAAGGTTAATCATTGATTTTTCTTTTGGGAGATAAACTCTCCTGCTTTAAGTTTCAACAAAAAAAAAAAAATTTATTGATTATGCTAATTGGATATGTTGATAAATCTATTAGTAATTCCCTCTAACATGTTATATTGCCTGCTTGGTGCTGAGTAGATTGTCTGAAATATGGTTATAGTTTGAGAGTAATGTTCTACTCAATTATAAAACTCAACTTCAACTTCCGACAAACGAAGTGATATTTCAACAAAATGTTACCTTCAAGTGGACAACAAGAGTAAGATTTCATTATCTTTTAATTTAGAGTTTCCTGAGTTAAACTAATTATATATACTCTGTACTAGCTCTTTTAATGTCACACAGTTAACCCAAACATATTTTAAAATCACATAACTTATATATTTTAATTTGAATTCAACATAAAAGAACTTATTAAATTATTAATTTATATGTATATATATATATTTTAAATAGTTTGTCGTTCATTATTAGTTTACCTTCTCTTCATGACTATACAAAAAGCCGCTACTCTGTCTTTATCGAAATGAAAAGTTGTAACGCAGAATGAAAATATAAAAGAACACAGCAGAAAATGGGCGAAACGTAATCCCAGTTACCACCCAACCTAACGTTCATATTTATGTAAAAGACGAAATTACCCTTTAACTGTTCAAGTGAAAGCAAAATTAAAATTACCTGGGGTTATCTTTAGGGGAAGGGCAGAAGGTGATGGTGTAATCCGCAGAGTGTCCACATGTAAAAGTGCTAGTCCTGTCATCATACGCGTAGCTGTAGGCGCGTGGGCAAGCGTTCTTGAAAATCCGCGAATATGCCGTAGGCTTGCAAGTGTTGGGAGACCCATACGCGCCTTTGCAGCAATACTGCGGGGACCCGAACGCCTCGCACGCGCTCTTACACGCCACGCTCTGTTTTCCATCCACGCTTGTAACCCTAAGCTCCGAAGGGCACGCGCCGTTGAGGTCTCCAACGCACCCCGTGCTAGTGCAGTTATCGCCGGAGCCACCCCGGGGAGCCACCAGCATCGGCACGTTGTAGCCGTCCACGAGGCTTACGTCGAAGAAATCGAGGCCTCCGTCGCCGTCGAGAGTGAACTCGGCCAAGGTCGCAGGCGGCACGGCGCCTTTGCCCTCACATTCTATTGTGCCGGAGCCACAGTCGCCTGTGAGGCAGAAGAATTTTCCGGCGGAGTCTTGCGAGCAGAGAGTGCGGCCCCATAAACGGCCACCCCAAGAGGTTGGAGCGGTTATGGTTTTGGACTCACCGGTTTGGAGAAGGAAACCGGTTGTTGGAAGCTCCGCGATTCCTGCGTTTGAGAGAATGCCTGGCCACACGGAGTAGTCGCATTTGTTAACGACGGTGAACGTTGTTGTTGATACTGCACCTGCACCAAAATTTGTTACGGTTTAATTTCATAGTTTCCGTCATCTAGTTACATGTGAATTTGTTGGTGAATTATTTACCTGATGCTAATAGATGAAGTGTTAGTAAAAATTGAAGTGAGAGTTTGAGCTGTTCCATGTTAAAAGAATTGAATCTTCTCTAAAAATTAAAGAACGAAATAATAAAATGTAACAAGTTACGAAAATGCTTCTACTCCGGTGTTTCTGAAATGAAAGTCGGAACGGACGAGGATAGGAATATTTATAGGGGAATATGACTATGTTTATAGAATTTATTTTGTAAAATTATCAAAACGAATTCTGATTATTAAAAGACAAAAAACTACAGAAAATGTCTGTCATTCCCTCCAAACGTGATTTTCTTTCAGGGGGACCCATAACGTTGTACAGTTAAACATGGTGAGTAAAAACGTTTTGGAACATGCATTTTCCTTTTAATTACATTAAGAACATCTCCCCCCTAAAATAACGTTACAAAAACGCATGAATTTTCAGTTCTGTTTTAGAACAAAGTTAGCATGTTTACATACACTTTTTTTACGTGAATTTTCACGTAAGTTGTGGTGTTATTTCTAAGTTTTTAACCTTTTTGTTTCGCAAGACGTGTGCAACACACATTTCAATTATGGTTGACTAGAAAATTGAGTATAAATTTATATTACCAATTAATAAAGAGTTTTTATTCGTTTAATTTCTACATAGTTATAGTGAAAGTCAATATATAAGTCTATTATTAGATAAACTGTATGAAAAAAATTATTGTTTAATGAAAAAATATTTACCACGCGCAATACTAAAACACGCCCAGCTTATTGGTTGTTGACTGCCATGAGAAGAAAACAATGAAATATTGAAACAGGACAGAACAGATATCAGAATAACGTTGTAAATTCATTTTAAATTGTTCCCCAAAAGAAACATGTGAACAGGCAATTCTAACAATACGAAATATATACCAACCGTGCTGATCTTAGAAATAGGAAGTTTATTTTTAAAATTTTAATATTGTGAATGAAAATATTAACATTATATCAGTTATAACTCCTGTAATAAATTCATCTCATTCAATTCAAACTATCAAAAATTCAAAATCCAAAATACACTTGTTTCGTCAGGACTAACAAAATTGGGTTGTAGATTCACGTGTTTGCCCAGTGTGTTTAGAGTAAGTTATATTTTGCTTGGTATATAAGTTTTTTTTAAACAATAATTTGCTATAGAACTATTGTTTTATATATTATTGAAATATCGAATAAAAAACGAGCTAAGACAAAAAAAGAAATCTATCAAAGTATATGGGTGGAATTAGAACCCTAGCTTTAATATATTAAGCTACTTTAAAAATATCTAAATACTTGTAACAATTAATTCATTGTTACCTTTAATATGTTTTTATACACTAAATTATGACCATTTAACAACTAAAACATGATATTATAAGTATTCAATGTCAAAAGATTCAAATGTAAAATATTAATAAAATATACATAATAATATAATATTAAATAGAATATCCAAATAACATAATATTTGTATAAATAAAATGGATATTTTTGAGAAGATTTAATTGGAATATACAGTACCAATAAAGCTGGAATCTATTTCAAATAAGATATTAACATCATTTCAAATTCAAATGGAGGCTATTGGTTTGAGTTTTATATATATATATATATATATATATATATATATATATATATATATATATATATATATTAATTTTCTCATTTTTATTTAACATAAAATTTATACTCACACTTATATTCTCAACTAACCTTCTATTTTCTATCACATCTCTCAAGATTGAATTTCTTTCTTTTTCATATGGATACATTTCTTCTTAAGCACAAACATTTTCAATTACAGAACTTCAATATAATGACTTTCTTATACTTTTGTTAAAGGACATTTTTATTTTAAATATTTGTTATGAAGATTTCTTATACACGTATATTGTATTTGTCTGTATTAGTCACTAAAACAAATCATTAACTCTTATAATACTTATAAGTGAATAGTCATAGATATAAAACTTGTCTTGAAAGTTTCTTATAACTTTTTCAAGAGAACATTTTCATACTTGAATTTTCAACATTAGCTAATTAATAAAACAGGTGTCTTAATTACAAAGTTAAGTTTAAAAAAAGTTAATATAATTTCTTTTAGTAATTTAAAATGGATACGAGAACATATATATCAACTTAGAAAGATGAATGAGTATATATATAAATACTCATATCTACCCACATATATACTTAATTTAAAAAACAAAATATTACTCATATTTATATCAAAACCGTTACTGAAGTTTTTCATTTACATCAAAACAGCAGCTTTCGTACCCTTAATTTTTTTGATTTTTGATAATACGTATTTGTTTTTCAGCATAAAAAATACAAATATATTTTATTTTAGTGAGTATTAACAAATCTTTAATTTTAAATAATTATTAAACTCTAAAATGAGATAAAAATTTGGTTAAAAAATAAATTTTAAACTTAAGTAAAGTCTATAAAATCAACTTATAATATAATATTTATATTTTCTTATATTATAAACTTACCTTATATCTAATCAGAACTTGAAAGGACAGCATTGGAATGAGCTAAAAACAGGAGCCGAAAGTGACGTGAAAATACAAATTAGCCGAAGCTTTCGTTACAAATTCTCACACTTTTTTTGTGCTAATTCACATAATCCAAATGAAATGGACATGTTTGGTCGTAAAATACCATGAATTGATCGAAGTGATAAGAATGTTTAAGCAACTCCCATTTTTCTCGCATGCTTCCAACGCTGTGGATGACATGAAGATGATGCATAAAGAAAGTGGGTGAATTTGAAGTTGGTATTTATACTAATAATAATTTATACAAAGTTTGACAAATTCATCACTTTCATGTATCTTCTATAAATATCAGCCAGTCCTGCAATGCAAGCATGCCTCATGCTAAGGCCCGTATCGATAAACAAATCTTCCGTCATTATTAGTAAATGGTTTTTTCTTAATTTAATTGAAAAATACCATACAATTTAATATCGTGGATTACCCAACTTGCAACTCATAATTGGACACTGTTGGTTGAAATTTAATTTTCATGCAAACTCGTTTTCTGTTTCACTCTTACGTCTTCCGCTACTTGTTACCCCTAACAATGATGATGTAAAATTATAAATAAATTTCAATGTAATTTTTATCATAACTTTTACAAACTCTGTAATTTTAGTGTTTTTAATTATTTATAATTTTATTTCCAATTTTTTTTATACAATTTTATTTTCCTGATTTTGAGTTCTTTCTAAGGAAATTTCTTGTCGGTTCAAAAATAAATGCAAAATGCATGGGAGAAGCTCATAAGCCCAAATCGGTGTCGGCCCATTTTGTCTCTAAAATGGGTTACTCTATGTCATGAATAGAAAGTCTTCCAAAGTCCATTATCATATAATATTTAAATAAATGTTTACTTAATACGAATTTTATATACAAGAACAATTATCGTATCTTCAACTCAAAAATAAGTTAAATATGATTTTTTTATTAAAATCCTTAATTTAATTTAAAAATAATTTATTTTATTAATAAATTATCTTTAACTTAAATATAATTTATTTATTTATTTCACAAAAAAACTTTTAATATAAATTAAAGGTAATTCAATCTTAACCTTCATCCACTCAATCTATATAATATATACTACTATCAATACTTTCGTACATAAATTCAAAAATATAAATTATCAATGTACTTGTTAAATTTACGTAAAAAAAAAAATCATTCAATTGTGCTACAAGTAATTTGATGCATTGAGCATAAAGTTAAATAATTCTTTTAAAACTTTGATATAATATAATGATAGAGTTTTTGAGACTTAAGCTCTTTATAAAAATATATTTTTGGTAAAAATTCCTATTCACTGTTTTTTATTCATAAAAATAATTGGGCCAAGTTTTAATAATAGAATAAAATTTTATTAAAAACATTTCCTTAGTGTTTCAATCTCTTTTCCTTGCACGATAGTTTCTCACTAAGCACGACTTCTTCTTCTCCTTCTTTCTCCAATGCTCTACCTTTCATTTACTGTAACTCAAAATTTACCCATTCATTTGTTAAATAGGGAACTCCTAAGAAATCTGGAGGCTGAGAGCAACACTTCCACCGTTCAAATTTCCATTTCCTTCAACCAGTAAGAAAAACCCCTTTCTTCCCTTTCACTTAGGGTTTTAATCATGCAACAAAATTTGGGTGCATGTGACCCATTTCTCCTTTCTTAAATTTTTAGCTTCTATTAGGTTCTAAAAATTGGTATTCTATCATCAAATTGATGATCTATAGGTACCGTAAGGGTTTCCATAGGACGCGGGACATCTCTAGACTTCTTGAGCTTGGTTGTCTACAACAGAGGTAAGGGGAGCTAGATCTACTTTTCATTTTAGTTGGGTGATGTGAATGCATGATAATTCTTGAAGTGATATGTTGTTGGAGGCATGAAATTGGTTCTAGTGACTTGAGATGCATGTATGGAAGTGTTTAAATCTATGAATTTGGAATTTGATGACTATAAATTGTTTTGGAATGACTTAGACTGTTGAAATTGTGTATGTTGGAACTGTTTGGATGGAAATTCTGTTGTAGTACTGTTAGACAGGTAGTCAAGTGTTTTTAGAGTCAATTTTAGGTCATTCTAGAGGAAGTGAGAGAGTGATTTTGAGATTTAGGGGTTAGGGGTTGAGTTAAGCTATTGGGATGACTTAGTTGAGTCAAATATGACTTGTTAGAGGTGTCTAAAGGGCTAAAAACAACTTCTAATTGGTAAATCTAGATTTGAGTCCTTAGGTTGTTGAAAACTAAGATTTTGAGTATGAATTGATGCACAAACACTAAAGAATGGGGTTATGAATGTCTAAACCCAGTTAGGCAAGTTTAATTCATCATATTGATCAAGTTAGGAGTGTTAGAAATCCACCAAAAGGTCTAAAATGAAACTTAGGGGTGTGAGTTCTTCCAAATCTGCAAAATCTGCAGAAAATTCTGCAGAATCCACGCCTGGGCGCTGAGTGCCCTTTGATTCGACATTTGCCAGAAATATAGCGCTTGGGCGCCCTTTTCTGTTGTTGCTTTTGTTTTTTATACTTTGTGGGGTTCCGAATGTCCGTTTTGGACGTTCTTTAGGTCGTTCTAGAGGTTTTTGACCCTTCCAGAGCCATTGGTGAGGGTTCCCAAGCTGTTTGAATTACTTAAGTATTGATAACTAAAGATTATAAAGAAACTTGTGTTAATGAGTGATGGTTCTGTGAAAGTATGGAATGCTTGAGTATGTATGAGTTGTTTTTATAACATAGCTAAAGGATGATTGTGTAACATGATTAAGAGTATGAGGTATTACGTTGTGAAATATAGTCTGAAAGCATATATGTACAGAGTATGGTTATTGGACGTAATTCCATGATCCTCAAGGGAGGTTACATGGTGGTGCCCTGTAATTTGTTGTGATTGACCGTATGAATGGTCGGAGTTCCTGATGGGGTTTATCTTGACATTCTAATGACCATCCATGCTCAAGTAGAGAGTGATGAGTCATGTGGTGAGAATAGCAGAGGGTCCTAGGATAGGCGCTTCTTGGAAGGCCTATACCGCTTTAAAGGGCTTACACTTGTGTGTGGTCGGGTGAAACCCCTCGGCAATGGCTTTGCAAAGCAGTAGGGCCACCACAAGTGCAGAAACTCCTGGAACTCGACATTTCATACTAGTCCAGATGGTCAAATCACGTGGTCTGTCATTGGTATAATAAAATGCATTCAGTTACAGTTTGTGTTGTATTATTGTTATTACATGCTTGAAATACTTGATTGATAACATGTATTTTTAATATACCTAGTTTACCCTTGCATTTGTTTGTTGTATGTGCTTGCCTTTCCCCCTTGCGATAATCATCCAATCTTTTGGATGTGAGCAGTAGCTGATGATGTACCCTTGGAGTGAGCATTGGAGAACGAAGAAGACACAACTTCCAGTTCTTAGGACCCTTTCTAGCTTTTGTTTTGACATGTTCTATATTTTTGGAAACACTCTTTAGGCATCCTTGGATCTTTAGTTTATTATGTATTTTGGAGAACTCTTATACTTGTATTTAAGTTTTAAATTTCAGTCATATTTTGGATGGACTATATGCCTAATATTGTCCTCTATTAACTCCTAACTGTTTTCTCGTACTGTAATAGTTGAATCCTATTATATGTATGTCTATATAATATTTGGGATGTCACAATTATCATCATCATAGTTATTTAATAAATTTTAAATTTTATAAATAAAAAATTGGAAATTGGTTTAGAATATTTTTAATATAGAATTTTATTTTTTTACATTTTTACATTTACATTTACTTAATATTATATTTTATAGTTCAATACAAAACTAAATAATCACCTCGCCTCTCTAAATAGTTCATATTCTAACAGATTAAATTTTCATATTTTTTAATTTTTTAGTTTATTAGTTTTAAAACGATTAATTTTCTAAATAATTATTTTTTAAGTTATA
The DNA here is from genome assembly GCA_036885675.1 of Vigna mungo. Classification (NCBI taxonomy): domain Eukaryota; kingdom Viridiplantae; phylum Streptophyta; class Magnoliopsida; order Fabales; family Fabaceae; genus Vigna; species Vigna mungo. The sequence continues at coordinate 44,603,681 of CP144699.1, read as the reverse complement.
ATATTTTTTAAATAATTTTCTTTTAATAAATTGGTTTTCTAAATTATTATATTATTAATGAATTTATTTTTCTAAAATATTATGCTTCAATATAAGTAGTTTTCTAAACTTTAATTTTTTTAAATATATATTTTTCAAGATAATATTTTTATTTTAAAAAATTAAAATTCTCTTCTATTAGTTTTTAAATAACAAATAACTTGCAAAAATAATAGTTGTTAGATTGAGATGTGACACCAAGCGTTAATCTTAACTTATGTAATTGCGTACAACTCATGTTATGTCCCACACATGCGAAATTGTTAGAGAAAACTGATTCGATTTCCATACGATTTGATTGATGATGATCCATCAGGCGGTGTAGAAGATATGAAGAGTGGGTGGTGGTTCTCATCTTATACCAGCAAGTGGTTAGGACAACCTTGGACAATTTCCCTTTTACCAATCTGATTCTTGTGCAAATCCAAAATAATGTGAAATATTTTTGTTCATTTATTATGGCTGCATTCTCAATACTTTTGTCACAAAACATTTTATAAGCACCAAACAGTGAAACTGCAGCAAGTGACACAAATTTAGAGACAAAAAAGTCTTAAAGGAATTCAATTATTTTCCAACGAACTTTGAAAGCGGTGTATTCTCACAAAAATAATAAATTGAACAGTAGAAGGAACTCAACTACTTCTCTCACCCGCTGTACAAAATTAATGAGTAAAAAATAAAGATCTGGTGTTAGTTGTTTGTATAGATATTTACATAACTACACTATATAGAAATGAATGATGAGTATTATCTATAAGCAAGAATTTCAGCAGAAAAATAGAGTGATCAGTGACTCAACCCATCCATAATATCCAAAACGTTGTAGTTTTGGTGGTTTATGACAACTCTTGTACCGAAGATTTCCTTGGCAGGTGAACTCCCAGCACTTTTGGTCCCATGCAAATCCTTCACTTGTCTTTTCTTGGCCAAACCAAGATCCTCGCTTTTGCTGAGACCTGAGTTGTTTCTCCTAGCAATAACCTCCTCCAATAATTTCCTATCCTCTTGAGAAATTTGAGTTCCTAATGGCTTGTTTCCATTGTCCACGGAAAGAATTAAAAATTGTCGCATCTTGGACTGAAGTTCAAGTACCTTGGGAGGAGACCGCGTAGGCATGGATCTCAAGCTGTTTTGTTTAGATTTTACAAAGCTAATCAAGTGGTGAAGCCATGCCAACAATTCAATTATGTAAACATCTATCTTCCTCTTGTCGGCATAATAAAGCGTCTGCAGACGAATCAGGTTACTTTCTCTGGAGGTGTTATCATCGAAGTCATTACTGCAATATCAGAGTGTTGTGAACTTTTCTTTTAACAGCATATGTAAACACAACAGTAATTGCCAACAAATATTAAGATATCCAAGTTTACAACAAACCTTGTGTTTGCCCATTCACCAACCCATCCGAAACCTTGATGTGCTCTGTCATGAATATCAATAGATAAAATAAATACATAAACAATTGCCGGGAGTTTTTAGCCTATTTTCACAAAAGGAAATAAGAACAACACGGAGAAGAGAAAAATGGAAGTATAAGCAAATCCCAACAAATATATTACACGTCTTACTTGACAGTATTTGTGGCAGCCGGCACAAGCCACTGAAGAATCTTCTCCATTTCTGCTTTGATCTGAGTGATGGAGAGCTACAGAAAATTCATGTCATTTAAAATAATCCAAAACAAAATAAAACTGTTCCCATTAAGTCAATGTGATTACTCGCAAGAAAAAAATGGCACCATAAAATAGACTAGAAAATGGAAGGTCATGGATATCCGGCGTAGGGAGAGTATACCTCTTTCATGTCAGCAACTGTTTGCAACTGGGATGGAAGAGCAGTCTTAATATTGTTGGGCAAACCATGATACAATGTGTCTCTCATGTTTGGAGGAAGTGCTGTCGGACGAGATGCCTGGTATAAAGAATTATTATTTTATCAAAAATATTTCTATTTGTATGGTCATTACAATCTTGTTCAGCATGATACTTACAATCATATTTATTTGATTGATGATGTTAGCATAGTGCAGCGCAAGACCAGCTTCTCCTAGTCTTTCATGACCCTTACAGTAACTGGTTGTGATTGTACCTGCCACGAATCCACGATTTCACGTTTCTTATTATTATGACCAGGCAACAAGATATAGATCTACACAATAGAAAGCACAAAAAAAGGTAGATTCCACAAGTCAATACATGTCTGAAACACAAACATTAAAAATGATGAAGAAATTCACTTGATTGTATTGTAGTTCTCCCAAGTGCTTTTTCTCAGAAACTCAATCCAAGCGGAACAGATGATTTAGGAGGAGACCAATTGTAATGTCATTAGTTTATTAGAGTCACATAACGTTTGCTGTAAGGGATGCATAACATGATTCCATATTGATCTTCAGTAATAAGAATATACCCTAGACTGTATGAAGTGTTTCATTTCAAGCGTTTATTTTCTTTCTAATGCAAATATGCATTTAATATCCGCCTATCAAAAAAACAAATTGTCTTTAATTTCAAGTAGCTCAACCACAGAAAAAGGCCGCTGGTTATTTCCAGTTACATCTGAATAAAAAACAAGAGCATAGAAAACATTGGAAAATTTCATCTACGATCTGCTTAGTCTAAAAATAATCATGTCAAAAATTAGAACGCCTTCGATTTGATTTTTTTTTCTCGATAACAGGATTAAATGAAAAGTTCAGACTTCAAACCCTTAGTTAATTCCTAGGCTCCTAGTGCAAAAAGAGAGGCATATTTTCTAGCTACATATTGGTACAACATTGGTTTTTATCCTTAAGAGATACAATCTCATACCATGGTTTCCCAGGAGCTCATAAATTGCTTGATTTATATAGGTCACAATATCAACGAGCTTCTCAACTATCTGCAATAATCAAATTGAGTTCCAACAAAATAAGTCCGTTGTTATGAATCCGCGGCTATAAAACATTCACTTCAAAGAAATAAACATGTGGAAATACGAAATTCAACAATAGTAAATGCAAATTAGGAACAGTTCGTTGAGTGGAAATATACCTCTTCCAAAGTTCTGGACCAAAGAGACTTCTTCTTCAAGCTCCTCACAAGCTTTCTTTGGTGCTTTAGCTCACTTTGAAACATTGTGATACTCTCCCCTGCGATTTTAAAGAGAATGTAGCTGTCAATGATTGGTTAACTTCAGCAGAATTACATGTTGAAGCGTGCTGCAGATAGTACTTACGTCAAACTGAAAATCCAAACTGGTCATCCGAAACTAAGTCCCCTAGAAATATTATTTATTTATTTGAAAAGATTTGAGGAAAACTATATTATGAAATTTCTAACCTTTTAGAGGAAGATTTAAGGACTCCATTTCCTTGATCTTTTGCAGATAATCTTGTTCAAAACGCTCATAAGCATTCAATTCATGGTATAATTCCTACACAGCAAGGAGAAAATCCGTAAGGAAGAAACTGCTAAAAAAAATTCAATTGAAACTCTAACTATAACCAATAAACAGCTTAGAAAGCACATCAGAATTAGGAAACAAATAGTGTGAACCAATATAAATAAACACCAAGAAACCAAAATGATGACAACAGCTTTACTCAGTTACCAATTCACTGAGAAAACTAAAAAATATGCAGAACTTTATTTAAAATGACAATGAGCTTACAGCGGTATTCCGAACTAGAGTGGTAAACTCCTGCATTGTCTTTTCTGCCTCTGCCTGATATTGTTTGTTATCCAGAACTTCTAAGTCTAGTCTGATAATTTTTTAGTCAAAGGTTTGAACGTGAAATTTATGTGATTGTAATCAGCTAGGAATTCAATCATGACATGTTAGCTTAACATTGTCAATAACAATGTACATGGAAACTCACCGTGAAAAATATCTGTCTAGGTTGTGCCACTGCGGATCTTTACACATATTTCCAAATCTAGCTACTTCCCGTGAGAAGACATTGAGTTCTCCCCTGCAAGTTTCCCCAGAAAAATCATAAACAAAGAACATAAAGAAAACTCCCAGCAATGAGAAACAAAAATTCTATTATTTGAACAAGCTAGAACCTTTTGTCAGTCTCAGCAAGAGTTATTAACTCCTTCATGTCAGTAGAGACTGAGAGTTGAACCCCCTCCGATTGTAAAACATCCTTTTTAAGAATCTGGATATTTTCTTCAGAAAGTGATTGAAACAAAATTGCTCCTTTGGTTATTGTATTAGCTACTTCAAATGCTAGTATTGATATTTTTTTCCCTCTGGAAGACACGCCAGAGACAAACCCACTATTAGTATTTAACTTTGGAATGCCACTTCCAATTGTGTCCAAAACTCCCACAGCCCTCTCGCCAGCTTTTCCCAGGAAAGAACCCCTTTGGCTCACCTATCAAAAAAATGACGTCAATCATGAACCGTTAAGATTCCAATTTAGAAGATCCCTAACATACCATGAAATGCATCCCGAAACTCTATTTCACACACTAACTACAGAGGCGTACCACTAATATATTAAACTATTCACAACTGGCGGCCAATCAGAAATTGCAGGCACTAATGTAACACCCCTCAACATCCAATTCTAGAATAACACGAAAGCCCTCATTCCAACCAATGAATTTCCACAGAAACATCCCTAAGGATACGCGTATTTTCAAACCTTCTCAATAAGAACATAGAAAAAAGATGCAAGCGGAACAAAACCAGACCTGTTTTCCTCCAGTTGACGTAGGAGTCGATAACCCAAGTTCAAAGGAAAATCCAGAGTCGTGCCTCTTCTGCTTTCTACCTTGACCACTATCAGACATGGAATCTGAAATAGCATCTCCACGATTCACAAAGCTATTTTCCATCTTAAGCTTCCCAGAAAAGCCGAAACTCTTCCCTCCAAGTTCAGCATTTCTCTCCACCATGCCAGCCGAACAAACCGCTCCCATTATTGCTGTCCTCGACAATGACCAAGAAGAAAAATGAAACAGAACAGAGGAAATGAAAACCTAACGCCTGCGCGAAAAATAAAGAGCGTAACTGAAGTTAAAGAAATGATGATTGTTGGATTGGTAGCATTAGAAAGGGAGCATACCTATTTACAGAGAGTGCTGAGAATGGAGAAGAAGATTGGGATTGGGAATGGCGAGAAGGTGTAAAAAGGGGAAAGTGGCCGCGAATTTACGACTCTGGAGAGTTTGACTAAAACCTCGAAAGATAGAGATGAATGAAGACATTACGTTCTTGTTGGTGTCATTCATTCATTTATTCATATGGTTGAAATATTTGAATGAATAATAAATAAAATAGTAAAAGTAAGCAATTAATGAAAAGAGGAAACGCGCAAATGGAATGAAGTGTTTGACTCTAGGGAAAAGGAAGCGACGTGGCACTCCCACAATCAATGCCAGCCACGTTTCTTCCCATCAAACACCTAAACGTGAAAACACAGCAAATCCAAGTCGCGCCCACCATGTGGTCCACCACCGTGCTAATTTACACTCCCGTGTCTCAACAACACTTTAATTGCGTCTTATGTTTAGAGATTAATTCAAAATACATTATTAATTAAACACTATCAATTAATTAATTTCATCACTTAATTATATTAAACACTATCAATTACTAAAATTCATTACTCAATTATATTTTTGTTATATATTACTCAACTTTTTTATATTTACTCACTAATGTGGGAATTATTACGGATATCTGAATTTGAGACTCTCCACATATGTCAATTCATCGATCTTTGCTGATAGTTCACAAATTCAGGTTATGTTTGTCAAATATTGGTCAATAGATATTGATTAAAAGTATTTCGTTGTTAAAGTTAGATTGTAAAAGTAATTAATACATAATTTATCATCTCCTTATCTTAAATCACTCTTAATAAATTGTGATAAGTTTCGAATTTAATTTAACCTAATTACGGTTCAAACAAAACTAATCATAATTTTTAAATAAATCAATTTTAATTCTATAAATTAATATCTTTACAATGTTTACATCATCTTACATGATAATTCACTGTTCGACTAATAATTGATACGACGAATACATTATACGAATACCTTATTTATAAATTTAAATAAAATACTTACCACAATCTTATCATATTATTTCATATCTACACTAACTTTTAATTTAATTTAATTTTTACTTTTTCTTCCGTCCAAACACAATAAGTGTGCTTGTAATCGTGTTATTATGTATGGAACTATGGAAAGGTTTTGGATTCATACACTTTTTATTTTCCACACAGGGAGAATTTAAATTTATTTTATCACTGATCATATTATGAAATTGTCAATATTTAAACTTTTTATTTTTAAATATTAATTAAACTAACAATTTTCATATTCACAAACAATACTTGTTCTATGAAGTGTTTGATTTCCCTCCTATTTACATTACATATAATAGCAATGAATAAGTGTAGATACTGACATCAACTACAAATCATTATTTGCGTCCTAATATAAAATATTAAGATATTTATATATAACAAACTTATAATTTTTTTTATATTTATTTATTTTACTCACGTTTATTCAATGTAAAACTTTCTAACTCATTTTAAATTAACCTGTTTACTTGCTTAAGTTAAAAATTATTTTTTCCTTCAATTAAAATATTTTTAAGATGAAAAAATAGTTTAAATTTAATCATGTTCTCATTCACCGGAATAAAATTTAATCTCCCTCATTCTAACATCATATAATTCATAACAAAAAAAATTATAAAAATAAATAATTGTACGACTTAAAGTTAAATCTAATAAAATAATTTTAAACCAACGATTTCTTTATTTTGAAGTCGATATATCAAATTTCGAATTTTTTAAAACAATTACACCATTTTGTAATTTTAAAATCAAATTATCTTTATTGATGAAAAAAAAACATCATATTAAATAAGCAGAAATTTAATGACATAAAAAACGAAATTTCTCGCCTTTCTCAAAACAAGACAATTTTGAGCACTGGATTTCTTTTTACTTTTCAAAAATAAACACGTGTTTATTGATCATATATATAGTCAAATAATCAAAATAAATCCAGAGAGGATATGCTCTAATCTCTTAATCTAATGAAATAATCGATCTCATTTTATTTCGTTTTTTTCTTAAATCAAATACATTTTATTTAATTTGCACAACAAAAATAATTTTTTTTTTCATTTTTAAATGAAAATATGTTATTAATATCTATCCACCGAAGAAAAAAATTATATAAAAAAGACATATAAATCTTATGAGATAAAATGATACATTTTTAAATTTTATAATAATAATAATAATAATAACGATGATGATAATTATATTATATATATATATATATATAATAAAATAACAAATAGAATTTTCCAACTTTCTCCAAAAGACAACTCTTTGAAATTTGACGACAAAAATTTAGTTTATTTATTTATTTATTTTCCAAATAAATATATGTTGATTAATAATGTATCGACATATAAACAAAACAATCAGAAGAAGACACCTAATTTTCAGGAAAATTGGGACTTAGTTTTCCACCGACAAAAAAGTTAAGCAGTGAATCAAACTTTTCACCCTTTCTCAGAATGAATAGTTTTTAAAAAGATTTTGTATATTTTTAAAAAGAAAACATGTTAACTGGTCGTATTTAGCTATATAAGTCAAATAATTTTTGGAGAGAACATGCGACATTTTGATAGATATATATAATTTGTAATTTTAATTAAAATATACCAATAAAATCATAATATCTTTTAGTTTTTGTAAAAATACTTATTATTTTAAAAAGGGTTGGACCCATTAGTGTATAGATTAACCTAAGTTTATAAAAATTATACATTAACAATTCAAACTGAAATTTATTTAGCTCAATTCAAAATTTCTTTTGGTGGATTCCCTTTTACACCTTCATAACTTCATTCGACATCTCTTGGAAATCTCAGTTTAGCTTGTAATTTAGAATTTTTATTTTGAATTTCAAAATACGTAATTTAGATTTCCATAGTACAAAATTTAGAATATAATTTTAAAACCACAGTTTTATAATTTGAATTGTGTAGTCTAAAATGTTCATTTCTATAAGAAGAAAAAAATGAAACATAAAAAAAAAATCACTGTAGAAAAAGAGATGGTGAAAAGATAACAATGAATAGATAATTTTAGGTATGTATAAGAGTTCAGATTAAGATGTGAAGAAATGCAGAAAGAATCTATCATCTTCTTTTAACCTTAACTGGATATGGTTCTGGTGAATTCAGTCTTGCATTGTCTTTTTTTAGAATAATAGGTAAACTCACACTAAATGCCATTCATGGAGATGGCAACCATGCACATGATCTTGATCTACAAAATAAATAAAAACAGGAAATGAATCTCCATTTTTTCTAAAACTTTAATTTATAGACTCACATGGTATTAGCTAAAATGAATAAAAAAAAAACAATAATGTGACCATGTGGACCCGTGTCGTATCCTTCTCTGTGGAATAAAATCCGTTTCAGTCAAAGCTAATTAATATGAGACAAGATTTTGAAATATCTATAAATTATGTTTTTTTAATAAGAGATGCTAAAATAAAAAATAAAAAAGAATTATTAAAAAATAAATTTATCCCAAATTTTAAAACCAATAACATAATTGATAAAAAATAATAATGAGATGGTAATTAAAATATAAATAAGGTTGTTGCTTGTGTTGAGTCTACTGACGTTACGTCAATGAACAAGCAAGGCATTAATGTATCATTAATTTTAATAAATGTGTTATGCTCTTTACAATAAATGTAAGATTACGCATGCATGGTAAAAAGTTTCCACACTTTGATGTACATATATCACGGTAGTAACTTAATTTGTACAAGTTTATATTAATATTGAACTAAAGTTTCTAAAATAATATGACAAAATTACATTAAACTAGAAATGATAATGAAAGAATTCATGATCAATGTGTGCCCAACCAGAAAGATTTACAAAATATTTGAATTAAACTTTTCAAATAATACAAAAACACATAAAACTAAAAATACCAATATAAGAGCTTTCTTTTTTACCTTGTCAATACATCATTATAATATACGTGGAACGCGGGAGATTCTAAAAATTCTAACATAATTATAATTTAATATATAAATGTTTTATTTTAAAAATTAAAGGTTAAATATGTCTTTAATCCTTATATTTGTATCTGATTTTTAACTGGGTTTTTTTTTTCTATCTCAACTAAATCTAAATATTTATTAATTTGAGACAAGCTTTTTTTCTTAACTTTTTCTCTAACGCTGTTTAACGGTGATGATATAGATTAGACATTAGTAAGTCATGAATTACATGGAATTTTTATTTAAAAAAAAATAGTTAGTGAGATGGATATTTGAGATTTACTGTGAAGTTGCATCAGGGATTAGGATTGCAATATGCTGATTAGGACTCATCTACACACTTTTCCCCCTTTAAATTTTCCATCTTCACTTCACTTCGCATACCACTTCCATGGTTGCGTTTTCCACCTTCGTACAACTTAAAGAAGATGTGCAGTGATGCAGTATCAGTGTTCATAACTTGTAACAACTCCAATAAAGTTTATTGCAGAGCTCTCTACCTTAAGAAAGAAAAGAGGGACAACAAGCAGGACATCGTAAATTGAATTACAGAGGTTATAAAGAAGCTTTTTCTCGTAGGAACTCTAACACAGGTTGCTTTTTCTTCCGACCAAGAAAAGAAAAAAACTTTCATAATCCAAGTTCATCATCAAACAAAGCCTTCCATTTTCCCAACACACAGACACTGGTATGAGTCATCACTGTCTTCCATTTCCAGCACCGCTTCCGTTATCCACACCTATAACACCGTTTTTCACGGCTTCTCTGCCAAGCTCTCACCTTCTGAGGCACAGAAGCTGCAGGCGCTCAGCTATGTCATCACTCTCATACCCGAACAGGTTCGACAGCTTCACACCACGCGCTCCCCTCAGTTCCTTGGTCTCACCACTGCCGATCGCGCCGAGTTGCTGCACAAGACTGATTTCGGCTCGGATCTCATTATAGGCGTCTTCGATACCGGAATCTGGCCAGAGCGTCAGAGTTTCAGCGGTCGCGACCTACGGTCCGTTCCTGCAAAGTGGAAGGGCGAGTGCGTCGCCGGGAAGAGCTTCCCGGCTACCTCATGCAATCGGAAAATCATCGGAGCCAGGTATTTCTCCGAAGGGTACGAGGCACCAACGGGAAGTTGAACGAGACTGTGGAGTTCAGCCCTAACTCAGCAAATTGCAATCCCTAATCCCCTCATGTAATTCCAGTAAACTCCCTACATACAAATACACACTAACTATTTTTTTTAAATAAAAATTCCACATAATTCAATCATTTTAAATAACATACTAATGTTTAATGTCTGATCCATATAATCACGGCGTTACTTGAAAGTTAACATAAAGGGTTTTATTACCTTAAATTAATAAATAAATATTTGGATTCAATTAGAACAAATCAAAATATGAAGACTAGTTAAGAATTCGACACAAATATAAAGATCAAAAGACATATTTAACCAAAATTAAAATAATAACACGTTTATAACAAAGACACATTAATGTTATAAGATTCAACATTTAAAATATATATATATATATATATATATATATATATATATATATATATATATATATATATATATATATATATATATATATATATATATATATATATATATATATATATATATATTTGTGTGTGTATGCACATACAATTTAATCCACAAATATATTCATTATTTACTCATTAATATTTTTTCTCACATTCAATGCTATCGAACATTTGTATTATTTATGTTATACTAAAATTAACACTTAACTTATTAAGAATATTATAAATTACCTTTTCAACTATTTTATTTCAAAATGGTACATGTCTATTATATCAAAATATGGTGTAAATTTTGTTTTTCCCGTAATATTAATTTATAAGCATTACAATAAAAGTGATAATTATTTATTGATTATTACACGGATTCTAGGTAAATAATATGTTATATACAGATTTTAAAAACAACATTACATGCTGATTTTTTTTTTATGTAATATCAACAAAATTTATTTACATATCTTTTATATGTAATATTCCTACGTAATGTTTGCGGGATAGAGTAAGAATTTGTCAAAGATAGATTTATCAATGGACAAGTGAAAAAAAATTACCTATCAATTTTACATATAAATTTAAAAAAAAAGTAAAAATAATATCATATCTTCCTTGAACATTTTTCATTAAATCATAAACTCACTCAAAAAAACTTTTTGTTCTCGCAATCTCTCGCACTTGCACTCTATCCCTACACTCGTTTCATTCATGCACTAGTAAACAAAGTATTTAAACTCGCACAATAGGCATCAATTTAAAAGAAACCGAAGCTTATATGAATACAATGACATTTTTGTGATTTGTTTAAACCCTACAGCTTCGATTTATTCAGAACCGGTGTGAAAAGGCTTTTCTGCCTCAAGTCTTGGTAGAACCGAGGCGTATAGGCATTTCAGAATTTTTTTTTTTAGGCATATAGGCAATGGTTGCCTTGTTAACTGAGGCATATAGTAGTCTACTGACTCGAGTAATGATAGAACCGAGGTAGTATCATTTTGTCCCAAGGTTAAAATTTTTAGGTTCATGTTCTTCTTCCTTGCACTCTTACATCTTATTGGCGCAACCTTCTCTGCAGCGGCGAAGCTTTTTTCTCGCTGGTGGTCCAAGGTTCATCACGCGTTAGTGCCTCTGCCTCCATTGGTCTCGCAGTGGTGCATAGGTCGTTCTTATTCTTCTTCTGTTTTTCTGTTTTGGGTTCGTCTTTGACAAGAGAGGGAATACTTTCTTCTTCCTTTCTTTCTTTTCGGGTTCAGACGTGGTTTCACGTAGGGAGGGACGGTCGACATGACTTCGTCTCTACAGTATAACGATCCATGTTCGTGGAGGTGGGAACAGCGGCGTCTCGCGATTTACGGTTTCGATTTAGGACTTTTACATAATTAGTGACACTGTAGGATATGGGACAATGAAACCTCAAAAAACTCAAAAAAATAAATTTTAAATAAAATTATGATATATATTTAACATAAATTATTTTATTAGTAAATAAAAATGTTCTTAAATTTGTTTTAGATGTTTCAAATTCTTGAACAACCAATAATTAGACTTACACTTAGAAAAATATTATCCTTTAGATTGCAAATTTTAATAAAAGAAAATTTTATGAATTGCTTCAAAATCTTAAAGAAAACAATAAAAAAAATAACTTTTTATTAATAAAACTAAATCATTAAAACTTCAATATATATATATATATATATATATATATATATATATATATAACATATCTTAAAATTTTAATTCATATTATTAAAAAAAAACTCCGTTAATCATAAAAATAGGATCCCATAAAATAAACACCCAAAACATGACATATTGATTTTACATTAAAAATATCCCGTATCACGTCACAATACACGTAACATCAAGAAACCAAATTAGTCTATAATTTCATAACTACAAAATACCCTCAGTAAAATAAAAAAAACAATAATATTTTTTACATGGATAAATGTCTATGGAGGGTGGGGGGTCATTTTTTTCCCTCTTTCTTGGAAGTATTTCTCTCCTGTTTGTCGGTGTATTCAATATTTTATTTATTTCTGACATTAACTACACCTTTATCATTTATCATCCATTTCTAAATTAATTCAAAATTAGTTCTCTAGCTAAAATAAAGTTTAGATTAGGCGATTGAACTACACAATTTAATAAATCAACTAAATGTCTATATATCATTCAAAATTTCGATTTATATACTAGACATTTACATGTATATTGGTTTACAAGTTATATTTAAATTTATAAAAAACTATTCGATCCCCCAATTAAATGGCATTAAGAAGTTAATTTAATCTCATTCCTTCTTCATTCAATCTCTTTTCACTTTTTCAAGTGAAAAACTACTTTTTCTAATCAATGTTTCGGTTATTATTAAAATAAAAAAATTATTAAATTATAAATTATAATTAATAATAAAAACTATAATTATTTTTATTTAAAAATATAAAGTACAAATATTATAATCTGCGTTGATATAATTTATTTTACTTTTGTTATGGATAGATTTGTCAAATAACTTCATATTATAAGATTTGTTTCTAATATTCATGAATTGTGACCGAAAAAACTTACAAGATCAAAAAACAATTTATTAAAAAATTTCTGATGGTCAAATATTCCGAAAACCCCATAGGTTAGAGTTACCTTATAGACTTTCCTTTATAGAATTGACAAATATAATTATATTTACACCATTAATAATTACATTAAGCATATTGAACTAGAACATGTATTAAGACATTAAAATATTTTATTTATTTGATTTATTTTAGAGTTTGATTTCTGGTGGCTAAGACACCATGCAAAATTTAAATTTTAATCTTTAAATGAATCATTAATCAAGCTAAAAGACAATTTTTTTTATTCATATACAACAATCAAATTACAAAAATAGAACACACTTTCAAAAATTTTAAAATATTATTTTATGAATCTTTTTCACTTCTTGAATTTGCTCATTTCTTTTTAACACGGGAATTCACATTCACATATACCCTCTAACCATATATCAAATGACATGATTTATTCACCCAGACGGTAGACCTGGATTTAAAATTATCCATAGTTGATATGACAAATATTTACACAGATAACATTTTTTTCATATCAGAATTCGATCATTGAAGAATCAAATTTTGAACTGTGTTATTTTTATAATTTCTTTTTTTTATTTTTTTCCTTTTTTTTAATGAAAAAAGTAATACAAAATTCTTTTTTAAATTTTCAAAATAATGAAATTATATATTATAATTATAATTAAAATATTATTTTAAATAGTTTTATATATTTGTATATTTGTATTTCATTAAAAGGAATATTAATAAAATATCATGCAAATTTTGGAAGCTATCGAACTTGCAAAGTAAATAAAAGAAATAACTAAAAATGCATTAAAAATAATTTAATTTAGTTTGGGGACTAGTTCATCCTAACCCTACCGCAACCCACATTATGTAAAGTTTTTGAGATTGGTACTTTAAAAAAAAAAAACTCCTAAAAGAATGAGACTTAATTTTAAAAGTTGTGTTGACCTTAAAAGTTTTACATTAATTATTAGATTGACCATTTACCATTAATTTAAAAACTACAATTATATTCTATATGTGATTTTTTTACTGAAAAACTTAATAATCAAAACAATTAAATATATATCATAATTACATAATAATACATTGTTTTTGTCTAAATTTGTAAATTTTATTTACATAATGAAAACTTTGCAACTATATTATTTTTAACATTTTACCTTTTAACGTTTAGCTTTATCAAACACTTATAATTCAAGCTAATTTATCACATGAGAGCTTAAATTAGTTTTCCCACACATGCTTTTATTTTGTTTTATTTTACTTTTTCATAGAGTTTACATTACATATATTATTCTTTTACCAACTATTAACTTTAAATAATTTAGTATATTTATAAAATGAGATTGTGAAGTAGTTATTATAATAGTAAAGAAAAACATGCAAGAAGAAAAAGTGAAACATCTCGTCTTCCTTCTCCAATTCTCTCCTCTTCTTTGCACCCTCCAACTCTTCTTCCCTCTTTCCTTCAATTTATTTTTTATTTCACAATCCACACGCAACACGTTTAATTGAGGAAATGAAAGACATCTTGCGCTATTTTGAATTCAAAATACAACAAGTTTTTGTTTATTTTATAATTTTCTTTAAGAAACTAATATTAACAAAGACAATTGAGAGAAGAGATGATCTTAAATCTATATATCTTATATTAAATTTGTCTTGTTAATTATCTTGCATCAAATTTCTAGTCGAGAGTGATTTAATTTATTAGATTTTTGAATTTAACTTTATGAGTATTTTAAGGTAATGGAGACTAAAAAATTTTCAATATTGTTGTTTCAAATTCATGATGTCGATGATACATGTAATACTAAATTATGTGAATGCAATGCTTGTTTATGATGATATTTTTTTATATAAAAATGAGACTAAAAGTCTTAATTTGAGTAGAGTGTATCAAATTGACCACTTGATACTATTAAGTATATCATTAACTAATTTAGACTCATTTTTTTACAAGAAAAATTTAAAACGATTCCGATCCAATAGACTAATTTAATATGTATATAAAACTCTAAAGTTTTGCAACACTTTTGGATGAAACCTCATAGAAGTAAAAATTCATTCTTGTGAAGGGACCTATTTGTTATGTTTGTCTGGACACTGGGTGAGTTCATTGATTTTGACTTCCAGTGCCTTGGTCACTTAACATTTAGGACTTGTCATTGGGTGTCAAAGAGTAATAAACTTTTATTGAATTGTCGAAGTTGAGAAAGTTGGGTATGAACTAGATGTTGAGTGTGAGTTGTTCGTTGTTAGGCATAAACTATAACTTAAATTCAAGGGAGCTTTCACTTTATTTTTGTATGCGAGTTGTGTTTGAGAGAATGTTTGTTAGGCAAACAAAACCTCCAGTTTAGCAAACATGATTTTTGGTTGAGCCAAAGAATGTTTCAAAATTTTTAAAAATGTTTTTGTTGCTTTTGAATGCATATATAAACATTTTAGCAATTGTTTGAAAGAAAATATTGTATTTCAAATTACTTTTATTTTGTTTTGGGATGTGTTATGTTTTGTTGTGTGTGTGAATGTTGTAAATTTTACTACATTAAGATGATGTTAGGTAGTACATTGAAAAAAATATATATAAACAGGTTATCATGACTATGTTAGTATCAAACCTGCCGAGAGGAAGATATATAGTTGTAAGAGTCAAAATAGGTTTTTACAAACTAATGAAGTTTGAAAAATGGTTGGACTTCACAGATACAAGAAATTCAACCGTGTCATACTCAATAGGAACCTTATGTCCTAATATATTTGGTTATAGTTCTTGAAAGGCATAATGAATCATGATCGATGTAAAGCTTTTGAATTTGTTCAATATACGAATCTTGCAAAACTATATTCAAATGTCCATGTTTTGTTTAAGTCGAAATGATTGTGTTGTATGATGCATGTTTTAGATTAGATGTGAATTGATGTTTTGAATTTCCAATTATAGTATTTTAAATAAGTATTGTTAAATTTTCACTAGTTTATCATTTTTTTTTTTGATATTGAATAAGAGATCTTATATGTAACGATGAGAAGTAAAAATAATATTGAAAGAAATTGTGATGTAAATAAATCTCATGGTGATATATTGATGTATATATCTTTTATATTTGATTTCCACATCTTTTAATATTTAATTACTTTGTAAGTGTATTCACTTATTTCTATATTAATTGTGTGATAGTTAAAATTATTATATATTATTTTATTTTTTAAATTTTATAATGATTTTTTTTTTTTAAATTTAACTGATAACTTATAGTAAAATTGTAAATGTAATTTGTTTTATATATCCTTTCTTTTAATAGTTATGATAAAATATTTATTTATTATAATAAAAAATTTAGATACACAGAAATATATACTAAAATTATACTCACATCCCAGTATAATATACCTTCAGTTGTAATTCTTATAACAATTTATTATGGCATTTTTAAAACCAATTTATTTTGTTCTGAAATTAATATAGTATCATCATTTTACTTTAGATTTTGTTTAGCTTTTTTTCATAAATTTATAAATTAACTGTGTTTTATTATTCAAATATAATAATTACAGAATTATTTGAACAATACCCTTAATAATACTTACATAAATATTGTATTTTTAATATATCATTTATGTATAAAAACAGGTGTTAAATGTAAGTATAAAAAGATATGAATTGTACATTAATTTACACAACAAAAAAATGGCAATGCATTCTTAATAGTAACATGTGTTATAATTTATTATTAAACAACATGTTAATAAGTAACTAAGTGTATGTTTGGATACTTTCTATAATCCATTATAAATCCTACATCACATTGTAAATTTGAAATTTTAGAAAAGAGTTATCTTTTAAAAGGTAGATATACTGTAAGAACAGTGATTCAGTTAAGTTAGATAACATCAAAACACAAAATTTAAAAATAACTAAATTCTTACATAAAACCTAATTGGACCTAAAACAGTAAGAATAATTTTTTAGAATAAAATTATGGGTAAAGATGAATTTAAGTTTGTATTGTTTTAAAGAAAAAAAATAATTGACAGAAAATTATGATTGGGTGTTGCAATGGATTTGATCTGAATAGAAAATGCACCGAATATAGGCAATGATGGATGGGTAAGAATGTAAATGAAGAATGAAGAAGTGGGGTCTGAGGGATAACGTGAACGAAGTTATGCGCTGGTATGGTTGGTAGCGGTAACATGGCTGTCACCCTTGAAGAATGAACGGCACAGGATACCTCACTCGAAAACAAAATATCCCGCCCTCCATTATTACCATCTTAACCTCCGAATATCCCTCTCTCCTCTCTCCCCAATTCCATAAATGACTGCACTCTCCTGAACGCATCGCACTGCATTTGGTTCCCTTTCCCTCCCATCGTCAAACAAAACTCCAAACCCTAAATTTCTCTCTTCCTCCCTTCGTCGGAACCATGAGAGAGATCTTGCACGTTCAGGGAGGCCAATGCGGCAACCAAATCGGTTCCAAATTCTGGGAGGTAATCTGCGACGAGCACGGAATAGATCCAACTGGAAAGTACAACGGTCTTGGAAACTCTGACATCCAACTCGAGAGGATCAATGTCTATTACAATGAGGCCTCTGGCGGGAGGTACGTTCCCAGAGCCGTGCTTATGGATCTTGAACCTGGAACCATGGACAGCATCAGATCTGGCCCCTACGGCAAGATCTTCCGTCCCGATAACTTTGTCTTCGGACAGTCCGGTGCCGGTAACAATTGGGCGAAAGGTCATTATACCGAAGGCGCTGAATTGATAGACTCCGTTCTCGATGTTGTTCGTAAAGAGGCTGAGAACTGTGATTGCTTGCAAGGTATGCTTTTATACACATATTTATTCACTTTCCATTTCAAACCTTCACATGTAATGTCCACCCGCATTTGTCATTTTATGTCTTTCTATTTTAGAATGCCTTAATACCGAACATGGATAGATCTTCAGATCTGTATAGTTTCTGTGTTGACTATTGTGCTTCTCTCTGTCTTTTAATGTCGTGTATTGCAATTGTTTTCAACTTCCTTGATTCCTGTTTTCAAAAGCTGTATTGTTTGGTGATTTGTTTTCCATTTAGAGTAGACTTTTATGGACCAGATCTGTGTGTTTCTCTCTGTCTTATGGATGTTGAAGATTTAGATCTGAATGATAACGGATTTTGAGCTTAATGGTAACTGGAGCATAAGATCCAGCATGTTCCTGTTAAATCCTAATGGAAGAATGAGTTTACTGAAATTGATTATAAATTTGGTTCTATGAGATCCAATGTACGAGTAGAACTCAACCTGCATAAAAAGCTGCAGTTAGTTTTCGCTCTATTCCTTCCCCTTCCCTGTTACTTGGATGCGAGGGAAAGGGAAATAATAGTACTATAGTACTACATTCACTCTCCTTGCATAATGTTCAATTGTTTTGAATCTATGGCAGTCAAAGATTAATATAGTAGATCTGGAATTGTATCACTGTATCAGGAATCGGGATTTTTTTATGCCATCTTTCTACTGCAATAATTGTTTTCTCAAATCTTAATTATTTATTTTATTTTATCTTTCTTGTTGACATTATGCAATTGTATTGCTTGTTTTTGGGAGAATATGACTTGGTCTGAGCTGTTAAATGTGACCCCTGTCGTCTGCAATGATGACAGGTGGGACCATCTTAACTTTTTATTTTATTTTTTAATAATTAATCAAATAGAACTTTTTGAAATCTGGTTATATTTCTACTTACATTCTGGGTGTGATGATATTGGACTATTTCTTAATAATAATAGTAACATTGATGATAATCCAACATTGATACTCTCTATCTGTACTTTCTCTCAATTAAGCAACTGTTTAAATTGTTATTTTGATGTATAAATGTATTTTTTTCTCATTTTCTTTTGCTGGTTCTCAGACACTGCACGGACTACATGAAAGTATGTATTCAAATTGGATCTTTAAATCTGAGAGCAAGTTACTGCAGTATATTAACCCTTGCATCTGAATTCATATATTCAATTGGAAAACACCTGCATACTAGCAATGCAGATTCATGAAACAAGTTTTGTTTATTTATGTTCAGCTATGAGTTATTACATAGCCAACTCATAATCTTAATCTAGGAGGCAAGAATCTTGAAGTTGTTTTCAGAAAAAAAAAAACACAATAGTCTTGGATAGGGTTGTGCCAATGATGCAACTGTTTTCATGAGCATGACCCACAACATAATGTGGTGGGTATGCTTTCATTGTCTTGTAATGGGGTTTAAAATGCTTAAATGTCGAATTTCATTTCTCTCATACTTGGTACCTGCTGCCGGGAATCAGAGTTCGTTTCACTAATGCTATAAGGCTAATTTAATTTCCTCAGGTTTTCAAGTGTGCCACTCTCTTGGAGGAGGCACGGGTTCCGGCATGGGAACATTGTTGATATCAAAGATTAGGGAGGAATACCCAGACCGAATGATGCTCACTTTCTCTGTTTTCCCATCTCCCAAGGTTTCTGACACAGTTGTGGAGCCGTACAATGCCACTTTATCTGTACACCAACTGGTTGAAAATGCAGACGAGTGCATGGTTCTTGATAATGAAGCTCTTTATGACATTTGCTTTAGGACATTGAAACTCAGCACACCTAGCTGTAAGTATTGTCTTGTAGTGACACATTTTTTCTAAGATTAAATATATTTTGCTTATTTATCTCCTCATGGTGTATTGCAGTTGGCGATCTCAACCATCTTATTTCTGCAACCATGAGTGGGGTTACATGTTGTCTGAGGTTTCCTGGACAACTGAACTCTGACCTCAGGAAGCTGGCTGTCAATCTGATTCCATTTCCCCGTCTTCACTTCTTTATGGTGGGATTTGCACCTCTCACTTCTCGTGGGTCTCAGCAGTATGTCTCCCTTACAGTCCCAGAGCTGACTCAGCAGATGTGGGATGCCAAAAATATGATGTGTGCTGCTGATCCTAGGCATGGCCGATACTTGACTGCATCTGCTATGTTCAGGGGAAAGATGAGCACCAAAGAGGTTGATGAACAGATGATTAATGTTCAGAACAAGAACTCATCGTACTTTGTTGAATGGATTCCCAACAATGTGAAGTCGAGTGTGTGTGATATTCCTCCCAAGAATTTAAAGATGTCATCTACTTTTATTGGGAACTCAACATCAATTCAGGAGATGTTTAGGAGGGTGAGTGAGCAGTTCACTGCTATGTACAGGCGCAAGGCCTTTTTGCACTGGTACACTGGGGAAGGAATGGACGAGATGGAGTTCACAGAGGCAGAGAGCAATATGAATGATTTGGTGGCAGAGTACCAGCAGTACCAAGATGCAACTGCAGATGAGGAAGAAGATTTTGAGGAAGAACCTGAGGAAGACCACTATGCTGACCAGTAGCTGGATCAAACTTAGGCTATGCCGCCTAATGGTAACTACCAATGCATGATCTACCTTTGCTGCTATTCGTGTATCTACAACCTATGAACTTTCACTTTCATTCCCATTTATCTGTTACATTTTGCCAATTTCGTTGTTAAATGTACTGCTTTTGAATTGTTTGGAATGTGCGCGGTGGGACAATAGTCGATTATTCTATCTGTTTATCCAAAAGCTTCAAGTCACTATTAATTATTATTTTTTTATTTCAGTGCGTATTTCTACATAATTTACTAGAATTTAATTAAAATATATCACAACTTTATTTTGCATTGGCACGCAATTATGGCATGATCGGCCTTTGTAATTTTTTTAAATATCATATATTTTGGAACACATTCAATTAACTGTAAATTATACTGACTATGTTTAAGTATTAACATATAAAGAATTAGAATATAAAATTTTAATTTGAAGTAGAATGTTAATGTGATTGGTTGATAAAATTTTAGCCATGGTGGTGAAATAATTATTTTGTCTGTTTTTAGCTCTAAAGAGTAGCAAAAATCTAAGTTAACTTTTCTTCAATCAATTGTATTTTTGTCTTTTTGTTCTTCCCAAGAGTGTTTGGTGCAGAAAAGGGGTAATATTCTAGTCTATCATTTACTTCATTAATCATTTTTCAATCATCATCAGTAATTATTGTTTAGAAAGTAACCTCGTCCTTTTAGACTTAAGTCGGTACTGTATTCATCAAAAAAGTGTTGACTTAAGAGAATAACTTTAAACATAAGTGGAACTCAATTTTTAAAGATAAAGCCAACTGTTGTCATTCATTCTATATTTGAATGCTTTCACATATACAAGTGAGCAATGTGGCATACTAATGAGTTTGTTTTTTGGACTCTGTAAGATTATTATATTTGATTTTTAACGAAAAAAAGTATAAAAATTTAAATTATAATAATTTTGTTAATCATTAAATAGAAATAATTTCTATTATAAGAAAAAAAATACTTAAAAAATAAATAGTAATAGAATTAATATAAATATAAATTTATATAAAAGTAAGACATAAAATTGATACATGAATAAATTATATGTTTTACAACAAAAGAAATTATAACAAATTTATATCATCTTGTAAATATTAAAGAATATAGGTTTTTCTACTTCTTTTATAATATTTAAACTAAATAAAAAATTATAAACAAATATTCTTTTAAATCAGGTTTTATTTAATGACTAAACCCCTTCTATTGATAAACTCCCCACGTACAATTTGCTTTTGAAAATTTGATTTTGAAAACAATGAAAGTTGTTGGATTGAGACTATCATCACAAGAATAAAATATTTTCAATCCCAAACCAATTTAGATTGGCATAGTTTTAATTAAGTCAGTGCATCAGAATCATGTTATGTGAGTACAAAGTAAACATAACAGCTCACAAACTAAGTTTTTATAAGGGTTAAATATGTTTTTGTCTCTTGATTTTTAGTGAAAATTGAAATTAATCCCTCTTCAAAACTTTGGCCTAATTTAGTCCTAAATTTAGAAATGTATGAATTTAGTCATTTTAACCAATTTTTGTTAACTTTATTTAATGTTTCAAACGCGTTTCTCAGTTAACATTGAAGCAAAAATGTGTCAAACAGTGTAAACAACCCAAATGCTATCATAAAATGTGCTTGAAAGATCAAATAAGCTTGAAAGATCAAATAAATCTAACAAAATTTAGTTAAAAGGACTGAATTTATACATTTCTAAAGTTGGAAGACTAAATTAGGTCAAAGTTTTGAAGAGAAACTAAATCCAATTTTCACTAAAAGATAAGGGAACAAAAACATATTTAACCCTTTTTATAATAAAAAGACACTCAGTCATTTGTCCACTTTTCATTCAAAATTTATCTACTGGTCTACCAAAAATAATATTAATTACAGAAAAAAAAAAGTCAACATAAAATATCATATTAATTCATTTATCATCACAAAATATTAAGGAATGGCCTAAAGCTAATGGTCTGTGAATATTAGTTAAAAAAAATATATTGTCAAAAGTAACATATGGTAAGCTTTTATTAAGATTTAAATCCACAACTCCTTAAATATTAAAAACATGCTAAACCACTATACTAATAGCTATTATTAATTCATATGTTATACAGTTTATAACATTAAATTTTAATTTAATCTATTTTTATTTAAATGAATTTAATAATATAAATTAATTTTACTGTAATCATACAAGTCATATAACATAAAAAAAGGATATACATCAATAAAGATATACATTAATAAGATAATCTAAATTTACAAATGACATCTAACAATCCCCCTCCTCAATCTGAGGTTTTCCTTTCACAATAGTCAAAGTTCAGTGTGTTTTAAATAGTATTTGAAACATTTTCAGAATTGGAAAATTAAAAATGTTAGTTCGTTAAAGAGAATTTCATCATTTCTAAATAATTAAATTAATCTGATGAATTTTTAACATCTTAATTTATTCTAATAAAATTACCCAAAGAACAATTTTATCGTAAATAATTCCAAAATTTATGTAAAAATCATTTACCATTTAAAAATTGTCATCCAAACATTTTTTTTATTCTGTTTTCTCTTTCCTAGAGGATTCTGGGTTATTTGAAATGTGAGACACCAAAAATAGGGTGTTGCTCCCTCCATCTTCCCAAGTGGTCCCGCACCTCCCCACTATTTTAATTTATTTCAAAAATATTCTACATTTTTCCACTATTTTCTTTTATTCCAAAAATACTCTACACCTCTCTATTATCCTTAACCATCTTTCTCTTTCTCTCTTTACATTAATGGAGCATTTACATACATGACTCATTAATTGAGCATTTACATGACTCAAATTTGAACTTTTGGTATATTTTCTTTTCAAATTACTTAATAAATAGTAAAATTTTGTTCTAAATTTCTAGAAAAATGTTTATATATGTGTGTGTATTTTTTTACATATAATATCTATAATTTTTAACATTATATTATATTTTAACTCACTGACATGTTTGACTCAAATAACTTGAATAAAATATTTAATTTTTTAGATAAATAATATAAAAATATTATTAAATACTTAAAATATAAAAAAAAGTTATTTGTTAAAGATTTAGAATTTATTTAGTTATTCCCGTCGTTATAAAGTTAGTATATAATAATAATAATATATCATTATTTACTATTAATATTATTATGTTTATTATTTTATATATGCATCTAACTTTTAATTTTATAAAATGGAAATGGTAGAAGTACTAATTTTGAAGTTTCCTCTCAATTTTATATTTTGTAATATATCACAAATTCAAATCTGAACCATGTAAATGCTCGATTAACGTAGAGAGAAAAAGAGAAATATTGTTAAGGATAGTGGAAAGGTGTAAGGTATTTTTGAAATAAAAGAAAATAGTGGAGAAGTGTAGAATATTTTTGAAATAAATTAAAATAGTGGAGAGGTGGAAGACTCACTTGGGGAGGTGGAGGGAGCAACACCCCCAAAAATAAGGTGCACAGCCTTAAAAAAGAAAACAACCCAATCTACAAAAATAGATTTGGGTTTTTTTGGTTTGAAAAAGGAAAAAAAACAATGGGATCAATGCATAAGCCCAACACAGGCCCAATCTAGAACAGGTAGAAGGGTGAAACAAACCCTAACTCAAAACACAACAAGGCGGCGCGTGACTTAGATTTTTATTTATTTTAAAATTTTTGAATTGAATCTTATTTTACTCAAGAGGCTAGAGTTACTAAAGTGCATCAACCTTATCCCACGTGCATTGATACTCATAGTCTTCTATAGTCTTTGAATAAAAAATATAGTTAAACATACACCAATTTCTTTCTGCTCAAGCTAATATTTAGTTCATTTTTTACAAGTCTCATTTATGAGAGATTGAAGCCAATCCAAAGAAAAATAAATTTAAAAACACGGCATTGTCATCATCATTATTGTCATGCATTCATTTATGACAACTAAATAAAAGGTTTAAAAATATTTATATTTAAAAGTAGATAGTTTGAAAAAATAATTATAAGACACAGTGACCAGTGAGAAGGTAATGCTAATGCACCATTGCCTTAAACTCTGAATCAGAAACGTTATTATCATTATCATGATTCAAGAAACAAAAATCCGACAAAATCTGTGTAAGAGTTTCCATGATATATACATTCTGGTCTGTGAACAGTACCATCCTTTAAATTCCTTACGAATAATAGCAACACTAATGCTGTGTGTATGAAAATATAGGATTTGGCTAATATAATGATAGTAATATTATTATTATTATTATTATCATTAATATTATAATAATTATATCATCATCTACAAGAGTAACGGGGTTTACAAATTCCTATTGAATTCTTGAACCTGTAAATGTGAAGCCTATTCTGACGGGCCTGAGCTGCCATGGCCCTACTCAGATTCCTGTTAGCCACATTCACACTCATATCCAACGGTTCACAAAACTCCACAGTCATCGACCCTTCGAGTGGTAGGTTCAGATCGGGAATTCCAATTGGACCCACATCGTTACTACTCGAAGATGGTACTCCCGACGACGTCGTTGCGACTCCACACGCCGACTGATTCAAGATCAACGGTGGATGATGCGCCACACCGGGGAATTGCGGTTGCTTGTGTACTACAACACCTTGCCTTGGGTCATGACTTAGCTGTAAAAAAAAATAAAAAATTAGCAATTCAATAACTAATAAATCTAAATAAAGAAGTGGACCCACCATCAGAAAATAAAGATAAAGCAACATAAACATAACTAGAACGAGAAATACCCAACAAAAAGGATAAACACAAAAAGAAAAGAAAAGAAAATTGGTGGGAGTAGTAGTAGCGGCAGTAATACCTCTTGTTGTTTTGCTTTCAACTTCAAATTATAGTCTTTCAACTTGTCAAAGTAACACTTGACGTTGTTAATTTCCTGTCAAGAATTTTCACAGATCAACTATGGTTAAGCAAGATTTCTTCTTTCCTTTTCAAAATTTCACTCTCGTATTTAAGAGGGTCCAAATCCAAACACCGGAAACTCAGGAAACAGCCCGGGTAACTCGCTAAACCCCATCTCTTACAATCGATTAAATTGAAACAGAGAGAGAAAGAACGAGAAGTTACCCCGGAGAGCAAATCGTTGTCTTTGGTTAAATCCTGTATAATCTTCAGACAGTGTTCTCTCTTCTGCGAGTTTTGAAGTAAACCCAGAAATTACAAGGACGAAAGAAAGACACACAAAAAGAAAAAAACATAGATTTGAAAGATGGAATAAAATGAAAAGGAAAAGGAAAATACCCTTTTGAGAGAAACGTTTCTTCTGAAGAGAGAGGTTGGATTTTCATCGGATTCACTGGGAGAGAAGGAGAGAGGGGTTGCGGGACTCGAAGCTTCCTCTGCTTTCGGATTAACACTAATCGCAGATCTCTTTTTCTTCCTACCCCACGACTGTGGAAGGATTCCGCGGCCGCACTCGAATTCCAATATAAAACTTCGGAGCTTCACTAGGATTTCTGCAACTTCGTTCTCCTTCGTACTATACGAGGAGACACTCGACCCAGTCCTCTGTTTCATCCTCGTAATCTTTCTCCACTTGTCCTACTAATCTTCCTCTAAATTTGAATTCCCATTGCAGAGAGCAAAGAGGAAGAGCGAAATAGATAGAGTAAGAAGGATGAGAAAGAGATAGGAGAGAGAGAGAGAGAGAGGAGAGAGAGAGAGAGAAAGTTTGTGTTTTTGTGTTGGTAGGAAGAAAGAGGCTCCCTCTGCGTCTGCTTAATAAAAAGGGAATTTGGAAATCCACAGCACGCGCTGAAGGTTGACACGTGTCGTGTGTGGAAGTTTTGAGGTGACTAGGGTTTATGGGTGCTTTGAGTGATTTTTTGGTCGCGCTCTTTTTTGCAATCCGATAGGATTCATTGGTCCCTGCCATTCATTCTAACAAACAACACTTATCACATTTTCTTATGCAGATCTTTACAACACTACTCATATTATTTCTATCAATACTTTTTTTACCACATTTAATATCTCTTTAAACATTTATTATCTCTATCTTTTATATTTTTTATTTTAAATTTTTATCTCATGATAAATAATTAATAAATTATATATATATATATATATATATATATATATATATATATAATTGAAAGTCAAAATTTATATTGATATCTAACATACACTACCTTATTTAAAATATTAAATATGTTTTTGGACTTACTGTCTTTTAGGTCGTTATTATATAAAGACAGTTTAAATAACACTTTCAACAGCGAAAAACAATAATGTAAATAGTACTTTTAGATAAAATCAAAATAATATTTTTTTTCACAAGAATAAAAAGTAAGAACATAAGAAGAATTTTTGAATCGAATATAAAAAATAGATTTCGATTACTTATAAGAAGTAAAAATATCTTAAGTGTATTTTTTTTTTTTGTCTGTGATGGCTGATATTGCATTATCTTTTATCTATAGCATAATTCATTAACTTTTGAGAAGTTACTAACAATACTCTATGGACGCGAAATTGTAGAGACTACTAGTATGTTAAATAATTTTATGCTTAAAGTTTCTAAATTATAAAATACTTAGTTAATTTTTATAATATTATCATAAATAGTGTTTATTTATTTTGTAGATAATTGTTTAACTAAAAATAATAAAATTAAAAAAAAAAACAGTCAAATAAAAAATATTAAAATATAAAGAAACATTCATTTAAACAATAAAAATAATAAAATAATTGTTTTAATTTAAAAAATTATATTTAAGGGATAAAATTAAAAACAAATATGATATTAAAATAAGAAATACTCTTATATGTAGTCATAGATAATATACGAATGTAAAAAATTATAATAATATATGTAATTACTAATATTTTTTTTTTAAATTAGATATATTAAATGATTTGATATTTCATATATTTTATTTTTATTTTTACTTCTTTTATTATTTCTATTTGTATTTTGGTTTTAATTTATATTATAAATCAAATAAAATAATATATGTATATATAAATAAATTAATTCTGTATATCATTTTTACTATACTAAATAAAGACGATAAAAAAGTTAATTTCTGATTTAATTTGTATTAAAATTAAGTTCTTTTCGTTAATTATCTCATGTTTATAAAAAGTGGTCAAATATTTTAAAAAATAAGATAAATATATATTATAATTTTAAAAAATAATTAAATTTTATTTTAATCTTATAAATACCTAAACATGTATTTTAAAAAATAAATAAAACATCGGAAGAAGAATATTTATTCACGTATAATTCAAGTAGAGCAACTATAAATAGGTGGTTGTTATATAATAATTACATTGATGTTTCCAAAGGAAAAGTTGACCACTTAAGATTTGAAAAGTTGACCACTTAAGCAAAAAGACAAAATATTAGTTGATAAGTTGTAATTGTATGGTTTAATTTGACTCTATTGTTAATGTTATAGTTTTTACGTTGTTAATACAACTTTTACTTTCTTTTATTATGGTATTTGTATATAAGCATTAATAATATTTACAAACATTTAAATTTACTATACACAATACTTGTATATTTCCTTAAATATACTACATCTAAAATAAAATAAATAACTTTCAAAATTTCTCAAAATATAAATACATGGACAAATTTTCTACATATTTGGTGATAGTATTATTATTCCACACATAGTAACCTCTTAAAAACATAATTGTCCAATGTATTAAACAAATAACATAATAAACTAATTAAAATTCATAAATAAATATAAATAAATAATCGTATAAATATTTCATTAACAACATCTACTATTATTTTATCTCTATTAATTCAACACTTTAACTTATTAATTCAATCTTATAATTTTATCAATCCAACTAAAATAAGTATTCAATAGTAGAATAAGTGATAAGTGTAAAAAATATTTTTATATGTTTATTTTTATCTTTAAATTTATATTTATTCATTATTTATATGTTCTTTTTATATGAGAATGTGTATAATTTCATTCTTTTGTTATTGTTTTAGGTTAGTTGGTCTTTTCTATGTATTGTCCAAGAAAATGAAGAATTAATGAGAATGCGAGTTTGTTGTCAAGATTTTTTCACTCAATCATAACTTCTTCGCTCATCTAAAAAGAATGATACTTGCTCAACGAGTATATTGTTTTGCTTAACACGAGAATTGTAAGTTAATAACGAAATGTTAATTTTTGTAAGTGGTCACTTTGTCAAGAAAAAAAAAATGAAGGTAGTATGATTGTGGAAACACAAAGAAACTCAAGAAGTTGGTTAGAGACTACTCCAAGGCATCAAGACGTTATTCTTTCATTAATTTTCATCAAATTTGTATAATCTAGATGACTAGGAATAGTTAAATTCCACTTTCATTAGGATTAGATACAATGTACTCAAATTGATGAAAAAGTTTCTCTTACAATAAAATCTTTTTTCGTTTGTAGCTTTATCTTGAACTCAGTATTTAAGTTTGAAATTTTCATGCATTTGAATGTTTTTAGTGACTAGAGAGTGATTTGGAACATGAACATAAAAAAAACA
The DNA here is from genome assembly GCA_036885675.1 of Vigna mungo. Classification (NCBI taxonomy): domain Eukaryota; kingdom Viridiplantae; phylum Streptophyta; class Magnoliopsida; order Fabales; family Fabaceae; genus Vigna; species Vigna mungo. The sequence goes on along the minus strand of CP144699.1, from coordinate 44,574,492 downwards.
ACTAAGTGAATTAGTTATAAGAATAGTTTTATTTTTTTTCTCATTTATATATAGGAACTTAATGTAAATTTAATGTTAAATGAACTAATAAATAAGGAGTCTAGTATATTGATTTAGAATTTGTTCTTAAAAAATTAGGACTCATGAGCTTTTTGATATAAATGTTTAAATAAAACAAAGATAAATTGTATAAAGTATTTACATTATTTGATTCATGAAATTCAATGAAGTTTTTGCTAAAACATTTTACAAATTGTTAAATTTTAATGTTTGCAGTCTGTTTAAATTCACAATGCTTATAACAATAATATATACAAAGTTGTAATTGATAAATTAACATAATTAAACAAACAATAAAAAAATAATACTTAAAAGTTCTACATAAAACTTATAACAAATTATATACTTGCCAATAAATTAACAATAATATATATATATATATATATATATATATATATATATATATATATATATATATATATATATATATATATATATATATATATATATATATAATCTTCATCCTTACAAATAGTACTTTTATTTAAAACCTTTACAAAAATTATGGTGTCTCTCAATATTGCACAATTATTATACATCTTTATTAATTATTCATTACTTTTTTATACCTTCATCTACGTAAATTGGGTTATAATTAAAACTTGAAGTCTCACCGTACTTAAAGAATCCATTGAACGAGATGGACAAAAAAAATAAAAACTATTGATTTAGCAATTATTCATCTTTTAAAACACTTTTTCTTTAATCAAATTATATTTATTTCAGTTCAAATAGTTTCAAACCCATCAAAGCATGCATTATCGTTTCATCATCAATTACATCTTTACTTATAAAAAACAATTCAATTAATAATCTTTGTAATAATATTTTTATTTCATTATTAAAATCTTTAATACTCATATATAAATCACAATTTAACTAAACACAAATTCACTGTAATAAGACATTTATTAGTACAAATATATGAATTAACTACATCACTTTTGTCAAAATAATTATTATGTTTTATCTTAAATCATACCTTATAACTTAGGATAATTATTTTCATCTTCTACCTTCTTCTGTCGCTGCAAAACTTTTCCTCCTTCACCATAAAAGATAAGATTTTTTTTTTCTTATTTTCTTGATTTTTGTTTGAAAACATCCATAAATAATTGTGTGAAGGTTTGTTTTGATCTTTTTCTGTCGTTTTTTCTCTCCCTGTTTTGGAAACATCCATGACTCATTTATTATATTCAATGTTGCAGTTCAACCATCAACACAATTACGTGTTTTAAGCTTCTCACTGACCTAGATTATTGCAGTGCATCATTTGCTCCTTCTAATCCAATTAATATATTGTACTTAAAAGACAACTTCATTACTCTTTTAAAAGATTATTATTTTTTTGGTTCAGACCAATAAACTATTTTAATCTAGTTTTAAAATATTTTAAAAAAATCAAATGAATTTGAATAAAAAACAAAATATCTACATGTTAATAAAATTAATTTTATATTTAGATATACAATATCTTGAAATGTGAATAAATATAAATTATAATATATGTTTGTGTTTTAAAATATTATTTTCTTAATATAATTATTATTATTTTAATATAATTATTATTTTTTTAAAACAGTCTACTCTTCAAAGCCTATTATTTAGACCACAACTAAATAGAATGGATAAAACATGATTTATAAATAACAAATATTTAATAAAAATAAATTTAATTACATTTTTACATTCCTTAAAGTTTACAATTCCACTATTATAATATTTCAAATTCAACTTCCAAAATTGAAATTTTCAACTATCACAAATATTTTTTTTTTTTTTTTTAATTTATGATAGCGTGAAATTGTTTTATGTTTTCTAAATTTCGGTTATTTGCAAATAGGTTGAACTTGGTAAATTGATTTTTACATTCGCAGTTGTTGCCGATTTTGTCTATGCTAATTTCTTTATACATTCTTGAGTAAAGACTTTAGTTTAAACCTTTTTTTAAGTATAACAAAATTTCGAATCCACAGTATATATAAAAATTAACGTATATGGATCAGTTTAACACTTTCTATTATTTAAAAAGAATTGAGAATCCACGGCATTCAGATTAAATGCATTTCTGTCTTTTCAATCATAAAATGTATTTTAATTACTATTAAATATGTACATAAAACGTATTATGACAAATCTACTATCTAGTATGTCATAATAATAATAAAAAAAAAACACTAGTTGAAAAAGGAAACGATTTGGCTAGGTAAAGCTATAAAAACAATGCCAAATCGGGTAGAATGTAATAACCTGCTACCTAAATAAAATTAAATTTGAAAATGTACTTGTAACATTCCGATTCCCTCCAATCTTCTCCTTCCTTAAACTCCTTATAATAAGCTCTCATCTCTGATAACATCCCACAATCCTTAAACTCAAACGCCTCAAATCCTACAGATAAAAGAAAAAAAACAACTATCAGATAACCTCAATCTCCTTGCATCAGAGTCTATTTCCCTCTATAAGATTCATGCCCTCTGAGAACAAAAAAATCATGAATACCACAGAGTACATAAAAAAACAATCACCAATCTCGATCTCTCTGCTAATGAAACTCCAAGCGTGCTAGTGAATGCTAAAGGAAAAAACATTAAAGAAATACAAAAATAAAAAAGCAAAAACAATTAGAAATGAAGGAATAGTTTGCCACCAGCTATCCACCATAGTTGTGCATAATTTACCCCCCTCATCTTTCTCTTCCTCATCCTATAATATATCAAACAAGACACAGACGTGTGTCAGAGTGAGAGTTGAGATGTGAGTATTGAAGTAGACTGGTTAACATTCCATAAGTTAAATAACATCATGTCAAAATAAAAATGTTGTCATAGATGGGCATAATTAAGCCATTTTTCTCCTCTTTGCTACGGTCGACATAATAAATTCATCATCGGAATCGGTGACATCGTCATCTTCTGAGCTTAGAGCCTTAGACTTCCTCTTGTTAGACTGCTTCGACGTGGAGTTCGTAGTACTCTTTTTAAGAGAAGACAAAGGGGAAGTTGGGTTTTTCTTCTTAACTGTCACAGATTTGGTGATACTCTTGGTGCTTCTCTTCGCACCGGATACCACCTTAACCGGAGAAGACAGCTTCTGCGGACATTTCTTTTGCTTCTTCTGAAATACTTCTTTTGCAATTTCCTTAGGAAGCAACCCCGATTCCATCAGCCTGAAATTATGCGCAGTCATGGTCATGATAAATAAACAGTTAATATTCTTCATTAACTATGGAAGGCATGTTTTGTTGCTTGAAAGATAACCGCAGATATAGATTTTTCTTGTTTAAACAATGATTGCATTTTGACACATGCTTAATGTAAACTTTCAATAGTATGTGTCACTTGTTGCTTAAGGTTTGTCACTACGGGTTGAGGAGTGATTTAATGAGTGATCATAAACATGGGAAATGGGGAAATACACATCTATTGTTAAAACCATTAACTATAAATAACAAACTTATGCCAGATCTACCACTTTAATCACTCTTATATAAAATGAACGAGTGTTGGCAAATGCAAGATGCTACATACCCTAGGGGTATAGGAGGGGACTCAGTTGAGCCAACATATCCTCCTTTTTTCCCCTTCACTCTTATTTCTGTTATCAAATTGAGAATCAGAATTTGCCCATCTCACTCAATAGTTGAGAGGGATGAAAAATGGGTAAATCTCGACATAGGGGAGGAAAGACAGGGAGGCCTCCAGATTCGCCTTTAGAGTGGTTTATCGTTTGCCCAGACAGTTTCATATGTTACCAAGACTCACTTGAGGTGTCATGAAAGCTGGGAAATTACTATTGAGCCAAATGCCCACCTCTTAACAAAATTGGTTTCAGTCAATTGCGTTCAAGGTTACACGCGAAACAGCATTCTACCACCCGTACAAAGTCCACTTCATTGGCAAAGATTCCCTAACAAATGAAAACAATCCACAGGGCATTAAGCCAACCGAGACCCTAAAAATTCATTATTTTAAGCGTTTGAAAATTTGCTCTATATTCCAGTTACCCGTGCCAAAAAAATTTTAGCCAAAAGCATGCTAACTGTTCTTTCATCGCTGCACTCATTATTAGCTCAAAAACAAGCATAACTAGTTTATTCACAGTGAGTGCTTCACGGGCTCTTTCGGTGTTTTTGCCGGAGCCAAATGACTGTTTCAGCTAAATTACATTCCACAAATATTGTTAGAAGGGTTAAATTTTTGTAAGAGCTAACAAAGTCCTGAGGGGGCAGAAAACAGTAACAAAACAATTCTACCTCCCTTGGTAAATCACGACCTAGTTCCTCCCCACCTCCATTCTCCAAAGTAAAGTTCTAAATGAAAAAAAAAAAAAAAAGACTCACCAGATTTGTGACATTTCACTGTGGGGAATTTGCTCGTATAAACTCTCGTAGAAAATCCGAAGAGGATCTTTCTGGAAAATACGAAAAATTACAACCCTGTTACTCAATTCAAAACTTTACATGACCCTAAACAAAAAGGAGAGCAAAGAGAAGCATTCGGATACCTCCTCAGGTGGATCACGTTTCTGGCCAGGTAAATCATAAACCTTTCTCTCTTTCTTCTTCTCCTTCTCCTTTACTTTCTCCTTTGTCTTCTTCTTTTTACTCACTTCCTACAGTTTTAAACCCAAACAAACGAAGTAAAAACACAGTCCACTCCATATCATACCATAAACCTTTGAAAACAAGTAAAATAATAAAAAAAAGAAAAAGAAGAACTCAAATGTAAGAGAAACCTTGGAGTTGGAGGTCCTTCTGGCGAGGGGAAGGTCGTCGTCGTCGTCGTCGTCGTCGTCGATTTCCTTCTTGACTTTAGGTTCCTTCTTGACGGGCACGGCTTTAGGTTTCTTCTTCACGGATTCGACCTCTTCTTTCTTAACTTTTGCGACCTTTTTGGAAACGGAACTCTTGTTGTTGGACTCCTCCTCTTTCTTCACCGGCTTAGAATCTTCCGAAGCCATTTCTCTGGAAAATCAATTTCAATCTGCAGTAAGGGGGAGAATTCACATTGAAGCTACGGATACCAGAACTAAATGTTTTAGATGTCTTTCCTACAGACAAATTGGGCCTGGCTCCAAAAAAGGCCCATATTACCTTTTTCTTTTCAACCCAACTTTCAAATATATGGAGAATATTAGAAATATGATTACTTAGTTGTTACTTCTGCTCCTAAATATGCGCGAAAATTTGTAATATATTAAATAAACATTTTTAATAAACCCTTATGTATAGTGGGCATGCGTATTTAGTTACCTGTTTGAGTAGATAATGATGTTATAGTGTCAATATCTAAATATTAAAAAAAAAGTAAGTGATTCAAATAAATTATTACTGAAAGAAATATCAATTAAAAAAATTTATTCTATATATTTAAATTTTATACTTAAACTTATGAAATTGAAATGATTTTGTTTTCATATTTAGTTTTCTATACTTAAACTTATGAAGTTGAAATTGTTTTGTTTTCATATTTAGTTAGTTTATTATTTATATTTGTTTTTTTATTCAATCGAATTTTACTTTTATAAAAATACTAATTATGGTTATTTTTGTTAAAGTTGGTTTTAACACAGTTTGAAAATTATACGTATTAAAATATATGTCTATCATATGTCAAAATTCAAATTATTTTTTATTATGCACACCTTTTAAGTAGAATTTAACTTAAATACTGACATGGGACAAAACTCGTATTTTAACATATAATACCTCTAAATTATGTTGACTCCAGTTTAACCAAGGAATGCATTAAACTATTTTTACTATAAAGTAAAACCAATATAATTTTTTTTTTATTAAAATATAACTTGTTTTAATCTCGAGCTAATTGAAATAATATTTTTATATTAAGTCATGATATATAATGTATTATACATCTGAATATCACAACTCTTACAGTTTTATTTTTAAAAAGTATTTCAACATGTTAAGATAAGAAATTATATTAAAATTAAGGTTTAATATTTTAATAGGTCCTTATTTTCGTCCAGAATTTCAAATAGGTCATTTTCTTTTTCGATGTCTCAATTGAGTCTGTTTCGGTAATGGATCCGGTCACACTCACCTACACATTTACTTCTCAACACTACTAGCCGTCCGGTAGTTTCCGTCCTCTCCGCTCCCGTCCGTCCTTAAACTTCCTCCTCTGATTGGGTCGGTCGGCTACCTGTTAAAGATACTCCGACGCTCAAGTTAGTATTAGGTCCGTTCGGTCTTAAGTTCACGGTATTAAATGCTATTCAATTCAAGTTACCTACCTCTTATTGTTGACCTCTATATATAATGTCAGTTTTGGGCCCGTGGTTAAGGCTCTATTAATCAAGGCCCAATAACACTTTAATCAAGGCCCAAAAATGTTAAACTCCTATTAAAGTTAACTTACCTCAGGGTCATCGGGTATGATCGGTCGGCCATTGCCTTCTTTAATTATTCTTGAGGCCGGCCGACCATGGGTCCCTTCGGGTCGGCCCAAAGCCGGACTGAGTGACCAGTAAATAGTCCTTATTTTTGTAAAATTGAATCAAATATGGGTCTTTCCGTCAAAATTGAAATGACGCCGTTAAGAAGGGTATGCTAACAATGTAGTTTTTTATTACGTGACATTAAAAACGTGAATTGTATTTTTTTAATTTCTAAATTAAAAAATGAAATATACAGTGTATACTTCATTTTTTAATTTAAAAATTAAAAAAATACAATTCACTCACATTTTCAATGTCACTTAAGAAAAAACTACACAGTCGATATCTTTTTAGTGGCGTCATCTCAATTTGACGGAAATGTCTTATTTAATTTAATTTTAAGAAAATAAGAACTTAATTGAGACGCCGAAAAAGAAAGAGACTTATTTGAGATTCTGTACAAAAATATTACAATCTTGAGACATTAAACCTAAAATTAAACTATTAAGTGACCTAAGATTATTGCTGTAATAAGTCTCACTTAAAGTCTAGAGAAAAATATAAATTTTTGTTTGGACTATCATTTTTGTTCTTGCAAATGACATTAACATCCCAATTTCTAAATATTAAGATAATTTGGATAAAGATTAATTACCATATCACTTTAAAGTTAGAAATTCTATTACAATTTTATTTTAGGAAAACAGCTACACAATGATTTCATTTGATAAAAAAGTATTGATAGCTAAAAAATAATTACTAAATAAGTAAAAAACTTTTTCTTATCTGAATTCAATGTTTGCATTATATATGTAAGATTTTGATGAGATGCCGAAGCATTGCTAGTCGAAACGTGAGAATTTGTCCATCCATTCCATATAAAAAGCTTTGGGTGGAAAAGCAAGGAAGAATATATTCATGCAGTTCACCGCCCGCGAATGGCTTTTCATTTGGTATCAATCCCAAAGAGAAGGTGGTCTGGTTTCAGATGTAACCCACCTTAGAATTTATGCTAAAGCCAGAACACACAAATAATGCACCAAATTCTGTGGTCTTATATTAAATATACTTCTCTGTATAGTTTTCTACTGCACTATAAATAGTACCCACCACACACTGCACGTTACCATTACAAATAAAGTGAGAGAAACTGAAATGGTGTGGCCGTTCAAGGAGAGAAGGGGTCCAGCATGGAAGCAAGGCTGGACGACAAACACTCTGTGCTCTTTATCTGCGCCACCTTTGCAACTCCTCGCCGTAGTTGCCATAGTCATGTTTTTGTTATTTGTTCCGTCTTACATTAATTTCAAGTCCACCGTGCAGACAGCCACTGTCGGTTTCCACGTCTTCCTCTTGCTGTTGCCCCTTTTCTTGATTTTCGTTGCCTACGCCATCTCTAAACACGGATCGCGCCTTGTGCTTCCGGCGCCGCCACCTTTCTTGGGTGGCATACGACTGAGAACAGAAGGCGGGGGGTTTCCCTGGGGCGTGGTGGCGTTGGTGGTGTTGCTTTTGGTTTTGGCCTCTTACCTCTCCAATTTCAGGTCCATGTGGTCACCACTCATTTCCAGACCCTACTAGATGCTGCAACTATCGTATGTAAGTCATCGCCAGCTTTTGTGTATCACTTCACAATATATTAAAAAATATATATTTTACTTTTTTTAAGTTATTAGATAATTTGTATCTTAAATTTTACAAGAAAATTATCAAATTAAAAGGAAGGGGATTGTAATTATTTTTATTTTTTATTTTTTTTAAATAAATAATTGTCTATCAGATTACACAGGATGTAAGCCAGATCGTTTAAATGCAATTTTTAGCTCCCTTCCTCAGATGGACGCATCTTTTCTATTCTATTAATGAAGGGACAGTGTCTAAGGTTTTCAGATTCCAAACACGTAATTAATTCCGAAAGTAGAAGAATACTGTTACTGAAAATAAGTATGCGAGAAAAATATTATATACGAGAAAAATATTATATACAATGATTTCATACTCTTCTGTCTCTTTCACTCTCACACATATGTATATGTATGTATGTGTTTTCTCTTTCTAAATGTATCAACTTTTCTAATTAAATTTTTGGGGTTTTCATTAAATTAGACCACGATGATATGAATATGAACAAGATTTATGGGTTACGTTACATTTTTGTATAAAAAATCTTGCAGTTTTAACTAGATTAATGTTCTTGAGTATTTTCATTGCATTTTTTTTTCAGGAAGCGTGTAAAAAGATTTTTCTAGCATTTTTAGAATTTGAAATTAGAAAACTATGTTTTCAATATTTAATTCATCTTTTCAAAAATAATATTTACATGAAGCGACTTTTTTGAAATACTTTTTTTTCCATCTTTTCCGAAAAAAATATGGTCAAATAATATTTTTACATTAAGCGATTTTTTTGGAATACTTTTTTTTTCCATCTTTTCCCAAAAAAATATGGTCACGAGAGACGAGGATAGATCATTCTTTGATTGAAAGAAAAATTATGTTATTCATATTAAATCATTTAGTAGGATAAAAATGAATATTTTAATAAAAAGAAAATACTAATTTTAAGTTTATAAAAAATTATACAAATATTCTACATAATTATTCAAGAGTTTATTTTTTTGATATAAAAACATTTGTGATGCAAAAAAAATGTCTTTCGAATGTATTAGTACATGTATATGTATCTTGCGTCCATCCAACAATTTAGACTCAGGTGGGTCGATCATAATATAGTGAATAATTTTTTTTAACAATATTTTATTTGGTTAAATTTTCTTTCTCTTCATATTCTTTTCGTATTTATACCACTGATTATTTAAGAAAAAAAAAATCTTTCTGTCAATATTAAACTAGCATATATTCTTTTGGTAATGATCAGTCATTCAATATTTGTTGCGTAACGTACGGAAGTTGACATTATTCTAAATTTTAATTTTTGTCTGTCATTAAATATATTTATTTGTAAAAAAGTCCCCACAAAACTGGTAAAATATTTTACCCTCCCTTCATTTGCATTAATGGGCCATTACCAAACTCGTGAGTGGGCCGTGTCGTGTACGCACCCGCCCAGCTTCATAAACGAAAGATGAAGTGGGAAGGAGAGTGGTTGAGCAACCCACCCGTCGCATATATAACGAATAAACAAAAACCTATAATCTAATTTCACACGTGTCCTTCCAAATCATCGTCAACCGGGAACACATATTAGATTGGATTGTATTTTAGCTTCTTCCGTAACAAGTTAGAAAACACAAGACCAGACAAAGTGACAGACAAATAATCTGTTGGGAAAGGAAAAAAAAGAAAAAAGAAGAAGAATGAAGGGAAGCAAGAGGCCGATCCACGCCGTGACGACATGGTTTCGGCGGCAACCGCCCAAGATGAAGGTCTTTCTTGCGGTGCTAATCGGCCTGGCCGCCTTGCTCTTCCTCAGAATCGTTGTTCATGACCACGATAGCCTTTTCGTTGCCGCCGAGTTTGTCCATGCATTAGGAATCTCCGTCCTCATTTACAAACTCACCAAGGAAAGAACCTGTGCCGGTACAAATCCCTTTGTTTTCATTGCAATTTCACCTTCAACGCCTTTTTTCCCCTAAAAAGATAAAAATTTCCGTTGACATTTCAGGGTAGGGTTGTGTTAAATTGGACCTTTTGGTTGATGGTTGATGTGACTTTTGCGGTGTTTTTCTATCTTGTTACGGTATTAGCGGAAATTAATGTTGCATGTTTTTTGTTTGCATGTAACGGGCGATTTAAATCTTCGCAGGGCTTTCGCTGAAATCGCAGGAGCTGACGGCAATATTCCTAGGCGTAAGACTTTACTGCAGTTTTGTGATGGAATATGATATACACACCTTACTCGATATGGCAACATTGGGGACGACCATCTGGGTTATTTATATGATACGCTTCAAACTCAAATCTAGTTATATGGATGATAAGGATAACCTTGCAACATACTATGTGGTAAGTCATCTATGTTTTCAGTTTGCAATGTTGCTTTTGTTCAGCCTTGCTGTTAAGCATCTCACAAAATTTTTTATGTAATTTTTATCTACGGACTAATGCCCGAGGAACTCTTGCATTAGAAACTTTTTTATTCGGTTAGGCGCTAAATACAAAACACTGCAGTTGGTCAAATCTGAGTTGAAAACAGTTTAGAAACTTCTCAAATTTGTAAAATTATTATGTTATGTTATATTTATGTTTATTGTTAGATGGATTTCCTTTTTTTCCTGCATGGGTACTACAGTTCTAGTTGAAGTTTAGTTTCCAATAGTTATTGTTGATTCCTTGTGTGCTTCCTCCTCCTTAAAAGGAGTATGGATTTCCAGAAAAAAGGAGAAGGGAAGGAGGTTGTTTGAATGTGTTCTATGATTCCTGCTAGCTTGTTTGGCTAGATTACCTGTTCAGAAACAGAGTTATTAATGTCTGACTTTGTGGAAGGTGATATGTGACATGTGCTTAATTCAATTTTTTGTTTTTAAAATCTTCATTGATGAATCACATTTTGAAATTTGAAAATGGGTTCAATGCACAAGATTTCACCTTTTCATTTGTTACAATTTTTGTGAGTTTTCTCTTTATCTTGAATGGAATTGTCTTAGTTTTAGACACAAGTAGCCAACTTTATCACTCATTGAAAGTATTTTTGTCCTTGCAACTAGGATGTAATATCTTTTATAACTAAGATACATATTTTATCTTTTATGTGACTAAATGAATGGATGATTCAATTCCTCTGCCTTTGAGTATGGGGTGTTCTGATTTTCTTTTACCAAAATGTAGGTGATACCTTGTGCTGTGCTGTCCTTGTTTATTCATCCAACAACCCGACATCATACAATTAATAGGATTCTCTGGGCATTTTGTGTTTATCTTGAAGCTGTTTCTGTTCTCCCTCAGCTGCGGGTCATGCAGAATGCTAAGGTCTCAAAGATACACTTTTCTGCCTATACCTTTTCTTTATTATCTTCTATTTGTTTGAAATGCTGCTGCTGATGTAATTATTTCCTTTGCCCTTTAGTCTTCCTAAATTCAGTGATCAGATCACCCAATTTTTCCTGTTAGTCTTTCTAGTAACGTTAGATTTAATTCTTAAATTCAACTTTCAGATCGTTGAACCATTCACCGCACACTATGTTTTTGCCCTGGGAGTTGCAAGGTTCTTGAGTTGTGCACATTGGGTTCTCCAGGTTTGTCTAATTTTGAACTTCTCCAAGTTTTTTTATCACCTAATTCTTGAAATACATATACGGATATATCCTAGTCTGCTGTAAATTTGTGATTTGGAGAATTCTCATATTTAGAACCTTGAATTATGCATACTTTATTAGTAGTATTTGCTTGAATGTTTCTGTACGACATTCTTCTTTTAAACTAGCAATAAGGTTCTGAGGGTTCTAAGTAGAGTTGTTGCATAAGAGTTTTGGCATCGAGACCTTTTGTTTGCCAGCTATATCTTTTGACCTTCTCAACCTTTAATATCCAATGATACATAGGCCAACCATATGGTTTAACCCGGTGACTATAAAGAAGTTAGATGAACGAGCTTTTTGAAAAAGTTGAAGTGAATGATGAACTTTAACTCATGCAAGAAATTTGATTCATTTACCTTCTTGATTCATTTTCTTCTTCTTTTCCTGTGAGTAATTCTTTAGTTCATTTCAACCGATTGTGTGATCAAGAAAATGACTGCTTTGTCTTCCTCAGGTAATAGATACTCGTGGACGTCTACTAACTGCATTGGGTTACGGATTGTGGCCTTCATTTGTTCTTTTATCAGAAATTGTTCAAACTTTCATCCTGGCAGATTTTTGCTACTACTACGTCAAGAGGTGGATAGTAAAATTCAAAGAATATGCAATATCTTAATATGCTCTTTGTCAACTTTCTAACGCTTTTCATTCTTCCTTGAGTGCAGTCTTGTCGGAGGACAACTTGTTGTTCGACTTCCTGCAGGAGTGGTGTAATTTTGACTTTCCTTCTCAGATTCCTCAAGTTGAGCAAGCCTTTGGCTTGTGGCACTCAGAAAGTCAGAATAGATATAGCAGCCAGAGGAGTTTCATGTGTTATGTATACGCTTCACTGAGTGAATTTGAGTTGAGAATGTACTACACATGTAACTTTCTGAAATTTTAATTTATTTTGTTTTGATCAGTTCTTCAAGTTAGTATTAAGAAAAAGTAGTTTGACACTCATCCACTAAAATTACACTCACCTTACAATTGTTTTAATAACATAACATAATATATATATATATATTTAAATTAAAAAAAAAGGATTCAATTAAAATACTAATATTTTAGAGTTGTTAAATGATTTTTTTATATTCAAAAGAGTGTCAAGATATCAGAGTTCTAGTATTAATTAGTAGTTAACATATATCAAAATATCAAATGTTGGTTTGGACAAGGAAAAAATGTCTACTTGTGTTGCTCGTTTAGATTGTGAAAGGAGTAGAAGAGTGGTCGAAGGAGGAAATGAAAATAATAGGTTTTTAATGGTTAGGGTGGACAACTTTCTTTATCTTTCTTATTTTAATTTAACTGAAATATATTTTCATTATATAACTGGGTTCTTTGTTTTTCAATCTTTGTAAAATTATTTAATTATTTTGGTCTCTAAAATTAAGTTAAGTATTTACCTTTTTAGTTAAAAAAACCCTTTTTTATTATTTTAATTTTTATGCGTGCTTAACATATAGTTGATATATGTGAACGATGTATAATTCGATGATATGAATTTCGATTGTTTTCTTCTATCTCAATTTCCATTTTGTTCAGTAGGTAAAATGTGCTCAAACAAGTTCGTTATTTGAATAACTTAGTATGTTTATATTTAAAATTGGAAAAAATTCTTTTAAAAGCTTTTTTTTTTACAATACTAATTTTCTGATTGGTCCGTTTTAAATATATTTTTTTAAAATTAAATTTAAATAAACTAATAAAATAAAACTGTGACACATATCTTGTTGTTAGTAAAAAAATTATTAAAAAGTATCATTAAAATATCATATTCCTTTAAAATACAAGTAAGTCTTTTTCATTGAGATATAAAAATCGTCTCCCCTTTTCATTCCTAATTTTAACTTCTCATTTGTATTGAACCATTTTTCTTAATTTATTCCTTTATAATTAACAGTAATAAGAGTTCTGGAATTACACTCAACGAATCATCTAAACAATTTAGAGGAACAAAATAGAGAAAAGATAATCTGATATGATCATGTAACAGCTGTGGTAGCAAAGCATAGACAGCTGTAAGGATTGCGTTGTGTTCTGTAAGCCTTTTCCTATATTTCAGGTTACTTTATTTTCTACTTTCTCTTCCCAGATTCACACATCACCATCTTCCAAAGCCATAGTTGGCGGTGAGCCACTTCACAAATTCTTGGCTGTTATAATTATAATCCAGCACCTCTACTTTTCCTTCATCAAACCATTCAATTCCATACAATATATCTTCCTCCAAATAATGCACTCTATAGTGCGTAATCAAATTCTACCACTGCTATATATCACTATATCATTCTCTCACGCTTCCGTTGCACCCAAAAAGCTTACGTAAATGTAACTTCATCACACTCTTTTCTCTCATACCGTTTGCGTTATGTTTGTTGCATTGCGTTACATCCAAAAGCTTGCCATGTTAGTAATATGTTTACCAAGTTTATGAGAGTCATCATGTACAAGTATTCATACAAAAGTCGTGTTTTTGGCTTAATGAAGGACTGCGTCACTTTTGATAGCCACGTGAACAGTTTGGTGACGAAGCAAAAGCATTTTGTCGCCTGTTTTTTTATGCTTCCCGAAGCTCTTTTCTTTCACCACCAAATGTCCTCATCACTCACTTATAAACACTTTCAATTTCATGTCTCTTCCGCGTCGCATCACAACAAAGAGTATCCCACTCTTTGAAAATTAAGTAAATTCTATTGAGAAAATGCTCGTAAACTATTTATCTTTCAACTATAAATAAAGGGTCCAATTTCACATGCCATGCACTTTTCATTTTCAATCTAACCATGCCTCTCTCAAAGCTTCTACTTGCATCCCTTCTGCTATCCTTTCTCCTCTTCCATCTACTTCAAGCTCATCAAACGGTGATTAAAATTAAAGATGCCGCTTCTTCGTTTATTTCTTTACTCATTCATTCTGTGTTTTTTAAAATACTCCTTCTGCACTGTTTTCGTAGTTAGTTAACTGATTTATCGTGTTCTTGAGAAACCGCAGGTGCACGCACAGACCCAGGGTTCTCTTGTTCAGCAGATAGGTATTGCATGATCTGCATCATCGTTGTTAAGAGAACAAAACGAACAGCGTTTTCTTAATTTTGAATATATATTCTGATGAAATTCAGGAAGATCTAGTATACATAATTTCATGTAGCTATTTTTTATTATTTGAATGAATAGGATTTTGAATTTGAGTTGATTTTTACAGATTGTAACGCTGCATGTGGTGCGAGGTGCCGTTTAGCATCTCGTCAGCGCATGTGTCACAGAGCTTGTGGAACCTGCTGCAGACGCTGCAACTGCGTACCACCGGGAACTGCCGGTAACCAAGAAGTGTGTCCCTGCTATGCCAGTCTCACCACCCACGGTGGCAGACGCAAGTGCCCTTAGAGATTTCCATCAGTGTGAAGCCATGCCATGCAAGTTACTGTTTATATATATCATACACAATATATATATCCTGGTTTTGGTGTGTTGCGTGCAGAAATAAACCCTTCTTATTTAATGCATGTTCGATCCTTGCGTTGCCACAGTTTGTGAGTGTTGTGTGTTTTCTGTATCTGCTGTTGTATTGTATCCTCAAACTTATAAAAAGAAGAGCTTTCTGTTATTGCTATTTTGGGTGAAACTGATTCCAGCCTTCTTATATCAATTTTAAAAAGAAACATCTGTTATCTAAATTTAATAGAGAATAAAAACTTAAGTACAAAACTCAATTAAGTTTTTTAATATTTGAAAAAAAGGCTTTTATATATAAATATTATTGTTGTTGTTGTTGATCAAAATCTATGTTTGAATTTTGCGTAATCGTTACTTTTATCATTGACTATTTTTAACAGATGTAGAGTAGAAGTTTACTGAAAGTTTTAGAAGCTAGTTAACTACCTAAAAGGCTTGAAAGCTTAAAGCTATTCACTTAACATATTGGGTTAGACATTTTCTATCTTTAAATTTTAATTTTAAATACTTAATACTTTTGGAACGTTTATTGTTTAGTTTTTTAATTAATTTTCAACTATTTAAAAATTAATTTATAGAAATTTGTTTTAATTACCATTTTCATTGTCAACCATTATATACCTTTTGCATTTTGTGTATATACAATTCATCTTATTTCATGTTTTCAATGTTCTCAATCAAGTTCCAAAAAAAAAAAAAATTAGCATATCCTTATAGTCATCATGTTTGTAGTGGTAGTTAAACTGATGTAATGTAATATAAGAAGTACTTAATAAAAAATAATCATATAGTATAATTCATGTCTTCGATAATGGTGTTAAAATGATGAAGTGAGTATAGCAATATGTCTTTTTCAAAACAATGTTACAAAACTTTTAGAAGGTTTTTGAGCATATACTGTAAACAATTAATGAACAGTGTGACATAAAGTGTAAAAATTGAAACTTTTTATTTTAAAAACAAATAGAACAAAAAAACCTTCTCCTCTTATGAAAATGAGGAAAAAGAATTAAAAATATTTAAAAATAAAAATAAATAAATTATAAGAATCTTAACAATAAAAGAAGTAACGCAACCAACTAAAATTAACTTGTTTTATAGAACACATTAATTTCGACATATAAATTTTCAAATATAAGAAAAAATTAATTAAAAATGTTTTGTCAGATAATTTCCTAATAACTAAAACTAACAGACATTATCAAACAAAATTTGGGCCTAAGCATGATGAATATTGAGTGGGCTGAATATTTCGAAGCCCTATCCAAGGTAAAAGTGGGCAATATCTTCATGCACTACCATAAAACATGATCATCCGAAATTCTTCCTCGTTATTTTTTTTTTTCTGAATTGTCAGACTCTAAAATGTATTTTAAATATATATATATATATATATATATAATTGTATAATTCATAATGGATTTAAACAAATATATTATGTTTTAAAAAGAAAAGAGAAATAGCTTTTCTAACTTATTTCATATTTTTAAATATACTGTTAAATGTGTAATTCGAAACACATTTTTAGATCTGAGAGTATTTTCAAAATTACAAAATCTAAAAAATATTTAAACAAAATATTGGATTTCGGAAATGTGTAATTCAGAATGTTTTTTCAAATTCAAAAATATCTTCTAAATTACACATTTCAGAATGATTTTTTTATTGCATTTTAAATTGTGTGAATACAAAAATGTAATAATTGAAGTGGAAATGTTTTTTTTATCATAAAAAACATTTGAAAGTTGGATACTTTTTAATATACTTAATGTTGGAAGATAACAACCTCAAGTAATAATCTAATCAGATTTACTTGAGTTATGTTTCTTTAACTTTCCAGTTTTGAAAAAAAAAATGTTGTAAATATTTTCTTTTCTATAAACGTATAGCCATTTAAGTGATCATTTAAATATGTGAATAAGAGATATTTAATGTCAAATTTATCTTTTTAACATGTATACCACTAAAGTGTTTGAATATAATTATGTTTTATAAAAAAATATAACTCAAACAACGTGATATTGTCCAAACAATATCTTTTATATAAAATTTAACATTTGCGAATATAATTTTTCTTCCACTTTCAAAACTAGATTTTATGAGGAATTTAATTAAATAAATAAAAAATAAATTTTATAAGGAATTAAATTAAAGAAATAAGAAATACTATTTATATCATATGTTTGTATCACTTTGTAGGATAAAAAATAAACCCTCCTTGTATGGTAAGAAGGACAGTTTTCCATAAATAAATACAAGTTTATGATCCAACTAAAAAGGATAAAGGTCATTGGTAAACATCTTTACAAAAATGCAAAAAATCATAAAGAAATTCTGATTTCTCAAAGTCCAAAATGAATGCAACTTGAGATACATACCTAATATCCATTTAATTCACCTTCAATAACTCATAAAGCTTCATAAAAGTTTATTAAATTCTTCTTAATTTCTCCACTAAAAACTTTATTAAATGATCAATAATAAAATTTTTATTTTTCACTATAACTGACCTAAATAACTCAAAAAAAGGCATTAAGATTTAGTTTACATAAATTTAAAACACACATTATATAATTTATTTAAAGTAAAATATCATGGTATCAAGATTTAAGATAAAGGGGACAAAATTAATCTAATTTAACTTTTTAATACAATATATTAATTTTGATATGATACAAACTTAATACAAAAGTTAAATATCTAAAATTAAAAGTATATTCTATTATATATTTTAAAATTAAATAAATATATTGTAAATATAATATACTATTTTATACATTATTGTATGTGTATAACATAATAATCATAATTATAACAATAAAAATAAAAATAATAATAATAATAAATACTTGTTTAAAATTTTTGAATTGGTTACAAAGTTCCTTCCCGATATCACTTTGTCAACCATAATTGCTTGATATTCAAATATGTACACTTAGTTTACAAATTTATTTACTATATTATCTATATCTTTCATTTGCTTAATTTTTCCTAGGAATTGAAGACTCTAAGATACGACATACACACTCTTTCTGAAGACTTAAATAAGGGAAATGATAAACATAGATATATAATTTCTCTTTTAATTTAATTTTTTAATAATGTATTTAAAAATATTTTGTGCTATACATCTCTTTTGATTTTTTAGCTTTATAAAAAAAATGAAGTAAAACTACTTATTTAATTTAAAAAGAGAAGACAATCATACATATATATTGGTTGAGATGTTAGCTGTTAATTATAGAAAATATGTCAGTTTTTTTTTTAACCTATTAGGTTGAGGTAAACTAATGTATGTACTTATTAAAGAATAAATAATTAAGAGAACTTTTATAAAAACTACAATGTTATAATTTTAAATAGTCACTCTATAACCTTTTTAAATTTCTATGAATAAAAAGTCATAGTTATGTATAAAATCTAAGGAGTTTTGGTGCAAGAAAAACAACCTCAACACATAAACTTTGAAAATTAATTTTTTGATATGATACAAGAATTCAGTAGGTGAAGGACACACAATGGATGCAGTAATGAACAGAACTTAGAAGAAGAGAAAACAGATGTGGTTTTCACGTAGGAAGCATGACCTCTGCCGCCTATAATCAAATAATCATAAATGGAGTTTCAACTTTGAATTTCATTTCAATCTCCAATTTCTCACACACTCCGCACGTATCTCAGACTCGTGTCTTCTTATTACAGCTAACTGACCCTTCTCAAATGCCACGTGCTTCTCACGTACAGGACCTACCTGCTATTAAATTAATTAAACAATAAAATTATAATGTTAAGAGTGTGAGAAACAGAGAAACATGCAATCAGAGCAAGCTTCTCATGCCGCACTGCGCGGAGAGATGCCTACTGACATGCTTATCTCCTCTGCAACATTTCATTCTCAAACTAAATTCAATTTTCTTTTATTAAACAAAACCCATAATTTTAATTAAGTGCAGGGGATTTGTGCCTAATTACTTATTTTGAGTGTAAGAAAATACTAATTATTATCCTTGGAAATCCTTGAATACAAAAAATAATTATCACGGACATAGCATTTGAGAGGCATCCTTTTTCTTTTTCTTTTTCTGGCCTTTCTTTTCTCGTGAGTACCACACTGCTATTTATTTACCCTTTACCCTTCGCTCACTCTCTCTCTATATATAGTCTTTTCCTTGCCTCAACTTAATCTGTTACTTTTTATCTCACAAAGAACCTGATTCTCTGAACACGAGGCAGGAATTACTTTTCTCCCTCTTCTTTATTTTGTTTTTGTGTAGAGATAGTTCAGAGACACAGTCTCATTCTCATTGCTGTGTAGCTTTTTCCCAACTCTACTTTTACTGGGTCTGAACCTTAAACACTCATCAGTTCCTTGTGGTTGTGATTATGATTTTGGTCTGCCTATAGCCAAAGGCGGTGAGAGAGAGAAAGTGAAGTGAGAGGAAAAGATATGGACAAAGGTAGAGACGCTACGCCCACGAAGATGTGTGAATTTTCAAACGCCAAAGGACACATTAACAAACAACAATCTCAGTCTCAATCTGCTTCTTCCTGGAGACGCAACCTCACTCCTCTCAGTGGTGGTAATTCTTTCACCATTCATCTTCCTTTTTATAGTCGTTTCCGATCATCACACCTTATAAAACAAATAAATAGGTGAATAAATATCCATACCTTTTCTCTCTGTTAGGTTTGAACGCGAGCAGTGAGTATTTGGAGAAATCAAAGAAGGAGAAGGTGAGAAGCTTGAGTGCCGTTGCCAAAGCGTTATCAATGGGTTGCCCCTCTCCAAAACCAACCAAGAAATTTAAGTTTCCCAGAAAGGTATTGCTTCTAGTACTTGTACTGCTTGGTCATTTTTGTTCAATTCTTCTGTTGTTTTCAATATTTAATGATTTGGCAGTTTCCGAAGGTTGGCAATGGCGTGGATCATGCCTCTGTTCCGCGGAAGATACGTTCAGGTGCACTATTTTCGGATTCCCGGTGAAAGATGTCTCGTTTATCTCCAAATAAATATTGATCTTCTTTCCTTTCCACGTTCCCCTTTCCGTCCAAATTCTGTTATTCATCTTTTTTACAAGGGTTGAAGCCACAATGACTGGACTCACATTTCCCTCTGTTTTACTATAAATTAAATTATGTATATACAGTGTAATGATTCAACTGTGTGGTACTTTCTGAATTCTGGAAGGAATAATCCTATTTTTTTAATAAATTACTATTGGGAAATGTTTCTACAGTGAGATTGATTGGTTGTTCTTTTTCCATTTTCCTATAATATCAAATATTCTTTATTATATACTTTTATTTGTTCATTCATTTTAAAAGGTGGGGATTTTGTCTCTGTTGAAATTACAGCTGTGAAGAAACGGGGACGCGAATCTATCTCTGGGGATTCAGAAAAGGTGAACCATAATATGAATGGAATGGAATCTCCCCAAAAAGATGGCATAAAGAAACCCAAAGTGAGTGTTGCGGCACCTCTTTATGGTTCAAAACTTAACCTTTTGCTTCGTTTTCTAGCCATTTCAATTTCACCTTTACTCGAGCTTTTGCTTTTCGTAGAAACAAAGAAGCCCGTGCTGGTCCACGAGGCAAGTTTTGCCCGGGCCCATAACGAAAGATGAGGAAGAGGTTGCGGAGACTCTCTATGCCTTGGCTGGAATGCTACCAGATAATGGCTCTAATGCTAAGAGTGAACCGGACAGTGAATCTTTACCAGAAAACTCTACGGTTTTGCAGGACCATGAGGAGAGTCAGAGTGCCAATGTTACTGTTGAAGGTTTCTCTCTCCGTCACGGCACTTTCATAAGATATTAATTTATTCCAAATTTTTTATTTATCTTTTGCTTTTTGTGTGTCATGTTTCTAGCCTCGGGAGCCACTGCGGAGGAGGGAAAAATATCACCTAAGGGCTGTAAAAAACTCAGTTCTTTGAGTGAAACCATTGGTCATGAACAGACTGATTTTCGTGATAGTGCCAACTTCTCGGTGGCTGCTACTCAAAGCACTGTTCCAAAACAGTCTGTGTCGATGGTTAAGAGTGATAGTGGCGGCAGAGTTGCATTGCATGACTCTGAACTGTCTCTGGACATGGGGTGGGTAGCTTTTTAGTTGCATTCTTGAAATCTCTCTAGTCTATCCTTTCCTTTTCAAATTTTTAATATTTAAACTACATTTTTTCTTCATCATATTACAGATTAAACGTACCCATACAGCCACAGATTTCACTTATTAGGAGGAAATCAAACGTGGAATATCAGACGGTAGTAATTTCAACTTTAACAATTTGTGCCTAAATTCTTCTACTACAAGCTAGCGTCAGTACTATTGGTGTTGTCGGCTTACATTTCAGGTTGGAACCGTTGATTGCAAGCAAGAACAACATATGGTCAAGTACCAAAAAGAAACTGGTATGCTCGTGGACTAAATGTGCTTGGTACAAGCAATGATGTTTTGCCCCCCCGGTGATTATAAGTATAGGCTAAAAGTTTCATCAGTTGGCTAACCATTTTTTATTGTCTTACCAGAAAGCCCAACATGGTGGCCAAGCCTGTCTCCCACTGCACCAACTGGAATTGTTGCTTCTTATTTGCAGTAAATTTCTTTAATTCTACTTCATTTTGTCCTTTTTAAAGGCCAAATCCACCCCCTATTCTCCCCTCTTCATCATATCCTGATTTGATGGGTTTTTCTTCTAAAGGTCTTCTGCTGCTAAAACTCTAGATTGGCTGAATACTGCAATTGGTACCTCGAAACATGATTTGATGGAAAGTTGTTCTTCTGGTGAAAAGGTAATGCATTGCAAATCTATGTTTATAGAACTGTTTTGCATGATTTACCTAAATAATGTCAAAAGTTTTCCATCCTGGTCCAGGCACTTTGCTCAAACGCCTATCTGTTTTGTCTGATTTTTATTATCGATGCAGATTTCCGAAATTGTTACTCGAGAAAAAAAATCAACGAAGAGGTGTGCATCTCATGTTCACATCAGTCATCTCATCCGTAGCTTAGAAGTGTCAAGACGACTGGCGGGCAAAGGACATGAGCTTTATGAAAGTCATCAAGCGAGAGTAACCGAAGGGTCAAACTGTGGGGTTATAATGGAAGCACACAACTTGAATTGGACGAAAAGTGGAAATAGTAATGCCGCTGGAACAGTTCATTCTGCTACTATGAGTAATTCACATGAAACTAAGAATGGTATCCTTCAACATGGCCTTTATCGCGATATTTCTCAGGCTCCTTCAACATCTGGGGTGCATGGTCCTCAAAAACAGGTAAGCTATGGATAAATATGATTACAGTATACCTCTCTGTGTCCCCTCTTCTTCGTGCCTGATTTGATGACTATTAATTTTCTGCAGGGTTTCAACTTCTTGTCCTTGTCAACTGGTGGTAATGAGTTAAAGGTCAACGAAAGTTTTAATAAAGGTGAAAGTAAGTTGGAACCATATTCAAAATCGCAAGTGTCTTATTTTCAATCGCCACAACAGCAGCATGGCCTCATGCCTTTTCAAAGTCCGTATGCCTCAAATTTCCTGGAGCATCTTCCTCTTGTAGGACCACAGGTTTTTACTTACTAGACTTCTATCAATCGTATACATTAATGAACTAAAAAGTCCTGGGTCAAGTTTAAGAAATATGGCTTAAAGTGATTATATTGTTCAACATGATGTTAATGGAGCGGCTAAAATTTATTGTCTTAACTTGGAATAACCTGCCCCACCCGAATGGAGTTGAAAGAGAAGCCATGCAATTTATATCCTTAACATACCAACCCCTTTCCCTTTGTCTTATTATCATATTAAGCTCAGTTCCGTGATGCTTTAATTGACTATACAGGTCCGGTTGCAGCAGCAGCAGCCTCATTATTATGGTACCCCGTTACGTGGAACTCATTATAGTTCGACACTTTCCTATAAACAACAGCACCAAAGTTTTTGGGCGGTGCAGCTTGCATCTCAAGGCGGGTCTTCTGTAAATTGCAGCATTGTGAGGGCCCAATATCCTAATTGGCAAAGTGGTGGATATGAATCTTCTGTAGCGAGTCCTTGTCCCCAAGTAATCCTTCCCCATTCCACTGCATCCTTTGAAGCACTTGGATCCAAGATCTCTTCAATCTCTGAGCAACAACAACAACACCTCTTCACCCTCGCCTCATCAATATCCAGGGCAAATGGCCAAGACATTCATCTTGCCTCTTCTGTATGTGAAGAAAGTAAAGGTAGATTGATTAAGCAACAATAGTTATGTGATGAGCGCATCTGAAATCGAACAGAAAAAACAAATAAGGCATAGAAATATACTACTGTTTCATTCTTGTCTTTCTGCATGCGCTGGTCTTTTGTGCTACTGTTACGTCTGTCACGTTATTCGACGTGACACAGGACTTGCCATGTTATAGGTCAGCTTTGATTACCTCTTTGGTAAAATCAGGGGGAACACAGTAAATATTTAGCTAAATCTGACATCTATTGCCCTGTTCTTGTCATCAAGTAAATGCCTTGTTTATCAGTGTATTTCAAAGTTTTCGATTGTTTAAAAGAAAATACTTAGTCTGTATAAATTTAGGCTGAATTATCTTCATTTATTATTTTAACTTTTACCTATTTCATTTGTATATTCTTCTACGAAACCATTTGTTATGATATCTTCACTAACAAATAATATTACTGCTCGACTAATGGTCCTTTTGAAAAATATAATCTTAACTACTCAACTATTTATTTGAAAAAAATGTGCAAATACATATTCAATTTTTAAAACAATAAAAAACTTACAAAACCAAAGATTTTCATATAACATTACATAAAAATTGTGGACAATTTTTTTTCTCTCATTATTTTAATTAATCTCTCATTTTATTACTTTAAAATGAGAAGTCTTTTACTATTTTAACATTTTGAATTTGTTATTCTTTTCACGTGTTTCTTCAGAATTTGCAGTTGATAGGTACACTGAAAGAAAATGTAATATCGATGAAAAATATTTTATAACATCATGGATGATAAAGATTGTAATGTCTTTATGGTCATTACATGACATATGAAGCAATCTTTACACTTTTGGTAGATTTTACAAAGTATATCATTCTCATTATTATTTAGACAGTTACTAACAAGATCACTACTAATATTAATAGTTTGATGTGGTTAACATATCACCAATAAATCTAAATAAAAATTTAGATTAAGTGTACAACAACTAGATTAATAACACAATATTAATTAGTTAATTAGAGACATATCATTTTGATTAAAGGGTTCCCATTTCTATTTGAGCAAAATTCTGTTATAGAATGTAAGTCTGAGTTTAATAGAAAAAAAAAACGAAAAAAACTAATAAAAGATAACCTAATAAAAGGTGAATTCTCTCTCACACACATTATCTTTGATGACAATTGTAACATTTCTTGTAAATTTAAAAAAGATTCTTTTTTGCGGTAATTATTATACATGTTTTTAATTGCCATACTAATATTTTTTTTATTTTAAATAATTTTGTCTTTCATAGTTATATTATTTTTATTGATTATACTACTTTTTATTTTGAAATCAACTTCTTCTTTTATTTGTAAATTAACTTTTTCATTCTTATTTTTAAGTTTTCTTACTCTAAATATATTATTCAATAATATAAAACTTATTCAATTTTTCTATATTTCGTTTTGAATCATATAATCTCCTAAATATAATGGAACATATTTATTAAAATAGGCTACAAAGATTAACCGTATAATTTATTTATACAAAAGAATTTGATATTAATTCTAACCTAAAATCTGACTCAATGTTTCTAAGTGTTATTTTTCTCTTCTTTTATTCAACTTTTTTTTATTAAACTTAGTACTTCGAAGTTATATTTCTAACGTTAAAAAAACTTAGTTTCTTTTCTTTCGTTCACGAAAGCTTTGTATACATCTGTCTGGATATATAAGAGAAATAACACTTTCATACAGACAATTTTTTTTATATTTGATCTATCACATTCACACAAAATGTTATTATCATCACTGTTTATATTTTACTGCCACTGTCACTATTCACTTCAAAACGCATCATCAATAACTTCAATTTGTTTTCTTTTTCATTTTATCTCCTCTTTTATTAATTTAATATTACTTTTTCTTATTTTTAATTTTTTTTCTTGCAAAAATATACAAATTTATTTTTTATAAACGTTTTATTCTTATTATGTGTCAAAAGAGATAAAAACGTGTCTGGGTAATATTGTTCTTTTTATGCATATATTTTATTTCAATGATGATATTTTCACACATAAAAAATTTTCACATTTATTTTATATTATCCATTATTACTTTTTATTTTTATTTTAAATAAAATACAAAAAAAAATTATTTTTCAATAATTATTTTTTTTCTTTTGAATGAATGTAAAATCATGTGATTCTATTATTCTTAATTTTATTTAAGAAGCATATATCTTTCCACACGCTTATCTGGTGGAGAAGATATATGAAGTTGGGTATGGTTGAAGAGTCCTTTTCTATAATTGTGCTGGAAAAATATATAGAAATTTTTTTTTAACAATTCTTTTTTACCATGCATACTCCACAATTTATAATTAATCCGTTTTAAATATTTTTAAATATAAATTCAAACAGATTAATGAAATAATAATACATTGTCTTATTATAAAAAAATTTGTTAAAAAGTATTGTGAAATAAAAACAGCCAATAAATATATATATAAAGTTTGGAGCATTTGTTTTCCAACAGGCACAGTAAGCTAAGGGCATCCACCCACCGCCTTGAGGCTGAAACATAAGAAACATCTAGTGAAGTGGACGCGAAGAAACGAAGCTTCCAATCTTGATGACATGACATATATCTCAACTCAACCTTGTCCTTTCTCCAATCCTACACTTCTTATTCTTTCTCTCTCACACATCTTCTTCATCCCTTTACTACACCAACATGAACATCAAAGATGGCGTCATGCTTGTCAGAAAGGCAGAGATAGACACAAGGGCTCCATTTCGCTCCGTCAAAGAAGCTGTCTCATTGTTCGGCGACAAAGTCTTAGCTGGGGAGGTTTATGCAACTGCAAACAAACTCAAAAAGGTTCTACACATCATTTTCTTTCTTCATCGTTTAATCACACACAACTCAAAAAGTTTTCACCTCCATTTTTCTAAACATGCTAAACATTTTCACAAACCTGCTTGCATCAATTCTGTTCGCCTTAAATTTCTGAACCAAAAGTAACATTTTTATCTGAGCCCCGTTTTAGAATCTCGTTTTTCTGAACATCAGATGGTTTAAATTATCGGTATTTTTAGTCGCAAAATTTCATTCAAGAGGAGTTCAGAAGATTAGATGATAAATAAATGCTTCTTCAGTAGCTCCAATCTTATCCTTTCTTGTAAGAGGGTGCAAGCAACGAATGGTTTATTTATTCAGTTGCAGACCGTGTCATGTGCTTTCTGTATTTGTGTGTCTTGCTTTCTTTGTCGTGTCACAGAATAAAGGCACTGAAAAACAATATTAATTTACGCTTTCATACTTTAATTACAATGTCTTCATTGTATGTTTCAAGCTTTCTATGAAGTACTGAGATATTATATAACTTTTCACTTTACCATGTACATGATTACTTCTTTTTTTCCAGTCTCAATAATTTATCTTACATTTCTATCTTAATATTGTATGAACAAGTAAATCTAGTCTAATGTTATGTGGTTACAGATGGAGAGTGGAGGAAGTGAAAATAGCGTGGAGTATTCGAGAATTGAAAACGTTGAAGCTGAGCTAGAGGAGACGCGAGAAAACCTGCAGAGGGCGAAGGAAGAAAGCATGGTAATGGCGCATTGTCTGTCTTCTCTGCAGGAAGAGCTTGAACGCACGAAGGAAGAGCTTCAACAACTGAAGCAACGAGAAACCGAGAAACACCCGGTGGAATCTGAAATCGAAGATGTGAAGTTTGTGGAGAATTTAACGACTTTTGGAGTGAAAAGTTCGAGATTTGACGAGGAAAAGATGGAGTTCCAGAAAAAAAGGTACGTGACATTCGCGAATCCTCCATCGGTGTCTCATATGATGTTTCCACAACAAGGGGTTGGAAAGTTGGAAAGGCACCCTTCTCTGAGGAAGAAGAAGAAGTCATTGATTCCTTTGATCGGAGCTATTTTTTCAAGGAAAAAGGGGACCCAAGAACTTCCATGACACACTTCCAAACAAAATACCACGTTTTCGGTTTAGCACTATGTTAATTTACCAGAATAATTGCCTACTGCATTTTGTTTAGAGTTTTTTTTTTTTTTTCTTTTTTTTGCTTCTGGAAAAGTTTATTTTCATGCGCACTTTAACAGATTTCAATGGCAAATCGATGGTACAATCTTGTTAAACTCGTGAGATGTTGCATGTTGAATGTGGTAAATGTAATCAAGGACACCGATTACAATTTCAATCTCCTTTTCATCTTTTAAAAAAGATAAAGACATAAATTGTATTAATGAGAAATTTAAGTGATTATGAATTTTAGGACCTGTACACACTATATTTTCTATTATACTCCCATTTCACACTCACAAATATTATTATTTTATTTCAAAATTTCATTTATATTTATCTTTTATATATTACATATAATATTTTATTAATAAAACACAGAGTCAAATTATAGTAAGGGAAAAAGTGGATTTCAAACTACAATTTTCTCAAATAAAAGACTTCCTCAGTACATACGTTTTTATTTGTGAGTTTTGCAGTTCACCAATCAATAGAAGGACAGTGAATGTGCTAATTTAAGATAGTTATTGTAGATATATGAATCCATCAAAGTCTAAAATTAGTTTATTGGAGAAACTTTTTAAATGTGTAATTAAGAATTCTATTTATAACCATGTGATAGGAGAAGACTACACAACATTTATTTTAGTGATATTCTAGTAAGAAGAAAAAATCTGCAAACTCTTGGACACTTTAAAAAGCACAAACAATAAAATTTCCACACGTTATAATCAATTTATATTACACGTAATTTTTTTGGTAAATTAAAACTGTCCAATGTAAAATGTTCAAGCATTTCCAATAAATTTGTCTTGTTCTCAGACCTCTAAGACCAATAATCAAGTATTTGGGTAGACTTAAAAGATAGCACAAATGTTATAAGAATGGATACTTTCACGTCACCTAGATCTAGATGGAAAGAATTGATCTACATTTAGTATAGTTATCTATTACTGTATTGGTTGAACTTTTTCCTTTCTTTTTTTTTTTCTTTCATTTTATCTTTATTATCTTTTACCTTTGTCATTTTATTTATTTATTTATTAGTATTTTTTAAGTCAAAATATTTAAATTTCAAATATATATTTTTTTTAAAATAATTATATATAATCTATAATAATTATAATAAAAATTAATATTAAAAATATCATTATTTTTATAATAAAACATTATTATCATTATTCATTGTTTTTTACAATAATAATAATAATTATTACCGAATATAATTATATTATTATTAATAATATATTAATTATAATAATCACAACTAATATTGATAATCCTTAATACAGATTTGCGTGCATTCTTTCAAAAGCCATGACTCGGTTTAATGTAATATAGAAGATAAACAATTTGTTCAAATAAAGCATTAGACAAAAAGTATTTGTAAGTGTTTCTCCAAGGCACAAGTCACGGGTCATAAATTCAAGAGATAAATGTTATAACATACTTCATTACGACAAAAAATTTAAGATTTGTTATCTTTAACCCAAAACAAATATTTTAAAAATATTTATAATAAAAATATAAATAAAAGTATATTCAAAATATAAGTTATACAATTTTTGTATTAGAACAAAAATTACATAAGATTTCATAATGAGACATAACAGGATTCTCATACACTAAAATAAGACAGATCTTATAATGAAGATATCCGAAATTACTTAAATTCAAATTATACTTACAAGTTATGTTTACTCTGAGTAATAAAAGTTTAATTTTAGCTTTAAAAGTCATTTATTTTTATTTTTTTCTACTTTCATAAAAATACCTTCAAACCAAGTTGCATCCATATTGCATTAAAATATTTTTACGTATTTTTCCTACAATTTAAAAAAAAAAAAAAAACTTTTTCAGTATCAAAGTAGCAATATTTATAAATTTGTCACTCTGCTCTCTCCTTTTTTTTTTTTTTTTGCTGTTATATATTTCCAAACCAAACAAAGAACTAGGGAATGAAAATATTTTGAATGTGATGAGTAAGTTGGAGAGAGAAACATAAGGTGAACTCTGGAAAAGTAGGTTCTTCATATAATGCTGACCTTATTATAATGCGCTACTTTTATTGTATGCCTAATGTAATCCTATTTTCATGATTACAGATGATGGGATATTCATAATATATTCTGCTCCTCACGTTTACGTAAAAGCTGAAATTTGGGTGGGTAGATCCACTTCAAAACCATTTTTATAGATAGTAATTTTGTTTTGCAATTCATTATTCATCCCAGAACAACTTAACATTCAACATTACCCACAATTGAAATATCAACAAGTAAAACAGAAGCCAAGGAATTGAAGTAACTCCATTATGCAAAATACAATGCTCTCTCATTTTTACATATACATCATCAATCACTGTGCATAAGAAAAAAAAAATATAATCGTAAGTATAATGAAGGACGTGTGATGGCGACATAGCACGGGTACAGAACATTAATCAAAGGTTGGATAATGTGAGACTCAGACAACATCAGATTTTCGACCGTCGAGAATGCCATCTTGTGCTGACTTGTTGAAAAACTCGATGCAATCAGCAATGGCCTCGTTGTAATGCGAGTAAGAGGAATAGTAAGAACTGCATGAAGTCTTGGGCGGTTCGAACCGGTCGGAAACTTTGTGCTTTGAATCCTTGGAGCGGCGAGAAGGTAGCGAGAAAACAAGGCGCATGAAGATCTTGCGGAAGCGTTGAAAGAGCTTCATGGCAGAGAGATTGTTGAACTTGGGAGGAGGTTGAGGTGTTTGTTCAAGCGATGCTTCTTCAGTAGCCCCTCTTATTTGAATAACAACAAAATTCTCTGTTCCTCTAAGTGCGTTGTTCTTCAGCATTTTTCTCTCCCTTTCACAGAATGACAGCAGCTTCTTGAAATATATAGTTTATAGTTGAGGTTTTGTTGAGCATTTTAAAGCTTGAGATTATATTCTATAGTGTGAGGCAAAAAAGTATTCCCATGTGGCCAAATCATTTGCATGGCCTTCCTGTCCTCTGAATTTGGTTTGGTTGATTTTGTTGAATTAACATCTGAATGTAAGATTAAAATTTGATTATTTGTTGTTTAGCGGTTAAGTTTATTAAAAGGGGAAGAATGATGATAGGTCCACTCTGCCTCAAATATAAAATCATTTGTAACATTTGTGGAACCCATCTAACATGTCCATCGTTAAAACTGTGAGTTTAACTTAAATAGAATAAATTTAAATGAGTTATTTTATGGATCGTTAATTTGATAGGAGAGTTTAAAACTTGGAAACGAAAAGATAAATTATAAGACTAAGAGATTACTAGTCTTACACACAGTGCCTATGTACAAATTAAAAGAGACAGTAAACTATTATAAATTATAATGGGAGTCTCAAAATAAAAGCTCTCCGAAGAAAATTGGGAGACAGTGAAAATTGGTCATATAGAATAAAAAACATCAAAAATTGGTTGATTGTCTAAATGATTGATTGTGTTGAAAAAATCAAATTAAAAAATATGGCAGCTTTGTACATTATATATGGACGAATTTAATTTTGAGAAAATTGTAAGTGAAAAAACTAAAAAAAAAAAGCGTAAAACTTTCTAGAAAAGACATACAAAGTAAATGACCAATTGATGCAGATAGGTATCAAACATTCAAAAGAGAGTTAGAGGGCTAAAGAGCTGAAGAGGAGAAAAATGAAGGAGATAGAAAGAGTAGGTAGATTCCTCACGAAACAGAGAGGCGTTGCCAGTTAGTTAAGTGGTGAAGAAGATTATGAGCATGTTAAGTGAATAAACTTTGAAAATGTGGTGTGTGCAATTAAGGAGTCCAAACACTCACGGTTAAAGGATTCGTCGGGTCTCTTGAGCCACACAAACAACAAAAGAATAATTGAGCATCACTTGAAAAAGAACTGGTCCAAAAAAGGAGAGAGGTTCAAAACACACAAGGAAGAAGACAATACCAAGGAGGTGGAGGAAACATTCCTGGTAACAGAAGCCGAGGATAAGAAGAAGAGGAAAAACAATTTGGTCAACAAAATTGGCACAAAAGAGGACAGGGTTGTCCATGGAGAAAAGGTTAGTCAAGTAACTCAAACGTTGAATGCTTAAATATGACAAGTATGACCATTATGCAAATAACTGTTATTCAGGCAAGTGTTTTAGTTGTGGTAAGGTTGAACATTTTGCAAAAGATTGTTGATCTGAGAATGAAAGAGAAGAGACGACCAAACTCACGAAAGAAGTTGAAGAAGAAACAGTGTTGTTGACGACGGAACGTAGTTCAAAGACCAAGCACAAGCAATTGGAGAACTCGGCAGTGCAGTGAACTCAACAAAATAATTGAGTAGTGTAGATAGGTCGTTTAGACAATTGAGTATGCCAAAGAGGGGCATGAAAAGCTCAGATAACTCGAAGAGGTACATGAACAACTAACATAACTCGGTAGAAAACTCGTAGAGAGCTTAGTAGATCATTAGATAGTTCAGTGAGAAGCTCGAATAGCTCAATAAAGTTAGTGGACAACTCAAAAAGAGCTCAACCTATTAATGTGAAGTGGGCATGGTTTGATATTTTAAAAGGAGATCAATATATTGGTAAGAAGGGATCAAATACTAGGATAACAAGAAATCTAGTTAATACTTTTGAATCTATTACATTTAATATAATTTAATTTATCTCACAACTTACTTAAGCGTCATGCTAACTTTTACATATAATTGATTAACCAATTACATTAAAAGTAAATGAGTGACATTATAATAAGATGATCAAACAACTGTTTACATACATTTAAAATTCTAAAATTAAGGATAGTCTCGACCATATAAAAACAATTATTTAATTTATTTTATATTTTTAAATTTATTAACCAATTATCAACTATAATTTTAAATATTTTTCATGTCAAGTAATATTTTTTATAATTTAAAAAAAAAAAGAGTAATTATTTTAACAAGCAAGCTATTAGAAAGCTTTAGTCTTGAGATTTTATATATATATATATATATATATATATATATATATATATAACATTATTGTCTAATAAAATTAACAGTTAATAAAAATAATTAATTAAAGTGAAATTAAATTAATTTCTTAAACAAGGTTTCGACCAGCCACCAAATAACACAATTATAACAAAAATAAAAAATCAATCAAAGCATCTAAACACAAAATCAACCTGAGAAGCCAACTCATTGCAACTTATGCCTTGACCATCATATTGTTGGCGTTCAAAGATTAAATCTCACAGTCCAACTTAAATCCTTTTTCAAGCTAAATGTATACTGTTTCGTGATTTGAAGCACCTGGCCTAAAAAAAATCGATCTACTTATTTTCAAAAAATGAATGTTAAAAAAGATTGCAACAAAATATGCTTGAAACGTATATCGTCAATATTTGCAAATTAAATTATTAATTTTAGAAACTTATATGATGAGTTTTGTGAATAAATTTATTGAATATATAAACAAACAATCTTATTTGGAAACTTTGTTTATATTTTGGAAAGCATATTGTACGTCAAAATAAAGTTGATTAATGAAATTTTATTGTATATAAACTTTTAAACTAACTAGTAAATCAATAAATAAAATTAGATAGTAAATTAAATACTACTTACTCGTAACACATATTGACATATATATATATATATATCAAAAAAATGTACGTGAAGTAAAAATAAAATCTTGATTTTTAGGCGGTTTAATTAATGCACAATAAAAATTTTGAATCTTGCTTTTTTCACACTCTCTGAACTTGTTAAAATTAAATCAGAGATAAAATCAATAAGTTTTTCTTTTACTTTTCAGAGTTTCTTTTCTTTCCTCTCTGCAAAACTAAATCTGATAAAAAAAATTACTTTAAAATTGGAAAGGAAAGAAAAACCTTCTCTTTCCTTTAAGATTTCCCCTCCACGAATCATACTAATAGCACATTGGCATGACCTTACCCTACGTATATATTATAGATATTTGTTTATGTTGAAGTAATTAATCCATTAATATGATTCGTAAGAACATATGATTACTTACCAATTGGCAGTAGATTAGAAGCTAAGAATATAATCATTGGCCTTCTTTTGGCAAGTTTAAGAACAAACAATGGATATTTTCATTTTAAGTTGGATAAAATAACCACGATTAAGCCGATAATGGTCCAAATAAAGTCACTTAAATTCTGTGTTGAGGTAAATTAACCTGTGTTATATAAGTTTATTTAAGAAACCGTTTACAAGCTTCTGGGGAAAAAATCAATGTATGTTAATTAATTTTATGATTTTTATTGATCACATAATCAGTTTTGAATTTTATTAACTTTTTTCATAATATCTAAACAAGTTCGTAAAAGTTACCGAATTGCTTTTTGGCTGTATGGATTGCTACATCTTATGAAATCAATATCGCATGAAAATTCAGTGAATATCGTAAGTTCATGAACATACATATAATAATAATAATATGCTTCCATTATATGATTAATTTATGAGGGATAGAGAATGAAAAACGTGGTGATGATAATGAATGAATGAGAATAGTTGAACATTGTGTCTGATGAATTTTATGATTAGTGCGAAGGTTTGGGGGTAATGATGATTAATTCTTGAGACATTAATCATTGTGTCTTGTACTTGTTTCGCCTAAAAATAACAGAGTTAGGATAGGATGAGGTCATTTCTGCATAAGAAACATATACTTTTTCTTGAGACATTATTGGAATATGTTTTTGGTTTTGGTTAGAGCAACTCGATAAGTGTGGAAATGATAAAGAAATCTTCACCATTGCAAAAAATGGTAGCTCGAGTTATGCAGCAATATATGGTGACTGAGAATGCAGTCTTTATGAACATTTTAGAGTTCATATACCATGCTATGTGTTGGGAATAAATTTCCTTGTGCACGGTAACGACTCTATACATTCAAACTTTTTTTAACTTTGTTGTTTTGTGTTTAGAATGTTGGAGGAGGTGTGGTGGAGTATAGGGATGATAACGGTCGTGTCAGATACTGTTTATTGATTATCTCACTTGTAACAAAAAGTTAATTTGTTATTTTTTTTTAGTATCCATCTAATACTTATTTAAAAATTATTTAATTCTTTAAAATAAAATTACAAAAAATAAAAATACATTTAATTTTAAAATTTATTTTTAATTAAATTTAACATAATAAAATATAAATTAATTTTAATTAAATTTAATATAATAAAATATAAATTTTATTTTAATTTTAACTTTTTTTCGACTTGTTTATAAGTATATATTAAAATACTCGTTACTTAATATCTCAACTTTGGAATTCCAATAATATGAGAAAAAAGTTTAAAATTTTAAAATATTAATATCGTTATAGAAATCCATTTTAAATAAGTCTTTACAATCAACCAAAAATAATGAATAATTCTAATTGATCGCAATAAAACTCAAAATAAAATCATTCATTCAAAAACAAAACCATAAATTTCTCAACTTTCTCAATCAACTCACTATATTATACAACATTCAAATTATATGTATGATCGTCTGGTCGGATATAAAATGATCATCACAAGTGAAAACTATAACCACAAATATAATGATGAATCACAAGTGTCAATATGAATCACAATAATAAACACGACAATAACATAAATCACAAGTGCTAAATATCAAACACAATAATAACACATCAATAACTTAAACACGATTATACATCATCATCACACCTGTGGTCTATGCCCTATACCTTATCATACCACATGTTCATCAAAACTAATCAGTTTGAGTTGTTCTGCCATCCAACACCAAACTTGGTCCTGCCATCTTCCCCTCTTCCCCCATCCATAACCGAAGAGAACTTCTTTCTCGCATTCATGGTCGAAGAGAACCTTTTTATCGCATCTAGAAGTTATCAACACTCAAATCCATCCTCTACCTGCATTCACAGCCGAAAAATCTTTCCCGCATCTAGGACCGAGAGAGTCATCTTTGGATTTACTAGATACGACGAGAAGAACCAACTACAACATATCTTATTTTCATACAAATACATCCAAACAACAACACATATACACAATTCACACAAAAATATGCTATCTTGTAACACATTCAAAATTATTCATATTATCATTCACTAGCATAAAAGTTCAAACAAAATCTACCAACCAAATTTTATATAACAATAGCCAATAAAAAGAATGCAACAACATCAATTAACAATGCCACGATTAGAATAAAAATCAATAATAACAAACATCAAGAATAAAAATAACTAATGACAAAACCAAAAATAAAAATAAAAAATGATAAAAACAAAAATGCAAGCTCCCTCCACTTCTAATTCGACAAAAAGTTCTATATCTTTTAAACCCTTCTGTTACCTTGACTCTTAGACTTCTTTTTTAGGAGAAAATAATATTTTCCTCTCAATTTTTTTTTTCTGATAACCATTATTTCTATGCCGACATAATATAACTAAAAGACATATATCACAGTTGAATTTATTTTTTTAAATTTTTATATACTTATTATTTTTAAAAATTAAGTTGTTTTTATCTTAGTTGATTCTAATAAGTCTCCAAATAATATATTCTGTAAAATTTAACTAACTTAATTTTCTAATTAAATTATCCAAAATTTTCTAATTTAATTATCAACCCATACATATTAACTTCTGTAATAATTATAACAATTATATAATAAAATAATATAAAACTATGTTATACAAATATATATATATATATATATATATATATATATATATATATATATATATATAAATTCACAATTAACTTATTTATTTTAAAAATTATTTATTTATTTAAAAAATATATTTAATTTGTATATCACAATTGCAATTGCTATAATCACATAATAAATAAAACACAAGTTCTACTAAACAGAACTAACATTTAAATATCTTGAATACTTTATTAAATAATAAAACTTAGTAAGTTTTAAACATAAATATCCAACATGCCAAAATATATATATATAATTAATGATATATTATAACATTATAAATAGAACTGCATCACTTATCAAACTATCCTACGAGTCTTATTAATTGAACCGTTTATGAAACTATGCTACAAAGCCTATTAATTGGATTGCACCTTAATTAAAAGCCCCAACCAATAACTTCTAGACTTTTTCATTATAAAACATACACAAAAATACTCGTGTAAATCATACAAAATATACCACATATTATTAAAACTAACAAATATACTCATGGAATCATACAAAATATACCACATATTATTAAAACAATAAATTAATAAACTATAACTTTATTTATTTATTTTGCAACAATTATAACACAAAACTACATAAAACTATTTTTATTTTATTTAGATTTTACACTACTCTTAAATAATAAATATTCATATATATTAATTATTCATTATAGATTTTATCTAAAATTACTTGGAAATACGAAGACTCTTTTATATATATATATATATATATATATATATATATATATATATATATATATATATATAATCATAATATTTAGTGATATCTACCAATTTTTTCACAAACTTTACTCGTATATCCACTCACTTAAACCTTCAAATTTCCAAAAAAAAAACACAATTTTTTTATTTTCAAATAAATATATTTACTCTCTTTCAAATCCATCTTAAAAAAAGTACAGCCTAAAATCACCTCTAATGAAAAAGTTTAAGTAAATATTTATTGTTTTGA
Source organism: Vigna mungo (assembly GCA_036885675.1). Lineage (NCBI taxonomy): Eukaryota > Viridiplantae > Streptophyta > Magnoliopsida > Fabales > Fabaceae > Vigna > Vigna mungo. The sequence continues at coordinate 44,537,426 of CP144699.1, read as the reverse complement.
CTTTAAACAAGAAATCAAATCCAACTAAAAAATTTTAAATCTAGTTTAAATATTCATTTCATCTATCACATCAGTTCCATTAGGCACAAAATCAAAGAAAACCTTCTTTCAAATTATAAAAAAAAAAAAATCAATTCTTAACAAAGACAACTACTACCGAAGGAAAAATTCAACAACAATAATAACAATTTTAAATCAAATTTTATGGATAAAAATCTTGTTGGTAGAATTGCAAAAACAAAATTATTTTTAAAAATTAAAAAATTAAAAAATTACAAGTAATAAAAAAAATAAAAAAATCAAACAAAAAGCTAAAAAAAAGAAAAAATTAAATAACAAGAAAATATTATATGACTTGATGAGTATATACTTATCCACTCATTCCATATTCACACTAATTATTCTAATTTTAGTTTTCATTTAAACTAATATATATATATATATATTATTTCCTCAATTTTAATTAATTTTTTATTACATACTTTTTCTTCTTCTCTTTTAGTGGTTTTACTTTTTTTATTATCACAATTTATGCACAGTTATGCTAAAATACTATATTATTAATTACTTTAAATCAAATAATTTTTATATTTCACATTTATATATTACTTATTTTTAATAGTTTTATTTATCTTTTATTTTCTTTCACACAAAATATTTAACTCTCATGTAATAAAAAAATTATATATATTTTATTTTCTCTAATCTTTAATTTTTGTTTTGTTTGAAAAACTTTTGTTTTACTGAAATAATTTCCTTTTTCTTTCAACAATTAAGGTAATTTGATATAAGATTTTTTTTATATCTTTAATTATATATTTTTTTCTTTGTATAATTTATCAAATAATTTATAAGACACATATTTAATTATTTTGACATTTTTTAATATTTTTATTTATTATTTTTTTTATCATATAGAATAATTTGTTGATTTTTTATATAATTATTTTTAATTTTTAGCTCATTGTCTAAGGCTAATTCTATCATCGCAATTGTAAAATACATTTTATTATTATAATATAATAATTTATTATTATTATTATTATGAATATTTTTTTACCACCATCTAACCTAATAAATTAAAGTTTAAAAAATAAATTTATATTAAATTAATATATTTTATTGTAATTGGGAGAAAATAAATAATGAGACATTTAAAATATGTTAAAAATTTAATATTTGTTTATTTTTATTGAAATAAATGTCATAATAAACTAGTGTTATAAAAAATAGGTGAGAAGAATCATGTACATCATTCATACAGCCCACAAAAAATAGGGTAGGAAGCAGCCCAAACAAGAGAGAAATAGAAAGAAAGTAAAACAAAAGGCGGGGTAGCGTGTGCATTCGAACTCAACTGACCGCTTTTTTTGCGTTGGTGTTGGCGGCCATTCAGTCTCATCTCATCTCAATATCTCATCACTCACTCTTCACTCAACAGCACATCTCTTTTTTGTTTGTTTCAAAATTTATAATCTCATTTTCACCCCTTTTTCATTTCCCGGTACTATATAACAGTGTTGCTGTTACCTCTCACTCCCGCTCTCTCTTTCCGTTTTCCAAACCCTTTCTCTTCCCTATTAATGTCGACTTCCGGCCAGGATCATCATCAACCTCACGACTCTCCTCATCCATCTCAATTTAAATTTCACCTACTGCACTCACCTTCTCACATTTCTCCCCTTCCCCATTCTATTTTTCCCAATTTCTTCGTGAGTTTCCTATTTTCAATTTCTCTCCGCTTTTCGTTTTCTGTTCATGATCGGATGGATAGATCACATCCCTGATTCCAACTAACACAATCTCATCATGCAAATTATACACTGTTTTCGTTGTTACATAATGCATTCATTTCAGTTGTAATAACATCTAACATCACCTACTCATATGATTTCTTCTTCGGCACACAGTTTAATAAATTGTTTTTGGATTACAAGAGATGAGTCCATGCTTTCAACGAATTCAGTGTTTTATTTTAACTTTCTTGATCTACCTTTTTTTGCTATCAACAACTTTTTGAACTTGTTGATCTCGAATTCAAACTAGGTTCTGTGTACTATAAATAAATGTATTTATCAATTATAAAAAAATATTGACTCTCTGTAAGCTTATAATTGAATTTTGTTTTCTTTCCTTTAGATATCAGAAATATAGTTTCCCGCAAATTGTAGTTTTTGTAAGACTTTAATGTTTACCATACCTATGCAGCCGAGTCAAAGATATGAAAGTAGTCACAGAAGTAATCTCGAAGTGGCTTCTGACAGGAGTAAAACAGTTTATCTTCCCCGTCCAGTTCAAACCCAGTCTACGGAAAGAGTAAAGCAAAATGGTAAATCTAGAAACACAAAATCTGGGACTCACAGACTTAGTGCCGGTAACACTCTTTTAGATTATTAGATTATGATTCTGTTAAACTCTTCATTCTGTTGCTTTTATATTATAACTATTATCTTGCTGGAGCTTATGTTGGGTGCATTTTCCTTATCAGATTCCCCTAATTCAACTGTGGGTAACAACTGTCGTTATGACAGTTCCTTAGGTATGTCTATACTCAAGTATTACTCCACTGTCCCTTTTTAACTCAATTGTCAAGCTGACTTTCTTTATAATGCTTATAATATGTCTTGGACAGGACTGTTGACAAAGAAATTTGTGAGCTTGATCCAAGATGCTAGGGATGGCACCCTTGATCTTAACAAAACCGCTGAGATCTTAGAGGTATAGAAAATGTCTGTCATAGTTTTGTTCACCCAAGGCACCTTTTGTCAGACTTATTTTGGGCTTCTCTTCCAGTTCTTTTAATTTAAATTTTCCTATTTGTGTTATTAGTACATTCACTTCTGCTTCATGGCTTCTTAATTTCTGGTTTTATACTATATCTAAAATTAATTGTGACAGGTTCAGAAAAGGAGAATTTATGACATTACAAATGTTCTTGAAGGAGTAGGATTGATAGAGAAAACTTCAAAAAATCATATACAGTGGAAGTAAATATCATCATTTTGTTTGTTACTTTGAAGTTTCTTTTATCAGATTTCTGATATATATGATACACGTTGTGAGCAGGGGATGTGATGGACTTGGGCCACGAGAACTGGAGAACCAAATTAACAGTCTAAAGGTTTTGGATCTTTTTTAATTGACTCTGTTCAGATCTCCTACTTTTAGACTGCTTGCATGGTTGCTTTGAATTGTAAACATGACTTAATTTTTTATATTCGATCATATAATTGAAAAATGAAAACCTACTTTGCCTCTTTTGAAGCCATGGTATGGTATGTTCAAAATATTTCTTCATAATTGTACAGTTAAGAGCAGCGGAGGATGAACAGATTGGTCAAAATAAAATTCAAGTTGATACCAGTAATTTTCAACTGCTCGAGGCATTTTTTCTAGAAGGGAAAAGAAAATTTTCAGGTCACATAAGTACCTCTTAAGAGGATCACTTGTATTGAGTATATGTGCTCTGTAGAAACTCAAGCTTGTGCTTGACATGTTTCTGTATGGATTTTGTGTGTCTTACAAATACATGATAGGATACTACCTTTTAATAAGCTTCTTGGACGAGGCAAAATCTGAATGTAACATGATCTCATCTCTTATGATACTATTTAAATATAGATTGAGTATAAGCCTCATATTGCGGATTGAATGTATTGGTCTCGCCACTTCTATCCTGAACTAAATATGCCTATGCAGATATTATAGCAAGCTTCTGCTAGTGCCTTGGACCGATGTAATTGATCACCAATTTTAGTTTAAAATGCATGTTGCTCTTAGGATTTTAGCTCCACCTGCCAATACTGCATTGTGATAGAGAACTGCATTGTGATAGAGATTCAGTCCAACTTTGACGATTTGATTCGATACAGGCTGAGGTTGAAAGTCTATATGCCAGGGAATGCGAACTTGATGATTGTATAAGGTCTGTTTGTAAAGTGATATCGCATGAAGTTCCATATCGTTGATCTATATTTTTAAAACAATTACCATTTTAATTTCTCAGGAAAAAACAGGAGCTTCTACGAAACCTAGAGGAAAGTGAAAGCTCTCAGAAGTAGGAATTTCTGACAACTTGTCTTGTATTTAAGTTACATTTCTAGGTTTCTTTACCTGATGGTAAGCTTGCTTGATCATTAGGTACCTTTTTTTGACCAAGGAAGAGATTCTTAGTCTTCCATGCTTCCAGGTCATTTTTTTTCTAAACGCTTAGATTTTGTGAAGATATATCTATCTACCATTATGGCCACTTTACTTATTATCTACTATTTTCACAGAATCAAGAAATTATTGCAATCAAGGCTCCAAAAGCTAGTTTCATCGAGGTCCCTGATCCTGATGAGGTGGTATCTACTTTCGACTAACTTGGGTGTTGAAACATGTTTGGTGTATCACAGAGTTTTAACTGACTCCTCACTCAAATGAGCAGGAATCAGTTTTCCGGCAAAGGCAGTACAAAATGATTGTTAGAAGCGCCACTGGACCAATATATTTGTACCTCTTGAGGTACTACTCTACTGTAACATTGCATGCAAAAGTTTCTTTATGATTATGTTAAATCTTTGTTTGTTTAAAGGTCATTTTTCGTCTGTATTGAGTCTTCTACTAACTGCTGAACTTTTTAACCCTTGAAGCAAGGACGACTGCAAGTATGAAGATGATAGTGTCAAACGGGTGAAATTAATGGACCCATCATGGAACAGTGAGCAATGCAGAAAGAGAGGTGTGGGATTATCAGAAAGCCACGACGATGAAAAAAATACTTCTGAAAGTTTCAATTTTCATGGATCACATGCAACTGGAATTCAAGAAATAACTCCCACTGATTTTGAAGTATGTATAACTTAAGCTTTGAGTTGTAAAATATCAAAATCTGGAAAAACATGTCATGTCATTGTGTTTATTGCAGATGGAAGATGACTACTGGTTTCAGTCAGATCCTGGAGTAAGGCTAACACAACTTTGGGGTACCAATATCTTCTAACTAAGCCCTACTATATGAATTTGATTCTTGGATTTTTATCCTACATGGGGATGAAAGTCAACCAGTTTTAAAGTTCATATCAACCAATTCTTGGTGTTTTTTGTTCAGAAAATGAACCAATTATTCCTATAGAGGAGCTTCAAGACTATTAATGGAGTGAGTGGAGTGAAATTTTCTACCAGCACAAGCATCACTAACAGATACAATTAATGAGTAAGAGATAGACCATAAATTATTGCAGATGACACAAAGGTACATTCAAACTGTAAATTTGTCTTCCTCTTACCGTGTAACTTACGAATAAATAAGATGAGATATAACTTTTAAATACAAAGTGTTTCAAATTTAACTCCTAATAAAGTTGCAAAACATCTAATGAAATTTTTGAGTTAAGATTGTAAAATTCTATTTTTTTTTTTACAACTTCTTTATTTTCCGATTGCATATTTTTTCAGAAGTATTTATATCTCACAAAAAGAACTTAATTGACGGACAATTAATTTTGCTATTTATTATGACTTAATTTCTTGTTAAATTTTTTTCCTAATATAATTATACATCTCCATTAATTAATTGATAGATTCAAATCAAAAATTTATATAGCAAAGAGTGAGAGATTTCTTGAAATTGACACCACCAATAATTTGATCCTTAGGATATTTCCCCATCCGAGTAATCCTTTATAAGTTGTTTTTTTATTCACATAATTGTTTTAAGCAAGTGTAATTCATTACAATTTCTTCGCCTGATTCACGTTATTAACAGTTGCTTCTTACAGATTGAGTATAGGCTCATTCATCTCCAACACTAGAATCCAGAAGCATAGTGTCAAACATTACTGGATATATTTTGTGTATGCATAATTAGTTTCTAACCATTGAGTAATAAATCAAATTAGTCTGCTAGAATTTGTATCTCTAGAACCTTATCAGTAATAAAGTTTCACTATTTTTCTTTTTCGAAAGTTAAATGACTAATACATAAAAATAAAATTTTGGATTCACTAATTCAAAAATTATTCTTTTAATGCATTTAGGAATGAGTTCTCCGATATTTTGAAATCCAAAAATATATTCTAGATTTAAAAATATATTTTGAAATATAAATTTTTTTATAAAACATATGTTTTGAAAATCATTTCCAAATTTGAAAATACATATTGGACCACCTGTTTCGATAATTCTTTCTTCTATCGTTACCTTCCTTTCTCTCTTTTGTAACTCTCACCCCAATTCAAACAAAATTTTTCATTATTTCTTCTCTTTCTGTTTTCACTTCCACCTCGGTCCAGACAAAAACAAAACATCAATGTGTATTGTTGTATTAGGTTTAATTATGCGTTTTTCAGAACATCTAGGTTCAGTTCCTGGCAATTATCAAGTTTATCAGAGGTCATTGTGTAAAATTCATGTAAAAAAATTTCTTGATGAAAGGGAGAGTGTAATTCAAAGTTATTTGTACATAATGATCTTTTAAAGGTTTTTTTAATACATTGAGATAACTTTTACTTTAGAAACTAATAATTATTTTATGAGTAAATATTCACACCAATCCAAAAGTTAAATATGTTGATAGATACATTTTTAATTAAATTTTTTACAAAAATAATTCATTAAAAATGTATTTGTCAAGTTTATTTTATCATAAATAAATAAAAATGTGATTAATTATCAAATATCAATTCATTAAAATTTATGTGCAAGTTTATAAATTTGTTAAGGATAAAGAATGTCTAATAAGTATTAATAAATTTCTGTTTTCAATATAATAAAAAAATTATAATCTTATTACTAAAAATTTTAATTTTGTTTGAGTTCCATCAATGTTAACTTAAATACATGTTTGGTTTTCAATATAATTATTAAATTTCTTTATTAAAGAAAAATGAACATTAATATGTAGCTAACTTTTTATTTTGTAAATAGAAGGTTCTTATTGATTTCTTCAAAATTAATTGTATACTAACACTAATTTTCTCTTTAACAAATTTGTGATAATAAGTAGACATGTTCAATCATATTAATCACCAATAAAATTCAAACAAAATTAATAAAATTAAAGGTGTTATAAATATTTTTTTTATTGCATTAGAAACAAATATATAAATAATGTTGTTATCAACCAACTATTTATCCATATTTTAATACTAATTTACACAAGTTTTAATAAAAAAAAACTGGTACACGCACACGCAACAGATTCATCTCTCATGAACTAATTTAAGTATTTATTGGTCATTTCGTATTTAGAATAAAAAAAATCATACATGCTTGGCTAATCTTCGCTTTTACAGACTACTGTGGTGTCTAAAATCTTGATCATGAACGTGACATAAATAATAATACTATTGTTCGTAAATTTATGACATAAAAATTAGTATTAATACTAATACAATTACTAATAATACTAATAATAATAAGGGTTAAATATGATTTTAGTCCCTCAACTATCACTCATTTTTGGTTTTCGTCCCTACTCGAAACATCAATGGTTTTTGGTCCTTGTTGTTTTGAAACTGTCATATTTAGTCCTTGAAAATGGACGGCGTTAATAAACAGCACATGTGTCAAACGGCAGCTTTGACACCTAGATTTTTACTGTGCTGATTAGATTAAATCTGCCAGGTGGGTGTTGAGTTAATTGAGATTAGCAGCAGTGATGTTGGTTAATTCAGATTAGGGTTCAAAAATCAAAATTGGGGAAAAGTATTTACTGTGTAAACCCTAGGTTCGAAACACTTTTACTCCAACAGTTTTACTCCCACACTTTTACTCTGTCGAAGCTGAGAGTCGCGTTGCGGTGGTTGGGGTTGCGAAGCGGTGCGGTGGTGGTTGCGAAGCGGTGCGGTGGTGGTTGCGAAGCGGTGCGGTGGTGGTTGCGAAGTGGTGCGGTGGTCGTTTCGTTGTAGTGGAGGTTGCGCTGCGGTGGTGGTCGTTTTGTCACAGAAAAGCAAGGTAAGAAAGCTACTTTTTTTGTTTTTCTTTTGGATTTTCCAAAGTAAATCGTAAAGTTTTTTGGCAAAATGTAGGTCTACAAATGGGGTTCGACATCTGTTTGCATCACATGGGGAAGTTTGATAATGGGCTACGGTATTTAGGAGGAGAGATTCACGTGATGAAAGGAATTGATCCGGATCGGTGGTCGTATTTTGAAGCTATTGGAATAGTTACAGAATTTAAGTATGATGCAGATTTCAAACTGTGGTGGAAGGGGTCGAAACAAACGCAGATGAACAGTATCAGATTATTGAGTAATGACATGGAAGCATTGTACTTGGCTAGGTATGCGGAGGAGACTAAGGAAGAGATAGACATGTATGTTCAACATGTTACCAGTGAGGCAGTTTTAGTTCATTTTCTTCCTTCTGGTGAAGTGGCAGAACAAGAGTGTGATGGTGGTCATGAAGAACAAGATGTTGAAGTGGGTGAGGAAGAGTGTGATGGTGGTCATGAACAAGAAAAGGATGAAATGGGTGTCGAGTATGATGGTGGTGATGAACAAGAAAAGGATGAAATGGTTGAGGAAGACCAAGATGTTGAAATGGGTGATGAACAACAAGATGTTGAAATGGGTGAGGAAGAGTGTGATGATGGTGAGGAAACGGCAGAGTATGATGTTGGGGATCAACAAGATTCTGTAATTGAAGAAGATGAAGGGAGGAATGTGGTTGAGGGGTTTGTAGAAGCTTCAAATGACGAATGTTTGGATGATAGTGAGGAAGACAGAATGGCTAATGATGATGACGGCTTTGGTGTTGACAATGCTAGGGTGGAGGAAGTTGTTAGAGACATTAATCCAGTCTTGGAGAGGTGGACTACAATGAAGAAGAAGAAGAAACGTGTGACTAAAAGGGGCAAGGTTGGAGAAGGATCTTTTATCATAAATGAAGAAGTTCATGTAGATGATATGAATGAAGAATATAGCAGTGATGAATTGGATTCAAATGTAGACAGTGATGGTGATGAGAGGGTGAAAAAGGCAAAGTTTAAAAAGTTTAGACAAGATGATATGAGCAAGAACTTCAAATTTGAATTGGGGATGGAGTTTTGTACCTTAAGGGAGTTTAAAAATGCAGTAATGGAGCATAGTGTTTTAAATGGTAAAGAGGTTAAGTTTGTCAAAAATGATGGAACTAGAGCAAGGGCAATATGTAAAAACAAATGTGGTTTTGTTATCATGGCTAGCAAGGTAGGAGGCAAGCAAACATTTTGTGTCAAAACCTTGGTTGGAGAACACAATTGTGGAAGAGTTTTTGGAAACAAAAGTGCAAATGTAAACTGGATAGCACAAGTATTAACAGACCGGTTTGTTAATGTGGCTAACATGTCAGTGAACCAAATAATTGATGACATTAAGAAGTCATTCAGTGTTGGTATCACAGCTTGGAAAGCTGGAAAGGCTAAACAAATTGCATTAGATTCTTTGGTTGGTGATGGGGAAAGACAGTATGGTCGACTATACGATTATGTTGGAGAATTGCTAAGAGTGAAGTGTGGTACGTTTAAGATTAAAGTGAATCAACCTCAGCCAAGTTTACCTCCAAGATTTGGTTCTTTTTATATGTGTTTAGAGGGCTGTAAGCAAGGCTTTTTAGGAAGTTGCAGGCCATTCATAGGGGTAGATGGTTGTCATCTCAAGACCACATACGGTGGTCAATTGTTGGTGGCAGTGGGCAGAGACCCCAACGACCAATATTTCCCCTTAGCTTTTGCTGTTGTTGAAACCGAGTGCAAAGAAACCTGGAGATGGTTCTTGACCCTACTTCTGGATGACATTGGTGGCATTGATTGCCAACGTTGGATTTTCATTTCTGATCAACAAAAGGTATGCTTTTTGTAATTTTTTCTTCTCTTATATTTTGTACCAGTGATAATATTTAGTAATCACCCCAACGTTTGCTGTTTACCAGGGATTAATGGCAGTGTTTGATGAGATATTGGAGGGAGTGGAACATAGACTGTGCGTAAGGCACTTGTATAACAATTACAAGAAAAAGTTTGGTGGAGGAGTGATCATTAGAGATCTTATGATGGCGGCTGCAAAGGCCACTTATCAACAAGACTGGGAAAGGAAAATGGGTGAGTTAAAGAATGTTAACATAGATGCTTACAATTGGTTGCTAGCTATTCCAACTAAGTGTTGGTGTAAACATGCATTTAGTTGTTATCCTAGATGCGATGTCTTGATAAATAACTTGTCAGAGTCCTTTAATAGCACCATTTTATTAGCTAGAGACAAACCTATCATAACAATGATGGAATGGATTAGAACTTACATTATGAGGAGGTTTGCAACTCTTAGGGAAAAAGCAACAACATATACAGGAGTTGTCATGCCTAAACCAAGAAAAAGGCTTGATAGGGAAGTAGAGAAGAGTGGAAATTGGATTCCAACTTGGGCAGGGGCTGCAAAATTCGAAGTAACTCACGGGTTTACAATGGATAAATTTGTAGTTGACCTAAGTAACCATTCTTGTAGTTGTTATTTTTGGGATTTGGTTGGAATTCCTTGTAGGCATGCTGTGGCTGCCATAAATTACAAACTAGAAAATCCTGAAGACTATGTACATCCTTATTACAAAAAAGAGGCTTATGTAACTTGTTATGAGCCTGAGATTGTTCCAATCAATGGACAACAACTGTGGAAGACTTCTGAAGCACAATCATTACTGCCTCCAATTTACAAAACACCACCTGGGAGGCCGAAAAAACTAAGAAGAAGGGATGCTGATGAATATGTTAGTCATGTGAAATTATCAAAGAAGAATGTTCTTATGAAATGCAGCAGCTGTAATGCATTTGGTCATAATGTACGAAGCTGTAAAAGGGCAAAGAGAAAGGTACAACATCACTCTTTCATAACTTAACTTACTTTCACATTCATAATGATGCTTGGAGTGATACTTACTTCTATTTACAGAACACTAGAGGAACTTCAAGTGTAGGAGGAAGCGGCAGCTCAAGACCAACTACCACTGCAGGAGGTTCTGAAGCACAACCAGTTCCATCAATGTCACAGGGAGGAGGAACAAGGCTGACTTCTCATTCTGGACGACCTTCATCAACTCACCAAAGTGGAACAGGACCTTCATCAACTCACCAAAGTGGAAGAAGGACATCCTCACGACTAATGGCTTCACAAGATCTAGGATCCCAAGCTAGCACAAGTTGAAGATTTAATATATTTTGTACTCTGCATACTGTAGCCATGTGGTTATTTTAATGTATTGGCTTTGTCATTGTGACCCACTTAGGAAACAGTAGTAATGGGTGACTGATTTTGCAGTGCTGGGACCACTTTATTCACCCACTTTTGTCATCGGTGGTACTACCTTTAAGGGACCACTTTTATGCAGATTCCTTCTTATCTTCTATTATGGATATTTTATCTAGCACTTTTGAATGGATTGGATATTTTATCTAGAACTTTTGAATGGAAGTGAATGGAAGTGAATGGAAGCAAATGATATCTTGCAGATTTTATATATATATATATATATATATATATATATATATATATATATATATATATATATATATATATATTGCAGATTTTATATCTTATATATGCAGATTTATATAAGATAACAATGATATATACATTGCCTCATTTATATATATATTGCAGATTTTATATCTTATATATTGCAGATTTATATATGCAGATTTTATGCATACTTTTGCCTCAATTGAATTTTGTATCAGTTATATATTGCAGATTTATATATGGCAGATTTATAATTGCAGATTTTCTGCATACTTTTATATCTTATATATTGCAGATTTATATATGCAGATTTTATATCTTTTATGCATACTTATATTCAAAGTTATCAAACTTGCAATTTAACTGGTAAAATTGCCCGAGTTTATTCTCAAATGTATAATCAGTTCACGGAACTCAGTAGGATTGGGGTAGATCGCGTATTCTTTTTACTGATTGATGTCTTCGTCCACAATGCCAGTTAAAATTTATACAATCAAGGTCATTCTTGATTAATTTCCCATTTATAGTTAGTTTACTAAAACTAACTAAGAATAAACCTTTATACACTAAAGAAATGATAAGACCACTTCTATTCTGTAGATCTGCACAATCTGCACCAAAGCTTAATTCCAAAATGTGACAATTACTAAATCTTAATTAAATTGACCAGAAGACAACACAAATTATCATTACCACAAACTTCTTTGTAAACCTATAGCCATATAACCCTCAATCATTTTGTCAGTTCAGCGGCACTTTTAGTAAATGGACAGAATCAATTCATATAAACGACAAATCAATAGACAAAGTTCCATTTATAAGTTTGGCCATCAGGAAAATTACAGCTGAATGAAAACATGCCAGAAAGAACTTACCACAGTAGCTGATACAATTATATATATTGCAGCAACATAATAGCTCATTTTATTCAACCATAATTCTTACTTACAATTCATGTTAAACAGAAACATAATACAAAAGAAAATTGTTAAGGCCCATGACAAAATAAACAACAACAACATCACTTTTCCAACTTTCTTCTCTTCTCCTAATTTCCTTTTCAGCTTCTCGTTCTTCTTCTTTAGAGCCAGAACAACTTTTTCATTCTCAAAACACATCTCAAGTTCTTCACCTTTTCTTTCAATGCTTCCTTCAATTTCAGAAACACCTTCATCATGCCATTCAAAGTAATTACAACTTGAATTATTCTGCAATCAAAATAAGACCCATTAAGACAAAATTCAGCAAAACAAGTGAAACATTAAATAACTTACTGCCCAATTTCTGCATCTAAAAAACCATCTTCCTTTGTTCTTCACAGTAGTTGCCTTCAAAAGCAATAATGTTTCACCACAACCACACAATTTAGATGGTAACCGTGAAGATGATCCACAGCTTTGGGACTTTCCCGAACCAATTGATCTTCGTGTGCAACCACTGTCACCTTTCATTTCACTACATCAAAGAAAACCACTTCAATAAACAACCCAAAGCCTTTAACCACTTCATAAGCTTTCGTGACCGCCCAAACCCTATAACCCCCATCATACCCCCATCATTATATTCACACCAACAATAACAACACAAAATTGGGAAACTTACCTTTGAGAATACCACCACCGCACCGCTTCGCAACCCCAACCACCGCAACGCGACTCTCAGCTTCGATAGAGTAAAAGTGTGGGAGTAAAACTGTTGGAGTAAAAGTGTTTCGAACCTAGGGTTTACACAGTAAATACTTTTCCCCAATTTTGATTTTTGAACCCTAATCTGAATTAACCAACATCACTGCTGCTAATCTCAATTAACTCAACACCCACCTGGCAGATTTAATCTAATCAGCACAGTAAAAATCTAGGTGTCAAAGCTGCCGTTTGACACATGTGCTGTTTATTAACGCCGTCCATTTTCAAGGACTAAATATAACAGTTTCAAAACAACAAGGACCAAAAACCATTGATGTTTCGAGTAGGGACGAAAACCAAAAATGAGTGATAGTTGAGGGACTAAAATCATATTTAACCCTAATAATAATAATAATTGTAATAGAAATGATACCAATAATAATAATAATATCAGTTTTAATAATAATAACAATAATAATAATTATACTAATTATAATAATAAAAATATTAATACCAATGATGTTGATGCTAATAATAATAATAATTTATTGTTATTATAAAAATAATAATAATGTTAATAGCAATACTAATGCCAATACTATACTAATAATAATACTAATAATAATAGGTACATAGATAATATAACATAAACATAATAATAATAATACAACTAATAATATTAATACCAATAATAATATAAACAATACTAATAATTATTCGACTGAAGCATAAGAGCATCCACTTGATCATGAGGCAACCAATCTATACCTCAAATTCATCAAAATACCATAATGGCCTTCAGACAAACAATCCCAAGGTTTATTAGATTACAATTCTTTTTATTATAACTCAATATACAATATTATAAAATAAACAGTTAAAAATTATTAGTTTTTATAGATATAATCAGATTTGATTTTAGAAAAAGTAAATGTTTTCTTTACGTGTTGATATTGTTCTTGGTTTAAGTCGTTGTTTACATTTTGTATTTATAAATTAAGATTATAAAATATGGTGTTTTATAATTGATAATGTGTTTAAAATGATGAAATTCAATTATTTCAATATTAAAAATTTAAAGTATAAATAGTTTTTTTATAAAGAAGGTTTTATTATTTTAAAATATATATTCTTTTTATAAATATCTTTTTAGAATTTTTTTTCTAAGATATCTTATAACTTATTCATCATTTTAAATATTAAAGATTGTAGGATTTTTCTTTGTAGTGAATTCATTAAGATCTTTAGATTAAGTTTCTCTAACAGGGTAAGTTAACTTTTTGCACCTTTTTTCTCATTTGTTTAATTTTTTTCATGTTGCTCTTGTGTTAGTTTGCATGTAGTTTTTGTATTCATTTTGTTAGTCTATGTTGATTACGGTCTTAATGGTGTGACCAAATCATGATTGCTTTGTTCAGAGGGACAAATTGAGCTACCTGTTTAAAAGTTTTTTAAGGATTGTCGAATTGTTTGATTATCTTTCAGACAAATGAAACTAATTGTTTTAATGTGTGTGAGTTGAATATTTGATTGAAAACGGTATGTGTTGAATTTGGTTCATGTTGTGTTTGGAATTGAATTGAATGGTTTGATACTCGAGTTAAGTTTTTTTTTATTGTGGTTTAGCTGTTATGATTGGAAAAACTAAAGAGCTTAACAATTGTTCAAATTAGTATGAGCTTAAGGTATACAAATTGTGTTGAACGATTTCTTTGGAACATAAATACTAATTTGAGCAATCGGTCAAGCCTCATTTAACTTAAATCACAAATATGAGTGTGCTGTAATATGGTATGGTGCAATATTGGTTTGGCGTTGAGGTCAAGCTTGGTTATGCAAGCTTTAAAGCATTTTTGCTATAGACCGTTGAGCAACAATGTTTTGGCGTTAAGCGGTGTTAGGGTCCTACTGAGTGTCATCTTGCACTACAGGTTAGGAACAATTTTAGTTCTAAGATGTTGAATGACAAAAGGGTGTTGTTGCGACGTTTTGCAAGAAGAATGACATTGAGTGCAAAGATTACCATTAAGCGCCACCTTTTGTGAAATGTTTTGCATTAAGCGTTAGGACTACCATTGACCTCCATCTTTACGAGAGGTTTCGTACTGAGCACCACCTCTTAATGTCAATATGTTTATTTCTTCTTTTATGGCTGATTGATATTGGTTTAGATAATTTGTGAGTATGCCTCTGAATATTATACTTGTATGTATAAAAATGAAAACTTTTGTTGTGACTGTGTGAGGTATTCTTGTTGAGAGAATTTCAAGAAAAAGTCCATGTGTAATGTATGTTGTAACATATTAAAGTTCAGAAAGTAGGTATTTTAATATTCTACCAACTATTCAATTCATATAGAGAGGAATGGTGGGGGGAGGGTGGGGAGGGAGATGTCCTAGCCACGAGATTATGTGGTCCTAAGTGCGAAGGGGACTGATGTTGTGAGTAGTATGGCGATAATCCTTTTATTTGTGGCTTTACAAAGCATAAATATTACTATAAGTGTATGCCTACAAAGAAACTCGATATTAAAAGCATGTATCCAAATAATTGAGTATATAGATAATTGTTATGTGTGTTTTTATGAGTTTTTAGTACTTTATACATGTTGAACTTGTATTTGATGTGATTGAAGTGATTTATGATGTTTGTTTTGCTCACTAGCTTACTATGTCTTTTTCTTTGTTATTTTTTTGTTCTTTGTAATTATCACCTTACAACATGATTGATTAATAATGAGATAGGTAATTATATACTTATAGTGAAACACAAGAATGAAGAATGTAGTGAAGTGATCGTTTAGTTTTAACTAATTAGCTATATAAAAGTTTTTTTTTCTTTTGAAAAACTTGAATAATTTTTATTATTGTGTACATGTACTATGCTATTAGTTATTAAAATAAATAAATATATTAATATTTTATATGACTTCTACAGTATATTATCAAATTTTATAATGTTTATATATTATTAAATGAGTTGTTATATAAAAAAAAATTATATAATACAATTTCATAGGGAAGTTATTAAAAGGAGTTCATTTATTTTGAAAAATTATAACTAAAGTCCACTTGCCTCTAGGTTTTCACATTTATCTCATGAGTTCAAATATACTTTCATGTCGCAGTATTAGTAATCAATTCACCATACGTGTCTTATATTACTATTACCTTTGACCCTCATTGTGGTTGACAAATAGAAGCACCATGGATGGATAGATAACGAAGAGAAAGCACTTACCACTAATGGCACCATGAGTGGATGCTCCACTCCATTATCAACTTCTGTAAATATCACAATGATGAATAATTAGACATTATCATTCATCATCTCTCTATAGAGTCTACTAAAATGTGTTATTTATCAAAAGAAATATTATTCCTTATTTTACTTAAGGAAACTGTTAAGTATTCCTTCGGATAATTAATTATGAGTTCAATCTCAATATCGTTTGTGTAACTGAAAACATATCTCGCTTTAATGTTTCACTGTATTTTGGCAAATTGGTTTATGAACCATTAAACGAAAGTATATTTGAAGAAAAAAGAATATTATCATTACAAAACCCTGGTTGGGTTAAGTTAGAACGTAGATCGTAGAGTAGAGCGTACAGTAGAGAAGAGTATCCGCCGTATGTATATATGTACATGTATATATTCATCAACAGGAATCGAAGCCATTACAAATCAAACACAAAATCAAACGGCTCCATTTCTCAACTTTTCTTCCTCCTTCTTCAGTTTTCGTCACATTCTCTGCTTTCTCTATAAACTCATTTCATTTTCGGATTATACACGATTCTTCCTTCTTTCTCTCACACCAGACAGGTATTACACTTTTCTCACTTCATTTTATTTTCCCAAGGGTACATTAAATTCAACAAGGTTTTTCTTTCTCCTTGTTGCTGGCGTCCGTCTTCTTGAGTTCCATGTTGCGAACCGATCTTTATTTTACTTCGCCCTAATTCGAATTGTGTGTTGTTTAGAGTCAACAACGCAAACGAAACGCGTTTTTCTCAGCTTCCACGTGTGTTTACAATTTCAATCTAAATCAGCACGCAACCGATAATTGTGTACTTCATGGACCTCGTTTGGCTCTGGTTTCAATTTGCGCTGCACAAAGTGACGTTTCCCATTTAGAAGCCTAGCGTTATGTGAATATACGGCTTTAATTTGTGTTGAACCTAGTTTTATGCTAAATCCTCTTTGAAATGAAATTCGTTGTAACTAAATTTGTGCGTTTTCTCTCATATTAAAGCAACTTTAATTAGATATGGGTATATCTTTTAGACTGACAATTCTTCTTCGGTTTCAGTCTCTGGGAAGTCTTGGAAGCTATCTTGTTTGACTTAACCAGTTATCTTTTTTTTTTTTTTTTCTTTTCCATGGCAGGGATACACAATGATAGGATCTTTTATTACGAGGGTACTTGTGTATGTTCATGCTTTACTAAATCTCTGACCGTTTTTGTATGATGCGGTTTTTCTTTAGTTTTCAAGATTTATTGAATTTGTATATTTTTATCTACTTGTTGATAGGATGGTTTTTGGTTATGCCTTCCCAGCCTATGAGTGCTATAAGGCAGTTGAAAAGAATAGACCAGAAATTGAACAGCTTCGCTTTTGGTGCCAGTACTGGTAGATTGCACATACACCATTGCAGTAAAACTTGTACATAGCTATTGGTAAATGCAATATTGAATTCTTTTTGTACCCCTTTGTGTTGCAGGATTTTGGTAGCTGTTTTGACAATATGTGAGCGGATTGGTGATACTTTTATTTCTTGGTAATGGATAGTATCTTTGAATGGATGCAGAGAATGCTATGCCTTTTCTGTTATTATAAAAAGAAAAAGTTTATTGTGCCTATTAAATAAGCAGCTTATTTTTCTTGAAGGGTCCCAATGTATAGTGAAGCTAAGTTGGCATTTTTCATATACTTGTGGTACCCGAAAACTAAGGTATGAAATTAACTACTATGGTAGAATCTGGTATTGCTCCATTATTTGTTTCTCTTCAACTTGATGGTTGAATTTAATATCATTACCTGTTTTAGGGAACAACATATGTGTACGATTCTTTCTTTAGACCGTATGTTGCAAAACATGAGCCAGAAATTGATCGGAACTTATTGGAACTAAGGACAAGGGCAGGAGACATCGCAGTTTTGTATTGGCAAAAGGCTGCTAGCTATGGCCAGACTAGAGTATTTGACATTTTGCAGTATGTTGCTGCCCAATCAACAACTTCGCCACGCCCTACTCAGGTAGTTGTTGAGTTTATCTTGGCTTGTATACTGTTATAATCGACTTGTGGCTAGCTATACTGAAATTTCTATGCACATAATTTTATGCTTTTTCTATATCATCAGACTTGGTATCTGCTTGATTCTGCATATTTTGGAGAAAGCATGGGATAGTATTTGTCAACTTCTTAAGAGAATTTTTGGGAAAAAAATTACTTGAGAAATAAGCTTTCCAAATCACGAACTTGGTTTGCTCTGCTTACCCTTCATTCTTATGTTGTTTAATTCCAGGACACACGCACACACACATTTTGATATAGATGTGCATGCCAATACCGAATTCATCTAATGGCAGTTAATACTATTATTATAGGAGGGAGATATATTTTGCAAATGTAAAGGATTGCTTTACAATGGTGCTGGTGCTGGTGCTTTCCATGTTATCATATTGATTAATTATCTCCAATTTGTGCAGTATTATTTGATATTTGATTGATTAGTTCGTATCTGGAAAGAGTATTGTTAATCTGGCATATTATTTGAAAGCTTTTTCAAAAAAAAAAAAAGGTAGGGTGAGAAAAGTGATTATTTTTCCAAAATAAGTTATTATGGTTTTTCTTTGCTGTATCAATCAAATGCCATCTCCATGGCCTTTCTCCCATTAAAATCTCTTCAATTTCACAGCAACCATCAACTGCAAGGGTGCGTCAACCCCCATCTAGTGATAGCCAACCAGCGGCTGCAACGGAACCACGAACTGAAGATCCATCTGCTACTTCTATCACATCAAGTCAGCTCCAGAAAGTAGCAGCAGAGGAACCCTCTACTGTAGCAGCAAGTTTGAAGAGTCAGAAGTCCAATTCTATGCCTGAAAATACCAACCAATCCGTACCTGCCGATGAAGAGTCAATGCAGACTGTAGCAATAGCAGCTTCATCCTCTTCTGCAAATGAAGATGAGAACCCTCCCTTGGAAGATACCATAATGGAAGAAAGTATTAGGGTTACACGAGCTAGACTTAGAAACAATCGATCAGCTGGAATCCGTTAGGACATCAACAGTTTCAACTTTTAGCCTGAAAAAACAATGGTGGGTGTCCAATTGTAAAATTTTATGTAAATCACTTGCCTCAGCTTCATTCCATCTATTGCTTTTTTTTTCTTTCTTACGAATAATTTTTATTTTTTGACCAGATCTTATCATTCTTAACTCCTTGTTAGACGAAAAAAAGTATAAATGCTCATTTTATTTCTCTAACATAATGACTATTTTCTTCCACTTTATATTCTACTTGTAAATATTTAAAACATAAAAAAAGGTTATTTTAAATTATATAGTTTATAAGAATATTTTTTATTTTTAAAACATCAAGCACGGTAACTTATCTAAAGAATTATACGTATATTATATTTTTATTGTATTGTCTTGTTTATAAGTTCGATCACCAAATAAATTATTAAACAAGTTGCAGCTACGGAGAAGTGTACATTTACTAGGTTGCATGTGATCCTTCCATATCGCACTCAGTGTTGTGAATTTCTAAGTAATAATCAAGGAAACAAACTTCAAATTTTTGGCGTGCCCCCAACGATGTGCCAACAATGGGCTCTTTCCAAGGATGAATGTTCTAGTAAGGATATTTGATGACTCCTTAAATTGTATGCAGTGATGTATATGTAGTCCTTTTTTTTTTCTTGTGCATGTACTAAGGATTTCATGTATTGTTTGTAACATGAGAGTGTAGTCCTTTCGTTTGACAGTAAAGATATTACTAGGTCTTTTGTTTTGGTATCACTTATTTACAGGAATGGACAAACAAAACTAAAGTGCACTGCACTACTAAAAATTGTATTGAACTAAAAATTAATTTATCTAAAATGTAAAACAGTTCAGAAACTGAATTGTTTTCTGTTTTATCTAACTGAATTGAATTGGATTATACTAAATTGTACTAAATTACAATATAAACTGAACTAAACTACTAATTATACTAACTTTAAACTGAATTGTACTAATTTTAACATTGTACTAGTTCTAAATTAATTTTCAGTCCTTACATGCAGTATGCTCATAGTTTTTCCCATATTCTTTTCTATAACTTGACAAATTAAACTAACTTTTCAAATTTAAACAACAAATATACCAAATTTTTATGTTTAAATTAATTTCATAACATAATTTGAAATAAAAATTTATTTTTATTATAGTGGTTTAAAATATGAATAAAAAATAAAATATAAGTTTAAAATTTCATAACATTATTATTATTTTATTTGTTTATATTTTTTATTTGATTATTTATTATTTTACTTTTCTTATAACTAGTAATAAATATGATAAAATAATCTAAAATATTCTTAAAAAGTAATAAGATTTATAATAAGTAAAGATTTGATAATATTATAATAGGAGGTATGATCTTAAAGATTTAAATAAGTAAATATTTATATATTACTTCTTAACAACAATTTTTATTGTCATTAAATTTTTATTTTCTTATAATCAATTTAGAGTTTCTAAATTTTGTCATAACTCTATCAATTTTTTATGGAAATAATCATTATTTAAGCACATTGTTTAAAGGTTATTTGGGGTAACATATGTATACACCTTTGATAACAACCGTATCAATTTCAAAGTGTTTCCATCAAGTTGTTTAAATATTAAAAAATTAGTTACAATTAAAAAGTTGTGCCAATTCTTTTTTATTTCACAAAATTAACTTCTATATATTATTTTTAACAATTATATGTAATCGTAAATAATTGTTAATTTAACGTAGCTACAAATTCCATTGTTTTATGTATTTTAATGTAATTTTTCAGTTTTCATATTTTAATTTGTTTCAAATAATTTACCCTAGCTTCAAATAATTCTTTTCTATTAAACACAATACACTTCTCGTAAAAAGACAGTACAATTCTATTAATTAACTGAATCAAAAATTTTATAAATTCAGTAAACTATAAAACAGTATAGTTAACTTTTGATTTTTTTAAATATAATATAATATAATTAACTATAATATAGTACAGTTATTTTTGTCAACGGTAAATAATACCAACAAAAAAGCAAACTAAAGTATTTAATTTAATATAAACAATCCAATTCTAAATTTTTATAATTTAACAATTATTTTATAATTTAACACAAACAAATTCATGAATTGATATTATTTTTTATCTTAATATTTATCATTCTAAAAATATAATAGTAATACGTCTAATTCTTATATACCAATATCTTGTAATATATTTTTTCTGTCAATATCTACATGTAGTGGTATTATTATCATTAATAGGATTGTTATTATTAGTAACATTATTATTATTATTATTACCACTACTATTATTCATTTCTACTATCAATATTGATGTTATTAAATATATTTTCTATAATCCATTATTTTAGCATAAACAATCAATATCAAAATAATATTGTTATTTTTAATTATTTTTATTATTATTATTAAATATATATGATTAAATAGTTAACTATTTTCATACCATAAAACTCCTTATTAATATTATATTTATAGCTATAATAATTATAACACTTAAATATTGTTATATAAAAAAATTATTTATTTAAACATAATGATAATATGAATTTTCTTAACACAAATTTTAAAAAACCAAAACAAAAAACACGACATGCGCGTACGCAAGAGTATAAAACTAGTTTAGTAATTAAAATTTCCAACAAAAAACAGTTTGGAATTAAAATAAAGAATGCAACTGGAGGGGTAACTTGTTTTTAATTATTTACTCAAATTAAAAGTAAATTTATGTATGTGAAATTTGTTTGAAATTTTTTTGGTTAATGTGCTGTTGATTGGTACTTTGTTCAGTAACATTGTAATCAAATTGCAATTGTTAGTTTGAGAGTTTTATTATTATTATTATTTTTTTAATGTAGAATTGGGTCAATCAGTTGCTCGTTTCTGTAATCCCACAAGCATCTCCAAACTTTAGTTGAGAAAACAGCCAAGGGTGGTTTCCTTGATATCGATTGATCAAATATTTATTTATTCATTTATTCGTTAGTCTTATAATTAATTACAACTGTCAATTTGTTCTTCTTGACTTAGAGTCACGTGAGTTAAAATTAGAAAAATTCACAAAACAAAGTTTGACATATTTTAAAAAGAATATTTATTTAAATACAAAAAAAATAACAGTACAAATTTAAATATTTTTAATTTGTCAAAGAATTGTATATAAATATTTTAATTATATTAATATAGATTTTGTAAGAAGTTTCAATAAACTTGTTACTTGTTTATATAAAACAATTATACAACAATACATAATGTTAAATTTTTTTATTAACTAAACATATTTAATTTCTTTTGACTTATTAAACATATTTTAAAATATATAAAATAATCATTTAATTTCATTATATAAAAAATTCATCTAAATCTACATCAAACCTAAATAAAACATATCAATTTAAAAAGTCAAAATAATATTTTATGAATAATAAACTTATAGATTTTTTATTATATGTTTTTTTTCAAGTAATAGTTCATGAATAATAAGTTATAATTTTTTTATTATATGTTATTTGTTTATTTTTTTTTTCTCTAATTTAAATTATACTTAAATTCTATTAATTATTTGTTTCATATATATATATATATATATATATATATATATATATATATATATATATATATATATATATATATATATATATAGTTTGCTAATTTACGGATTTTTTAGTTGGTACATTTTAGCAGAGTACCAAGTTTTAGGTTACGAAAAAGTCACTCTTAAAAAAGACCTAACTTTAAGAGTATTTTAATAATTTTAAAATTTAATTTAAAATAAAAAAATAAAAATTATTTATTTGTTGGTCTATGGTAATTATTACCTTTTATTTTATTTTTTATTTTAAAAAACAATTATCCTTTAAAAAATATATAATAAAAGATAATAACTACCCATCTACATGTGAACCAATCATACGACAAATAAATACTTTTTATTTTTTTTATTAAATTTTAAAATTATTAAAATACTCTTGAATTTACTGTTAGTTTTTCTTAAGAAGATTTTTTTTTAACCTAAAACTTGATACATACTAAAATATACTAACTAAAAAATTCCCTTAAGTAAATTAACAAACCCATATATATATATATATATATAATTGGAAAGCCTCACATTATTTTTTTAATAATTCAGTTTAAATGGTTCAAAACAGATAAAGAAGTTTGAATATAGTTCAGTTTGATTAATTTTTATTGTTTTGTAACCAAGTTCAATTTAATTAAACTATTTTTTCAATTTAAAATGATTTTTGACAGTTAAGTTCAAACGGAATCATCTGGCCCACAATATAGTATTCAAACATCCATACTTTATTACATCAAATTTTACTTAAAATGTCTTATTATAAGACAACTGAACCAACATTTTCTTTTGACAAACAACTTAGTCATATCATCTTAATTAAAAAATCCTTCTAGACTTAACAAGTTTATTTAATTTCGTATGTACATGACATCATAAATGAATGATTGTTTACCATCCTCCATTTTGATTACGACTTTATATCCAGCAAATATGTTCCTCCGAATATTAACTAGAAAATAATTTACAAAATGATATCATGTTATATTTTTTATTGCAAAAATATGTGAAATGAGAATGAAATTGAGAAAGGGTGAAATCGTGGCCGTTGCTTAGCAACGCATTCATGATTGATTAAAGTTGAAGCAAAACGAATGGTTGAGGGTGGTTGCATCAGATGGAGGGTCCTTCTCACTCCACATCAAATTACGTCCCTCCCTTCAATTCAATAACTAACAACAAAAGTCCACCGACGCAGCCGGCATCACATCACTCACATGTTCACTCTCTTTTTACCTTTATACCCTCAATCCCACCGACACGATCCTCTTTTCACATAGGCATTCTCGTCATTTACCAAACAAAAAAAAGACAAAAGTCACACCGCCAACGGTACCTAACCTACCACTCAATCTACTCCCAAATGCTTCCTCCCGCGAGAACAACACTCTTCGCCGTTGCTATTTCCGCTCCATTTTCTTAACCCTCACCGTATCGGGTCGGGTCAACAGATTTGTGGATACAGCTCCACAAACGGAAACGGTAAACCAGGTTGTTGGTGTTGTTCTGTCCGAAACCGAACCTCATTCCAAAGATAGCGATTGTCATTGCCAGAAGGAGAAGGCATCGCGTTTTGGAAACTGATACCGTGAGCGACAACAATGCTTCGCGTTAGGGTTTGATTATATAACGCAGATCGAGGCCCTGAACTGTGTGGTGAAGCGCATTTTGCAATTTCAATAATATTAATGATATAAAATGGGAGAAAAATCGAAGTCCAAAGGAGGGTGTTGCGGTTGGTTCATCGCATTTGTCGTTCTGGCCGTCGTCGTCGGTGCTGTTGTTTTTACCGTCAAGAAGAAATTCGGTCATTCCGGTTCTGATAAAGCTGCTCCAGTTCCCGGTCCCCCTGGCGCCGTTGATCAAAAATACGCCACTGCACTAAAAACCTCACTGCAATTCTTCGATATTCAAAAATGTATCTCATTCTATCACCTCTTTTACGTCTTTCTCTATTTTTTATTTCAATATTTTACAATGTGGTTCTTAATGTATATTAATGAAGGCATCAGTGGTATGCTAATGCCAGATTATTAATTTATTCGACTCTTTAGTTTCTATTAGCGATTATTCTATAGGTGTTGTTGGTGTCGGTTAACAATGGTGTTTCCTCGTGTCATGCAGCTGGGAAGTTAGTCAACAACAAAATATCTTGGAGAGGGGATTCGGGTCTTAAGGATGGGAGCCAAGCGAATCTGGATCTCACAAAAGGACTGTATGATGCTGGGGATCACATGAAATTTGGTTTGCCGTTGGCTTATACGGCGACGGTGTTGTCGTGGGCCATTCTGGAATATGGAGATCAAATGGATCACGTTGGCCAGTTAGACTCGGCTCAAGATTCGCTCAAGTGGATCACTGATTATCTCATCAATGCTCACCCTTCTGCTGATGTTCTTTACATTCAGGTTTATGTCTTTTACAACCTCGGTTTTATGGCACCTATCTGTGCACGTTAGTTAGTCTGCATATGGGAATGCATAAATTTATTGTCTTTTCTGTGTGGGTACTCTCCATTATTCTTGGAGTGTTTTGTGTGGTAAAACTACAGGACTTTTTCTTTTTTAATCCTCACCTGACTAAAAGATTTGACTTTGATCTATTCAGTGCTAGAGATTTACACAATAAGTTAGCTATGTTTTGCCATCTGTTTGAGAAACGATTTAAAGTTGTAACTAGAAGTGTCAAATATGTATTAGTTCTGATGGTGATGTAACATGTTGTTTCCTTACAGAGAAAAACTGCTACATTCGCAGTTATTGAATTTAAAAAGTCTATATTGTTGTTCTTCAAGAATCCCTTTCTATTGGTAAGGTTATTGGTATGCTTGTGGTATTAATCCTATGACATGACAGGCCATGTAATTAGATAAGGGATTTTGTACAGGGCAGGCTATCAATTTTAGATTTTGGGACTCCCTTTCTTTGTTGTATGTGCGTATGACGATTGAATAACTCTCATTACTTCTTTTACTTTTCATGTTCAGCCACTTCATTTTTTTGTTTTGTGCATTAGGACTATCAAGCCTTTAACAACGTATTTTTAGGTTAACCTTTTCTAACTTGTTTGACGTATTAAAACCACCACGGCAGGTGGGTGATCCTGTTGCAGATCACAAGTGTTGGGAAAGACCAGAAGAAATGACTGAAGCTCGACCACTCACACAAGTGAATGCATCTCATCCTGGATCAGACATTGCAGCAGAAACTGCAGCTGCCATGGCCTCAGCATCTTTGGTCTTTAAAAAGTCTAATTCTTCGTATTCAAGCACACTCCTCAAGCATGCAAAACAGTTGTTCACTTTTGCTGACAAAAATAGGGGATATTATAGTGAGAGTATACCTGAAGTTCAGACATATTATAACTCAAGTGGATACGGTGATGAGCTTTTATGGGCTGCTAGCTGGCTCTATCATGCTACGGGTGATGATTCTTACCTTGAGTTTGTGACTGGCCAAGATGGAGAAGACTATGCTGAATGGGGAAGCCCAACCTGGTTCAGTTGGGATAACAAGCATGCTGGAACTCAGGTATAAATAAAAGATAATGATAGATAGTAAAAATTTGTGTTTGCCAAAAAACTGAATAACACACTCCTCGAGTGATTTCTATGAAGCTCCCTCTGTTTGAACATGTCAATTTTCACACAAACAATCTTCATACAGATCAATAGAACTCACTAGAAAAAGCTCAATCTTTTTCTCCAGTTTCCAATTTTTGAGTTGATTAACTGGGAAGGACAATCATTAGCGTTACGAGTGTTGCTATAGAGAATGGCTTTTCTGATTTTATTGCAACCTACGTACCTATACATCATGCAGAAAAGACCCAATGACCGGCTTAAATTTCTGTCTTATGAACAGAATTGAGCTAAATCAAGAGTCTTGTGCCATTCACATGTTCAGGATCAAGATTCTAGCTAGATAATTATAATTATAACTGTACAAAGCTGGCTTTTGCTATTCGCGTATATTTCCTTAATAATTCAACGTTGTTTGTGCAGGTTTTGTTAGCTAGATTAAGCTTTTTTAAGGCAAAGGGCATTTCAGATTCGTATGGCTCTGGGCTCCAAAGTTACAAGGAAACAGCCGAGGTTGTAATGTGCAGCCTTCTTCCGGATTCACCATCAGCCACAAAAAGCAGAACAGAGGGTAATATTCTCCTTGAATGCTATATGATTGGATGCGTATGGCTATAATCATACGTTTTTTCTCTCCAAGCTACGTATCATTTTTCACACCTTGACAGCTTTGTTGGTTAAATGCCCGATTTCCCAATGCTCAAGCCTTCTATTTGAGGGATCTAGAAAGGGTCAAATGTTTCCAATCTTACACCATCAGCACTATTCTGTTTGCAAAATTAGAACTTAGATTAGAATGCATCCTGGTTATTAAGATGCAACAGTAACGCTTCCCCCAAGGTTCACTGTTAGCAAAATTGAGAGTTTCTGATTAACTAACTAAATTGAATTATAGGCAGATTCCTAATAATGGACATGTAGGCTATATTTTGTTGCTTGTGTGGTTTTGGAGTCAAGACATAAACAGACCGAATTTGGAATATAGATAGAAATAATTTGTTTTTTAGGCCTGATTTGAGTATAGACATAGGCTTTCCCTCACACATCTAGGGTTTTCCCTTAACCAACCGTTTCCTCCCTACATGGGGTTTCCTAGAAACACATGAAATAACAATTTTACGCCTTAGTTCCCTTTTACCAGTCTACAAACCAACTTTATTTCACATTAACAGTTGCATCATAATCTGTAATTACCTAATCCAAAATTATCATAAAAATGACTTCCCAATATTAAACTACGTTAAATCTTAACCTATGAATGCCTCCCAGTACACTATCAGTCCTGTCCTCGGGACTGAGATAGAGAAACTGTTTGTTGCTGATCAACATTTCAATTTGGTTTCATCAATGCAACCCTTTTGGATTCTTCTTGTTCTTCCACATCATCTTCCCCTAGGTTATCACATGTAACTTCCTTTCAAGACATCAATGAAGTGGCCCAAATGGTTGGCTACATGGAAAATGACCCTTTCTCCTCCTTTTAACCTTCTTTTGATAAGGTAAAAGCTATGCCACAATTTTCAAACAATTTACTGCAATCAAACACACTTGAATCATGTAAGGAAATTAGAAATTATTTTATTGATAACAATATACCAATAACATTCTCATCTCCTCTATTTGTTACAATCAATCTCTTTAAAATAAGAATATAAAAATATGTTGAAATGAACACGAAGATTCTAAAAATATTTTCTCCTAATCACCACTATGCATATATTGAGAATGTTTTCATCCTAATAATCCCTTATTTATAACAACTCCCTTCAAGTTGGTAAGTGAATATTGATTATTTCCAACTTGCCTACAAGATTCTAGAATCTGCCCTAAGGAAGGAAAACACTAGTGGAAATGTCCATCATCTGAAGTTTTATTGGGGAAATAGGTTGTAACCAAGACCTTTGTCAAAATTATCCTTGATGAAATATTTGTCAATTCTAATATATTTGGTTCTATTATGTTGTATTAGGTTATGGGCAATCTATATGGATGACTTGTTACAATTGCATAAGGATGTCGAGCTTTGTTTTAGGGTTATTTGCTATGATTTTCATCTAGAGTCTTTCACACATATTGAGCAACGGCTCAAAATTCAGTTTTTGTACTAAAACGAAATACTTTATCGTGTATTTTGCTTTTTTGAATTACTGGACTTCCTCCAAGAAACATGCAACTAAAAGATGGATTTCCTGTTGCTAATAAAATCTGCATTAGTTTATCTATCTTTAGGGTCAGTGTCGTTTTTCCTTAACGGTGATCCGTCTTGACTATAAGCATTGAAGAATTTGTTGAATTACTTGCATGTGTCTTTCCTTGGATTATGCATAAACTAACATACCGCATTCTACGTAAACAATGTTTGGTCTTGTATGTGATAGATAAATAAGTTTTTCTACCAATCTCTAATAGTGGATCTTTCCTACAAGAGAACTCTCTTCAGTTCCAATTTTATGATTTCATTTAATTAGAACATATGAGGTTCTACATAAAAAACTTGTTTTTTTTGAGGATATTAAGTACATATTTTCTTTGAGAGATGAAGCTCATCATTTTGGAATAAGAAATCTCTTTTCCAAGAAATTATTTGAGTTTTTCTAGGTCCTTTATTTCAAATTGGACCACCAAATTTTCCTTCAAAACTGATTTTTCTATTTCATCATCTCCTATCACAATCTTATCATCCACACTTATGAATAAGGTATGATTTATGAATAAGGTAGGATTTCCTTAACTTTGATTGTCTCCTAAGGAAACTATTGCTTTCGTAAATCACCCATGCTTTTGGAAATCACTTAACACCATATAAGGCCTTCTTTAGGAGACATACCTTGTTTCTTTCGCTGAGTTTCAAATCCTAGCAGAATTTCCATGTAAAATTCTTCTAAAATTCCTTGAAGAAAGACATTCTTAACATCCAAGTGATGTTAGTCCCAATCAAAATGAGCTGCCAAAACAAGAAGAATTTGAAAAGCATTCATGTTTGCTACCAAAGCAAGTTCTTGTAGTCAATTCCATAAGTTTGTGTATATCCCTGTGTAACCAGTTTAGTTTTATGTCTGTTTATTGTTCCATTTGCATTATATTTCACTATAAATATTTCCCATGTTAAGTTTTTTTGTAATGCATTCATCTTTTCTCCCATGGCTGGAGTCCAATGTTTAGTTTTCATGACTTCTTGAACTGAGGTAGGAATTTATGTGGCATAACAATACAACTTCGATGTTTATTAAAGAGATTGTCAGTGCAAGCATATTGAGAAATATGATGTTTAATATATTATCTATTTCCCTTTCTTAATGCAATGGGTAAATTCTGAACAACATTTACCACCCCATTATTATCTTCAGGGGTCCTTGCCTCTAAATCAAATAACTCTTCTTGCTCCGTAATCAAAGTGGGTGGTTTCCTTCTTTGATGTTTTTTGCCAAAGAATTTGTCTTCTTCCTTAATATGCATTGTTCGATCCCATTTATGGTGACTTAACCAGTGTGTAGTTGCCCTTTCTGTGCAAATGAAGGCGTGGACACCCTGACCTATGGTTTAGTCTTTTGAATTTCAAAACACTTTCACATACTGACCAGCCATCCAGTTGAATCTCGCCCTTCGGAAGTGGGTACTTGTACTTGTACTGCATTTTTAATTAAAAGATCTTGAATCCCCATCTAGAAAGCTCTATGAGGGAGTGTTGAAAAGCCCTTGATCATTGGTTCACTAGTTCTGACCAGGCTAGAACTTCCTTCATGCCATTCTCTATTATTTGGCTCTTTATGCTAATCTAAGTCCTTCTGCAATGGTGTAATGGTATCCAAACTGTCGAAGCCTTTCCCTCATTTCTATAAAATATATGAATGTCTTGAATTTCATCTGCCATTTTTTCCCATCATTGTGGTGAGAATTGGCTTTTAGCATCTCCTTGACACTCATTTCCCGTACATGCTTTTCCGATGCTTCTGCTCTAAAGTTATTGTTCTCAAGAAACAAATACACTGATTTCTGAATAAAGATAGAAACAATCAGTATTTGAGGCCACATTTTAGTACGAACTCAAGGTTGCCCCCCAACACATACAGTTACAGGGCAGGGTTTTCCTGTAATAAGGAGTTTCCTCTTTCAAAACATAGAAAATAACAACCAATTAGTACAGAATTATAACTGCTTGAATAGACTTGGCCTATCATAGGATAGTCATTGCTCCTGGTTAAAAGTATTTTTGATATGTAAACGTTTGAAATTCATTTTTAGATTAATATTTCTATGCCATATGTTCTGCAAATAAATTGTTACTTCTATATTACAGATGGTCTTATATGGGTGGCCGAATGGAACTCTTTGCAACATGCTGTTGCATCTGCGTTCCTAGCTGTTATTTACAGTGACTATATGCTAACATCGCAGACACCAAATCTAAAATGTGATTCAGATTCCTTTACCCCATCAGATCTTCGAGACTTTGCCAAATCTCAGGTATGCATGCATTATTATTTGCACATCTGTTTGGTGTGATCCATGCTCAAATATAATTTATGTAATACTTTTAGGCTGATTACGTGTTGGGCAAGAATCCTATGGATATGAGTTTTCTGGTGGGTTACGGTGATAAATTCCCGCAATTCGTGCATCATAGGGGTGCTTCAATTCCTGTCGATGCAAAAACTGGGTGCAGTGATGGTTTCAAGTGGCTTGAATCATCTGATCCAAATCCCAATGTAGCTACTGGAGCACTTGTTGGTGGACCCTTCAAGAATGACACTTTCATTGATTCCAGGAACAATACAATGCAAACAGAACCAAGCACGTACAATAGTGCTGTCATAGTCGGTCTCCTATCAAGTTTAGTCACCACGTCTTCTGTTGTTCAATCCTTCACCTAAGCTCCTCGATTGCACTTGTTGACATAGGTTTGTGTTTTTTGTAGCTTTATTCATTTCCCTATCCTGACAAATGGAAAGTGTTGTTAAAAGCATGAGACATAATATTGTAATGTACTGATGTGCTTGATTGTATGAGTGTAAATCATGAGATTTGGATAGGTTTATCGTGTATATGTACTGGTGTAGTTTGCTTTGGCATTATTAGCTCAGCAGGTGTGGAGCTATTTAGTTGTAGTTGTACGTGGAACACATTTTCAAAATTTATTATTAGTATTACTTCTGCCATTATTCATATCATTAGACTGATCATATTATTGATCTTTTGTTTCATTCTGTAGTACGAGCACTTTGTTTGACACAACCAACTCCCGACATGGTACATTTTGTTGGCATCTACGACTACCTAGTCCTAACGTTGTACATTATCACTTGCCTACATGCAGTGATCCCTTGTTGTTCAAAGAAGATTTGGGAGGACATGATATGATTGTACTTTTCTCATTCATTAACGGAAGAGTAACAACCTAATACGAAGAAAATAATACTACTAGCTTACTTCACAGTACCATGGTACACATCACCTCATGTTAAAATTGAAATTGTATCAACTGTAACTAGTGATGAAATCTGTACAATTATATGGGGAGTGGTTTGTACAAGGATTGCGGATTATATGACTGGAATGTCCCATGTATTGGAACACACAAGAAAAATAAATACTTGATAATTCACTCTAATAATAGAATAAAAATGTATTAGTATATTAAGTTTTTTTTTTAAAAAAATACTAACATTTTGAGTTATCTATGTAGAAGAGACTCAAGTATCCTTAAGTTTTTCAACTGGAGTGATGTCATCATTATAATACGTTCATCAGTATTGAATTTTTCCGTTGAATTCTCCTCCAAAGATCTAACATTTATACAGTCAAAAGAATCAATGAAAATCAAGCTACTAAAATGGAATTAGATCCTATAATGTTAGCATTTTTAATTAACAAAAATCAGAATCCTAACTAAAATAAGTGAGAATATTTTAAAATTAAATAAATTATATGAACTTTTTATTGTAGATTGTAGAGTTTTTCATTTTAGAGAATTTTGACGAAAGTTCCATTCGTCTCTACCAGGACGCAACTTGATCATTTTGAAATAAACAGTAATACACACCCAATTAACCCCGTAGCTAAATGAAAAAAAATTATATATATATATATATATATATATATATATATATATATATATATATATATATATATATATTGATGAAAGCATGAAAAGAATTTGAGATTCAATCATTCATATACACAAACGTATGAATGTTATGACGTTATAATTATATATATTCAAGTGAAGTAAAAAAAAAAGTACACTCTTTAATAACTATTCCAAACAAACTATTTATTATTAAAATCACAAATATGAATCATGTCATTTTAACAAGTCAGTCGTAATTTTAAAATTTTGAATAACTTTAATTAGTATTCCAACGCTGCTTAAATAGTCAACAGTCAATCTAAAAGAATGGAAAAAAAAAGCTGGATTGATGTGGTTTTTCAAAGTAAAGAAATGATGAAGAAGACGATGGCGGAGGTTTTAAAATCATAGATGGCGTAAGATGAAGTGGAAGCGGAAGTTAAAACGGTGAAGAAAAAGTCAGAAGGAAACAAAAAACTAAGCTATAGTAGCTTCTGATTTGAATGAATAAAGGGAGAAGCAGACGATAATGTTTACTTTTGGGTTCAACAGGAATTGCTGTGGCAGAAAGTTTATTGTTTTAGCCAACAAGTCCAAGCTTAAGTTCGTGATGGTCGCCAAACATTCAAAACGCTAATGATTTTGTTGTTTCTTTTCACAGAATTCGGAGGCTACGTACATTGAAACATGCTTTTCTGTATACCCATTGCATTAATATTCCGAATGTCGACTCTGTTTGACGGTAAAACTGGTGTGAAAATAGCAAAGGAACACGAAAACAGAAGCAAAGTTTGAAGTCCGTATACACATTAATTAGTGAAAAGTAAGGAAAAGCTAAACCCTGATTCTTTTGGTGGGGCATCCATTAAATTCATTACGTCACCATAAGCAAGCTTAAACAAGACTTTATTATGAACGTTATAATCACTTTCTTTTGGTTTGCTCTTTAATCTTTTTGACCAGCATAAAATAAAAAAGGGATGAGGAAAGACGAATGCACGCAAATAAAGAGTAGGAAGACGTGATTCGCACCGTCACTGTAAAATTTATGAAGGAGGATGATGCTTATCCAATGCTGAAAAAAGAGAAAAAAGAAAAAGTAATGGAAAGGTAGGCCAAAAGGGTTTTTTTATTTCCTTTCCATACTCATCCCCTTCCTTTTCTTCAATAATGAAAGAAATCGCAACGTGAGGAGTTCCCATTCATTCTAGTACAGTACCCAAATGCCACCTTCACGTGCTCATGCATTCCTTCTGGTTCCTTGCCCCTCATTAATTATTGCATACTCTCCTATCATTTTTAGTCTTACAAAAATGGTGGATTTTTTCACTGATTAAGCAATTTAATATTAATGAATGAATTCGTAGGTTCATCCCACCTTACAACACCTGTGAAGTACTCAGTCCACAACAACAGAGACACATAGGTTCGGAGATATCACATTATGCCACCGACAACATCATCCAATCAATAACCACCAAGCGCTGCTTCTTCATCACCAAAACTTACGTAAATCTTTCATGTAAACACGTAATAATTTCAAGACATCTTTCTTTCATTTTAACTTTCTTTTTTTTTAAAAAAAAGATTTTATCCTTTCCTTCTGTTTGTACACGGGGCACGTCGTAAGTTGTCGATTGAGTACGGCCAAGAATAGGTTTCCTTTCACTCCTTCAATTATTCAAGATTCATGGACAATAACTTCGTCTATGCTCCAAAATGTTCCAGATACTATGTTGACAAAATTAATGATGTAAGCCAGCATCATGAATTAACCATCGTTTGTAGTTTTTTCTTTCACTACAGTGATCTCGATAGGACTGCCTTTTGTCCCAAACATTCAAAATTGGTAATATGAAATAAGAAAATATAGAAACTAATTTTTCACGCACTTCAGTGGTTGGCATGATTTTTAAAATAACAAATACAAAACAATAAACTTATTAAAAAAGAGAATATATAATAAATATGGTTATAGGGTTCCGTGTGTACATATAAATATTGAAAAAAGAAGTATAAAGATATTTAGGGTAGGAAGAAGGACCCACCGTTGTTCCCCCTTGAATATACTGCTGCCTATTTGCCATTCCCCTTATAGCTAATAATAGGATCTTCCTTTTGAGGAGGTAGGAAGTTATATAACTCTTAGTAATATAAATTTCATTTACATTATTATTTCTCTTCTCATTCATTCATTCATCAAATGGGTGGGTCCATCCCAGAGGGACCATAGGGTTGGTTAGAATAAGACTCAGAAAGTGTGTCTTTTTTTTTCTCAAAAACGAAAAAAAAAAAAGAATAGGGTCCCGTCCCCGAACCCACACATCAAAAATAACCTAATCACATCATGGAATGGAACCTCATCATGTGATTCACGTCAACATTCCAACCATTTTTTTTGTTTTATTTTTTTTATTTTTCTCAGTTCTTCTTCCCTCTAATTTCAACGTGTCATCATTGTTCTCCATCCACGACAATCTTTCCCTTAAGACCTGTATTAAGCAAACTGCTTAATTATATTTATATATGAAACTCACAGCATTACAAATCAATCACCGACACGATATGCATTATATATATCTCTGTATTTATATATGTTCTTCGAGCATCGAAGTCAAATTCTAATGCACAATTAGTTGGTAGCTAAGAAATAAAAATACATAGTGGTCTGAGGCGTAAAAGCCAAACAATCAACAGAGAAAATAGCAGAGTGAAAATCTGGAATTACAAATCCACAGCTGAACTAAAAACCTATTCTGTGGAACATTTTAGCTGCTGAGGTTATACTTATACACTAAATGTAACATCAACCTAGGCTCCTCCTTCGTGCTGCATTAGTGTTGTCGTTGTTCTATTTTTCAGTCAACGGGAAATATCTGACTTTGCAGTGTTAACTAACTGTTGCTCCATCTCCCAACTTAGCTTGGGGGCCACGCCACTGTGCTCGGGGACATATTCCTGTTCAAAGTGGAAAATCAACGGTTCAGATAAATCCGGTTCAACCCACCACGTTCTCCCACGTGTGCAGATATCATACTCACTACATAACATCAAAATTATTAAATAAATATTAAATATTATTGTTATTATCATGTACCTCAAGTTTGCACATGAGGTCTTGGGCAGTTTGGGCAGAAACAATAATGTGACGGGCAGCAGGTGTTACGAAACCTTCGTCCACAGCTTTGTCCATGAATGCCAGCAGCGAGTTGTAGTACCCATCCACGTTCAACAACCCCACCTGTAACCAATTCACTCCCATCACTTTTCTTCCCTTTTCATTATTAAATTAAACTATTAATTATGAAATCTTCATTTTTATTTCTTTTAACATTGTTTCATCACCACTCAGCATTCGCCTTCCAAAAATAATCATCAATTAACTACTTCTCTTGTTTGAACCCTAAACACCATCATTCTGTCTTTTTCTTTGACTTCCCCAAATAATGCCTATTTATTACTAATTAATATGCGCTTCATTTCGCTAAATAAATTTCCTCATGTATTAAGTGACGTGAGCAGCCAAAAAAAATAAATTCTCCACTCTATCACGAGAAGAAAAAAAAGCTTTTTTTTGTATAAACTAAAAAATAAAACGTTTTAATTCTGTTATCTTATATAAAAGACTTAAAAAGAACTTTTTTTTTGGATAATTTCGGAAATCTTACCGGTTTATCATGGATACCTAACTGAGCCCAGGTGATAATTTCCAGTAGTTCTTCAAGGGTGCCATATCCACCTGTCGGAATATAAATTCGCAAGGAATTATTATTACTGCCAATACCAGGTATTTCATAGGAATCACCGCCACAACCATTGAGATTATACAACCCATACGGTTGACAGTTACAGAAACAGTTATCTTGGAAACCGATTTCGATTTCGCAAAGAATGTCAGCGGAGAAGGATGAGAAATTCAGATGGGCGTATTTATTATTTATACATACAAACCCTTTTTTTTTTCCACAAACAAACATTAAAAAAATTGCTTGTAGAAATTTTTAGTTAATATAAAATAAAACTTAGATGGGAATAAAAATCATTGAAGGGTGAAATAATTTGAGGGTGACAGTACGTTAGTTAAGAATGTTACTGTTTGAAAAGAAATAATAATAATAATAATATATAGGTATTATGGAGAGAAGTGGAAGAGAATTTTGAAAAAAAAAAAAAAGGAGAAAGAGGAGAATATGAATATGATGGAGAAAGAAGAAGAAGAAGAAGAGAAACCTGGGAGTGCAATGAATGCATCGGCCTGTCGGGCCATCTCTGCTTTGCGTTGGTGCATGCCGGATACAGCTCTGACTTCTCCTACACTCTCGCCGGTGATCTGAAGATATTATTATTAGTTTTTGAAGGAATTGTGAAAAGAAAAATATGGAAGTTTGATTAGATAGTATAGTGTACCTCTCTTGCATTAAGTGTGTTTGGAATGACCCTGTAGCAGGGAGAAGATTGATGAGCATATTAAAAAAAATAGAGGAAGAAAGAGACAGAAGAAGAAGAAGAAGAAGAAGAAGGGAGCGGTGAGTTACCCTAACACGTGGCGTCCACCATCGTATACAACTTGTGAGATTAGACCCATCAAACCTATGCTTCCTCCTCCATACACCAAGTCAATCTTCCTCTCCACCAGTTGTTTTCCGAGTTGAACAGCAGCGAGCTGGTAGCTGGGGCTTTTGCCAGGGCTGCTACCGCAGTAAACACAGATGCGTCTGAACCTAGACTTGCTGGCTGATTGTTGCTGTTGGGCTTCCATGAATACAGCAAGAAGAACACAGAATAATAATATTAGGCAGAAAAAGGAAAGTAAAGAAAAATAAGGAGTCAGCAATCACTGAGAAGCCAAAAGTGAGGGGGAATGAGAATTGCTGTCATTGCTTCTCTTTATACTCACTCACTCTGTCTCATAAATATAATATGAGAATGAGAGTGCCATGCTACCCACACATGACATGATAATATTCATCATATCATATCAATTTCCCCATCACATCTCATCTCTCATCTCTCATCTCTCATCTCGTCTCGAGACATATTCTTCCTTGAATCTGATTGACACTTACTCCTTTTTCCTTTTTCCTTTTCTAGTTCTCCGTATATTCCTTTTCCAAATTCCATCCATTATACATTTCTTCTACAATTATCAAATTTCATAATTCCTATGTAATTTCCTTCAAAAAATACAATTCCACGCCCTCATCAAATAAACAAATCTACAATGTCGGTACGTCACACGTACGACACTTTACGCATATTAATTAAAAACGTTATAATATCTTTGATGCAAACAAAAAGAAATCCCAGTTAGCAGTTGGTTTATGAACAGAAATCATTTTAAGGCTGTAATGTTTTTTTTTTTGGTTATGATGGTTTGAAACTTTAGAAGATGATAGATATGATGCACGGAAGCACACTGTACATAGAAAAAACCTCATGATATCAAGCTATTGCAGTTTCTTTGCGGTTCTCATATATTCGTACTATATGAAACCGCTGTGCAGTTCAGTGGCCCAAAATAATTGTCCTTCTCCACCATTTTCCTAAAAAAGTAAACGGAGGATCATCACAACCATTTCAAATATAAAAACCAAACGTGTCCATATAAAAATAATTAACCAAGCAAAATATAAATTCACCTAACTTTTACTTTAATTTTTGAGACACAGAGTATTAAAAAAACCAGGTTAATTAATTTTTATGTGTGTGTTTTATTTTTTATTTTCGGGTACAGCACATTTTGAATTGTTTAAAAGTTTCAAATGCTTGATGATGTTAAAAGTATAAATATAGGAGTCCCAGTCCCAGTACTTGGGAGTTATATAAGCACACGTGAATGTCACGTGAAGTCTCGGATGTTGTCTGCCCGGCCCGTGATTCGTGAATTGCTTGGTATGGAAACAAAACCCAGAGGAAGGCATAAATATCTGGAATATAATTTAACTCTTCCAATCATTTTTCTAAAGGACACATTATTTCTTACTCTCAATCAAAAACATATATTTCTTTGCTAACCGAATAAATCATTAATATTTATGTGGAAAAAAAAATAGTTCTATATATTTGTAAAGTATCCTCTTTTCATAAAGCATGCACACATTAACAAAACATTTAACGTCACTCTTACGTTGTTATAACTATAGTGTTGTCTTGAATATTGTTTGTGGACGATGGAAGTTTTTTTTTTTATGGACCTACTGAAAACATATCCGATAATCATAAGTTTTATTTTTATATTTTATTTTTGAAAGAATGATAATAACAGCTGTAGCGGTTGTTGCATGTAATAGAGGACCAAGCCTGCTGGGCCTGCCCGATTGCCTATCAATCACAATTGTAATAATGCATAAAAGGGACATTTCCTAACAAAATTAAAAACAATAAATCAAATTCACATGGTCTTATATCTACTGAATTTTAAATGTAAACAATTTTAATGATAATTTTGCAATCTGGGTATCCAATATCATTAATGATGATGTTGTACTTAAATTTAGTGGATGATGGAAAGAAAAGGTGGTAGTACTTTGAAGTTTGAAGTTTGAAGTTTGAAGAACAGGTACAGTGGCATGTGTCGTCTTTGTCAAGCACTCTCACTGCTCAAATTGGATAGGTTGCTAATTCAACCTATTTATGAACCTGTCATTTTCCAACTTAAGGAGCAAAGAATGTTTTACTAATATTCCATTCACTTTTACATTTTTTATTTCTTTTTCTATTTTTTCCTTTTTCCTCACAGCCTACTCACTTTACACATAGATAGAATGAGAATAAAGTTGATGATAGGAAAATCAGAACAAAACTTCAACTATTGTTGCGTTTCTAATTTCCCATTTCCACTTTCTTAAAACTGCTTTCATATTTAGAGTTGGATGATGGAATCTTGCTTTTTCAATTTACGTTGAAAAATCCCACATTACTTTCTCAATTATTTTTAACCCTTTTCAAAATATTCTCCCTCGGAAATAAAATAAACCCCCCATTTCACATTCACATTAGACAAAACATTCGTTGAAATTTCTAAAGCCAAACATAAATAAAGAATAACTTACGTTTTTTCTTGTTCAAACTAAAGAATTTCCAATGCAACAAACCAAATATGACCTGACGAATATTCATGCCTATTTAATGCTTTTTTTTTAATTCTTTTCTTTTAGGGCGGTGTGCAATGGTAAAGTATATTTATTGCAGGATCATAATTTGGTCATTAAATTAAGATCTAAGT
This sequence comes from Vigna mungo, assembly GCA_036885675.1. Lineage (NCBI taxonomy): Eukaryota > Viridiplantae > Streptophyta > Magnoliopsida > Fabales > Fabaceae > Vigna > Vigna mungo. Next base: position 44,497,577 of record CP144699.1, on the reverse strand, counting down.
TTTGTAAGACTTTTCTATTAAAGTATGTTAACATGGTATAAGAATAAGACCTTTATATGAATATATATATATATATATATATATATATATATAGTTTTGGAAATGTATATTTCATCCAACAATTAAATAAAATAGTATTGAGAAATTAGTCATGTAATACCTTTATTAGAATAATAATTATAAAAAAATATTAAACATAATGATGTGAAACAAGCAAATTCAGAAAAAATAAATTAAATAAATACTAGTATTTGAAACTTCTTGAATTGAAAAAACACTATTATCTCAAAAAATAGTTCACTATTCCAAAATAGACATGTTAAAAGAGGCTATTAAATTGGTGGTAGAAGAAGTGATGTAATCATGTAACACTAGCTCAATGTTTTAAGAGAAAAAAAAAACAAAAAAAATTATTTTATTTTTTAGTTAGAGTTTTACAAAATTGTTTATTTTAGACTCAAAAGCTTGGTTCTTCCTCTCTTTTTTTCTTCTCTCCAAAGGTTATGTTTAAATTGAAAATATAGGCTGTGTCCGAGTGAGTGAAGTGAGTACTTATATTTTGAAAAGTTATTTCTTTTTTCTTTGCAATTTAAGAGTTCCAAAATTTTGCCAAAAATAATAATTTGAAAGGACTTTTCCACAAGAGTCAATTTTCATACATGGTTCATGTAGATAGATATTTAGTTTTTTCGACCTATGATGTAGAATAAGAAGAGAGGTCGGTGGCCCCATATTATTATTATCTAGGAGTTTTATTATTTTGAGGTAATAATTTACATACATGGTTAATTTATATGAAAAGCCAAAACAGTTTCATATAAACTTGAAGAATTAAAAAGCAACAAAAAGCAAAACTAAAATATTTAGTTTAATATGCATTCCTGTTTCTCTCTATATCCATATATAAAGGCGAGGATCAGATTAACTATTAGTTTATATAATTAAATAAATGAGATTTTTTTTAAAAAAAAAATAATACACGTTGATAGTAAATATTTGTTTATAATAAACTTACAATGATTTGACTTGACTCAAATATCATATAAGATAACCTCAAATACATAATTCAAAATGAGATATATTTCATTCTCTACTTCTTAATGTTTTTCTTTATACCAATGATAAAACACGTTTTTTATTTATTTAAATATAAATATGGTTTTAACTATTTCTACTTTATTTAATACTTTATTCTAAAATATTTTAACGTTATTTAATGTTTGTTTTTTTAGTTAAACCATTGTTTGCTCTTACTTTTACAATAATAAGATGATTTCCTTTTACTGCCTGTTTTACTAGATTAACTAGCAAAAACATTTTATGAAAAATGTTAAAGAATTAGTAAAGTATAATACAGTATCTTGTTTTGTTTTTATAAATAACAACGGAGGGTCTAAATGTTTGTTAATTTGCATGAAAGCATGGAAGGTAATTAATTAATAAGGAACGAATCAATAGATTGTTGGCGGGGGTTCATGTACTGTAACTACTAGGTTGTCTAAATACACTATTCAAACAAAATTATGGTATATAATTAAAGTTTAATATTTAAGAATAAGATACATTATATAATATCTACATAAGTAGATACCATTTAGTCGAAGTGTTTCAGCCGCTTCATATAAAATTAGGATTTAACACTCTGTTTACTTTTTTTAAATACAATTAAATAGAAGATAGTGTTTAATTAATTTCAAAATATATTGATCTTGATATTTTAGAATATATTAACTTTTTAGCCTTACTAAAATTTAAATACTAAGAGAGTCTAAAAGAGAATCTGTATCACATCAAACAAATTAGATAAAAAAAAATATTTTTATGTAATTGGCTATTTTTAAAACTTATTCGACCTCACAATTTTAATACGAACTTAATTAGAGTAAATCCTTGAAGTGATAATTAAAAATAGGCGCGAAATGAGCGATGAAATGGGGATAAGATTTTAGTCCCCAAATTGCAAGGCATGAATTAAGTGGCTGCAGTTAAATGATGTGATGTGATGTGGGAAAGCATATAAATTGATGTCATAATCCAATTTTATTTATTTATTTATGATAATTGTAGATTATGGTAATAAGTAGGTACCCCCATAGGAGCTGGTTTGCAATCTGATATCGCCGCGTGGGACATATCTGGTGCCTTCCAAACGTTGTCCCTTTGGAATCCCAATGCCACGCTCTTCCTTTCTCTTCAATCTCTTACTCTCTTTTCTTTCTAATGAATCACATCATAAAATATTATTTTTCCTTTTCCTTTTCTAAAACAAGCAAAGGAATCAAGTGCTTCCAAACACAAAATAGGAATGAATCTTCTACACTTCAATTCAAACATCCTATCTTCTTGTCTTATGTCTTCCTGCAAAATGTAAATCACACTACCCTTTTCTTTATACATTTTTTTTTCATATAAATCTGTTTTTTTTTTTTAAATAAATGAGCCAAAAATTATTGTAAACGCAACTGTCCTTGAATATATAATATGTGAGTGGCATGATGAATATGAGGCTGTCTCTAAAAGGCACGCACATATCTGTGCTTGGCAGAATTCAACAGACACTCATTCATTCCTTTTCACAACTCGTGGGTGTTAATTAATCCTACGTGAATGTGTGAACCTTAAATTGTTTAATGTTGTTTGTTCGCATTTCTGTGGTCCTTATTTATATATTTACGTGGATTTCTTAAATACAATATCTAATTACTATTATAGTCTTAGGAGGAGGAGGCATTTGCGTGTGCTAATTTGATCCTTCAGAAAAGTCAAGTTCATGTTATTTTCTTTACACATTAATGAAGATTATTCGTTCAAGACTTTAAGCTCTTACTGGCATGGTTGTCGAAAGCCACGAAACTTCTTTTTCTAAATAATTAAATAAACTAACATCTTTTACGACTTTTTCATGGCTTCTCGTTTCACGCTATGGATGGAAGAAGAAATTCACTGATTGTTGAAAAACAAAGCACCAATGTGGGTCAGAAAAGAGACACTTGGCATGCTTAGCGTTGAGAAACTCTTTTTTCAAAACAACCATTTTAAACATATAATAATAACTCGTTAATTATCTCCGTCACACTTTTGTGTTCTTAATTATATAAAATACAGATTTTTTTTTTTTACAAACGTCTTTCTCTCTCATTGTCTCGTTGTTATCTCTTAAAACTAGCATATATATAATCGCATTTACAGTATTACTTAATCCATTAATTGACTAACTTTAACCGATCCTTAAATTAACTGTTATAGTCACTTCAGGCATTTATTATTTGAGTTTATGAAATATCATGTAATCTGTTCTTGATTATACTCGTTAATATTATAAACAATAGTCGGAAACTGGTTAATAATGGATAATTTTTTTCCAAATGACCAAAATTTATAATGTTTGAAAATAATATGACGCTTAATTATATATTTAAATATGTGAGTTATATAAGATTCCAAAGTCATTAATTAGAACGATGACACGTCATTGAATGAAAGTATAACTCCTTTCTACCTTATCCATTAACATTAATTTGAGTTTTGCTTTTTCAACAGAGTCCAAACACAATGCTCTAAGCTTTAGACAGTGCTGAGAGGACTAGAAACAGTTACCAGGATTCTTCAGCAACCTTCACCATAACAGTAATGTATCATGCTGCTGCATGTAATGATAATAATACAAATGTTAGAGGAACTGCGTACGTATATGAACCGTATACGGCGTGGTCCGTTACCCGTACTAGATACGTACAAAAGGTATCTGAGTTTGAAGACAAGGGGTCTCTCACTCTGGCAACGCCCGACACATACAACCTGTGACCTCTGACTTCGATGCATTCGTGTGTTTGATTGCTTTGCAATCATTTTATATAGATTTGTTGTTCAGTTTCACTTCCCAATCCCTGTCACCAACTGTTTAAAAACGCGTTCACTTGTCTCACTCACGTTTCAAACTTAATTGCAACTTGGAACCACACACACCTACTACTTCCCATGAATACATATCTTCACCTCATTGCATTTCCAACACAATATATGTGTCGGTGAAACTTAATCTTCTATAACCTTATCACTTCAGAAACATATAAGTAAGCTAGTGGTGCCAATTATTTTTAACTACCAACAGGTTATAATATGACATGAATGTAACTCTGAACAGTTAGCTTAGAACTGGTTGACGAATTACTCTAAATTTTCTCACATTAGATTCTACTATTATCTCTAAATAAATAAAGGCATATGAAAAGAGATGTTGACCGTAGATTTGAGAAGGTAAACGAGCTGTGTTGGTAGGACAGATACGATGGACTAACTCAAAGAGAAAGATGTATGCTTGTATTCCATGGAAATATTGAAAAGATAAAATCAATTTATAATATATAAGTTTTATTTTATAAGTTAATAAATTGAGTTGAACTTAAATTTTAGTTAATTTTTTTTTTTTTTAATCTAAACAAGTTTCAAATGTTTACCTTTTGTTGGTTCAAAATTTTCACCTTCAATAACAACAAACATAGTCACGGTAAGAAAGAACAAAAATATTTTATAGATTCGAAATAAAATACTTATAACGAATTCTTTTTCCCCGTGCAATTTAATATTTTCCCCAGAAAACAAAATAATAACAATAAAATTGTATAATTACTTCAAAATAAGAATATTACATATTAACTTTTTCTTGTATTTCTAAATCCTTAAATGTGAGTCCGTAATGAATTTCAAGAGCTTGGAGCTTTTTTCTTCTATTTTTCAATGCATTTGAAACGCGATGATTGCTTAAATTGTGGTGTTCCATCAATTACGGAGAAACTCCCTAAAGTAGGAAAACAAGTTACATCCAATAAACTATACCAATGTTTATTTGAATTGGATAGAAGGATGGAAAATAAAAGGTTTTTATCTGGATTGGATTGAGACATAGAAAATAGAAAAGGAATAAAAACAATAAAGGAAGAATAAAAAGGAAAGTATTTAGATTAAGAAAAAGAAAAAGAAAATAAGTGAACAGAGAAATACATTTATTTACCATTGATAAACTTATTTTTAATTTATTAGTTTTGTTATAATAAAAGCATAAATGTATAATAATTTAGTCTATTATATGTAAGTAGTTATAATATAAAATATTTTAAACATAATTAGTTATATTATAAATTTTAATAAATATACGTAAATTATTCATGTGAATTTCGTTATATTTATATTGAAAATTTAAGGCATATAATATTCTTTGTTTTCATTTTTAATTTTTCAAACTTTCTTTCTGTTTCTTTACCTCTTGAGTTTCTACTTATATATATTGAAAATTTGAGATGACATTTTCATTTTGTACCGTAATATGTCCTTTTCATTTTTTATCCGAATGAACTGATTTCTTAATTCTAGTCAATGGGCTCAGATTCATGGACATCCCAAATCGAAGCCCATATGTATAGTAAAACTAGTCCAAGCAACTTGCAAACAAAAAGGGCTGAAAAAAAGGCAGAGGAACCAAATGAAAACGAATTGCTCTTCAGAATCGATGGGTGTATTTAGAAAATAAAATACAGATTTATAACTGAATATCATATAATAATCTCACGAATTTTTTTTATCACAAATAATAAATTCATAGATAGATTTTAATATTAATTGTAATTCAACTCTTAGTCTCTTAAAGTACACAGATATATGAATTAAGACTTTTAGTTTGTGTTTGTCAAAGGATGTATGAAATAAAAGTGTTTTATAACGTACTAAATATTGAACTGTGCATAATTATTTGACATGTATATGATGTCTATATTATGACATAAATGTCTACTTTATTCCCTTGATTGATGATCTACAAGTAGGTATAGAATTTGGCATTTTGACTTATTACATCTTAATGAAACAGAACATTGTGATAAGAGTGTGGATAATCAATTATTTCCCGGATGTATAGTATGTTGGCTGAATGGGAAACAATGCAAATTGTTGTGCCCTTAAGGAAAACATAAACACATTCAACATAATTTCTATACTCATCGATTACGGACAAACTTCGAAAAAGTGAAAATGTAATTAATAAGATATTATTCGTTTTAAGTTAAACTTTTACAAATTTATTTTTATATCACTTCAAAATGTTTGTTATTAGTGAAACTATTATATATATATATATATATATATATATATATATATATATATATATATATATATATATATATATATATATATATATATATATATATATATATATATATATATATATATATATATATATATATATATATATATATACCAAGAATTTTGACTTTGTATAGGTTTTATACAACTCGAATTTGGTATTTGGATATTCTTTTCAAAAACGATTTCGTCAATTATTTATAAGTTAAAATAGCTTATGATATTTTTTAAGTCGGTGTAAATTGATAAAATGAACTTTCTTCTTTTTTTAAATGAGATAAAAAAATCATTTTTTTTAGTCTTTTATATCTATAGGATTTTGAAATGCTCATGTTGTCAGAGTCAAGATTCGGGATTAGTAAATTGAATATTATATTTCACTTTCTTAAGTCTTTTGCTAGGCAAGTAATTCAGGTTTAGATGTATACATAGGAAAAGCCGTGTGCAATGAAAACTGCAAACACGGCTTGGGGAGGGATTTTTTCTTGTTTTCTTCTATTGTTGAATTTGATTAAAGAATAAAATATCTACTTCATCCGACTAGTTCCGGGTTCAAGTCCCGGACAACTCATTCTAATTTGTAGATCAATGTTGTATTATATCTATATTTCTATAAATATAATGATATATACAAAATAAACTTTTTTTATGAATCAATGAAATGGGATAAAAAAGGTAAATTCGAATAAACCGAAATGAAGAATATCATACTATGGATATTAATATTAGTATATATATATATATATATATATATATATATATATATATATATATATATATATATAAATACATGTTCAATTTCTTGTTTTATATGAAACTTTCGTTTGTATGTTAACATTAGTAATTTTGAAATGTATTACCTTATTTTCTTTTTTATTTTAGGTGAAACAATGATCTGATTTCTTGATTTTAGTCCATGGCCATGGAGATAGCAAGTGGGCTTTTACAAACGATGACCCATGAGTTCCCAAGAAACAGCCGAAAACACAATCTGCGACAAAAATACATATGAAACTTTGGTAAACATAAGGATGAAAAGGAATTAGAGTCCTAAAGGAAGCATTGAGGTTAGTTGCAAAGAAAAAAAAGTAATAGAAGTGTGGAGTACTAGGTATACGGCATACAATAATTCTTTCAACAGGGAAGACTGGGTAACCTTTACTTACACACACGTACTGTTGATTTTCTTTTTAATAAGATTCCTAGGAAGCTTGTGTTGTGTGAACATAACATCCAACCTTTTCTATGGGCTCCACAATATGTAACTCTTGTCTACTCTTCTCCATGCAGGTCTCTCTCAAAACCCCTCCCTTCTTTCTGTGTTTCAAAATATTCATTATGATTCTTTTCAATTTGGTTAGAGAAATCACATGCCATTCACAATTTCTGAAAACCATTCCTTCCTTTGAATTGGGTAGATAAGACTTTCATTGAATTAAATTTAATTAAGCCGAAGATTGTGAACAAGTAAATATTTTCCACCCTGTCTTGGACCCATCTAAGAATAGTTCTTATAGAGTAATGAGCTTTTGTTGCAAACTAACGAATTGGATGCTGATCATATACTTCTCTTCTCTTCTTTTAAAGTCATACAGCACATGTGCTGGAGCATGTTAGAGGTACATGGTAAAGTCCTTTGGTGCTCGTGATTCCAAGCTTAGCTGTGATGGGGTCAATTATGTTTTCCCCTGCAACAACATAAACTCATGCATATATATATACCTAACGTCTGTGCGTCTTCATCAGTGTAAGCTTGCGATACTGCGTCGTATCTCACCATAAGTATTAATGAATATTAGGCTGCGCATTAGGGTAGCCACCCACCAAGCTAGTAGCTAGATTAAGGAGATTGGTTGTTCGAGTATTGAGTGATGAAAATGGATGCCTATTGTCGGTGTAGACCTACATGTTTTTTCTTCTGTCTTTTCCAATTTCGATGTTTGATTTTTTTCTATCCCAGATGCTTTTCGTTAATCCTTGTCTAGCACTTAATAGGTAAACCTGTTAAGGCTATCTTTAGTGGATCATGTATTAGGGCCCATGTTTTTTTAATTTAGCAAGATGTAGAAATACCATTCCCATTGAGAAATGCTCCATAATCCAACTTGCTGCTTACGACCTCTTTGTGGTATAAGCAAAAGAAACGCACCATCAGCTCCGGTACAAAACTAGGGAAAACTTTAACCGTGACTTTGAATGCTGTTTGGTAAATTCGAGAAAGGTTGTTGCCACTGCCATTTCATGTCCTTACTACTCGTAATGTCCCTTCACCTTTGAGTGCAAAAGTAACGTGGCTGCATGTGCTCAACAGAGCCTGCCAGGGGAAGGTTGTTACCACAGTTAATGTGAAAAAGAAAAACTAACTCCCTATAAATATATGTTTCCTTGGAGCCTGGTGGGGTAACATATCCCATCTGCTACTTTCGTTGTTCCTAACGAATACCAACCAATCTCAGTCACAGAACATGGGTAGCCTCTTTTGAAGACTGATCAATCTGTGATCACTACCAACACATCGGCCCAACCTTCACATTTCACATTTAAGACTTGTTCATAACTTCACCCTTCAGAAAGGATATGCTTTCAACCTTTTCCACCACTGTATTTATTATTACCAGCCACCCATCTCCATGCATACGGAAATCGAGAGTCCAAGTCAAACAACGCTTACCATTTATTATGCCACCGTAACAAGTCTTACATTACAGCTTTTATATCTTTAAATTTTGTAATTATGTATATATATTATCATCATCCAATGATGGAATGCCGTGGACGTCTTCCAGCCTCAAAATTAGTAGAAGGAGTTTCCGTGTGCGAAAGTAAAGTTGTATGAGACCACAAAAATGATCATAAGATTAGTAAGAAAAATTGATGCTTTCCATGACTTTATTAGTGAGCGATTGAAAATGTCATAAACATGGCTCCACACCTGAAAAATAAAAACTTAGAAATAGAGTGGTGTATGATCACATGCGATGCCTGGTAATAGAGATACAGAGAGATACGTACAACGAAGGTACTACTACTGGTTGAGATGAGAGGCATATGATATATGGAGTGAAAGAAAATCATGGACATAGACATACACATGCACATAGTTGGTAGTGAATTTGTGACAGTAGAGTTGTTATTCTACAGAAAGAGCCAAGTGTACAAGTCCTTCCACATTTAATATTTTTTCTCGACCAATTTATATCTGATTGCGACTCCTGCTTCTCCATTGCTAGTGCCCTCTCTCTGCTGCATGCGTTTGCTGCGCAGCGTACATTGTAAACAGGACCACACCCCCAACCACTCTCTTTCTCTGCATGTGATCGATCGTCTTCTACATCACTCCAACTTTCCTTTTTATCTTCCTAACCTTTTCAACTCTCAACTTTTCTCCATTTTTATATAAATATACCCACTTTTTTTTTTTTCAAAATTAAATATATACCATTTCTTTAAATTATAATACTAATCATAATGCTTCTATCTGTATGTGGGCGATATTAATTTGTAGAAACAATCTACTTTAAATTACTAACATTGGTGTCATGGTTCAAGATAACCAAATATCATAATTATTATAAAAAAATCAACATCGATAAACTCACGTTTGTATTATCTTCACAAGAGAAATAATAATATTAAATGAAGATATGATGCTAACTTATCAATATGAATAACTAATTCTCTCATTCGATGTATATATTTCATTTTTCTATTTTATCCTTAACAATATTTCAAAATTGAAAGAAAAGAAAAATAAAGAATGCTATATCTCATACGCATTTGAATATCACAACACAATAAAACTCACTCACATTTCTCCAATAACTTAATCTCTTCTACTGTATATGTTCTAGAACACTTCGGCCATATGATTACAAATGCCTTTTACATGTGAGTACTTCTACATCATCTAAGTCAACAAATGGAGTTAATAAATTATGACTAAGCTACAACAAAAGTCAAACCCAATCAACTAAGGTAATCAAGCCATGTGACCTAGATCAATCCAAGTAAGGGTCCAAAAATATGATATAAATTATACATTCTACAAGGTATATTGATTACGTTTTTAAAATTGCAACATTTATTATATCATCTGACGATTTAACTAACTTCAACGTCTGATTTTTTGTAGGCACAACCCTCATTTGGCTAAGAAATGATGTAGGAAAAGGGTTTTAGCATTGTTTATTTTAGAAATTGTGATTGATTGTAGAACCAAAATATATCTAAACGAAGTAAGAAATGGATGGATTTTTTACTTTGGTTATAAACTAAGGTATAAATGTTCTTATTATGATTCGATTTTCCCAAAACCAAAACATCAAACCATAAATAAATAAAAAATAAATAAAGATTGTTTCACTGGCTACCAATGTTCTCCCTATATCATCCAAAACATATAACTGACATATACTATACTAGTGTCATCCATGTGATCCATTGGATGAAGTCTAAAATCTTCAAAATCAATTCTCTCCTAACATTATCATTTAATCATGTTTTTTTTCTTTTCAAAAACTAGTTGTTAATGAAATATTAAAAAAAATAGCACATGCTAAATTTTTTTGATTATTTTAGAGTGGAATATTTATGGTTGGGACGTAAGAGAAAATAAAGTACAAGAAGAATGGTACGCGAATATATGATTTGAAAATTCATTTGTATGTATGAGGGTATTGAAGTTGCAAAAGAAAGCAAAGAAGGGAACTAGGTTGGTTTTTGGATTGACAAAAATGTGAGGATCTACGAAGATAGTCATATGTATAAATAGATTGATGTTGCTATTGAAAGGGTAGAGTGGTGATGATTTCTATATAAAGAATTTTGTTATTAATAATAAAATAATAATAATAATAATAATAATAATAATAATAATAATAGAAAAGAGAAAAGATGAAATAGAAAGGACATGAAGTTGAAGAAAAATTCTCCCCCGTGGTGGCAGGAAAGTTTAATGCAAGCATGTGAAATCCTGCATTCAACTGTCAACTCATAACCCCAACAAAACTCCATTGCATTGCATGTGTTTGTACTATCAACTCAATAATTCTTTATCCTTTCTTCCACGCTCCATTTCATTCTCAATTACGGATAATTCTACTCCACACAATCCATTTCTTACACCTCACCTTCTTTTTAATCTACCTAATCTTTCTTTTATTATTATTATTATTATTATTATTATTATTATTATTATTATTATTATTATTATTATTATATCAAACCAATCAATAGTTATAATTATCATTACTATATTTTTCATAGAAGAGAAGAGCTTTAATGAAACAGTGCATTTATGATGGATAAACTGCAAAACTCTATAACTTAGACTGCAAATCTTTAGGTGGAATTCATGGAATCAAGTTCAAGTTTTACGTCAATAATACAATTAAAAATACTTCAAAAATCATTTAATACCATTTCAATGTTCTATACATAGGTTTGAGATCTTGTATCCATGAGGTACCATCGCCCTAGATGCACACGAAACATTTAACATATTAATTATTTCACAACTCACAAATATAAAAAAGATGAAAAATCTTAAAATAGAATCCAAAAACCTTTTCCTTCTCTAAATTCATAATTTTTAATAATAAATCTCTCACGGGTCGGACTTTTCTATTTAAATAAATCAGAAAATTAGATTTAGACGTAATAGAGAATTGTAAAAAGCTATCAGAAATGGGTGAAAAAACCTTCAACTCTACATATCCCTGGCGTTGAAAATGTTGGCAAAAGAGCATGCAATGTTAAATCATTCACCGCGGCCCATTTACTGCACTGAAAAAATGGGTCTTGTTAAATCATTCACCTTTTCTTTTTATTTATTTTTTTGCAAAATTTCTTAAACACTTGGTGGAAAAATGGGAAACTGCGGGGATGCTTCTTCCTCTCACTATTCTACCTATTTCCACAACTGCAAATACAAACGACAAAATACATTTATTCTTTCCGACTTTTAGTAAAATCGTACTCCATATATCTTTCTATTTTCTATCTTACGTCATTTAGAAAAAAATACATAAATTAAGTGAAGTGTGAGTTATGAATTGAGGAAACTACGTTGATAGAAAAAAAAATGTTTTTTTTTTAATTAATAAAAATTATGCAGGACAGATAAAGATGAAGGATGTTGATGTAAAATCACCGATGGAAATTTGCATGTAATTAGTATGTGTGAAAAATGAAGAATGACCAAGGCAGTGTAATTTCCAAATTTATACGCTTTCCTTATATATTAAAAAGACGTCGGCTAGAGATAAAATCTAACCTATACAAACATTCAATATCTTAAAATTTATAGTTTCCCTATAAAAGTTTTTATTTGCATGCATACTTCTTTCTATTATAAGAGGGAATTGCAGTTATCATAATAATAATTTCTTTTATTAGTAGTATTGCTTTTGTCATGTCAGTCATCAACATGAGATTTTTTATAACTCCGTTTGACCCTAATGCATATTTAAGACTTCAACTAAAAAATCAACACTTAAATCAATAGGACACTCCACTTCACATTTTTTTGAAATTTTCAAAAGAAAAAACTAATTTTACATCAGGAAAGTTTGAATCACTTCAATGATAACCATTACACACATTTTTTTTATATATATTAAGAACCCAATAAGAGATTATTTTTAAACACTTTGTTTTACTTCTCCTTTAAAGAAAGTAAAAATGGTGATATTTTTAAGTGAAGTAAATACACAAGAGAGTCTGAAATGAAAAATATTGTTTTGACAAACTTAACTTTTTTACATATTTAACATTATTCTTTATATTTTTTATTATTATTTTTTTTAAAAAATATAAAATTTTATACTTTTATAATCATTTTATTCTTATACTCAATGTCACGTTAAAGGTAAAGGTTGAAGTGTGTTATAGTAACATTGTTAGTCTGAAATATATATATTTGAAATAATGAGTCTCTAGAGAGGGACCATGGTGTCTTTGGAAAGGGCAACAAGGGGAAGTTCTTAGCTCCCTTAAGCAACCATAGGACCCCCCAGACGGTCCTAAGCTAATTTGATTTGTCCCCACAACCCCACATGAGTGTGTTTGTGAATCTACCACTTACTTTTCTTCCGAAACCTATCCATAAATACGAGCACGTTCCCTTTTCCCTTTTCACAGCAACCTCTTTGAACTTTTCTCTTCAACCTTATTCTGTCCCTATAGCTGTTTTTCAGTCCAAACCCACAACACAATGGCTTTGAGAAAATCAAGTAAACTCCCTCAAGCAGCACTGATCAAGCAAATCCTCAAGAGGTGTTCCAGCTTAGGGAGGAAAGACGATGAAGGTCTGCGCTTGGACGTCCCCAAGGGTCACTTTGTTGTCTACGTCGGAGAAAACAGAAGCAGATATATAATCCCAATCTCCTTCCTAAGTCGCCCTGAGTTTCAAACACTTCTACACCAGGCTGAAGAAGAGTTTGGCTTCGATCACGAAAAGGGTCTCACCATTCCATGCCAACAAGACGTTTTTGAGTCTCTCACCTCCATGCTCCGATGAACCATTTTTCTTTCTTTCTTTCTTTATGTATAAATGAGGTTTGTTTTTTAGAGAGGCTCAAACCTCACAGAGTTCGACCATCAAACAATGTTGTTATTATCTCCTAGTTTAGATTGTAAATGTACTAGAAAGCACTCATTTTTCCCACAGAGGTGAACCATCCAGTAATGTACCCTGTTGGAGAATTAATTAAGAGGATCCATATATTATTATCTACATATATAAATACAGATATATCTCTCTTCTCTTCTCCTTCTCCTTTCTTTCTCTCCTCTTCTCTAACATTATCACTTTCACTGCTCTCTATGCTTTTCTTCTGTTTACCTATGAACTACTGTAAGTGGAAAACATTTTATATTTTCAGTCAATAAAACAAAATGTTTTTTCCTTTTTTTTTATTTAAATCCACATCTATCTTATATTTTTCAAATTTCTTTTCTGAACAATTATGTATTCACGATCAAAATTTATGGATTATCAATTAATAAAAATTATTCTGTGTATGATTTTTAAGATGATTGTTATCAAAATTTACAAACTTTTTATCGCATAATATAATTTATGTCCAGATAGTAATGTAGTTTTTTTTAATATAATTAGCACACGGACTATTTTATTCATTAGCTTTTATATATATATATATATATATATATATATATATATATATATATATATAATTGTTTAGTGTGTAAAATTTATAGGAATTGTATTTTTTTTTTTTGCATTTATTATAAGTAGTCTGAATTTGAAAAATGTGTGCCTATAAGAAAGGGGAAGTTTCATTTGTGTTTTGGAAAATCCTTTATTTAAAGGATTAAAAAAAAATTTAGGTTAAACAAAACCTTTATTATATACAAACGAAAGTTATACTCAGAATTATTATAAGAACTATAATATTTTAATAATTTTTTTATAATAAATTATTTGTGACTATTTTATTGGTTCGTATATTTAAAATGGACCAATCATAATATTTTATAAAAAAAAAGTGGTTAAAGATTATTTTTCTTATTATAACATTATATAATTGTAAGCAATTGCATGAGAGTTAATTAATCTATACACTACAAAATCTCTGAAAAAAAATATTTGATCAGTTGTCCAACGTTAGATCTAATTATTTTATTTGTTAGATTTTACTATTTTCTTTGATGTTTGGTCCGTGTCTGCTCTGAATAATATACGCCACACGAACAGTTATGACCGTTGAAACTTTACAATCACTTTGATCGGACTGTTTGATCACGAGAAAGAGAATTTTAATAGTAAAGTTTACATTCTTCTTCCTTTAAAAAGTTTTGACAGTAATAAAAATTTGTTCTTAAATTAAATTTTAAAAACATAAAATAATACTGTTCTAACTTTATATTAGAAAGAGACAATGTACCGTACGGTCGTCTCACATGGCCGTCCGCGTGGACCTTCCCGGCTACCCTCTCAGGCCAACTTCCCTGGACGTCCGTAACTTCCCTGGACGTCCGTACATGGTCGTCCATCTACGCCGCGCCAGCAGATAATCCACATGGTCGTCCGCGTGGACATCCCATGCTATTCTCCCAAGCCAACCTCCCTGGACGTCCGTACATGGTCGTCCACCTACGCCGCGCCAGCTGATAATCCACATGGCCGTCCGCGTGGACATCCCATGCTACTCTCCCAGGCCAACCTTCCCGGATGTCTGTACATGGTCGTCCACCTACGCCGCGCCAGCTGATAATGACTCATTAAGTGCTTAACGAGGATTAAGGTGTGATTGGGCCTCCATCAGGCCCACGAGAGATAAAAGCTCATTACAGGTAGTATAAATAAAGGTCTCAGGTATGACTTCAGACTAGATTTGATTCTCTGCTTATTATGCATTCCTTTTTGATACCGTTCGGTCACTTAACTGACTTGAGCGTCGGAGTGCCTTTAACAGGTACCCGCCCATCCGGCTTGGAGAACTACTGATTCCAACAGGAAAAGCGCCCGGCCTTCACCATCCGTCCGGCTCCACAAACTGCCCAACCTTCACCGTCCGTCCGGCTCTCCACACCGTCATGAACGCTCCAACTTCATCCGCCCGCTTTCGACTCTCGTCACCACCTTATACCGAAACAGACAGTATTTTAATAAAATATTATCTATAAAGCAAATTCAGTATTTGGTACTTATTTTTTATCTTAGATTTCTATTAGAATATACTTATTTCTGTTAGTAAAGATGAACCTCAAACTCTGATGCGAAATTTTTTTATTACATAAATTTAATATTTGTAAAAAAAAATTATCTTATATGATGATTAATTTTTTATTTTATTTTGAAGATTTATTTGTGGTATTGACTGTTGGCGGAAATGTTGAGATAAGTGATAGGAAGAAACATGAAAGGCACATGGAGGAAAATTGAGGTTTTGATTTGAAAAGGGAGGGTCCCTTAGCACACTGTAAAGGAGGAAACTGAAGAAGGCCCAGGGTTTCACTTTATCATACCCTACACTGTTATACACTCCTCCTTTTAATATTATTATATCAATTTTATTTTCTCAGCTTAAAACTATTTTTTTATTCTTTTTATTTTTTCTACTTTCTAAAATATTAAATAAATATATTGTTTTATATCTTTTTAGAGTGTTATTCTTGATGAATTTGGTTTATTCTTATGAATAAACAAATCGTACTTAGACGAAAAGGTTACACTAAAAGTATAAGAGTAAAGAGGTTTTGATAAAAATATTTACTTTTTACATGTTAAATATTATTTATTGATATTAATATTATAATTTCATTATTTATATACTCCTGGTGCAAAACATTATTTATTATAGAGATTTTGATTTGATTAACCAATAATAATATGATAAATATAATTTTTAAAATAATGTTTGCTAAACTGTATAAACTCATCGTGTATATTAATTGCATAGATAATTTTAACAATTATTTATGTCGTTTGTACACGGACTAATTAGTCATAATATAAGTGACTACTTTATTCTATAAGCCTTATTGTTTATGTGACTTAATTCATATTATAGGATTTAGTACATCAGCATCAGCATCATGCTGAATATCTGATCCTCTCCTACCAGTACATTACAGAAAAGTTGTTGGAGGATTTTATATGCTTTCATTTTTATTGGTGATTATAAATTTATAATCCATTGATTGATATTGATGATGAAGGAGGTTCTTGGTATACTAATATGTAACTATACAAATATGTAACTATTCAAAGCTTTGAAGTGTTCCATGCATATTAGGTAATGATGTAAAAGATAGTGCTCTTATAATTTATTACTTGACTTGACCTAATTTGGTTCATAATTGATCATTCAGTGAGTCAACACAATCTATTTCACTTATTAGTGGAGCTTGACCTGCTTTTAAGGAGGAGCATGGTATGTGTATGTGTTGGTTTGTTCTGCACCCGTTAAACTTAGAGAAGTGATGAGAACATGTACATTTTAAGTTTAAAGTTTCATAACTTAAAAAAATTAGGTGAATGGATTGGTAAGTCAATCTACATATTCAATTCGATTAAATTGAATTCTTATTTAATCGAGTTTAAAATTAGTTCGTATTGAAATTTCAACATTTTTTAAACCTAACTCTAAATTTGTGTAATTAGCTTGTAATTTAAATTTGTTTTGACAATACTAATAAAATAAAAAGAATATATAACACAATAGAAATAAATACATCTTTTATTTTTTTTTATTTAAAAACATGTCTAATCCAAATTGACAAGAGAGAAGTCGAGAGAAGAAAAAGTCAAAAGAAAAGAAGAGACTTTGGAATGAGTTTTTTTTTTTAATTTCTTAAAATGAAGTATTATTTATTTCAACATTTCTTATTTCTAGTATTATTCTTTCATTTTTAAAATTGATTATTGTAATTAGAATATATTATAATAATAAGACTCATAAGTCGAACTCCTAATAGTTTGTAATGTGTGAAAATAAAAAGTAGATGTACTTTTATTATTATTAAAATTATGCAAAATGTGTTGCAAACAAGTAAAGTAATACATAATTAAAACTGAACCATTAAAGGCTAAACTAAAGAAATTATAAAAGAGTATAATAAATTTGTATCTTAGATGGGAAAAGGGAAAAGGCCCAGAAAGAAGAGTATGAAGTACCATGAATTGTCAAGTTGTTAGGGAAAACATAAACATGAAATATACATAATAGCTTTTGATATGTCTGCACATTCGTTTCATTAATCAAATTATTTGCTTCTTTAAAAATATTAACTTTCTACAAACACATTTTAGATATATCCATTAACAGTTAAACAAAAACAAAAGCAGAAAAACTAAATCAATCATGTAGTCTTGTGCGTTGTGGTATGAAAAACATAAAAATAAAATAGAATTTATGGAATAAAAACAAGATTCTTTTGGTGGAGCAAGATTATATATGTGAGTATGAGATTACGTCACATGATTTGTCTGGATTTTTTATGGGATTTGCATTAAATATGACGTGACTTATACATTACATAGTTTTTTTCAACTTTTTTTCTTAATAAGAAAATTATTTTAAGCCAAAAGTCCTAATTTAAATAATAGCATAACCATGATTAAATTTTTATTCTAAAAATATAAATTTAACTAAATTTTATTTTTCACCTATTTTCTCTTTTCCATTTTCCCCTTCCTTTTGTACCGCCTCATATTACACATTCTATTTTGATTATAGTACAAGATGTAATAAAATATATATCTTTTATTTAACATATTAACTCAACGCTTTGTATTAAATATATTCTAATCAATCTATATCTGTACGCGAACCATTAAGGTCTGTATATATCATTTGAAAAATACATTTATTACACTAAATATATCATTTGAAAGCTCGTTAAAAAAGTATTTTGGTTAAAAAAATAAACTTTTATATTTATAAAAAAATTAATAAAGATAAAGTGTGTATAAAAAATTTCTGAACGTTAAAATAATAGTATGTTTTAATTATATTTTTTTATTATTATGTTAGGGAAAAATTCATATCCATTCATGTTTAATATAAAATTTGTATTTATCTTTATGAGATACAAATATACTCATATGTTTATAACGTACTGTTTTACATGTGAACTAAATATTTTGAAATAATAATTACAATAAAAATGACAATGTTTTAAAAAAATTTAGCGTAAAAAATACATTTTTCTGATATTAATCCGAAGAAAATATATTACATAAATTTTAACATAAAATAACAAATAACGATTACATAAATACATTAATATTAAATAATTATAAATATACTTATCTTCTAAACCATTCAATGTAGATATGAAATAGTTTTTTTTTTTTCTCATTTTTACTCCTCGACCTTTTAGTGCATGCAAAATTATAAGAATTCAAAATAAACATAAAGATGGGATGTCTTAATTTGAGGTTACAGCACTTTAAGTCCTTGAAGCATCAATTGGTTTCGATCTACTTGAACATCCTATTGTGTAATTTTCGTCAATTTGATTTAATAAATTTTTAACAAATTTTATTTATAAGTTGTTTAAAATTTTTCATAATTATCAACATATTTTTACCAATAAAAGTAAATTTGTTGGTAATCCAAAATTTATAATTTAAATTATTAATAACTTTAATGAAGAAGTTGTTCTTTTATACAATGATATATGTTTTTCTAATACTAACTTTAGTATGTTACTTTGAAAAATTAATTAGAATTCGTTTCCAATCCAATCCTATTTGTCTCTTAATTACCTTTAACTGATATATCAGTATGAAGTTATTAAATTATAACTAACTAAGATGCATATAGTGTTAAAAGTTAATGTTATTTAAAAATTACCAATTAAAATTAATACCGAATTTTAAACACTATTTGCAATATTCTCTGATTAATCCACACAATACGTATTTATATTAAACATGAGTACAGATTCTCAAGATTAAGCACTGCTTTAATTTACTACACAATTTCAGTTTTATCTATTATTTTATAATATGGTAGAATAAAATTCAAAATAAGGAAATATTGTAGAGTTACATATAGATGATGACATTTAAAATAGTTTAATTTCTAGGAAAACAAAAAAGTTATGTTGTTAGGCGAACGAAAGATTAATAATCTCATGAAAATAAGCCCAAACAACTACATAATGCCTGAAGAAGTTCGTCCGCCAATTTCCTTATTTGTGATCATATCTAATTATTTTTGTTTAATTTAAAAATTTGTCTTAAGAAGCTTATAAAAAAAATGAAAATTATAATTGTGAAAAAATAAAAGAAATTTGAGTTGAATTATTAAGAGATAAAAAGGACAAAGGGTTAGGCTACAGCCTCATAAGGTTGATATTTGTAGAGGCAAGTTCACATGTTCTCTTATTAGCATCACTACTTTATCATCCCATTACCTACTTTATCTTATCCCTCTCCTCACCCCAAATTCTATTGCGTCTTCCACCTTCCAACTTCATTTTCTAAATTATATATCATCAATGCTTGGTTCACATATTTTTCTCTTCAATTTATCTTTAATACATTTATCATAAACAAAATAATCATAATTCTTTATTAATTATTAATTATATTTTTATCAGCTATAGTGCAAAATAATTAATTCCTTTTATAGAATAAATCAATAATTCAAGTTATTCTAGTATAATTAATAGCCTATTTCATTCGGATAAACAATAAATTATTTACAAATTACTTTTTATTGATTTATCGGTCTTTCATTAATCGTCTAGTTAATGTTTAAAAAAATATGGTGAAAGATCAGACCAATTATAAATTTTTTCATATCGATCAACTTTCTGTTAAGTTGAATGATAATTGTACTATTAAGTATTATTATCATAAATTCAACATATTTATAAGAAAGAACAGGTAAAATATATTTATTGATTTTTAGATTGTAATTAAGTCAATTTTAATTAAAAGTTCATCTCGGAATCTATAAATATAAAGATTATACAAGAAAGTAGATAATTGCATTGCAAATTTTAAACTTTATTGTGATAACTAATTAAACATATTGGACTGACTTGAATGTCGGAATACATTTGATAAATATTCACTCACTCAACTTGGAAACTAAAGGTGAAAGATAAAAAAACTATTGTAACAAAAACCTAAAATAACACTAAAAGATTAACAAAAAAATATTATGAAAGAGTAATTCTCAACTCACATCTGAAACACTTCTTAATTTTCAACCAATAATATTTTCATAACAATCTTATGCGCAATTGAGATTACTTATTTTATCTTAATTTTCTCATTCTTATCGTGTTAAAAAAACGAGTCCAAATTTAAGTTCTCAACATTCTAATGATAAATGAGTACAATTGGATTTAGACAACTACATTTACACAACTAATACACTTAAAATAATAAAATGAAATCCTATATAATAATTTTTTAAAAAAAAATAATGAATATAGTAGAAAAATACGGGAAATGTAATGCTAATAGAAGTGATAAAAAAGAATAGATAAATTGAGAAAATAAAATTAGGTAATATAGAAGCTTTATTAATGAGGTGGGTGGATTTTAACAGAGGTAAGTGATGTATCGTGGTCATTCACCAGGTCACTCACAATTTTAGAGTGGCAAGCTCCGAAAAAGGTCACTCATATGTTCCTCCTTCAACCTTAATGATTAAGGCGATATTTTTTCATAAAAAAAAAGAGAAATAAGCTTTTTAAAAATAAACTATATAATTTAATTATATTTTTTTTATCTAAAGTTTTATGTTTTAATTTAAGCATAAACTAATGTTTTATTAAAAAAATTGTTATTATTTTTTTGGTTTTTCATAAGAAAACCTGAGAAAGAATACTCGGTGGTGTTTAGGTTATGGTGTTATTCTGATTTTACAGCCATATTTTTCGGGATTATGGATATTGATATGGATACAATACAACAATTGGGACATTCCAAAAGACCCTTTTGGTCAACACACATCATATCATAATGATTTGAATCATTGGAATCGATTCCCGTTACACTGAATATATCAAATATATGTACAAACAACATTATGATGAAGTGGTAGGTGTAGTTTGAAGAAAAGAATGGCTAATAGCAAATAGATGGTGGTGGTGATGATGATGCATAATCAATCAATCTCATCTTGCTTCCTTTCCCTCTTTTCTTACCATTCAAATCAATCAGTCACCATCTAAACCTTTAAAAAAATATCTATTGCTAACGTTTTAAGATAATATATAAAATCCACTTTCATACACTTCTTACACTCGTTCTTTTCCTTTATAACTAACCCATTTTAAATCTAATTTTTTTATATAATGTTTATGTATTTTGTAGGATCAAAGCTATGTCATCCTCAGAATAATATACACATTTGACCAAGGCTCATTCTGATAAGGGTGTACTAAAATACAATACACAGAGTATACATTACCAAGTATACGCTATTCATTAATAATCAAATATATTACATTGTCTTACCTGTTACCGACTTTAATACCATAATGTTTTTATAGACACCTCAATTTTTCATTTATATCGGAGACTTATGCCTTACATGATCTCAGTTTAGAAGACAACGTATTAAAATACAAGGAAGGTGAGAAGATTATTCACCTAAATAGAAACATGTTGATTCTTATAGATACAGTTTTAAATTCAAACAAAGTCTTGTAAATAAATATAAATAGATATAAATGTAATATATATTAAAGTTAATATACAAGTTAATATGTAAATAACAAATATCACATCAAAAAAATAAAATCGCATGACACACATTTGGAGATACATGCTTTTCAACTATTGTTTATAACTTAAATATTTATGAGTGATTGTTGTTTTACTCATGACACACAATAACACATATTTACATTCATTTAATATATCATAAAGATAAAATAGTTATAAAATAATGAATTTGTATTTTTTTTAATGAAGAGAATGAAAAATAAAAAACAGTATTACTAAATAAATATAAAAAATTTGCGTGTCAAAATATTATATCTCTTATTCATGTGTATTGAGCATTGTTATAACAAAATTATACATTGAGACACAAATTTTTTAAATTTATTTCACAACATCTTTCTTTACTTTTTACAAAATACACTATTTTATTACCATTTTACTCTTATTATATATGTCAAATAAATATGAATATGTATCATTTTACCATTACACTTATTATAAATGTATGAATTCATATATTAATATGATATTATTTTTTATAAAAAATAAATGAAAAATTAGATGCAACAAAAATTTTGTGAGTATTATATTTTACATTGATTAAGTATTTATTTTTTATAGCAGATAAAAAACAACTATCATGGCCAAACCATTTTGATTGTGTTTGTAATTAATATTTAAAATAAATATTATTTTTCTTATATATTTGATGAAGTAATTACTTTCTTAATTAGATAAAAAACAAAACTCATGAATAATCTCTTATATTAGAACAACAACTCTTGCTTTCCTTCCCACTTCTTACCTCACTTAACTTTTGGTGGAAAAATCATTCTTCCATCTAAATTGCACATCCATAGCTTTCATCTCCTTTCATTTTTATCAAATCTACTTTAATCACATGTTAATTCTTACACACTTATTTGTTCATGTTTTGGATTTTGAGATATATATCGTTTTTGTGTGTTTGATTGTTATTATATTTTTGTAAACATAAATACAAAGCTTTTGAATATGATTCTTCGTCTAGTGAACAATTTTTAGAATTTTAAATTATTTTCTTAAAAAAAAATTCTATTTTATGTTGGTACTATTTTTAAGTGACAGAGTAATCTCACACATTTTACAAATTATTTACTTTATTTTCGATATATTAAATTATGGTCCAAGAGAGAAAATTCTCTTACGATTTATAACCACCTTATAGCAAAAGGTGAAAATTATTAATTAAATTATTGTATATTCTTAATAATGTATATGCCTTTAATTTAAAATATTGACCGTGTAAAAATACGTTTACATTCCTCTTCAATCATACATTTTAATATTAATAAAAAATTGTAAAATTATTTTATAGGTCATACTTTAATGTTATATATGTACATGTTGGGCGGTAAAGATTTATTATTTTCTTGATTTGTATTAAATATTTCAAATTTTATCCAAATAAAATAAATGAATCTCTCGATATAAAAATATGAATTTCCAATTACTTAAGTTACAAATTATAAATTGTCAAGATAAAAGTTTCATTTTTATTTATTATAAAACTAATAATTATGTACGAATATAGCCTCGTGCGCATATTTAATATTTAATATTATATATATATATATATATATATATATATATATTTGCATACTTTAAATTAGTAGCTTGATTTTATTAATTTTGGCATTCAATTCAGAAAAAGGAGGGCCAAACATGCGTGCGGGGGTTATATATAAGCTGAATTCTTCGTGTGAAAGGTTTAGACAACAAAATATTAAAATGAAATAAAAATGTTACTTAAATTTTCTTATACAACACATTTTAGAAGAAGATTTTTTTTTTTTTTATGAAAGAACTGAGTTATATCTGATATAATTCATGCACATTTTTTTTATTAACCTTTGAGAGGTTAAGAAAATCTGGGAATTGCATTGAGGACTTGTTTGTCTTTATCAATATTGTTCGAGAAACAGAGAAATTAAGGACGACTATGGCCCAAAACAAAGACTGCCCCACTAATGTAGGATGGTTCTGTGTCGGTGCTCCCCCAAACGTACAAGGGTATGAAATTGGTAATTTTGAATTACTCATGTTTGTAAAATAAATCCATATATATACATGAAATTCATTCAGAATCTACACTGAAGCTAATTTTCTGTGTGGCTATTTTTTCCAAAAGGAAACAATGCATTTTTAGTTAAATGTTTATTTTTTTTTCTGAAAATAAAAAACATCACAGTAAATTTAATTATCATAAAATACTTAAGAAAGGCTTCCCATCGACAATAGTAGGTGTATTAAAACTGTCCAAAAGGGTACACCGTTTTATTTGCTGAATATTTAATATTACAGTAAATTTATTTATCAGAAAATACTTAATATGATATTTTTATCTAATTATCTGACATTATTTACAAATTATTGTTGTTTTATTTCAATTAATTTCTATTAATCTGTAGCATTTTGTATAATTAGTTTAGTTGTTAATTTAATACTTAATTTTTCTCTAATTTATAAAGTTTTTATTACTAAAACTAAAAAAAAGACCAAAGTGCTCATAATTTAATTATATCTGTTCAACCGAGATAATAAAATTATAGTAAAAACGAATGTTATAAGTTTTAATGCCAATGGACCAAGAACTAAATTAATTATTTTCTGTTAAATGTATAAAAAATAAAATAAAAGAATTTACTGTCTAATTGTTATAAATTTTGAATATAATATTGCAAAATATCTATTTTGAACATTATTAAAAATAATAATTTTTTAAGAGATATTTTAGGTCATGGGTCTGATCCACTTTCTCCACTACAAAACATCAAGTTGACTCTTTCTCATCAGTTTTTAACAATACACCGCGAATATAAGTAGTTAAGAAGAGTGATCTACACGCCTCAGAAAATTACGGTATGAGATTTTGTAAACATTTTTACAACAAGTATAAATTTATGAAGTATTGCTAATATAAAGAAAAATAAGTTAAAAGTATAGGTGCTTAATATTTTCACGGAAAACTCATCAGAACCATTGGATCTTGCTTGTGAAAGAATTATGGTATGGATAAATTTGTGAAATACAACACATTGAACATATCCTGTAAAGTTCAGATACTATGTTAAGGTTTGTCCTTTGCTAATTAAATTACAGAACAGAGGGGGAAAAACAATGGAAAGCAAAGAAAGAAAACTTATGGTACAACCATACATACAAAAATCACCTGGCACTCACGGTATCCCCTCCTTAATTAATTACACAAACCTCCCAAAATCTCAATTCTGTCAAACAAGAAGGGTTTGGACCTCGGTGCTTTACAAAAGTCAGCACCAAGTGGCTTAGTCAAATAGAACCTTAATGACCGGATTTTCCTTTTGGTGAAAAGAATCTACTAAATCCCCTTGCATGCTTCTCGGGAGTGGTGGCAGAAGAAACTGAAGAAGAGGCTGACTTGGTGGGTCTGTGTTTTGGTTTTGATTTAGATTGCTGTACTGGGGATCTGGCTGGAAGGGTGGACTCGCTGTCCGAAGGGCTAAATAAACTGTTGGAAAAATGTAACGGAGACTCCGAACTCAATCTTTGAACGAAAGCAGAAGTAGCATGGTCCATCTCCATCTGCCCTAATTCTTGAAATTTTGGACCATTGGTGGTGGGTTCATCTTCTGTGAATCCTTCATCATTCGGGTTTAACTTACTGTACGATGAATCGATTGACTCAGTTTGTGGACGTAGAGCATTTAACTGCTTGCCCAGAAGAAGTATGGTTTCCTGACACTCGGCTAGCTTTTCAGCAGCAGCTGTCAAATCTCTATCCTGCATCTATGATAGAGATCAATCTTAGACTTTTAACTCATCCAAGGAAATCACACATTCTAAGATACACACTTTATTAAAATTTTAACCATCATGGTGGCCTATATTTTCCTAACTTAATTTTCTTTTAACATATTCTGCAACATGACATGCGAAATTCAACATGGTCATTAATATCCACAGTGGAATCAGAGCCTTACATGCGAAGTCTTGTGGTCATCATCAGCTGCCGAGTATTCAATCCTGACAGACAGTAAAACAAATCAGAATTTGAACCAGCATAAGAGATTTCCATCAATTTAGATATATGACACCCTGCTTTTCATGACATTCCAATTTTGATCAAACATAAACACAAATACTGAAAATATGTCATCAATGGACAGTAATTAGGGTTGCAACGCATGATTTCCGTACTTGTACCCAGATATTATTAGATGATGCCTTACCTTTGTAACTGCTCTTCTATATCCTTGCTCCGAGTCAAAGCAGCTTCATGAGCCTTCTTTTCATCTTGAAGTTCATTCTCCAGAGATTCTATCTTAATTTGCAGACGGTTCAGCTCAGTTTCCAAGTCCTGGGCACGTGTTTCAAGAGACTTGTACGATTCTGCCATACACTTTAGCTGCGTCTCAGCCAAGCTGTTTGATTTTCTAGCAGAAGCCAATTGTGATTTAACTTCAGCTAGAAGTTGTTCAGTCTCTAGCAACTGAGACTTGGTTATTTCAAGAGTTTCAGTACAATTTGACAGATCAGTCACCAGTTTTTCTTTCTCTAGTTTCAATTCTTCAAACTTTTGCATTGACAGTTTTTGTGATGCAGCGTCCACTCTAAAACCTGAGATCAAATTCCCATCGTCGGGAACCTCAGGATTAGAAGACGAACTAAGAATATGGGAACAGCCAGTTTGATATCTTTCTCCGGATGAATTGTCTTGTACTAATTTATTTTCTGGCAGAGCAATCTTATCTATGCAATCAGGACTGTTACTTTCAACTTCTGTGCCCTTGTAGCCGAGAACATTAAATCTGAACTCGCTTGCTTTATCTAGAACATAGGACAGGTCAAGAACAAACTGTAGCAAACTTGCATTGTTGCTTAATATTTTATCAAATGTGACGGAGAAGTCCTCAATCTTTTGCCTCATTTCATTTCCGTCATAAGAGATGTCATGAAATGTCATTGCTTCCTTGCCAAGGAGCAGTACAAATTCGTGAATCTGACAAATAGCAGCTTCCAAATCTGAAGTTATACGCACATGTTCTCCGGGTTGCTGGGATGAAATGATGTCCTTTTCAAGGTTTAGGCCAGCATCTTCAAGATCAACCTTCCTATCACACGTAGCATCGGAAGGATGGGCATCCACCGAGTGGCGGACAGTAATGTCATGCGAATCTTCAATCACATGTTTGATATCCTCCACAATCTTCTCTATGTCAGCATCCTTGGATAAGGATTCAAAAACCAGTAATATTCTTGATCTAAGTTCTGTTAACATCAAGCCACTAGCATCAGATTGAGGATCGGGGGCTGACATCAAAGCATCAGAAGACACTTTATTTGGCAATGGATTTGAATTGCCATTTTTTTCAGATGGACCTTCTTTGCCAATACGGGCTTCTGATACATCATCAGTCACAGTGTCAGTTGTCTTATTGTTTGATGAAACTGAAACAGTGGCGTCTGCATTGGAATCATTTGACAAACGAGCCAATTTCTCCACCTCCAGGAAGTCATCCATTAGTTCCAACTTATTAGAGACCTCAGATTTGCTTGATTCCTCAGTGCACTTTTCTTTAGGAAATTGGGAATGCCCAGGAACTATTGCTGTAGACCAAGATTCAGCACAACTTACTGCATCGTCATTTCCATCTTCGGACATGGAGACGAAGCTTGGTGCACTGCTTGCATTTTGATTATAAATGCTTTCGTGAGTTATCTGGACGATGGATGTTGGAGATCCTTTCAGCTGGTTACTTGTCTGAGACTGTGCTTCCAAACTTTGAAGTTTGCTCAATGTTTTGGCGCACATACTCCTTGAGGCCTGCAACTCACTGTTACGTTTAGCCAAAGCTTCTTTCAGCATCTTTGTTTCTTCTTCCATTGCCAATAAACGCTCTGTAAGAAATTCATTATCCTTCTGGAATTTCTGCACATTCTCCAGAGAAAAATCGGGTAATGGAGACAAATTAGGGGAAGCAGGCTTCACAGGGGACTTCCTTAATCGACTTTCTCCAAAATCTCGGCCCAGGCTTTCAACTTCTAGCTTCATCTGTGCAAGTGCAGCAGGACCAGGTAACTTTTTCCTCACGAGACCACGTAATCTTTGGCACTCAGCCTCTAACTTAGCAATTTTTTTTACACCCTCCATGTGCTGCTTGTTAGCAGCTTCGGCAGACCTCAGACTCATGTTTTTTTCTTCATTGCGAATTTCAAGCTCTTTGGAAACAACATGTAGTTCATATTTAATTGAATTATTTTCCCTTTCACATGCTTCTATGTTGCCTTTAAGAAGCTCGATTTCAGCCTCAGCGCGAGCCTTATCTTCACTTAATTTGATTAGCATGTTAGAGCGCTCCTGCAATGACCTTGACAGGGCCCCATTTTCAGCTGCAGACCTAAGAAGTTCCTGTTCAAAATTCGCTATCTTTGCCTCGAGCTCCCCCTTAATCTTGTCTAACTGCTTGGTTTTTGAGAGAGCAACTTCCTGTATTTTCAGATCATGTTCTTCCTTAAGGTTCCGGATTTGTCGCATACACTCTTTAAGAGCACCATCTAAATGTGTTGCACGATCCTCAGCAGTGAGTTTCAAAAGAGTGACAGATTCTAGATGATTCTTCAATGCCAAAGCCTCAGATTCAGCCTTTTCCCAGCCTGCAGTGTTTTAAAAACATTAAGAACGATGAGAATATATAATACTTGATACAGCTTCTTCAGCTACTTTAGCATGTATAAGATGATAAATAAAATCACGAAGCATTTTACCCGATACAGCTTCTTCAGCAACTTTAGCATGTTGCTTTACCATGCTTTCCTTGGTATTTATCTCGGAGTTTGCTGCGGACAGCTTTTCATTGATTTCCTTGACCTCATCCTCCAGTGCCTGAACTTTTTCCTCATATGTCTTCACTTGATCGTCCAAGCTAGACAGATGTGTGTAGGATTCCACAGAGATTTGGACGTAGTTTGGTTTATTGTTATCCTGTACACATGTGAATCGAAAAAGAAATAGAAAAGACAAAAAAAAAAACATTAACTAAAATCACATTGTTGAATCAATCGAACAAAGGATAAGAGTTTGTAGTCAAATAAAGTTGGCTATCCATGTTCTACTCCTAGACACACGTACACACTAGAGAGTGAATACATGTTTAACAGCCTGCTAAGAATGGGAAAGTTGAGAAAGATAACATCCACAAAGTGGCAAAAACTATAGACATTAAAAATTGCTAAAACAGTCAGACTAAGACAAAAAAATAAAACAGAACTCAGCTGCCAAATAGAAAGAACTGAAGATGGGAAAATTTTCAAAGGAACAAAAGTTCTGAACATATTTCTTGTGTGAAAAATGCCAACAAACAAATATACCTGGTTGTGGGAAGCATCGGAGGAATCCAATGCAGTAGCTGCTTTCTCAATCACAGCCTTCTCCGATGATTTTTTCTTCCAAGGCCAGCGTCGATCCATCGCAAACTAAAAAAGCCACGTAGCGTTAAACACTCAGATTAGGTTTTCACCACACAAAATTGTCACACTAACACAGAAACAAACTCCGGTGCAAACTCCATAATCAATTCCACCACCATCAAGATAATTAGATTCCAATGACAACAACAAAAAAGACAAATGTTAAAGTAGGACTTCAATTTTTAAACCTTAAAAATTCCAAACATCTTAATTAGTTTGGGAAAAAATATTAAAAAAAAAAAAACTACCTCGGGATGCAACTTAATAACTGTGCATTGTAGCGTAGTGCGTATGTAAATGTAATTGTGGGTGGTAAAAAGAGATTGAGTTGAAGTAAGGTTTTGGATGTGGATAGAACGAAATTACTAAATTGGTGAAACGCATTGAAGCAGCATGGCAGTGCTTCTGCGTGTGCTGGAGTGGGAGTGATGGAAATGAAGTGGTATTTATATAACGGCGATTTCCGAGATCTAACGAAACCAACCACCGCACTTGACTAATGTGGAGGTGTGCGCATGCTATAGCCGTGTACCATAACTATCAAAAGCCACATAATATTCTTTTCTCTCCACTGCACTCCACTCACTGCTCAAACTTGAGAGTAAAGCAAGTTAGTGGGCATTTTCATTTCTATTCTTCAAAAGATAAAAGTGAGCTTTCGTAATGATTGTTTATTATGCCTAACCGTCTTTATCGCCCAAATTAGATCCCAATTAATCGAAATCAGGCATCGCAGATTAGCGCCACCACGATTAATCTCGGTAAAATTATCCAATGTGCTAGGGAATGAACCAAATGTTTCTCATTCCTAAAAACAGCAACAGTTGGAAGCGCAGGAACAGAATCACACCGACAATTTAAAGAAAAAAATGAAAAAGAAAAAGATAAAGTTCTCCTTCCATGACCAAATATACGAAAATAAAATTTAAAAAATAAATAATAATTCGTAGCGTGCAGTGCACTGTGCAGTTTCACCGAAACTGTCGCGAGCAGGAAAACAGAGAGCAAAAAAAACGAGAATGATAAACTGGCGAAGAAAATGTGAATAAAATAAACTTACAAAGGAATGGAAGCGAAGATAATGTGAGGCGAGAGGGGCAGTGGAAGCAAAGAATGGTATATAGAGATTGAAAAGTGAAAAGTGAAGAAGAAGGAAGTCGATTAGAATAAGAGACGGAGAGAGTGGTGGCGAAGAAGGCGGCGGCGGCGGCGGTGGTGGTGGCTAGGAGGTGGTTGGTTGGTATGTTCCAAAGATATTCGGAATAGAAGGTGTGCAGTTTGTGTCTCCCGAAACTTAAAAGCAGGATGTTGAAGGAGACGCAAAACCCATTTTGTTTTTAATTTTTTGTGAGGCAATTAGAATAAATATATTAAATAAAATAGGTGCGTATTGATTAACGCGTAAGAGAAAAGAAGTGTGTGTGTTTTTTTAAGCAAAGTGAAGATTGACGTAATTGACCCTTTGGGATGCTTAGAATGGTTTGTGTCAGACGCAAGCAAGCATCTGAAAATTGTGAGCTGTATCCGATTTTGGCAAAGGAAAGTGGTGGCATTGGTTTTCTTTTAGTTTGGGAATGGTTAGTATTAATATAATGTATTTAATTGAAGTGTGTTTGGTTTGGACCACAGTAAGTAGTGACTGTCATTCTACACTGTACAGCTCACAAATTTTGGAGCTTTCTAAGTGCATGGCCACTGCTCACTTCCCATGCCATCAGGTCAAGTCCTTCGCTTCTTCTTCATAAATTCTTCTGTTTGGGTTATGGAAGAGAGATTTACGGGAAAGTAATTAATTACTTGATAATTTTCATTAATTTGGTCTCTGAGTAATCTTTTGGCGACTCATTTTGTAGATAAATAAATTATAATTAATGAATCTAACTTTGAGGCGGCATAAATTGGAATGCTACTACATTCATTTATCATGTGAATCTTAATGGTGCAACTAATACATGTTCTTATATGAAAAATAAGTGTAGTATAAGTAAGCTATACAATAAAAATTTGTGACTTTTACCAACTTTAAAATGTTAATCAATGTAGAACTAGTATGAATATTATAACATTAAAATGCAACATTATTGCCTGAATAAATTACCCTAATAATCCAATATCATTTATGACTTCTGCTGCATTTTCCATTAATGATTCATGATTCCATATCATGAAAAACATAGCGTTGATTTTTCTGAAGGGAGATGTTGAATTCGGGTGTGGGCTAGTAATGCATGGTTAACATCAAATCAAGAATAATTAAGAAAAATAGTTGGCCAGTCCAAAGTCGAAAATCATACAATAATTTGAATCTTATAATAACCTTAACTATGATATTTGTGTGGGAAAATAATTTATGTCAACAATTTAGAATTATAACATGATGAGTGATTTGAGCTTAAATATATTTATTCTCATTATCAAAGTAAGAATTGATATGAACTTTATGTTTTACATGTTAATTAACAAGTTTGTATAAAATACCTTTTTACTAAAAATAAAAATCACAATCAAAGAAAAAAATATCACTGTGATAAAGGATTTAATATAAAAAGGGAAATCTATATTATTCTTTTGAGTGTCATCAAACTTGAATGTACCAATATTATTATAAGTGTCAAATAATTAAAATTTCATCACAATTACAATATCAGTTATTTTTGCAAATATTGAGAAAGATAGTATCTTAAAGATTTAAATAAGAAAAGATATACTTTGATATCATATAAAACAAATTACATTCGTTTTAGAATTGTTCTAACAACATAATATATATATATATATATATATATATATATATATATATATATATATATATATATATATATATATATATATATATATATATATATATATCAATGATTTATAGTAAAATATAAAAGAAACGTGATTAAAATTTTAGTAGTTAAATTTTTTATTAGTTGCATTTTTTCAATGAGTACTATAGCATATTATTCTCCTGTAATTAAATTTATTGGATATCAATAAAGTTGAACCGTTGAAAAAAAAAACAATTAAAAATTTACATAACCTGGTATTGATATTTAGATATTTAGACATTCTAATGTGACAATATATACAAATAAACATATTTATAAGGAAACAATTGATTAAATATGGGTTTTATAAACAATTTCATTTAATAACATTGATGTTTATTTTTTTGAAATTAAATATATTGTTTGAATGAAGCATCATAAAGAAAAACAAATATAGTTGGAGTTTGATAAAAAAAAAAAAGTATCTCTTAAAGATTAAAGGACTGAAAATAATTAAAAAGATTATGTAATTCAAATTTAAATGAAATGAAACAAATAATTAAAAAAAAAGTATTAGTTTTTTAAAAAAAAAAAGCTAATAATTAGACATATTTTAATAATTTAAAATAAAAACAAATACACGATTGTTTATCTTTATAAATGATTTCCAAAATGAAATATTATCTATACATTTATCTGTGTCGAATTAATATATGAAAATTGTTAGCAACTGGAACTACAAAGCAAAAGCAAAAGAGCAGTGAGTGGTGGAAGAAAGAGAGAGGTATATGGGATCCAATGACTAAAGTTCAAACCTAAGCTCAGAATAAGGTTAAAAAAAAATAAATGTTGTCCCCACTTACCCACTTCTCATGGTTTTTCGACACACTAATCTGCTATTCTATATTTTTTAGTAGTACAACTTTTAACTATCATAATATTTTATAAAAAAATAATTAAATGAAAAATAAATAGATTCAATATTTCATAATTCTAAAAAAAAAATCACTTTTTTTTAATAAATTAAAAGCCTCACGGGATTTTTTTTTTACAAAATTTTAAACTATTCCTTCAAATTTGGCTATCAAAAGAATGGGACCACGTTGGGTTTGCAAGGTTACAATTTCAAGACCTGCAAGAATGGAATCAAAAGTTACTTTAACTCTAACTTTTACATAAATTTCATTATCACATATTATTTATATTTCACGTAATTTAAATATATTTTTCTAGTGGCAAAGCTTTAATAGTTCGTTAGATTCGAAAGAGAGAAGAAAATAGAAAGAATTTACATGATATCAATTGCCAAAATAGAAAGAATTTACATGTATTAGCCAAAATCTGATTATGGTGAATCGAGTCTTTAAGCTGAATTGCTACGTGTTAACCAAAGTTTAATGCAATGAATTAGTGTGTATGTTGTATTAGTGTATGTGATTTTGACTTTTAACTTCTCAGTCATTTTCTTGAAGCTTCTTCCATTGACATGCGAGCTTATTAGTGTAGTGACGGAAAATAATTCCTTCCCTATACCAATTTTCATGTGCTCGAAAGTCCTAATCTCTCTCCAAACTTTTTTCTTTGTTAATGTCATTCTCTAAAATTTGGTAATTCCTTCATGTCTCTTTAAACAAAAGGGTTGGCTTTAATTGTGTCGTTGTTAAATTAAAGAAATTGATGGAAAGCCATTCACCAATAAAAAATTGACGAGAGGTGGAAAAACTTATTAACAAGCAAACCCTTTAAATGGTGGAAAAAAGAAAAGAAAAGAAAAAGGGAGTGGTGAAGTAAACGAGCTAACAACCAGATTAGAAGTTTAATTGTTATCCATTGAAACAATAATCAAAGACCTTTTTCATGATGAAAGTATAAAGAAATAATGTTTTTAATCACAAAGAATGGAAGAAAAGCAATGTTGTGATTCTTATCTTAGTGGTACATTTGTTTGCAATGGGGGACCCAAATTCGATCATTTCTTATTATCAATTTCTCCAATTTTCTTCCTATTACTTTTGACTTACGTTCTTTGTCTTTTACAATCATTTTTAGTATTCATTAGAGATACAAACAATACGAGATAAAGGGATTCTCCAAAATAATTCCAAGATATCAACATCATACACACCCCAAACTAATCATAACATAATTACTCCTCAAAATCATTACAATTACGAGTTGGATTCTGCATAGATTGAGACCTTCAATCAATCACAAACTATTTTCAGCTCCACCTATTATTTTTATTATATACACAATCTAATTTAAAATACTTATTATATACGAGGTCTTCCTTCCTAATTATATTCTTTCAACTATTGAACTCAAATCTGATACATTACATCGTATATTCGAGTCCCAGTCTACTTGATCTGACAGAATGTTGCTTAAAATGTTTAATTTAACTCTCTTTTTTCCTTACTAATGAAATAATCGTTCAATCAATTAAACTTGATTTTAATCTTTATAAACTATTTTTATTTTTCATAGTTTTAAAATTATTATATCATCACGACTTGTATTCCAAAAATTGAAAGATAAAAAGTAAGTCACATTGAACCCTCTCTCATTAAAATTTTATTTTAGCTCATTATAATCATGAAAACATCTATTCTTCTATAATTTAATACTATTTATCATGTTAATGTTATATTTAAATATACACAAAAGTAAAGTACGTATAATGTAAATTAAGATACGTACATGATTTAATAAAATTTAAAAATTATTTCTTACGCCAACTCAAATCTTTATTTCGCTGAATCCATTATTTTATATATTAACTGAAAAGAAGAATGACACGATCCCAGGTATATCTGTGAGCAAATTCGAAGTGTTTTTGTTATAAATGGATATTAGACAACTGAGCCCAGATCAGAAAGCAAACACGGTGGGCCACGGCTTTTAGGGGGGTGTAAAAAGAAATATCTCGAAAAGGTTAAAAAGGGACAAGCCCAGTCTCAGTAAGAGAGTAACAGTTTCAAAATTATAAAAAATGAGCCTAACCCAGTATTATTCTAGCGGCCCCAAAATAAAATAAAATAAGATTGAATAAAAACTGATAGAATAAAATAAATAAAAAATGGACTATGCTAATTTTGAATTTAAAATGAATTTCCACATTTTATTTTTTGGACAGAGAGGTCTTAAAAAATTGGCATCTCTTGTATAATTGCTCTGTTTCATTTCCTTTATCGCATGATCGCACGTTTTGGATCTCAGAGCACTGTTGCTTATTCAACATATCACTCTGTTTGACTTGATAAACTTTTTACAGTGCATGTTGCTTCTTCTTTTGAACATTATGGATAAAACAACACAAACAAGTTATCATAAACTTTGAAGATGTCCAATCATTAGATGTGGCTGTAATAAATCGAATGGAGATGACCAGTTTCGTCCCTCATGTGAGGCTCCATTTACAATCCCATTTTTTCAATTTTATTATTTCACTGTACAAATTAATTAACTGGAATAGAGCATGATGAACACATTCCATGTTATATAGACAAAGTCATGTGCATCATTTCAAATTTGATCATTTTTAGCAGGAATATCCACAACCTACACTGAGGTTTGCTGGTTTTGGCTAATATACTATTTATCAACGCGCACTTTTCTACTTTTTAAAATAGCCCACACTTTTCACGAGTTAGTAAATGTCATTCAATACTTATTTTCCCATTAACATTGATTACTTTTATTTTAATCCCTCTATTAGTTTTTAATATTTTCAACATTACCCTAATTTATCGAGAATAATAAGTATAAGGAATTTGGTCTAATAACCTAGGTAGTCCTCATGCTAAAAGGAATAAAGATACTGTTGGTGATTTGTTGTTGAATTATTGAAGAGTCTATTTTATGCGTAGGACAACTCATTGTAAATCATATCAAGCTCATGTTTTGATGGTTCGGATCTGTGGATCTAAGTATATAGGCTTAGTTAGCACCCTCCTTTTGATATATGGTCCATCTCTATCAATAGCTTTTCTAAGTTTTGCAATTGAACCATTGAAAACACGACTCCTCCTCTTACAATATCCGTTATCAGTCCAATCATATCAAATTTACCCTTTGAATTTTTTTATTACCTTTATTTAGTTATATATATAATTAAATACAACGATGTAATTTTATGCCATTGCAGCAATTCAAACTCCCTAAATAGAAATGGCAAATCGCATTTGCCAACCACTCCCAATCTGCAATCCAAAGCTTCTAACACTGGAAACTGTTTTGTCTCTTAGAAAATTTCAAGTTATCTAATTTTCACTACTCGATTTCACTAGGAAAACCTATTTATTATTACTTTTAATGCCTATAGTTTGATGTTAACAGTTCCTATAATTGTATCCCTAATCTCTTCCTACTTATCTCTCTCATCAATGAAGTTGTCTATATATAGTGTGCTCATAAGCACGTAATGTGAAAATATTAAATAAACTATTTTGAGAACACTTTTAGCTTAATTTCTCCTTATGAATAAAAGTTAAGCCCGACACGTATTGGTACAATTTATAGAAAAAAAAAAAAAAACAAGTTTTCCCTTCAATACCCAGCTTTGTAGCATTTTAAATGCTTCAAAAAGTTGTGTTGAACAACTTTTTCTTTCTACAGTGAATACTTCTTTTCAATTATAAAATTTATGTTTCAAACTTCTCATCATTATATACGTAATAAAAAAAATCCTTAATTGATTTCTCTTTAACATGCCCATCTGATATTCTAATTAATATTTTTTTTGAAATTGTGTAATGTCTATTTGAATATGATTAGAAGGTAGAAAATTAACTTATAAAGAAAGGTTATTCTGAGTTAAGCAGCATATTTAAAGAGTTAATCCGTTATTAGAGGTATAGTGTGTTGTTTAACTTAAAGACATGTTTGCTTTAGAAATTGGTTGTTCATTTTTTGCAAACGATGCTGACACACAAAACCTTCTATATAGAGGAAAAAAGTGTTTATCACATTGTATTTACATTTAAGTTGAAAAAGTAGAGAGTCTAAATTCTAAACTGACTTAGGTCGTAGGAACATATAACTGTGATTAGTAAAGTGATGACGTGTCTACCACATGAAAGTCTCTCCTTTCTACAGTTATCTTCATCTTTTCTTTTGCTTTTGTTCCCACCTGACGTAACCATTTTTATAAGACACCTTACCCCACTCATATTCCTCAATATTCATATCAATTTTAAATCCAGATTTTAACAAGTTTGAAATTTAGTCCATCAATTTTAATATATTATGGCTATTTGAAAAGTATAAAAATATTTAACTAGAAACATAATTCAAATGAGTGTATGTATATGTATATGGATGAGCTTTATTGTAGGTATAGATTATTCAAACGAATAAGACCGTATTCCAGAAAGGAGGTAAGAATAGGAAGAAACAGAATCAAAGACTCATCAACCATCGTGATTAAACATTTGTATAAGGTAACAAAATTGAGAAATTGTTGCGAGTGATATAAACTTTGAACAAGTGAAGTGACTAAAGAAGCAAAATTGCGGAGGTGGTGGTGAGTCATGATTAAACGTGTACTTTGAGGCACGGTGCTTGCTTTTTTCTTCACGTGGGTTGATGCTATGCCACTGATAAGTCTCGTTTGCTCTGTCTTTCTATGATTGCATCGTGCTAAAAAACAAACAGAGGGAGAATCTATAATAATTGAGCGTGGCGAAATTCAGTTGAATTTGCATGAATTATTATTACTGGAGGCAAACGTAATTAATAATATTAATAATAGTGAAAATATACAGGTTGAAAAGCAATAGGGTGAACTGGGACCGGAAGCCGGGACGACTGGGTGGACCATTGTGGGAACCCTTTGCCATCTCCTCAGCATTCTCCGCCTAATCGCACTGAAACAATGTTGTTGTTTTTTGTTATGTGAATGTGTTGGGTTCAGTGGAGTATTGGTCGAGATTGGAGGCAGAAGTCGAGGTTGTTTATGAGAGGGACGTGACAGTCGTCGAAGCGGTTGGAGGGAGGGGAATGAGAGCGTGAAATGAAGCGGAGGAGCTGTTCGAAGAGTGTTTCGTCGCAGGGAATGGTGAGAGGACCGTGGTTGGAGAATCCGTACTCTTCCTCCGCCTCTACAAGTAGCTTCGTAAACACGGGGTGGTTCAGGTAGGTGGCGCGCACCACAAATCTCCTGGAGTTGGTGCCCACGCACACCGCCACGTGTCCCGCCGGAACATCGGAGGGTACTTCTCGGTGGGCCGACATGCGAGCCTTGCTACGCCAGCGCCGCAGCATTTGGCGGAGCCTGACGATGTGCCGGATTCTGGTACATTTTGCAAGTCCCCCTTCTGACATTATTGCCATTTTCCTTGTGTTTTGTTTTGTTTTGTTTGGTGTGTGTGAGAAAAGAGGAAAAGGAAAATTGGGAGTGGGGGATTGGAAAAGAGGGTGGTGGTGGTCTTTTATAATGGCCTGCTCACACTGTGCCCTTCCTCTTCCTAATAATTACCAAACAACTGTCTCCTCTTTTTGCACCATATTCAACCCTCTTCCTAATTAATGCACTTTTTTTAAACAATTTTTGCTAACCTAACTGTAACCTCCACCATTATTTCAGTTTATCAAAATCCCATCCTTAGATATCCATCCATGAATATAGGAAACACATATAAATGATGATTCCAATTTACAATACATAATAAGATGTGGATTTATCATTAATTATAAGCATGTGAAAAATAAAACTATGACAGTGTAGAATTAATTTATTTGGTTAAGAAAATGAAAAGCACGCCTAAGAAATAGAGCTGGTAAATGTAAAGAAACAGTGGTCAACAGAAAAATGTGTTGTGGATTCCTTGGAGGGCAAAATCATGAGTGGCATGTTTGTATTGAGTAATGCACAATTTCAGGATCTTCACCTTATAGCTATAGCTAGGCGTGTCATAAAATCTCTGCGCTCCTTTTTCTAAGAAAATATTAAATACCATTTTAGTAGAGGCTTAAAGTATTTTTGTATTTAAAAAGAGAGATTATTGTGTTCATCTTAGAAGTAAAAGAAGTGAGGAAGAGGAGAATATTTAAAAAATGGAAAGAGGTTTAGCCATTGATAAAAGATGCTTTCTAGTTAAGCTCCTATTTGAAAAAGTGGGTTAGGATATTATTAGCAATAAAACAAGAAAATAATCTTAAATAGAAACAATTTTCCAATCTGAAAATCTGACTACACCCATGTGCAAAGATGCCTGGTTCTAAGTTTGTTTATAATTCCCAAAAGAAAGAGC
This sequence comes from Vigna mungo, assembly GCA_036885675.1. Taxonomy (NCBI): domain Eukaryota; kingdom Viridiplantae; phylum Streptophyta; class Magnoliopsida; order Fabales; family Fabaceae; genus Vigna; species Vigna mungo. The sequence continues at coordinate 44,457,786 of CP144699.1, read as the reverse complement.
CAAAAGCACCCTCCTAATTCCCCCACTCCCCATATTTCCACCATCTTTTATTAATTCATGATCCACAACAAACATACAATGACGACACTGATCACTTGAGCCACCATTTCCTTCTTTTCTTCTTCTCTCGTATAAAAAATATCAAGAGCTATGGTGTCTGCCATGAGAATAGAGTTAAGTGTCAAATTTTGCAGATTATTATTCAAGGGTCCACTTCGCATGTTTTAGTTAGTAGGGTGCATCCCCCCTTATTTCCAATAATTTCACCCAGCTACGATTTAAGAATGTTTTATGACAAAACACATATCTTACCATATCTCCAAATTAAGATAACCAAACATGAACCAGGAACAATTTTAATTATGTCATTTAGTTTGTACCTTAATATCCCCCCTTGTTTGTTCTTTACCTTCTGCGCTTTCGTCAATTTCATTTAATTGGTTGGTGATCAGACCACAAACTGTTGGAAGATATGAAGAATATATGCTGGATTTCTGGAAGCCCGTCTCTTTATTTACACCTACTTTAATTACTCCTTTTGTTTCTATTACTTGGAAATATCTGTTTTTTTAATCTTTATATTTAAAGATTATTAAGTCTAATCTCTTTTATATATATTATTCCTATCAATATTATTTACATCATACTATTCTTTTGACTTTTTTCAAATATAATAGTAACATATACTGATAAAAGAAAGATGATAAACGTAATTTCAAGATATTAATATTAAAATTTCACCTTAAGTTATAAATAAAGTCAAGTGAAAAAGCAAAATAAATCTAATATATTATTGTTTTTCTCGAGAATTTACCTCAATGCTTTGTTAAATGCTTTTCTGGGAAGAATGAAATATCTCAGTGTTATTAAAACGGATTTCAACCCATGAATGAACTTGGCCAATTACAAATTCAAGCTAATTTAGGTTTAAATATTTTACAATTTCATTAGGGTTGATTTTGAATATAATTCACTCAGAATTTCGGTTCATCAAGTTGAATTCGTGGTGAACTTCTGCTATCAGTTCACCCAATTTTTTTTTAAATTATATTATTGTATTATAGAATTTGTTATTTTTTTATTATTAATCCACGGTATTAACATTATTTTAATTTAATTCTAATAAGAAAAAAATTGTTATTATTTTTTGGATTGAAGAAAATAATTTTGCTATTAAATTTGCATTTTTCAATTATAATAGTAACATATACTAACAAAACAAAAGAAAGATGATAAACGTAATTTCAAGAAAATTAATAACAAAATTTTACCTAAAGTTATAAATAAAGTAAAGTGCAAAAGCAAAATAGATCTGATATATTATTTTTTTGGAGAATTTGACTCAATGCTTTGTTAAATATTTTTCTGGGAAGAATGATCTTCCGACAGAACCCAGTATAAATTTTATTTATTTCAATATATGAATAAAAAAATGAAAATTTAATTAATTTTTAATATTTTCATAATTTTATATGTTTGCAATTGGGTTCTTATTTTTTAATTTATTGCGTGTTTAAAATTTCTATATTTTATAATTAAATTATTATTGTTGAATTATTTTGTTGAACTGGTGATATAACTTTTATTTTGTTATCTTATTCCATTTACATGAAAACTAATACGTAAAATATCAATTGAAAACTATAATTATTGTAAAATATTTAATAAAAGCTTAATTTAAAATATCTAAACTAAAAGAAAATATGATGGCTACAATTTCCGGTTTTAGAAATGTAAAAACAATGACTAATTTTTGTTACTTTTTATAAGAAAATGTGTTAGATAATGATATTATTATATATTTTTAATAACTTTTACGACATTATTTACAATGATTAAGCATATTTCCGTCACTGCCATTGATTAGCAATAATGTTTAATTTTATCAATTAAGTCATTCATCAAACTCTCTAAGATATTATTATCTTGTTTATATTTAAGTTCACAACGGTATCTCTTAATTAATCCATCATTTGTCTAATATTCAGTCCATTTAAAAAAATGTTAAAATTTGTCTGTCAAGAACAAAATAAAAAATTTAATGAGTGAAATAATTTATTAAATTATCTTTATTGATTATTAAAAGAACGATGCTGGAAGTATTACAAATTCTTCATGTTTATGATGAATTTAGAGGATAATTGAAAGAAAAAAAAGAGTTGACGATTAGAAGTTTAAACATCATTTGATATATATAAACAGGTGTCAATTGATATGTTATTTATTGTTAGAAGTCCATATCGACTAGAAATAAGACTAATTCATAGTGAGTGTAAACTTTATTTTACAAGCCGGTTTCTGGGATTGAGTTAGGCTTAAATTTCACTTCTAACATGATATGAGAGTCATCCTTAAAAGCCTATTCTAACTATATTTGTTGTCTAGTATCACGTTCGAAATGTATACACCTCGACGTGAGAGGATGTGTTGAAAGTCTCACATCAACTAGAGATAAAGTCAAATAGTATATATATGAATACAAACCTAAGTTTAAAAATTTGTTTGTGAAATTGAATTAAGCTTAAAGTTCACTTCTAACATTTATTTCGAAATAGAAATTAAAATCAAAAGAGAGAGGCTGATTATTGGTGTAATAGTTTACATTTTTCATTTTTTTAGGTTGGGATAAATATAAATTCATCTTTAACCTCTTTTTGGCTCTATTTACTGTCTTTGATTTGAAATTCATCCTCCTCCCTTCGTTTTATTGAGAATATATATATATATATATATATATATATATATATATATATATATATATATATATATATATATATATATATATATATATATATATATATATATATATATATATATATATATATAACTGATTGGTTTTGGTCAATAAATCGATTTAAAATCGGAAGATTCATTTCAAACGGACAGAGGAGAAAATAACACTATCTAATCTATGAGAGGGTGTCTTTTTTTATTATTATCAAATAAACATGTTTTCAAACCGATGAATTGAATTGAGAATTAAATATCATTAATAAAGATATTCCTAATAAATGCCATATTAATTTTTGAATTTTTTTTTCATATAGTTTTATTATTTTTAATCTTGTATGATTTTTGACGGAGAAATATGATGGTTTTCATTGGTTATCGATAAATTAAGTATGGTGGATCATTTGAGACTCTTATAATCGAATCATGAACTAACACGTAGTCCTCCGTATTGAATGTCAAAGCATGCTGTATCCAGTACAAAAACGAGTGTGAGAAGCTAGAAAAAATAAATAAATTAGAAATTAACAAGATAATAAGGTATATTTTATATAGAGGCTAGAGTTGTTTGGTGATAATTGACTCCATTTATAGCTCGTGAGGTAGGTGTAATGTCGTAATAACTGAACGTGCTCTATTCTGACACAAAACACAGAAATATATTTTTTTTTAAAAATAAGAACAAACTTCACATAAAATACCAACCTATCCAACAATTAATTTGGAAATAATATAAATAATTAATGATTAATTTTTCTCTTGTTCTCACCAATAATTAGGCTGAAGCCAAGTTATACATTAATGAGATAAAATCTTCTCCGATCAGATAGTGGTAATTTCCGATCAATGTGTCGCGAAAAGTAAATTTTCCAAAATTTAGTGATGAACATAATTTTCGCAAATAAATATATATATGTATGTGTGCTACAATTCTATAGTATTCCGTAGATGGCACATGCTAAGGTATTTAATTTTATAAAGTTATTAATTTATATAGTTTTGAGTTAGAGTACACGTGGCAACCCTTGAGTGCATGCAGACGAACTCTCTAGGACGTCCGCGATTGAAAAGGAGGGAAAATATGGATTAATGAGCTTATTACTACGTTCCTCATTTATCTATTAATTAAATTGTATATGTGAAATTTAGAAATAGAAAACTTAAGGAAAAGGTTGGCATTATGAGATGCGTAAAATCTTTTGTCAGAGAGCAGCCATATCCCTGACTTCGATCCTTTCATTGCATGCACATGAAAATAAAAGAAAAATTCTCTATAGATAAAACAAACAAATAGAAAGATTAGATTCTTCATTTTGAATCATAACCACTCGAATTTTTTTACTACTACTTCACTCTTTAAAGAGAGAATTCTATGAATAAATAATTAAAGGCTTCAAGATGTTACATTTATATTTCTACTATTTGATTTTTATTATGTTGTTATATAAGATATTTTTTTATGTTTACCTTTTATTGCATAATAAGTTCAACGATAGATAATAATTTATTTTTCATTTTAATCATCACACTACTTACACTATTTTATTTTAATATTTTGACATTACATGTTAAGATATATTGATCCATATAATAGTTTCTCGTATTACATTCTTTTTCACTATTGCATTAATGAACGTAATGAAAATAGGATGTCTACTTAAAATAATGAATAGTACAATAGCTAATATATAAAATATCATAATTGAATGTAAAATAATAATTTGTAAGTGAAAAAGAAAAATATTAAAAATCAATGTGTATGTTTCCATCATTTTATACATGCAAGTTGCTTTTAACAACTAACTTTACCATACACTTATAATATGACGAATTAATTAAACAAATTTTAGTTTCTAACTATCGACTTCCAGTTTCCACATTTTTCGGTTTTCATCTAGCTTTATTAATTATCATATTCATTATCTACTTGATTAAGTTTTCTTTTTTTTGTGTGTAATCACGTGATGTCTGTCTGAGTTAGAAACTTACCTCTCTATCTCTTTTGTTTCTTTAGATGGAGGCTGACAAAGAAAATGCAATGTCATGATGGTGTCTGATTTGTCTTCACATGATTCCATCCCCAACGACCAACATCCACATTTTTCTTAATTCATCTCTTCAGTGTTCTTATTATTTAATGTAATTTTAGTCTAAAGTTTTTTTTTTTTAATTTGTTAATTAACCCCTGCTAATGTGTCTATTGTTGGACAATCAGATATTATTGCCAAAGTGATTAGTAGTGTGTCATGGTCGGTAGAACGACTAATATTTAGTCCAATTCAGATAACACTAGAGGTAATATTTTGGTAATATACTTTATTTTAAAACTTACTTTCTGCAATCAAGCAGTATTTTGTATTATAATGGGTATTGTCCATTATTAGAAATCTGGTATTTGGACTAAAATTATGATGAAACTGCATTCGTATTATTGGAATCCAAGTGGTAGATTGTGGTGATTATAATTGCTATTTATATAGCCATGCAACAATTCATTTTACGTGCGAATCATCCCTGAATTCATGTAAAGAAAACTATATAGAATCCACAACGATAAAACAAAAGAACCTTAATTACATTATGACAGTACATGATAATGCTGTCATGAGAACAATGTTGTGTTTGTTTTTTGATAATCCATGGGAGTGAGTTTCTCACTCTTGTTATACCGAGTCATACTCCAGCTTAGGTTTACTTTATAGACTTCTTTTGATTCACGAGTTGATAACTTTTCTAAAAATGTTATCGTCACTCACTTTTACATATTCCACTCAATTCTCTCTGTAGGGAGGGATTTTGTCTGTTGTGAGAAGAATTTCTTTCACCTGCAGAAATTCAGAGTGGATGAAGCTTCTAAAGAAGGAATCAATGGCTGTCTGCTATTTGGTTCATGGTTGTAAATCAGACCAGGAAATATTTTATTGTAACACTAATCTTAGACTCTTTGCTATTTTTACTTCTTTTTTAATGTTGGAATAAACTTCTATAATTTTAGATAAATAAATTATTTTCATAAAATAAAATTAGCTTATACATAAATTATATAAATAGGAACTTAGAAAAAACATTTACTTACTCTCATTTTTACATCTGCATAACTAATTTAAATTCACGATGTAACTATTTAATTGAAAAACAACACCTATTCTGTGTATAAGTTTCTTTTTAATATGGGGGTGCAGGAAGAATAAAATAGTGGTGCAGGAAGAAGCACCATCCTTTTTAGCATTTAGATTAGCCCAAAAGCCCAAACAAGTGTTCAAATAACGTTTGTCTAGAAATCATTAATGATGTTGCTCCTAGTATTAGTTTATCAAGACACTTTTGTTTGCTAACAACAGTCATAAAATATATGTAATTTGACATTCAAAATCATTTTACACTACCTTTTACTACATTTTATTTACTCTCTCTCTTTTTTTTATTACAAATATAAAAATTTACCTTTTGTTTTATTACTATTTTATCCCTACATGAATGTAAAATAGTTATCAAATAGTGTCAGACAACCTTTTTCCCAATCAGATTCCAAAAATCAAAGAAGGTCCAACATGGGATACTCCAAGAATTCAATTGTTAAGGTCCGATATCACCCAGAATGGGTTGGTGAAAGATTCAATGAAGTAGTAATTATACGAAGTAAATGCTGCAGACAATGGCGTTTTGAAATTCCAAGTTCATTTGGGCCAAGGCAATCTCTCCCATGAAGAATTTTCTTCAAGTCATATAAACGATAAGGTGGTTGAATTCAGGACAATGAAGTGAAAGAGACAGATTTCACGGAACAACAACAATTCTAGGAGTAAGTTTTTCAGAAATTATACGAGGATTTTGACAAAAAAAAGAAAAACTCATTAGAACATCACTTTTCGTTCTCTAAGAAGTTAACACCTACAAAATAGGTAGCAGTACCAGAATAATATACAAACCAGTACTTTTAAACAGTCATATTCATTCGCTTATTTGTTCATCCATCCATACACAGATTGTGTGTTTCATCGTGTCATGTTGTCTTATGAAGCTTTACACTCTAACATGCTTCTGAAGCACTGCTGATAACACAGCCTGTGACTTACCTGATCCAAGACTATCAACCTTTTCTCCCACAACCCATTTCAACTTTCTGTACCCAAACCGTTCAATCAACCTGGTTAACACCCTTTTCTTCTCTTCATCACCACAGTAGAAGTTATCAAGCCAAAACAAACCACCTGGCCGCAAAACACGATCAATGTCAAACATCAAAAACTCCAACTTCTCGTGCCTCCCCCCACCATCCAAACCGCTGGCAGCACGCACCAAATCGAACACATTGTCATAAAACGGGAACCTATGATCCAAGCTCAAAAATAGAGGAAAAAGTCCTCTTGCAGCAATGAATTCACTGAATGGAGCACCAACATTCAAAGTGGTAGTAACCACAGTAACATTCCTCTCAGCCATCACAGCACCAAAGGACCCAGACCCACCTCCAACATCAAGCCCTATCCTAATTCCACCACCTCCCAAAGTTAACACATCATCAACTAGAAAATCATTCTTACTCCTAGACTTTACAAACCTCTGATTCTCATATCCATTTACCAAATCAAAGCAATCAACGCAATCTCTACTCAACTTTTTACCCTTCAAACACTCAAAACTCTTGCAACCTGAACCACTCCAGTTAACAGTGTTGTTAACTGGAGGTTCCCAAAGCGAGGTGGGAAAAGGGCGTAGAAGACCCACCTTAGATATGGTTTTAGAAAAACACCTTCTTCTCGGTAAAGGCTCACACCCTTTCAGAACGAGTTTCTGTGCCACACTCAAATCATTGGGGCAGGGTTCAGAAACCTTGTAATTCATGTACTGATACAACAAGTCCGAGGATTTGTCGCAGGAGTGGCCCACAGACGAGACCATTTCAGTGATTCCAGTTTTCGAGTCTTTGCCCAAAGGAAGGCGGTGGCGGTGGAGAAAGAGTTTGAGTTCGTTGGAGGTGTTAGTTCGGGAAAGGTCAATGCTTTGGTAGCCGAGGAGTTCCTTTTCCATCTGGGCAAGTTTCTTTTGCGACAAATCGATCTCTCGTAGAATGAGGGTGACTTGTTCGGAGATGAGGGAGAAGTTTTTGTGAAGAAGGTGGTGGTTGTGAAGATCTTTTGTGGAAGAAGAGAAGGCATAGAGCGCAAAGAGGTTGGTGGTGATAACGGAGAAGATCATGAGAATGTTAACTCCGGAGGAACACACGGTTGCTCTTCTGAATCTGGCAGTGCCGTCGCCTATTTTCAGAGACACGGAACCCATCTTGGAGAGTAAAGAAGAACACTCCCTTGATTGCGTAAGAGAGGAATGTGACACCGAGTGGATCATTGTGTGTTTGTGTGTTGCTCGTTATTTTACACGTAAGCTCTTCATTTACTCGCCATCTGTGTATTATCAGGACAGTAATACTTACATAATAAAATTTTTATACTTATTTAATATTATCATTCTTTTTTTATAAATATAAAAATTTATTTTTTAATGCCTATTTTTCTCTTACAGGAATTTTTTTTTTTGTGAAATTATCTTTTTTTCGTGTGATTAATTATAGTTAGCTAATGCTTAGTGATGCAACAGGAGGAAGGCGAAATGCTTCTTATGAATCGAAGACTATTTCCGTCCACCTCATCATTCTTTGTTTTAGGCTCTTTGTTTTGTTTCATTTTAGGCTCTCTCTTTATTTTTATTTTTTTTGAAAAGTATTCATGTACACTAAAAATCTTAGTAATACTTGATTAATATGTAATAGAAAATACAAATAATAATTTTTGAGAATGGATGATGTCATAAAAAGAAAAAAATAAAAAGTGTTTGATAAATGGATATGTGAAGTCAAATATAAATATCATTGATCTTTTGTTGTGTTCCTCTTTATCTCTTGAAGAGAAATGTCAAATTTACTTTAGAGCTCATTCCTTTAAATACATTCTGCTCTTAATTGTCTCAAATTTATTAAGTGCTATATATTTTACATAATTATGGTTCCTTTTTTTTATATAGTTTTAACTATTTAATTAATAATAAAAGGTACATTAGAAAGAGTGTACTTACAACTCTTTTCTTTTTAACCATTAAATATAATTTATAACTCTTTGAAATAAATTCTGGCTTAATGTATAAATGGCAACACGTCTTCTCTC